>JAEIGI010000010.1:3187500-3825000 GCA_018903615.1 Drosophila neocordata | reverse complement strand
TTGATGATCATTGCTAAATTAAAAACGTTAACAAATTAATGTTATTTTTATTATAACTT
Organism: Drosophila neocordata; assembly: GCA_018903615.1. Lineage (NCBI taxonomy): Eukaryota > Metazoa > Arthropoda > Insecta > Diptera > Drosophilidae > Drosophila > Drosophila neocordata. Next base: position 3,824,941 of record JAEIGI010000010.1, on the reverse strand, counting down.
AATGGCATTGCAACGTTGCTGCATCGCCACTTGGCCTATGAGTCACTGGAAATTTGAGTACAGTTAGTCATCTTCGTGACTAAGTCTGGTTTTGTTCTCCTTCTTATGCATTTTTCCCTTTTGGCCAACTTGTTTGCCGACATTTCATTTCAGTTGAAGTCTACATAGATACAAACGTACATACATATGTACATATGTATGTATATAGAAGTTTTATATAGGGGCAGAGCCCTTCATGTCACCCCTCTATCTATGCTTGGATGGATACACACACGCACACTCTTTTAGAGGAGATAGTTACAACCTACCAAGTCCCTCCCGCCTTAGCCTCGTCGGTTGCCGTTGCGTTGCCATTTGATTGTCATGACCAACTTTTCACTGCCGCTAATATGCAACAACATGCAACAACTGCACAAATTACACGACGACAAAGCGAAACTGGGAAAATAGTTAAGTAATTTGCAGTGAAAAGCATCGGAGAAATTTGTTTTTTCTATTGCCCAAGCTGTTGCAGTTGCTGCACAATGTTGCTAGTGTTGTTGCATTTTCTTGTTGTTGCATTTTGGCACACATAATGCGCCACGTTCGCGATCCACATCCACATCCGTTTGGCCTGGCCTGGCTTGTTGCTGCCGCTGCTGCAGTTGCAGCATTAGAAAGTTGCAATTGCAACTGTCATGGGCTGTTGCTGCTGTTGCTTTTCTTTTTTTCACCACTTGGCCCCGAATTGGGGTCTGATGTGTACAGTATTTTTATAGAGCCAACAATGATAGAGTACTAATAGATACCATATAGACAGTAATTTTTATACATTTCGGTCAGAACTTGATGTATATGCAATTTAATGAAAATAAATATATTATGTTTAATTAGGCCTGAAAAACTATAACCAATGCAGTATAAGGTAATAACCTTATAATTTTTTCCAATAGTAAAAATTCAAAGTAATAAACAAATTTATAGAAACAAATTTATATAAATTCTTAAGAAAATAATTATATAATTATCCACGATTACTTAAAATTTGAAAAACAAAAAGAAAATCTTTCTCTGACTCATTGCCGATAGATCAGTAGTTAGAGATCCGCCTGCAAAATATTATTCTCTGTGCTCGATTCCGCTCAGCGAAAGAAAGAAAGAAAAGAAAGAAAGAAGTTATCGCTTAGTTTTTTGTTAAAACTTATTTTTTTTTATTTTGTTCCTATCCCAAAACAATAAGTTTTAGAAAACATGAAAGATAAATTTTACTCTCATAATTATATTTGCAGGAAGAAAATGTTCTTGTAACTGCATAATAAGAAATTTATACAATGGTATAAAAGAAATTCTTTGGTAAATGCTTGGAAGCAGCAGTTATTTACTTATTTTTGTTAAATAAATAAACCTTAAAAGGTTCTCAATTTCATTTATTAGTTGCAATTCAAAACAAATACAACAAAGAATAAAAAATAAAATCTACAAGAAATTTGAGTTCTATACTAATTCTACCTTATGCAATTTTTTTTACTTATTAAATTTTATAATTTTGCAGAATTAACTGAATTTCTTTTATATATAACTTTTTGCATTTCCTAAAATTTTAATAAAAACAACGCAATATTAATTGTTATAATAACCACATATTCCAATTGAGCTATTGTTGATTTAAGCAGCGTGCAGTGGTTAGAGTTGTGCATGGTAGAGAGGGAAACTCTTCGGAGTTCTCCTTAATCTATGTGTGTGTGAGTTCGACTCGTGGTCACGGCGGAGCCGGGTGTCGGTGTTATGTTGTTGGTAGAAAATAAAACTGTCTTTATGAAATTTGGATAAGTGTCCCCGAAGTCAAGTCAGCGTTTGATAAAAGTGCTTTGACTGGCGACATAAATGGTTGGACCTACGAAGAAAACAAAGGACTTTTACTATCTTCAAGGTGTTTACCCCCCCGAGGAGCCTGTGTCGTATCAATATAAATTCACCTTCTAATTGTGCCTTACAAGCACAACACACACCCCACCTGTGAGAAATCTGCTTGGAAATCTTTCTACCCATCACTAGAAAACAGTGTAAGGGAAGAAATATGCGCGCATATATGAAAATAAATGTAGAATAAAATAATACCTACATGATTAAAAACCATGAGTTGTGAATGCATATAAGAAATAATACATTCTAAAATTAAAACTGGCTAATGTTTGCCATGGAAAAGCCAATGCAATATTTCAAAAAATTGTATTTGGAACTAATCTTTAAAATTGGTGCGATTTCTATATAATTTTTTTTTTCCTGTTGAAACATTGTTTTTTACCTTTTAAAATATATAAGAAAATTCTTAAACTTCTAAGTAACTAGTTGATCTAAACTTATTTGTTTTAAGATTTGTACTTATGTGAATGAAAAACGATAAGTACATCAACTTTTTATAGATAGTTATATTAGTAGGTAGTTAAATCTTCCAAGATAAATGGATCAACTGAAAATTAAGTACACATATATATAATAGCCTTGATAATTAACTTTAATCACTTACAACATATAACTTAAAGGAAATAGCATTAGTCTTTACTTTCGTGACAACTGTAACAAAATAACTCCTAAAACAGCTGGTTGTGAAAGTGATAATCATCCCAAACAAAACTGTAACTTAAAATTAACTACTCTTTTTAATTAATTGTATGTATATATGTAGTTCTATGATTAATTTAAATATTTATGTTGGTGTTGGTTTATAAAAAAGTTTGCGGGATTTCTAAAGCATTTTTAGACTATATAAATTGCATAAGCAATCATAAGTATGTCATTGTGGGAATAAAATGTATGTATGTACATATACTTTATGGGGACGGAAACACTTCCTTATCTGTATTTAAAATATTTTAGTTGTCAATTTTACCTTTTCCAAGGGTTATACCCTTTTTTCTATATGATATAAAAAATGGGCAATGAACTTGAACATATAATAATTCGTCCTTGAACTTAAAACATTAAAAGTAAATTTTGCTTAGGCTCTTTTATTTCGTATTATCTATTCATCATCCTTATCCTTGGCAGAGATGTGACATGGCTTTGGTCTCAAATGCCCTGAGACTGTGACCCCGCTGCGTGTGGTTGTCTCGTGCATTCAACTGCCATGAATATTACCGAGTCAATAGCCAAATGCCTCTGTCAATGGCCGAATTATCCTATAAAGCTCAGCCTCTGCCTGGGCCTCGGGGTCTGGGCCGAGTTCGTCGGCTCATGGGGGCGAGCCTTTCGTAATGCGGCCGCGTTTGACCCGACAACCGACGTCAGCCGCAGCCATTGCACTGTCCCATGCCCCAACATCTGCTACTGCCGCTTCGGCCGTCGAAACAACCGCCCATCTCCGCATCCCTGGTCAACCTAAACCAAAAGGGACAAGCTTCCGTCGACAAAAATATGTAAAAGAATAATAAAAAAAAAATAACAAAACCGAAAGGTTATTATAATAAGGAGTAGCAGTGGTAGCAGTAGAAGCCTCGGTCTGGATCCCCACCCCTGCTTGGACAGAGTCTAATAACCTTTCCCTTTCACTGAGCAGGGGCAGACGACGCTGAAAATACTATATAACAACAACAACAGCAGCAAAACTTGACGACGCTGAGCCATCTTCCTGCCTGCTTGCTCCTGTTTTGCCTTATGTAAGTTTGCGCAAAGCTAATGAAATTTGGTGTCTGAGTCTCTCTGGATGATTCGACAATACCGACAGCTCAGATCACGTATACGCCGAGCTGTCCTGTGACTCGACAAGATTCCAAACTACCGAAATAACTGTAGCGCCTGGGAACCAGAACGTGAACAATAAAAAAACGGAAAACCAGACAGACAAAAAGAGAGAGAAAAAAAGAGAGCCAGAGAGAACCAGGCACAGTGTCCTCTTTTTGGCAAAGACATATTTTTATTTTATAACCCAGCAAAAATTCAAACGGTTTCAGAATGTTGTATGAAAAACTAACACAGTCATTTTGAAGAACTAACGATATTTGTAATGACATTTCTTATTTGTTTGTTTTATACATATCTGTACAAATGAGTTACTAATTTTTCTTGTAAATAATTATATTTTTCTAGCAAACAAACCGTAAATGTTTTGTTTTTAGAGTAATGTTATATATTTTCCTTACAGGTCCAAGTCGATGGTTTTAAAAAAAAATAGCGAAATCTTTAAAAATTAAAACCTATATATGGCAAGTAATGCTAATGTTTAATACAAGAAATATAAAAAGTGGGATTTCCCAGAATATGTATGTCTCAAGGTTTCATCTGAATATATTATCAGCGAATTGTTGAGAAAATGATTAAAGCTTTCTGAAACCGAACAATAATTATAAAAGATTGTTTTACCCACTGTGCCGCTTGCCGCTTGAATATTTGAAAGACTATTAAGAGCAAAGACTGAAGGAAGGAAGAAAAAGTTCCTGGAGAGTGAACGAACTTGTGTATTGGCTGAAGCCCAAATGTCATTGCACGCAGACGACGCGAAGACTTAACCTTGAAAAGTTTTTGCCTCCAGACTGGACAAACAAACAAAAAAAGAAACAAAACAAAAGCAAAAAGGACGACTAAGCTAAGGAGACGATGTGTTTCAACAAGGGAGCGACATAAATAGAAGGCAGGGGAAAAAGAGAGCGAGAGTCATTTCGTACATATAAACATTTATTGACTCATAGACTGATAGTTAAGGACTTAAAATTCGAATTCTGACAAGCTCATAGTCGGGGAAACGGCAAAGATCAGATCATAGAAAGACAGCATGGAATGGGCTTGTCGGCACGTATGGGGAGATTTAACTAAACATCAAAACATAGGGCAGCATATCAATTGACTTGGCCAAAATATAAAAAGAGAAAGCGAGGCCCCCGTTAAAGAACACACAAAACGGTAAGAAGAGGTTGGCGGCGGCAAACCAACAAACAACTAAGCAACAAAAAACAATCCAACGGCAACAAAGAATAAAACTGGGTCGTTGCCGCTGACGCTGCTGATGTTGGCAGTGTGCCGCACGGCAGCAACTTGAACTTGTTCGGGGATACAACAGCAACAGCGTCGACTGAGGCGTTGTGGGCGTCAAATATATTAGGCGAGATGCGCTGCTAGCTTGCTCTCATTCTCTTTTTGTTGTTCTCTCTGTGGTTCTCTTCTTCTCACTCTCACAATTTAGCTCTCTCTTTGCTCTCTCTCAGAACTTTTAAGTTGGCGCTGGCGTTGATGTTTGCCGACGTCAGCGTCGGCGTTGTTGCGACTCGGCCAATTTCAGTTTCGATTGGTTTAGCGCAACAGCAACAACAACTATTACAACAATATCAACAACAACTACAATATAAAATCAAAGAAGATCAACAAACAAACGAAAAGCTGCTCGAAAATTCTTTTGAAAAAGTGAAAAGTGAAATTTACTACGTGTAACAACAACAATAGCAACAAAGAGCAGCAACAAAATAAACAGCAGCGACAGCAACGGCCGCTAAGAATTTCATAATTGCGACTGCGACGCTCCTTTTCGTCAATTTCTTTTGTAATTTGTGGCGCAATTAATGAAATTGAAATAAACATTTCAACAAATATAAGAGTGATAGATATATCTACATATATTATATATATATATTAAAATATATACATATAAACATCTATATACAGACTTATATGTATGTGCGAGCGAATGTAAATTAAAAGAGACGCAAATAAACTGCACCACAACCCAATAAACAACAAAAAGCCGCCACAACGAAATAATCTGAAAAAAACAAAATATCAAAAAAAACCAAAAACAAAAACATAATAATAAAAAAGACACGAGCAAAACAAAAAACACAAAAATTAAAACGTGCAACAAAAACAAGGAAAGCAAAAATCATAAGCGACCCACTGATACCCTAGTGCTATATATGCATATGCAGGTGAATATTAACATATATTTAATGTAAAATTAGTTTACATAATTTGCATTAACATTAATACGATCTTAAGTAACTTTTAGATTAATTAATTAGGTGAGGTCTGGGTTTGAAACGTTATCTTAGGTTATTAAAAATCCTTAGAAATAAACATAAGTTTGCCTAATCTTATGTAACACACGTATTTCAGTTACATCGTTAGCTAATTAATTTATTAATGCGTTAGTGTATGCTTTTTGCAATGTAAAGTATAAATTGCACTGCTTAACAGGATAAGGTTTAAGTATTCTTGGGTGTATGTAAACATAGACACACACTAAAAGATCTATCAAAATCAATAAAAAATAAACAAGTGTTGCCAATTAGCAATCAAAGGTGAATAGCTCTGACGTTTGTATTAAAATGGGAATCTCAATTGGTCACTCTATAAACATGTGTTAAATTATTGTATGATACAGATATAGCTTTTAAATATTTAAACGGATATACCCTCTACATATCAAGGGTATTGAAAGCTTCGCACACCGCCGCTGCACACACTCTCACACAACCGTTTAACCAGACTCTCTTATTGTTGTTTCTCTCACGATCTTGACACTGACTCATGATACGTTTTTTTTTTTCATATTGCTTCTCTGGCTTATTGCCCTTTTGCAGTTTGGCTGGCATTTGATAGACATTAGGTTAGTGTGCGTGTGTGATGAGTGAGTTTTGATAATATTGCGTTTTTCAGTTTTTTTGCTACTACATTCATTCATAATTTTTAAAGTTTGCGTGCTTCAGATAAAAGCAAAGCTCACACTATTTACCGTATAAAGATACATACATATGTATATATGTATATGTATGTACATATGCATGTGTGTTTGTTTGTATTATGTACACACAGACTTGATGCAAGTGCAAGGCAAGATTACGCGCAAAATTTACACCACACGGAAGTCATCGCACTTGGACTTGACAACAACTACGACATTGCGTTGGCGGCCATTGCAAAGTATATTGCAACGGCAAAAGTTGTTCCTTTGTTTCACACACATTCACAATAAAAATATGTACGTATGTATGTGTGCTTATAACGGATAATTTACATGCACTCACGCACATTTACACAGAGATCGAGTTTATTTACATAATGCTTCTGTTTCTTCTCAATATTCGATTTATATATATATATATAGATTATAAATACTTAATGCGACATTCCTGCAGCGTAAATTGTGCTATTTCCTAATTAGTTTTGTATTATATACATATGTATATACTTATATGTATGTATGTATATTTAAATTTATGACAAATTTGCCTAATCCTTAAAAAAATAAGTGCTCTCATTGTGTTAAAAGATGACTAATTGATTAAATATATATGTATATATACGTACATATGTTCATGCATTTAGGTAATTAAATAGAAAATAAGTTATTCATCTTTCCATTTTTAGTTCGTCTTTAAATCTGTTTATCTTAATATATAAGGTATATAGGGCCGATATTAAGAAAAAATAAACAATAGAACCGATCAAATAATTACTTTTACAATTCTACTATAATATAGTACTATTACGTCAGTATAAAATGTTGATATTCCATTATGACATGTTTCTATATCTGTCTACAATTTCATTAGGTTCTTTTTTTTTTTTTTTGTGGGACAATATTATTATCTCATTAATAACTGGTTTTTTATGATACAAAGAAATGTCAGATTCCTTTACAAAGTAATAACAAGCAAAATACATTTATACAAACTGTTTGTAAAAAAAAAAAATGTTTACGAATTTATATTTATTTAATGATAGGAGTAGTTAGTTTCAATATCATCAAAAGCTAAATTCAATTGAAAAATAAAAATTGATATAAAATTTTACCTTATTCTAGATAAGCAATTAATTTTTGGGCTATTCCGAATTTAAATTTTTATTCCTATTAAACCAAAACATAAAAAGAGAACTAGAAACTGTTATATTGTCTTTTTAATTTAAATATTATTTATAATTTAGAAAGTTGATAAAACTAATCAAATTTAAATTTGCATTGAGAAAAAAGTTTCATCATTCCAAATTTAAAGTTCTTAATTCCAAATCAAAATTAACAAATAATTTTATATTTCAATTTATTATGCTGAAAGATATTTAATCTGACTTGCATATTTTTTAATCCAAACCCCTAAGGAAATTCTTTTATTTAATCTTGAAGCTTACAGTATTTCGTAATAATTTTAATGTATAAGTCATTTATAGCAACTTGACATTTGGTGTTTTATTATTATAAGTAAACGTCACTCACCCCTTTCCCATTTCATTTCTTTAGCAGTATATTATGAAATGACTCACCGAGATTACTCAATTATCGTCAATTAGACCTGTACATATTATACAACACAATATCATTCAAAGATACACAATACATTGATATTTATGTACATAAATGTATACATATATGTATATATGTATATATATTATGATCTAATATATATCCTAGGCAACTTAATTTCCGTTTATCCTTGATTAAGAACGACCTTTCTTATTATCTTTCCTTGTTATTCTTGGACTCTTTTATAATCATAAGCTTGGGGACGTATCGGTCGACTGCACTGCCCGCATTTTACATACAAACAAACAAAAATTATACAAATAGAAATTATTTGATAAAAATTGAAACAAAGGTTCAACAACAGCTGACGGGCTGCAAAATTGGAATTACAGTCGATGATGATGATGAAAGGGAACTGAAGAAGAGGGGGTACGCCACTTATCGACCCGACAACAGTGATAAGATGAAATGCATTTGTAATCACCAGATATATATATATATATATATACATAGAGAGAGGGATTTGGTTTGACAATGGGAAGTGAGACGGCCGATAAGCTCTGCGCTTACATCAAAATCAAATATTATCTGTGGTAAGAGGTAATTGGCGGGGTAAGAAATCGCGTCTGGTAATGTAGCTGGTGGTGCAGGAATCAGTAATGACAACGGCAACAACGAACAATCTCAAGGTCTTGCGACAGACTCAGACTCGACCATGTTGTGTGGGGTCAGGCAAATAATATATATAGATATATGTATGTATACCAATGCCAATATGAATGGCAAAAAACCAACAACCAGGCCCAGTTGCAGTCGTCACAAAGAACGTTGGTTTTTTGCTATATATGTACCCTGTAAACAGAAGTTGCGAAGAAGTTTATTTTCTAAGGCGACTTTAACATTACTATCAGAACTAGTAGGATAGTCTGTTATTATCCTTTTTTACCAATTAATAGAACAAAGGGGTTTTAAATTTGGTGATTCCACAGAATTCCAAAATCACAATTTATTAGTTTCGCTGATATTTTTGAGTTTTTCGACTTTAATCTTTATATAGGGTAACTTAATGTCTCAACCCTTAAAATTTTATCGATTGTTGTTATAACTCCCCACTCAACGTACATGTGTATGTTTATATACATATGTATGTATGTGTGAGCGTGTGTGGGTATCTGTTTTGCAAATACTTTGAAAGCCCCTAGCCCGAGCCCGTTCTGATCGACAGTAGGTAGGTTCAAGGCCAATCGAAAGGTTCAAAATACCCGCAGGAAACAGGCGGCAGCCCAGAGAGAGAAAGAAAAAAATAAGGAGAGAAAGACTGACACAAAACAGACAAAGGGAGCGTCTGTAGCTTTAAGATTGTGTGTGTGTACGTGTGTGTGTGCCACGCCCCTGTCAGCCTGCTGTTTGTTGACCGCTTATGTAATACAATCCTACATGGGGGGCAAGAGATATTGAGAGAGCGAGCAGCAGAGCGGGAGAGCGAAAGAGACAAATACTAAGAATAAGAGGGAGAGTTGATAAAAAGGAGAATTCGCTAAGGCATTGTAAATAAGCCACTGTATGTATGTATGTGTATATGCTTGTGAATGTGTGTTTGCAAACCAAGACAACATTCTCATTCTAGATTACATAAAGGCCTGCAACAAGATCAGACTCATACCAGACTGCAAGCCACACACACATGCACATGCATACACATATAGAGATATTGCGTGGCCATTTTTGCGAGCGGGAATAAAAAAAGTTCTGCTCTGCCACGACAAGAGCAGCTCAGTAGCAGCGCTGCTACCCTGTTGCTGTTACGTATGTGTCTTTCAGAATAAGTGTGTCTGTGTGTATGTGTGTGTGCGGCCACAGAGTTAATGCACTCCAACAGAAGTTCAAGGCCTTACAAATCAGTCGTTCATTCGCTTGGTTCGTTTTCATGGCATATTGCAGGCAGAGTAGACCCCTCTCCATCCCCTTTGTTTATTTCTCTATCTATCTCCTTCTGGGGGAGCGGGCGTGTGTATGAGTATTCCAATAAGATCATTTTGGCTGCGGCGCAAAAATAAAAACAAAAATTATATTTCACATTGTTGTTGTATAAATTAGCACAACGCGTCGAATTAAGAATGCGCAGCTGGGCCGCCTTATGGCTGTGGGGTAGTCATTGCGATCCAATGCGTTTCGAGACTTCTTTTTCTTCTATGTAAAAAGAGTATACAAGATGTAATATATGTATGTAATCTGTTATTTATGTGCCAGCTGTATAATTAACCATAGCTATACATATACATACATACATATGTGTCTGTGTGTGTGTGTGGGCCTGCGTGGGGCGCTGTTTAAGGCACAGGAATCAGGCTCATAAAAATGCGTTGTAAACAGTTGAAGTATTTATACTTAACTTACGATTAAATTGATATATACACATATTCATAAATAAATATATATAAATGTTTATATATAGATATATATATAAGGTTTCTGCTTGTTTTTGCTTTAAGCAAGCTTTTGCAAACGTCAACATATGCAATTGTTTTAGACTGGTCTGAAATAAAATGGGCTTAAAACCTGTTCTTGTATGAATTCCCATACATGTTTTGGTGTCAATAAAATATATAATTGAGTTTGGGTTCATAAGGACTTTAAGTACTACTGATTACCAATGCAAATATTTTTTACAAACTTAATTTTATATTGAAATATTTTAAATCCCTGCTTGCTAACCTAAAAGTATGCAATATATAATTATTATAATTATATAAATTGTAAAATTTTAATTTATAATAGTCAATCTAATAATCATTCAAAATTAATTATTATGTTAACAGCAAATTACACGTCATATAAATTATCAACAACTCACTGATATATGTTTTTTGCTTCCCGGTTTTTTTTAAGGCTATCGCTATCTATCTTCTAAGCAATCTCTGTTTTGTAATATATATAATTTATTTGCATTAAAACTCTCATAAAATTAGTTTTCAAAGCACATATTGAAACATTTTTAGTTGTTTTGAACATCTTAACAATTAGTGCACATCAAAATGAATTACATATGTATGTATTACAAATGCATATGTATGTATTATATACACCGAGATATTTTTCCATTCCCCATTTATTTATATGTATTCTCTTATATTGTGTATACATAAGTAATGTCCACCACAATGGAATGACATCACTTGCATTTTCCATTAGTCAGCAAGAAAAACAGAAAACAATAAAATAAAAATTTGTTAATTTAGTTTATCAGTGTAAAATTCTAGGAAATAAATTACGGAAGCTTCAAATACACTTTGTAGTTTTTGTTTTAGTGTTTGGGATAACAGAAGCTGGTGTTTGGTTTATGATGAAATGAACAAAAAGTTCATTTGAAATTTGCTGGCAAAGTTCATGTTAAAAGTTTTAATGGTTAATGTTCTTGCTGTTGTCACGCTGCAACTGCGCAAATTGCTTAACAGAGAGACCGACAGGGAGCATACTGCAAGAGATTATGGAAACAAGAGAGGCAGAGAGAGACTGAGAAAGAGAGATGACCAATCAACCTAGTTGATGGTAGGACTGGTGTATTGGGGCCTGTCGGCCTGTTGGCGCTCTAAATTTAGCATTTTCTTAAGAATTTCTGTGGCCGTCGTTTGGCATTTTCTGCTATAAAAGGGATAATACGTTCTTCTGCCTACTCATACACATACACATAAACACACAGATAGATGTCTCTTCCTCGCTCTCTCTTCCTCGCTCTCTCTTCCTTTCCTCTCTCTCTTTATGTATGTCTCTATCTGTATGTGTGTTCACTCTTTGTATGCATTTCGTTTTCATTCTTATTCTTCGTTTATTTCGTAATAATCGCAACATCCGCTGTGACTGCTATGATCGTGGGGGGACCTCAGCTTCTTCTTCACCTTTCCCAACCTCCGCTTTTGTCTCTGGTATCCCTGTCCATGTTGTCTTTGTTGGCACAAAACGTTTCTCTGGCACAATGGCATATTCTTCTATATAAATAAATATGCATGTATTGCTGTGTGTGTATATGTGAGTCTGCAATACATTGTCTTCTCTTTCTGTTATCACTTATTTGCCTTTACGGGCATTATATAATTGTTATTTACAGCAACAAATTCTTTTATATAACAAACAAGGCGTACACTTAATATATATTTGAATGCATTGAGTATACGTATCATGTGATTTAGTTGTTTCCGTTAAATGTACAGTAGCTGTAAATGAAATGATTAGCTAACCAAAAAGCTCCAAATATATCAAATTGTGTGATGGAATGGAAATAAAATATTTAAATCAGAATTTAATAATTAAAAATTCCCTGATTAATATTAAATATCAAATAATTTATATTTGATATTTTATTATATTTCTGTGTTAAGAATACTTTCGTATTTTAGTTTAGTTTTACTTTTTACATTAATTTAAAATTGTTAAGAAGTTAGTTTCTGTACATCTTAGGAATAGTTTTATAAACATGACGACCGATAAGCTAAATGCCGTTTAAAATGCTTAAGTTTAGTTTGTTCTCAATTGGTTTTTCGTTCTCAAATTCTAATTTCAAGTCCATAATGGCAACAGGTTTATTTTTCATTTATTTATTTTTTTTTTTCTTTTATAATCTTAATTGAAGATCGCGCGAAAGTCTAAGTGCAAATAGTTAGAGTTTTCTATTTGGCAGTTGTTTGGTAGCCGTCATAGGAGGCGATAGACGACGAAAGCAATTTGGAAAGTTGTAACTTGCTCGAATGCATAATTCATTTGGGTTCGACACTCTAAGTACAGTTGACACATTAGAAAGAGCAAGAGGAGGACAAAACAAGAGAAAGAGAGAGACAGGGAGAGAGCGACACAGTTGCAAATGGCTAAAAAGAATGAAAGAAAAATGCGAAAGCCAAGTCAGAAGAAGTTGTCCAAAAAAGTGAACAACAAATGAAGCGCATTGTGCAAAAAAAAAAAAAAAAAACCGAAAAGATACAAAAACAACAAACTTTTACTCTGAGTCTCAGTTTGACTTTTGCTATAGCTTTGGCTCTCTGCTTATGATGGTCATTGACACTGCTTGTTGGTGTGCTCTCTTTTGGCGTATGTGCTGGACATGTGAACATGTGGAGTAGTCTTCTACTCGGCGGAAAAAAAAATTAATTAAACAATCAATTGGCGTAACACTTTCTCTTCTTGAACAAATCAAAAAAAAAAAAAAAAAAGCAACAAACAGAAAAAACATAAAATTGTTAAACAAATCTGTTTTGGTTTCAATGCGACGACTACTCTACCATTCGCTGCTTGGGCATTCTAAAACCTGCTATCGCCTGCTTGCAGCACATTTTCACCCAGCTTCATGAATGTAGAACAAAATGTAAAAAAGACCCCATCACAAACACATCGCGACGGTGCCGGGGCACTAGGTGAGCTGAGTTGAGCTAAACTGAGCTGAGCTTCTTTCAGTGCTAAACCGGTTTCCTTCTTCTCTGTGTTGATCTGAATTTAAAATTCGGTTTGTGTGTTGCGACGTCGACGACGACCTGGAGTTGGAGCCGACGTTGGAACCTTCGATGACGCAGCTTGTTACGTTACGTTGTCGTTCTTGCGCTGATCTTGCCGCAAACGGAATGGTAAGAAGAGGAAAGAGGTGTGATGAAAAAGAGAGAGAGAAAGAAAGAGAACGAACAAGCGCACACAAATCCGTTATTTGACCCAATTCTAAACTGGAAACGAACGAAAACTTCAAGCCTCCTCCCCATCAAAAAACGCCAAAAGAAGTTGCAGCAGCAGAGACGCCAACCGAGAACAACGTTAAGAAAGCCGTTCGTGCGATCGAGCGTGTGTTGTTTGTGTGTGTGGGTCTTGCGTGAAAGTTTCATAATTACATGTCGACAACGACGATGACGACGGCAGCGGCAACGGCGACTGAGACGGAGATTGGGCAGCTGCTGGAGTTGGCGTTGGTTAATCGACTGCCGGCCTACTTTGGGCTGCTTGGAGAAAGTAAGAACTCGAACTCGAACCCAAAACTGGCAGAGGGCCATACAGTGATGGCTTTCTTTATTATCATTCTTGTTGTAATTGATTACATAAGCTCAAAAAACTTTTCATGCTGGAAGCTTTTACGGTTCTCTCTGCCCAATGGGTCTAACGGTACTATGGCCTAATATTGTAAGAGACTCGAAACTCGAACCTTAAATGTCTAAACTGAAATGTATCTTTAATAATAATAATGCCGTTTACCTAATTCTGAAAACTTGTTTGCTTAACGTTTATCTTCTTTGCTGTGCTTTGGCGTTATATGTATGTACATATATGTATGTATGAATGTCTCTGTGGGTGTGTTTGTACCATATTTTCACCGTTCCGACTAAAAATTGGGTGACTTTGGGATTACATAATTATGCGTTATTTTGTTTTATTTTTCGTTTTGTTGGGGGAGAATTTTTTTATTTAGGTTAGTTGATTAAGATTGAGAGAATGAGTGGGTTATATTTGTTTTCTGATTATTCAAATTTGAATCTAACTGTTCCTTACCTGTGCCTTCTACCGTAAATGAATAAATGGTATAACTTTTATCAAACATTCAGAATTAATAACTATAAACTTGTTGAAGTTTTTCAACAAATAAGATAAAATTTCTCTATATTTGAGTTATTTGCTTATAATTAATGGATAAAATTTAAAAAAAAGATATTAGAATAGGATTTATAAATATAATACTTTTAAAACTGTTTTTTCTTTAGTTCGTGAAAAGTAGAATAAAGTCGGTCAGATGTTAGTAGAGAAGAAAGCGGTTTGGAAGGGATATATAATTATTCGATCTAGCAGTATTAACACATCTGTCAGCTTCCACAGTAACAGCTTCCTGTTTATTGAATAAGACTTGGCATAGACCACCTTAACAATGTAGATATAGTGTTTGATCGAATCGGACTACTATTATAGGGGCGAAAATAATGACAGTTCCAAAGTTTGTCGTTTAGTTGGGAACATTTTAAAAGTAAAGCAAAAAGCACTTAAGTTCTAATCATGTTTTACTACCTTCGCGACTTAGGTGAATATTTCCGAAAATGATAAATTTACCATTATTTTTTTAAACTAATATATCTTAAAGTAAAAATTGTTTTTATGGATTCATTTTCTCCATTTCTTAAGCTATCGTTGTAAATAATATCCAAGCGGATGTGCATATTATATAATGGTTATATTTAGAGTATAGTATCAGCTAATTCTAATTTAAAAATAGAATTTCCACAAAGAAACATTGCTCAATTCACCCGATAGCTTCTCATTATAATTGCATTCATGACATCAATGATCATTTTGCTTATCTATTTAATATACTGAGGGAGATGTTTGAGACCAAAAGCCAAGATTGCATCCAGTTTCTATTTATTGTGTTGCATGTCGAATGCTATAGCAAAGATCTATGTAACTTCTTGCTTGTAGATACAATTCGTTAGAGCTGCTTTGAGTCGTGTAATGCACTCTAATTGGTTAAAGTAACGGTTAAATTTCTATGGCAGTTTTGACAACGCTCTAAGCCAAGTTGAAAAGCGACAACAATTAAGCTCAAACTTACCCATATACGTTTGTATATACATACAAACATAGCAACAATTTTCCAATTAGAAATGAGAGAATGAGACAAGTATATATAAAAAAGGAAAGAGCATCAAGTTGGACAACAAATAGCTTAACATTATGTGAAATTCTAATAATAATTTCATTACGAAAAAAGAAAGCAACACAATTGCTAAGCTTTGGCTTTGCCAACGGCATCGGCGCCGGCATCACCATCGACGTCAACGTTGACTTCGATGTTGCTGCGTGCATTGACTTTCCATTC
Organism: Drosophila neocordata; assembly: GCA_018903615.1. Lineage (NCBI taxonomy): Eukaryota > Metazoa > Arthropoda > Insecta > Diptera > Drosophilidae > Drosophila > Drosophila neocordata. The sequence continues at coordinate 3,808,907 of JAEIGI010000010.1, read as the reverse complement.
TTGTTGGGGCCAAAAAAGCTTCATCTGTATGTGTGTGTGTGTGCATGTTTTTGTGTGTTTGCTTTCATTATTCTAATTTTGTTAACCAAAAAGAAGAAATAATAAAAATAATACAAAAAAAAAAAGAAAAAAAATTATCAACTCGCTGCGTAAATAATGAAAACAAACTCATAAATGAAATCAAGTTGAATGCACAGCACTTGAATCACACTGATACACACACATGCTAACAATAAAATATTATAAAATTATTATATGATGAATTTCTTTCATACAGCAGCAACAGCAACGCAAAAGTTGCACGATAAAAAGAAAGCAGAAAGCTACATACGTACAACAACAACAACAGCAACAATAACGAAGACGTAGACATTTCTACATATGACGCGTGAGTTCTTCTGCACAACGCAACAAACACAACGCAAGAGAGCAGTAGCAGCAGCAGCGGCGCCCCACTCTCCCATACAAATAAGTTTTTTAATACCCTGTATCTATAGAGTTAATCAGTGCAAATCTTAAAATTGACAATATTCACAGATTAAACTTACACATTAATTGAATCAGCAACTACAAATCGATTCATTCCTTAAAATCTCTTTGACGATCTATCTATATTTTAGAAATGCAATTCTTAATTGCGTCAATTTATTGCACCTTTAAACACTATCGATTTTTAATTGTTACTGGGTATCTAAAAGTCGACCTCTCAACTTAATATGCGGATCTTAATTTTGGTTGTTTTTGGCTCTTGCAATCGATCATTGAACTTTGGTTGTGAAAACTAGAGCAAGACCCAAATTTCTTCACAACTTTGTTGTTGCTTTCGACCAAAGTGAGCGTGCATATATGTGCGCACATATGTGTGTGTATTTGTGTTATCAACTTCTTTTGCTCTCTTGCTACCTCCCACTTCCAACTCTTTTTGATGGCTTTCTTCTGCTAGCTGATTGTAATTGCCTCCCTGCCCCTGGCCTATGTTAAGTGATTTCTCAAGTATTGTTTATTGCCTTTGTCTTGCACATGTATGTATGTATGTATGTGTGTATTAGTATATGTTGGCGGGGGAGTTTAGAGGGTAATATACATACACATATAAAAATAGAAGAACAAGGAGAGCAACAAAAAAAGCAAAACCAAATGGATTTTGTGACCGTCTGATAAGAGAAGTCATAAATATGTACATATGTATGTACATACATAAATGTGTCATAACTGTAAAGACAAGACGCAATTGTCTTTAAGCATTGGATATACGCGATATGTCAATTACACAAATAAATTAATGAATACTTTTCAAAGTAAAAGTAATAAATAACCAAAATTAAGTAAACACGGAGATAATTTTCAATCAAAATAAATAAAACTATTTAAGCTCTAAAACTTGTAGTCCAAAGCCTTTTAGCAGTTAGCATAACCTCAAATACAAAATTCATACCTTCAGACGAGGATTCTAATCATAACCTCAAATATTAAATTCATATCTTAACACTAAGATTCTACTCTTAACCTCTGAATTTTTTTGTTTGGGGTTATGCTAAATTGAATTATCAATTAAATAAAACGAATCTTTTCCCAGTTCACAAATAAAAATAAACGTATTATAAAAGTAGATCAGAATAATCAAATTCACCATAAAATTTCACTAATTTAAACTCTACGTCCGTTATTCATTATACCAAAATAAATAAACAAATGCCTCGCTATATATTGATTTGTCAATCAGTTTTATATCTATATATTTGAATCACTGTCGATAAAAAGTTTCAATTTCATTTCGGGCTTAGAACACTATGATTAACGAGGGAGTGAATGTCTTTCACATATACATATTTTTATGTGCATGTATTAGTTGTGGGTTTGTGTGTGTGTGAATGTGCGAGACGTTTCGAGTTCGGTGTGAAAGTTATAAGCCATGGCAAACAAGAGCCAGCAAAGTTTTTTTTTTTGAGATTTTTGGTTCGTTTTTTTTTTTTGTACGGAACAGGGGGTGAGGAAAGTGTGTGACCGGGTGAGTAAGCGTTGGCGCTGCGTGTGCGTCTGCGGCAAGTTCATTCACATTTGCACTCATTACGCGGGCGGGCAGACGGAGGTTAGCGGCCAAAAATTGATGCGGTCAGAAAATGCAAAGGCCCGCCATTTCATATCTACACTATCCCTCTTTCTCTTCTTTGGCAGCGGTCGTGTATATCAAACTGACTGATTTCTGGGCACGCTTCTCATCACGTTGCCGCTTACAGGTGTCCGACTGATTGCCATGGCTAAGTCCAAACAATTGTTGCTCGTCGTTTGCCATTTGTGTGTCATGTAATAGGCACAACAAATAATGTGACTTTCGAGTGCCCGTGCCTAAAACCCTTTCATTCCCCTTTTTGCTCCCTCTTTCCCAAATGCCACCCGTAACCCAGTCCCAGTCTCATTCCGATACCCATTCCTCTCACCCTCTTTTCCACGTCATACAAGCAACGTGCCTGTCCCATACAATGTTTATCGGCCGAGTGGTGTAAGCGAGCAGCCCCTCCCACCACCAGCCACCCGCTGATCCCCCTTAAGCCATCACCTGCTCAGTAGGCCAGGCAGAAATCACATCGAACTTGCCGTCACGTTTTTCACTCACGTTTTTCCAGCTGCGCAGCCGACGTTGGAGCTTCGAACAGGTTGGACGTTCGATGGTAAGGCTGATGTGAAAAGGGTTTGTGGGTAATGGGTAGAGTTGGAGGTTGAGATGGAGCGACGGTTAGTGACGTTTGACTAGGCAGCTGTGGTAATAACATAACATGTTTTCTCACGTTGCAAAGCTTTAAGATTCAGCCAGGCGGATGGAAAAGTGTTCAGAAAATTTCAATGTGATTTTCAGGTCAAGTTGCTTGAGAGCTGTTTAGAAAAGTTTTCGTGGTCATGGCTAAAAATAGGGAGAAAGATACACAAATTGCATACCAAACAATGTGTAATAGAGGTCACTTTAAGATCCCCTTTGATAAATCTTCTTATTGGGCTAAGGTGGTGGGAGAAAATCGACATAGATTTATTCAAGATAAATTCAAGCATACCAAAATCAAATGGAAATCACTCCTCGAAAAATCACCTATATTTAAAATTTAAAAAGATCAAGTTTAGCATATTTTTATTTTAAATAAATTCAATAAAAATTGCCAAACCTTAAAAATATAAAGTATATCTGAGCTGATTTTATTTAGTTAAGAAAAATTATCAGATATATAAAATAATCGTTAAATTCGAACAACAAAAAGTCATTTCAGGAATACAATCTCTTAATTCTAATTTCTCAAACTGTTAGAAAACCTACAGTTAGACTAATCCCCCTCTAATACAAATAAATCCCCAACTGTTTGAAAATAAATATTGTAGAAATTGTTAATACACTTTACTTTTCATTGTGTACTTGACAAACACTTAGTATTTTGTATACTTTATTTGTGCTATATAATTAAACACAATAAACGAAATCACATTGGTGGATTACATAATCCACATGGTTCGAGTCTGAGATCAAGTCGCGTCACACCGAGCCGAGTCGATCGCCAGAACAAAGAGCGCTGTGCTAAGAACGTTTCAAAGTAAGTCAGTTTCGAAGTAAATAAAAAAAAAATGAGGCAAGCAAATCGTCCCTGTCGACTTTAAATATACCCTGTACCAAATAGAGGAACTATATAAAATCAAATTTTTGCAAAATCGCTAGCAATTTGGAATAAAACTTCGAGCTCTCCGATCTCTATGTGCTTACAGGAACGGATGTCTTAGTCGCCTTAATTGATGCTAATCAAGAATATATTTGGATATATACGGTTCTGAAATGCTTCCTTCTGCCTAACTACCCTTTTAACCAATAAGTATGGAACATAATAAGTAATAATAAAATGCAATGGCATTAAAAATTACTTTTTTTTTATTATTTTTTTCATTATAATTACATATGCATATTTCATCACATTTTTATACCCTACAGTTTTTAATATTGTAGAAGAGTATGCGATGATGATGAGCCAATCTATTGTATAATTTTAAGGGGTATAACTCAAGTCGTTTCTGTTTGTTTTATTTTATTTTTATATTTTTTATAAAATATTACAGCAAAAGCTACCAAGCACGTTGTCAGGCAATAACAACACAAACTATAGACAGATTGAAATCAATGCATATTAGCCAACCAGCCTCCGCTAACCCCCTTAAATTGTATACCCTATAACTACATGTATAATGAGGTATATATTGAAGAAATCAAATTGTAGATATTCCTAACGATGATTTATTTGAAAAGAAGAAAAAAAAAAGACAACCTTTAATGAGTTAATGAAAAATTCTACTTGGTAAGCCGAGTTAATAGATTTAAATTCTATATCTTACATAATTAATGGGTATCAAAAAGTTCTCATTTCTGTTATTTGATTATGTTGTGTGTTGTCACAAAGAGAGGAAGAGAGAGAAAGAGAGCTAGAGCGAGTGAGCAGATATTTCTAAAAAGCATTGTGGAAAATACGTTAATTTCCATTTGGGAACACAACTCGAATAGCGAACATGTGAGCCGCTCGCGTCGGGAGCGTTGCACTGCTGGGCTGCACATTCCCCTACACGTGACAATAGCCCGCCGAGTCAGCTCTCTGTATATAAATAGTCGAGGCGTTTCTTCAAAACTATGGCCAAGGGTAATGGGGTAAACGCAGACAAGGCAGGGGCTTGGGGTTTTCAAGCTGTGCCATAGCTTCTATTACGTTGTTGTTGCTAAAAGGTTTCGTAACAATTTGGCGTTATTCTTGGTGGGCAGTAGCGTCGTCGTCGTCGTCGACAGCGGCATCTATATCGACACCCTTTTGCCTCGTCTTTTTCTCACCCACTTCGGGCCCTGTGACCAATCAGTGAGTGCATAGCTGATTACCGTAGACGTTTTCCTATCAGCATACGTATTTATGTAAGTATCTATGTACATATGTATGTATATTTACCAGCTGTGTAACAATTGAACAAAAATTATATTTACAAATACATACATACATATAAAAAAAACTTTCAGTATTAGATATATTAAAATGATGTTATACATATATTTACACATGTATATTATATACATACATTTATATACATATGTAAATACTTAAGTCAGCCAAAAGATGATGATAACTTACGGAACAGAGCGGAAGTGCAGCTCCTATAAACGATAGGTTGGTCCACGTGAATTGGCTGGCTCACGTTGACTTGTTTGCGAGTGATTGCGATGATGTTGTAATTGCTGGCTTTAGCTATTAGGTTTGAAGGTGCAATGATCATTGAAATGGGGAGAAAATGGAATTAAATGGAATTAACTTTACTTATTAGTCTTCTATGAACCATATAATTTTATACATTGTGCGAATCGAAATTGTATATCTTTTGTCTTTGGTGTGTAATATGAAGTAGTTGTCAATATTAATTACTATATAAAAAATCAACAGAGTTTGCAATATGTTTGTAATTAGAATTCTAAGGTTTTGACCTACTCATTTTGTTTAAACTAAATTGAAAATTTTACGCTATCTAAACATGTTTGCGAAGTCAATATTGGATTAGTATAATATTTAAACTCTTATACATAACGGTTAAAAAAGAATGCTTAAGTATTCATTATTAAACATTTATTTAATAAAAAATCCTTAATAAGACATAACATCCTAAAGTATAGTAAAATGAAAAATGCTTACGTACATATGTAAACGTGAATAACGTAAATAATTTGCTTACGATTTAATTTCTATTCTATCAAGTGAAAAAGTTTTAATTTCTTCTCTTTCTTTTAAATAACAAATCAAGTTTTCCTTTAATGTACAATTTTTACATTTTTGTGGGATTTTTTAGGTCTGCCATAAAAATTTTACCTGATAATATAGTTTATTTCTAGATAAAAGAAAACTTTATTTTTTTTTAAGCGTAACGGACAAACATTTTACGTGGTCTATTTGTAATGCGTTTTGTAATCATGCCACACACACACACACACATAATTTAGAATTCAATTATTGTTGATAGTGCATTAAATACCAATTCAATAGAATTTCATTGTTAGAGAATTTGTCTTGTTAATCAAATACATACATAGTTGGTCATTCAGTCGCTTAGTCTTACATAATTGTCTCCCGACCTTACTTTTTCTTTGCTATTTTACCAGTTGTTTGTTTTTTATTTCATATGAAGTGCCTCTGTATGTGTTTTTGCATTTTGTTATTTTGTTTTTATTGTAGAACTGCAACTTAGTTGTTAACTAGTTGGGGCTATAAACAGCCGCCATCTCAATTGATAAGAATAGTTTTTCGAAATGGTGGGGTAAGGGGGAAATTTCCAGTTTTTGTTTTATTTATATAAACTCATAAAAAAAAAAACGCTTTGTAATGTGCAAAAGGAATTAGCCTTGATATGAAATTGATTGTTTGATGGGGTCTCAGTTGAGACCTTCATTTAATAAAATTGTCAATATTGATTGTATGTATGCATGCTTGTATGTAAGTGTGTTTGTTGTACATTAATAAAATATATATCCTGTATTTAACTTGATCTCTAACTCAATGACCTTATTTTAGTAGCCAAACAATCTTAACTTATTAGAATCAACAATGATACATACAGATGTACATACATATGTACATAAAGATGTATGTATGTACTTTTTTTCATCCATATTATCAGAGATAGTCTGAATATTATGTTTTTTAAAACACCGTGTGAAATTTCAAATAAGGAAACAAATGTATCAATCATCAAGGGTCAAAAGTAACACATATAAAAAATCTCTTAAAATTTGATTGGAATTATAATTTAAATACTTAAATATTTATTAAATGTTCTAGGGACTATAAAACGTAAAAATGCTTATGTGTATGTCTAGCCTGTTTTACCCATTAATCTTAAAACCTTACTAACCTTTCACAATGTCTTTTCATATATTATGTTCATTTGTTTGTCGGATTCCAATCCATCCCATTTTCATCAGTTTTAGTTCAATCTTCGAATCCTAGAACGATTCTTTAGTAAATAAAATGTTTCCCTTAAACATAACCTATTTGTGTAGCTTGACATGGAGAAGGGATCTACATTTTGCGCCTTCCCCTTTCATACTTGATGTCTATAAATTGTTTATTCTCTGAATATTTTGTGTAAGACGCTTGCGTCACCACAAGACAACTGGCACACACACACATACAGAATAAGATACATTCACACATGCACGCACATACATACATACATACATGCATATGTACATATATGTATGTATGTATGAAAATTCAATGGCTCACGCGGCCAGCGCATTGCAGCAGCAGCGCAGTACCCCCTACCAATGCCAACCCCTTTCCACCCGCACCTGATATGACACCTATAAGTTATCTTGCTCTCTCCCCATTGCTGTATTGGTATTTCCCTCTCGCTCTAACTCTCGCTAGCAATCACGTTCTAGTTTTGAATGTGCAGCTTAAACAAAATCTAAAAGCAATTTCCAAGTGGCTAGAACTCAATTTCAATCTGATCGGTTGCAAGACAATGCGCAACAGGCAACCAATCGAACCATACTGAACCGAAAATTTCACTTTTAGCCAGAGCGAACATGTATTAACCATCTTGAGAAGCAAGCTACTGCCAACTCTGCTCCATGCTCTGCTGAGAGAACAAGTCGCGTGTACCGAATGCGTGCTAGCAGCAGCAGCAGCAACGTGACCACGACAACAACCCAACTTTGGACGCTGCCGACTGAGGAGAAATGCTTTTACAAATTCAATTGCGATTCAACGTTCGTTCGAAACGGTCGCGAGTCGGCGGAACATAAAAAATCTGAGCAACACAGATAATAAAATTTGTAGAAATAAATCGGCAGTTAAGCAGTGAAAACGCTAGCGAGAACCGTTAAAAACATTTTGGTCAACACCAAATCAAGTGAATAGAAAGTTCTTTCAAAGTGGGCCAAAATTATAAGTTAACCAACTACAAACCATAAATGTGCTATTAAATATTTTGTGAACAAGTTAATGATCGTAATGCAAAAAAAGTGTTAAATATTTGCAAAACATTATGTCGATTGTTTGTACGCTAGAACAAAAAGTGAACTTTTTTAAAGCGGCAGCAACAACCAAAAATCTGTTGATACTTAAAAGCAACAACAACACGGATACTATTTACCACAATATTAATTATAATCAGGATACATCCTCATCAACCAACAGCAGCAGCATAAATAACAAACAATGTAATTAACAAATATTATTATTAAATATTATAAAACGTGTCTTTTCAGTTTTATTAAAATAGTTTTTTGTCTCCAAAAAAAACGAAATCGTTCTTATTTCGTAAATTAAGACACTGTTTCGTAATTTATTCTTAGAATAAAAAACATAAAAGTAATTATTAGTATTGTTATGTAAATGTTTATTCTGCAACTTGAACTAAGACAGTTAGTAAATTCTGAAAATACTTATGTGTTAACAGATTGTTTGAAATTAAAGTAAGTTGACAGAGGTGAAGGATTTGCGAATTAACTAACAAAAAACCCAATAATCTAATAAATTTGTTTATTAGAAACGCAAAAACAACAAGCTCATATTAAAAAAAAAACAACCAAATATTTCATGTGAATTTCGCGAGTGAGAAAGAAAGGGAAGAAAGAGAGCGAAGTTCGCTTAGTCATGTTGTTATTGTGAATTTCGTCAGGCAGCGCAGCAAAGCTCTTAGTGCAGTTGGGGGTGTCGTCGGCGTTGTAGGGGTTGCCGGCGGCTGCGACAGCGACGTTGACAGAGTCTGGACGCTGACGTGACTGCCTGTTATATGTTCGCGTGTGTGTGTGTGAGCACATTGAACTGTAAATGCCAATTCGATGGTCACGGTGAGGGTGAGGGTGAGTGTGAGACCAACAAGAATATAAGCAAGACGAGCGCCCCTCAAATCTCCTACTTCTCTCCTTCAATTCTCCCCGACGACGGTAACGACGGACGTCGACGACGTGCAATTTCTTGTTTATGTTCTTCGAGTGTCTGTGTCTGTGCCAATGTCTGTGTCTCTGTCTGCGTCTGCGACTCTGTCCTCTGTGTATTGGTGTTGCTGTTTGGCATTGCCATTGTTCTCTTTCCCTCTCTGTCTAATTCTCACCGATTCTTGCATCATTCTGCTGCCCCAATCGTAATCATTTTCTAAATGAAAGCAAACGTAAAACAAAATTCAAGCGAATTTCTGCTTTGGCAAGGGCAAGGACCATCATTGCCCGCGAAACAAAGAAACTTAGTAAAGCATGAATGTGTGTGTGTGTGGGTGTTTTTAATATTTAACCAGACACAGACAAGATCGTATTAGACACTTTGGCACTTTTCCGGTGGGGTTCCGGAGGGTTGCGATTGTTTTGCCATTAAGTGCCTCTTGATACAATTATCATTGAGATAAGACTTCCAACTAATAATACGTCTATTCCAGAAAATAATATTTATGTTGATATAGGACAAAGGAACGCTAAATATAATAAAGAAATATAATTTCGATTAGATAATTTTTCTAAGATGTAAAAGAAAATTTCTTTTTTTAGTAATATATATTTTCTATAGTGTGATTTTAGGCGCCAAGCAACTAGACAGCTACAAATAGAATAATTTATAGTAGTAATAAGCAAAACGTAAAGGCTAGGAATATTTAAAAACTGAGTTTGTTTCTGGAACTATTCTAAACCTTTAACTTCTTTTTAATTTTGATTGAATATTTGAATTTAAACTCGTTTCTACTTCATTACTTAATTTTCTAACCAAAATTTTTCCTTTTATTTTTGTATTGCAGTTGGTCGTGGACAAAATCATAATTTGCAGTACATTGACCCTTGCGGTACACAATCCATACCAGGCCAACTAAAAAACACTAGAAAGGAAGAGCTATTGCTCTTCCCAGCAAAAACACAAATGCCCGAAGTGCTTAGCGGCACACCAACAAATAGCCACAACAAAGCCATCTCCTCCAATTCGATCTCCATCATGAATAACGTACGCCTGACTACCATATCGCCCACACTGTCCATGAATGGCAGCTCCAACGAGGCCACAAATTGTAAGTACAAGATAACAATTAAAACTAAGAGATAAAGATATTAATTATAACTCTCTCTCTTTTTTTCTCTCTGATTGTTGCAGTGCATTCTCTGTCGATGTACGGTGGTTCAATTAGTCCTCAGTCAAATGATAGTGGTATGTCCGATAGTCTGGCGAAATTTGCTCCTGGCGGCGGTGGAACAGGCGGCTATGGAAGCGATAGTATGATGTCCAAACAACCCAATCAGAATGGTCCACAATCCGCCTTGACAGCCGCTCAAAAGGAGCTTTTCTCACAGCGCAAACAAAGGGAATTTACACCGGATAACAAAAAAGACGAAAGCTATTGGGATCGTCGTCGACGAAACAATGAAGCAGCCAAACGTAGCCGAGAGAAGCGACGCTATAATGATATGGTCCTGGAACAGAGAGTCATTGAGCTGACCAAAGAGAACCATGTGCTTAAGGCCCAGTTGGATGCTATCAGGGATAAGTTTAATATTTCCGGCGAGAATTTGGTTAGTGTGGAGAAAATTTTGGCATCGCTGCCCACTAGTGAGCAAGTGTTAAGCAATACCAAAAGGGCAAAGATGAGCAGTGGCGGCAATAACAATGGCAACAACTCCTCCTCGTCCTCAATTGGATCACCAGGTGATGCACACAATGGTTATCAGAGTGCAGGTGCAAATGCTCCCTTATCACCTTTGATATATGGACCCAATGTCAATGCCCGACCCTCAGTGGCTGAAAATGCCACGGTAAAGAATATCCATCATGTGGTTCCGCATGGTCATGGTCCACAGAATCCGCAACCGCCTACCCATAACGCCGTCCTGCAGCCACCTACACATCCCTACCAGCCATTGAGTAGCCAAGCACTCGAACCGGTCTCAGCTTCAGCATCTCCGCCCTCTAACTCCATTGCTAATCTTCATGTACTGCAACAAGCTCTTAATCGTAATGTCAGACCTGAGGATTTGGATAGCCTGCGTAAAGCAGTGGCTGCTGGAGCCCTGTACAATGCCGCTGCTGTTGGTGTTGGTGCGAATCCAGGACCACCGCCACCAGTCGCCACAGGTCTATATAATCCAGTGCCCAGCAGTGCCGGGGCTGGAGGCAGCTACAAAGATCATCTTGAGGCAAGCGCTTACCTACAACAACAGCAGCAACAACAAAGCCAGCAACTTAATGTGGAGACAGCCGTCAGCAGCAGCGCTGTGGATGCAGTCACCAGTTCCTCTGTAGTATCCTCAGCGGCCAGTGTACTGAATTTGTCACGACGAGCCTGCTCACCCAACTATGAACACATGCTGTCCTCAACCACATCACCCTCATCATCCGCCTCCTCATTGTCAGTCTCATCAGGAGCTGTTTCAGGGGATGATGAGCAGGAGCATGAAACGCTTCCTCGTACACATGCAAGTCCACATCTAACCTTGGCCCCACTACATTTGCAGCGTAGCAGTCCCAGTGCCAGTGATGCGAACAATTGTCTTCCGCTTAAGCTCCGTCACAAATCCCATTTGGGTGACAAAGATGCTGCAGCCAATGCGCTGCTATCACTGCAGCACATCAAGCAGGAACCGAATTGCAGCAACCGTTCATCGCCGCCAGCTTGGAACGATAATGGTGACAACTCCAGCGATGAACGTGATTCGGGCATCTCCATAGCCAGTGCCGAGTGGACGTCACAATTTCAACGTAAACTGATGGCTGGTCCCAAGGAGAGTGTCGGCAACGTTGCAGTCTCCGTTACCGTATCCAGTGCCGAACGCGATCAAATGCTTAAAAGCCAATTGGAACGCCTCGAATCGGAGGTAGCCACCATCAAATCTATGATGATATTGGCAGAATAAGTTGTCATGGACTGTGAGGAGAGAGAGTGAAGAGACAGACAATTAAGTAAATGGCTATCAGTGGTAGAAAAGGAGTATGCGAGAGTTCCATGGCATCAGTAATACCTCCAGTTATACATGCACACACACAAAAGCATATTTATACACACACACACACACTTATAACTATCGGGTTTAACCTCAATTCCGATTCATAATTCCGTAACATTCAGTATAGACTTTCCCAAGTTTTACATTGAAAATACATTATCTGTTATAAATAGAACATTTTTTCGATTTTCCATTTTTCCATGATATATCAAAGTATTTACGGAAGTACGAATCGAAATTCAGACAATTCCCGTATATTAACTTTTTCATAGTTAATAGATATATTTTATATCTTATCCGTATCCCTATTGTAATCAATTAATTTTCATATTTGATGCGATAAAAACTATATAGATCTCGTCTTAATCGGAGCTAAAAACAAAATCCTTAAGGTCATCTAATATCCAAATAAAAGAATTTACATGATCGACTCTAAATTATGTAATTTTCTTTTCATTTATGGATTCTGTTCTATCCTAATCAAGTTTCCTTATTTATCAAGAAAACATATTAGTTTTAGTTTTGCTAAGTATTCTTACTATTGTATATACACCAAGCTACATATTATTCCTATTCTACAAATATATATTTGTTGTAAATATTTAAAAAATTATATATTTGCAAGCTAAGCTTATTAAATATAATTATTGTAAATTTTATATTATAGGAAAAGCGTGAAGCACATTCAAAATGCAAGATAAGCAAATGTTAAAGAAATATTTTGCAATAAATTAAATTTAAAAAAAAAAAAACAACAAAATAATTATATAGAAATTACCTTAATAGATTTGTCGTTCCCAAAACTCTCTCTATAGCTGCTTTGGTTGCACGCGCTTTAATCACAACAACTATATTTAAACGTTACCCGAGTTTCAGAAACTTAAAAAAGTGTTTAGCCTATGTTAAATTCAACTCGTATTAGTTTTAACTAAGTAGAAATTGTAATGTATAACTTGAATAATAATTGTGCCCAGGGCAAACAGCGTTTATCTTTGAAAAGTTGTATTAAATTATTTAAATACTATATGCTACATACCTATTATATATTTACTTTAAATAAAAAAAACACATACTTATACATTACATTTTAAAACAATGATAAAAAGAAAATACACACAAGAAAAATACATATGATTATTATTACTATTATTATTATTACAATCTAAAATTACCACAACACTTTGCATATATGTATTACAACAACTATATGAATCTATATATATACATACATATATACCAACTATCTACACATTTTAAAATATATAAATATATATAATTCGTTTGTGTTGATCAATGAAAATAAAAACTATTTATAATGTTTGAAACAATTAAGTTGAAAATGGTCTCTTATCTTTAAAGGTGGAAATGGAAATATAGCAAATACATTTTATTAATAACGTTAAATAATTTTTATACCTTTGCAAAAAAGGTATATTAATTTTGGTCCGAAGTTTGCAACGCATAGAAGGAAGCATCTCCGACTATATAAAGTATATATATTCTTGATCAGCACGATGGGCTGATTTCATTTAGCCCTGTCCGTCTGTCCGTTGTCCGTCTGTTTGGATCAACGCAATCTCTTCCGAGACCCTTAAAGCTACAGAGCACCTAGGCTTCTTTTTGCTGCAGGCATTGTATATTTCGGAATCATTCCGATCGGATGACTATATCATATAGCTCCTATAGGAACGATCGGTCGTGAATATGCTTTAATCTCAATAACTTTGTTGTTTTCCAACGAAATATTACGAAAGCCGGTATTTATGAGTTTTATATACTTCTTAACATATCCATTAAGTTTCATCAAAATCGGTTGACTATATCATAGAGCTGCCATTGGAACGATCATGAATATAGATTTCGAGCAATAACTTGGTTGTTTTAAAAGCGATTATCACTAAAGATTAAATATCACTAAATGGTATTTATATACTTTCTAACATATCTGGAAAGTTTTATCAGAATCGGGGCACTATATCATATAGCTCCCATAGGAACGATCGGCCAAAAAATTGGTTTTAGATAAAAATCTTGGTTATTTTAACAGCGATTCACTCGAAATTTGGTATATGTAAGTTTGGTGTATAAAAATGTGTCTGTTGAGTTTTAACAGAATCGGCCGACTATATGATGTAGCTCCTATAGGAACAATCGGACAAAAAAAAAAAATTTTTTTTTACTCGTAAGTCTTTTTTTATGGAGCCACGGGCATGATTAGTTTTATATACTTTCTTATAATTCTGGTAATTAATATGTAATTGAAAAGAACAGTTTGCAAAGGTATCCGAACTTCGGCGTGGCCGAAGTTAGCCCATCCTTCTAGTTTTTATATCAAATAACTAAAAACTACTTGTTTAAAATACTTAACAAAATAAAAATTTTTTTAAAGTGGTGATCCATGAGATACTCAATTTATTTTAAAAAAGTTTTCAAATTTTGAAAAAATTTTCAAATTTTATTATCACAGAATAAAACGCTTCTATTAGTCTGTAAAGGAGAATTTGTATACAAACTTAGAAAAAACCCATATTTTTATAAGTATTTCTAACGATATTTAAACAGACATAATTTCTTCATGCCCCTATTTCAGTAACTGATCTCATTATAATTGGTTTTTCCAAATTTTAAATTTTAAAAGGTTAAACAATATTACTACGATACTCAAAAAATTTTTAGGTTCAAGTATTAAAGGAAACAATAAGAACTTGGTGAACAATATACTTTGAAAGGTTTCTTTTGCTGACCAATATAAAATTTGTACAGCAAAAATCTTTTGATCCGAACAATCAGTTTTTGTCAGCCAGCAGTAAAACCATCTGCCAAAATATTAAAACTAGAAGGATGGGCTGTTAACTATGTTTTTCAATTACATATAAATTAACAGAATCATAGGGAAGTAAAATATCTCCGCGGCTCCGAAAAAAAAACTTTTTAATAAAAAAAGTTTTTTTGATCCGATTGTTCCTATGGAAGCTATAGCATAGAGTTGGCTGATTCTATAAAAACTTAATAGACACGTTTCTATATATACCAAGCTAACGCATACCAAATCACTGAATGGCTCTTAAAATAACCAAGTTATTCATAAAAACTTCTTTCTTGACCGATCGTTCCTATGGGAGCTATATGATATAGTCAACCGTTACTGATAAAACTTGGTCGATATATGGGAAAGTATATAAAACTTACAGATACCAAATTTTGTGAAAATGGCATTTAAAAAAACCAAATTATTATCAGCTATATCATTTACCCAACCGATATGTCAGGAAGTATATAAAACTCTCAAATATTGGCTTTCGTGTTTTTTCATTTAAAAACAACAAAGTTATTGAGGTCATAGCTTATTCACGACCCATCGTTCCTATGGTAGCTAAGTGATATAGTCATCCGATCGGGATGATGCAGCAAAAAGAAGCCTAGGTGCAACAATACAGGTCTGTAGCTTGAAGGGTCCCGAAGGAGATTGCGTTGATCCAGACAGACGGACGGACGGACAGACGGACAAGGCCATATCAACTCAGCTCATCATGCTGATCAAGAATATATATACTTTATATAGTCGGAGATGCTTCCTTCTATGCGTTGCAAACTTCTGACCATAATAATTAATTTTTTGCAAAGGTATATTTAGAATCTTAAGTGTTTGAAACAACATAGAACCAAAAAAAGATTTTGTTTTTTGCTCCTTAAATTCCTCAGAATATAAACAGTAATGCAATCAAATCCCAGAGTATGTATATATCAATATAATTTTTTTAATTTGTAGAGTATAGAGATTATTTATTCTTAAAAAGAAACTTTGACAACGAAAAAAGTTGAAAAATTTTATAATTATTTAGAATAATAATGTGTGTGTATTGGTTTTTCTGTGTGTGTGTGTGTATGTTGGTGTGTATTGTATTAGTATCTCAATAAATGTTCATCTCTTTGGTTTGTTCTTTATACGTTATTCGTAATACAATATATATAAGTATAATAATTAAATGTCTCTGTTAATAATAAATCTTAAACATCACATGAAAAGTTGTTGTTTCTTTTGGTTTTTCAAATACTTTTGTTATCGTTCAATTTTTTTTTAATATTTTTCAAATTTTCGTCGTTTTAGCCTAGGAAAAAATTTGCATCTAGTCCACAAAAAGTTATAGACATAGATCATAGACCTGTTTGGTTTTTTTTTTTTTTTTCTTTAGTTTTATAAATTTCATATATGTATACATATATGATTAATAACTTATTATGGTAAGTATTTACTTTAAGGGTAGGGAGGGGTTTCTTTATTTGGTTGTTTCCATTTGGTTTGTAAATAAATATGTATGTATATGTAAATACATTTAATTAATAATACGATTTCTTAAATGTTTTTTATCCATTTCTGTTTCCGTCCTGCTTTTCTGTATAACTTCCCAGCCTTGCTTTGAAGAATAGCAAAGTAGCAGCTGCGATATATATATATATATATATATAATATATATACACCTATATATATATTTGGTAAAGAGAGGTCTGTATATATATATAAGATTCTTGTTTTAAGTGTAACTGTAAATTGTAGGTACTTAGAACTAGCTACAGGACGATCACCTAAAAAGATGTCGTTTTTTTGTTTTGGTTTTGTGAGGGATGTAAATTTTCTTTGGTTTTTTGTAGGTTTGGTTTAAATTTTGGCTGAAAAATCCTTCAAAATGCAATTTTCTAACTAACATTTTTGTTTTTTTTTTTTTTTAAAGAGAGGTCGAGAGTTTTGTGTGCAATATTTGTAATTTTTGTTTTGTTTTTTTTGGTTTTGCGTTTTTGGAAAACGTTGATTTTGGCCTTAAACTTTTGGTAGTTTCGGTTGGGTTTTTTTTGTTTTTGTTTTTTAGTGTAAAAGGTACATGATAAGATTGTTTAACGACTTATCGCAATCTTCATTTTGGTTGAGGGATAGGTGGTGGCTGTTTTGGTCTACTTGGTGCTTAGAGTGGAGTCCGAGACCACCGTTCCTTGTGCGGATGAGTGAGTGGTGGATGGTACACCACTTGCACTTGCTGTACTTTGCTGCTCCATGCTCCATGGATGCACCATGTCATAGTATTTACGATAATCATAATCAAACAGCTCGAAATCGATGCGATATATCTTGAGCAATTGGTCCAACGTTGAGCGTTCGATATCGGCAAAATAGCGTTCTACAAGAGCCTCCGATTTGACACCGCTGCGTGCCTGATTGCCAATTTTACGTAGCTTTCGCTGTGGCAGTTTACCCAACAGTAAAGATTCTAATCCAGCCTGTCGTATTATAAACTCCGAATCCCTTTGAAATGTCTCCGTTTTGCCAATGATGGTGAAATTTACACTACATGGTGTGCAGAAACTATAGATTGGGGCCCAGTGCTCATCGAATCGTTTACCCGCCTCGTTTTCGGCAATAAGAAAACGGACAAATTCCTCAAAAGTTGGACCACAACGCGGCCAAGGACCGCCCAAATGGCGTTGACGATATCGATGAACAATCCGTGTGCCCAATGCCTTGTAAAAACTATTTCGATTTCCCTCCAATTTGTTACGATAGGCACTCAAAATGCGTTCAAAGGGATCCCGTACAAAAAGAAAAGAAAGAGCACTGGGTAGAAGTTCCAACAATTCGGCCAATTCAGGACGAGGAAATCGTTTACGTGCCAGTTCCAGAGGTTGAGTTTCGGTTCGTTGCAAATACTTGACATCATAGCCAGCTGGAAATACAGAAAAAAATAATTTGGTAAAAAAAAGATAGATTGTTTTCATAGTTTCTGCTACTTACCCAATATATTGAAATAGTACATCCAAGTACTGCTGGCCGCCTTGAAGACATTGCACCTAAAAACAAATAACTCAAGATTACAACAAATTCCATACTCCTAAACTGATTGCTTACCAGACAAGATTATTGTGTCCAGGTGAAACAAAGAATTCCCAGGGATTCGGTGGGTATTTTTCTTGTAGTTTATATCGTTCACAAACGGCGGCCAAATGATCGCGTCGCAGTTGTAACTCACGTTCCGTGCAACTGTGTAACTCCTCGGAATACTCGTAAACTGGATTTAGGGTACTAGGTGGTGGGGGCGGTGGTTGTGTCACTTGTGCTGCTACGATACTACCATTCTTGGACTGTTGTCGCTGTTGGGCCAATAAACGTTGCCGTTGCATTTGCTGGCGCTTTAGTTTTAATTGCTGTTGTTGCTTGGATGGTTCGCCCAAATCATTGTCCATCTGATCGGCGGCAACGGAAGAACGCTCCCGATGCTCATAGGCATTAAGGGATTCGCGAAACAGAAAGGCAAAATAACAGATACCCACAAGGATGCAGGCAGCTATCTTTAGATAGGTTTGCCAGCGTCTTCCATAACGTAGGCGTATGAGCATTTTGCGGGTGTGTGTATTGGTGTAAGTGTGTATATGTATATATATAGCAGGCTCCTCTACTACATGTTCCAATAAAACAAGTTAATGATGTTGGCTGTAAAAAAAAGTAAAGCAAATATAAAAAACTTCAGCTATTTTTGAACAGATAAATAAACAACCTAATGTCCTAGTTTTGTCCTTGTTTTCGTTTTCTTTTTCACCACTTTTGGCGCTACATCCAGACGACACACTTGTTGGTGTGTACACACACTCACACACACACTTAAACATATTTACAGCAAGCATACATACATACATACATAACGGCAAACTACGTCATACTCCTTACACAGATACAAAATCGCAAAAGTAGAACGTCATCCTTAAACATCAACATTTGCTCCTTGTATTTGTTGTTGGCCCTGGGAATTTGTCGGTGGGTCTTCAAAACGCCCCGGGGACAACTTGACCAAAGTTTTTATAGTCTCTGCTATATCCCTCTGGACAATAGACATATGTTCGATTTCGTTCCTTTTTTTCTATAGCATAAAGTTCTTCATATTTTTTATACTTACCGCAGAGACGCAACGGCGGTGTCGGCGGGCGTTTACTTTAAGGCTCCGTGTGTATCCAGCAGTGAATTTATGCCTACATATGTATATGCCCACCCCGCCTTCCCACTCACTACTCTCCTGGTCTTACTGTGTTACGTGTTGCGTTTTTTTTCTTGTATTCTCCTTTGTCCTCCTTGTTATTTTTTTTTTCTTGGCTTCCTTTCTCCGCTTTGCCGTGCTGGTCGCAACGGACACTCGCTCTCAACTGAAACGCGCCTGGCCATAGTTGCTGCTGCTCGGGGGTCCAGCGAAGCCGGAGCAAAGCACTGCGCAAACGCCGCTCAGAGAGGCTTACAAATGGGCGGGAAATTTAAAAAAAAAAACTAAAGGTATAAAAACAAATAGGCGAAAAGATTTTCCTAAATAGACCGAATATAATAACAAATTCAAAATGCATCCCAAAAACATGAAATTTTCGATAAAACAAAATATACGTAAGATTACGCTGAAAACAATTTCCAAAACTGTAATTAAATTATAATAATTTTTAAAATAATTCTGTTAAAATTTGGTATCATTGTATCATTGTGGTTAGGAACATGAAGAGACTACTACTACTATATACCTAAACCCAACCCAATAGACGATCAGGGAAATGATTTATATCATACATCTTCTATACTAATTGTGTTACGAATTTTAAGGATTTTTTTGTGAAAACATAAAGACATTGGCTGCCTACATCACATAATTCATATTTCATTATTCGATTTGCTCGCTACGTCTAACTAAGGAACCTAAAATAGAAAAAAAAATACCGACTCCGAAAACTAATCTCATTGGTTATTTCCGTGTAACTGCTCTGTAAAATATAAGCAAGGGTTATATCAACCCATCAAAACTTAAATGTAGTTAAAATAATAAAAAAACAATATTTTTTTGTTTTTGTTTTTATATTTTGTGTATATTAAATCTTTGTATTTTTTTTCTTTTTCTATAAATATTTTTTACTTTAAAGTACAAACAAATTATTAATAATAAACTTCTAATACTACGGTTTTTAAGACACTTTCGTTTTTTCTTGTTGTTGTTGTTCATCTTGTGTTTGCTTTGAAATATATATATATATATATATATATTTATAATTATTTGCTTATATATGTGTGTGTGTGTGTTGTATTTGTGTTATTGTTTATGTATTGATTTAAATATATATTTATTACATTTATGATTTATACAACTTTTACATTAACATTTTGCAGTATTTGCGGCTTATTGCAGTTTATCGGTTTGTGTAGTGTTTGTGTGTGTGAAATCGCTAAATAGGGGGACTCTTTTGTTGTTGTTGTTGTTTTTTACTAAATCTGTTCATTATACGTGTTCAAATATATATATAAGATTTCGGTACTATATGTATGTGTATGCCAAGTTATACTAAGGGAGTGGTAGGGGAGTTTAAGTTTATGTTTAAACATGTACAAAGTATCAAAAAATTTATTCAATTAATTTTTTTTTTTTTTTAATTTAATATATAGCAATCATACAATATATATATAAGATAATAATAATATTGAACAATATATATACATATAAATTTGTGTGGATGTGTGTGTGAGTGTGTATGATCTGTGGTGAAGATATATATATGTATATATTTATATATAAACATACATATTGTTTAGCGCATTTTGCCTTTGCTTCTTTGTTTTTTCTCTTGTTTTCCTCATATTTGTTCAAATAACATTTAGCAAAAATAGAGCCTGCCTTTATATACAACGATACAACTTTTTTTTCATTAATGTGTGTGTGTTTGTTTATCGCAAAATATATATATATATATATATGCATATATAACATTATATATGCTTTTCTTTGTTTACTTTACATTGTATAAGTTCTATATAGATATATTTATATATATATATAATGCTTTTCTTTGCCTTTCGTAATTTAGTATGAAAAACGATTACATATATATACATATCTAGGCGACTGCTTGTTTAGCTTTTTATAAGCTAGGCCATTTGCTGTTTATGTATTGTTGTCGTGTTTCCTTTTTTCAGTTTTACATTTTGTCTAACTTACTGGATAGTTGTTTTGTTTGCTTGTTATGTGCATTTATGGTTATTTCGGGGATTGGTAAGAGTTTTCATTTCTTTTTTTTTTTTTTTTTTTTTTTTTTTTTTTTTTTTTTTGTAGTTTTGTCTTACAATATAAAGCATTTAAAACTAAAAAACAAATCTTTTTCTTTTTTATTTTCTTATTTTTTGAAACAACGCAAGCTTAAATGTTTAAATGAAACTAAGTAGACTATATCTGTGTTTATATATGCATATTGTAATTGGTATTATATATCAAAAAGTGGTTGCTTTTAAAATATATTTAGGTATTTATATATATTTTTTGTTAAAATAAAATATGCAATAAGTGAAGCTAAAAACTAGAAATGTGTTCATGTTGCATCCTATTTAAAGAAAAATTTTATTAAATTAAAAATTCTATGTATATATATATATATATATAAATATAAATATATATACATAATACAGACGAATTTTGGTCAAAATATAATTTAGAAAAAACCAAATTAAAAAACTGGCAATAAATGAGAGTTATGCTTGTGCCTTAATAGAGGGGAAAGAGTGGGTATGTATATAAATATATATATATATTTTTTTTTTCATTTAATTTGTTCAAAATTATTTAATAAATTGCCTGTTTTTCACTTGACTAGCAAATTCAATTATTCATTCCAAGTAATGTGAGAAGTAGAGGGGCTCCGGTATACAAAATATAGGAAAAACAAAATTTAAAAACAGTAGGCATATTAAAGTATATATATATATATAAATGTATCTATATATATGTTTATGTGTGTATGTGTGTGTGTGTGTGTGTGTGTATTGTGTGTTTTTGTGATGTTGCTCGCTAAGAGATGCAACATTATTGCAACATTATGGCTACCACTAACTATACAAGAAAATTATTATTTTTGGATGTGGAGGGGGGGAACAAAAGTATACGAAAAATTTTAACACTAAGCAACACGTTTTTCTTTTCCAAATGATTGTTTTAGCCCAATGACAGAAGATATGTACACCTATTAAAAAACTTAAATTTAAAACTATTTTATTTACAATTGATTTCCATACATAAGATTGGATTCTTGATAAAAGAGAGACACTATTTTGATTTTTTCCGATTTTTTGAAGACATTTAACTAAGGTCAGTGTAAACTAAATAATAGTTTTTTAAACTAGAAAAATAATAATCTTGAAGTTTACTTTAAAATACCTAATTGTAGAATAGTTTCGGAAGTAAGCTTCACATTATTGAATCGTTGGGCTTATTGGGCATTGGTTATAACTAAATTTCAAATAAACATTTACAATAAAGCAAAATAATCAGTAGTATTAAATTAAAAGAGTTTCAACAAACATGAGTTCAAATAAATGTCTATATCGACTATATCATTTGGCTTTGGTGGCATTCGGAAAAGAATTGGTGACTGAAAATTAGTTGGGTAAATGTTACAAACGAAAGAAACAATTCCATTAATTTCTCTGTGCACAAATCTATGCCAGCTGTGGCGAACTGTTGCTTACGGAGCGCTGCTCATCGGCTGCTGATGTCGACTCATTGGCAAACTCCTGAAAACTCAGGCCCAATTCATTATTTAGCTGCATCATATTAAGGACATCCCCTGCTTCCCGCCAATGTGACTGATGAAGTGATTTGCCATTATTGCTACTACCATCTTCTTGATTGCCATTATGCTCTTCTTCTTCCTCGCTGAGTATATTGTTGAGACACAAATTGAATTCATCGTAGTCAACAAAATTGTCACAGTCCAAGGCTGTAGCATTAGCCAATTCTGGCATAAGCAAACCATCAACTTCTATATCAGCTGCGGTGGCATTGCTGCTGCTGCTCCTACTCCTGCCCCAATGATGATGATGAAGATGATGATGATGATTGTTTACATCAGTTAAATCCTCCATATCTTGCTCTTCTTCCACTTCCTCTACAACAATATCATCATGGACATCACCATTATCACCATTAACATCGTTTTGCGCCTGGGCCAAAGGGAAACTGCTGCTGCTGCTGTTGCTAGTGGGGCTGATGACAAGCAGTTGCTGCTGCTGTTCATCCAGTTCCATCAGCTCCATTAGTTCTTCATCAATTGCATGTTCGCTTTCGTTAGTTAAACCTTTAGCCAAGGCGCAAAACTCTGGTCACTTGTAGTCACGCGATGTTCTTCTTCGACGTCCCTCGGTCAACATGGACTCGCCAATGACTGGAAAAACCCAAAAATATCATATAAGAATCGAAATAAACGGATCATGTATATCGTAAAGACGTATTTAATTGGAAACACACCTGCACTGCGGGTCTTACGCCTAGCTTCTGCCACGCTTTCCAAGTTTCCAGCACTATTACCATTATTTGGGACAGCGGCAACTCCTCCTACTCCTCCAATCGCCTTGTTTGGGGTATTTTTAATCTCGGCTGCAGCAGCAGCTGCATTACTACGACTATTGATGAACTTATTGGCAGCAGCGCTAGCTCTAACACTTCGTCTTGTGCCAATCTTTTCATCGGTGGGTGAACTGGCAGAAGCGCCTGGGGCGGCACCACTGCCGGGTGCAACGTTGTTTATAGTAGCTGCTGCAGCAGTAGCTCCTCTTGTGGCATGTACAACATTACTACTACTATTTGTGGCGACAGTGTTAACATTACCTGCAGCACTTGATGCCACAGCCGATGGGGGTGAAGCTGTTGTTGTCGCAGTCGTTGGTGCTGTTGTCGTTGGAGATGTAACAGTTAGAAGAATGTTGTTGCTGATGCAGTTACTAGTGGTGGTAGTGGTTGCAGCAATGTGATTGCTGGTCGCCATAAGTACTGGCTGACCTTTGCCTGCCTTTTGCCCAGTTGTGGTGGTGGTTATCGTCGGGTTTAAGGTATTGCTGACATTGACAGTTTCTGTAAGAGCATACAAAATGTTTATCTATTTTCTTGCCTATTTCTGGACAAGTCTAAACTTACTCAGTTGCTGCTGCTGCTGTTGGTGCTGTACATTACGGCGTGTTATATGCTTCTCCACCGCTGCTGCTGCATCTGCTGCTGCCTCCTGAGCCTTGGAGTTGCGCACTTTGCCTGCAACTTCAATAAGAGGTTCGTCCGAATCAGAAGATTCAATTTCCAGCTTCTTGGAATCTGTTGTTGTGTTCATTGCCATTGGATCATTAGCAATTCCACTGCCACTACATATGCGTGCCCGTTTGTTTTGATTCTCAATCAAATCGGTTGCATCATTGCTACTTCCACACTCTGATTCATGACGTCGCCGCTTGCTATTGGTATTGTTGTTATTGTTGTGAAGGGGTGTAGGAGTGCCCAAACGAGGGCTTGGATTAGAAGAGGCACGGGATAAACTTTTTGTTGTGGCATTGCTGGTTGCAGCCTGCACATCTGGGCTATTTTTATTGATAGACGCAGCGGCAACACTATCTAACGGACTCTCCAGTCTGCTACTGGCCCTGGTACGTATTCTAGGTGTTTCTGCATCTGTAGTGGCTGGAATTTCTATGGAAATGGGTTGTAGATTGTTTGCAGTATCCTCAACATCTGTAACCTTTTCTTCTTTCACAGCTTCAACTTTGGTTTCTACTTTAATTTGTCCAGGGGGCTTGCTAATGCTGGTTGTTGCTAGTGGCACATCTTTTTTTAGGCTTAAAAGTGGCGGCATTTCTTCTCCTATCTTTATTTTTTCAACTTTTATTTTGGGTTCTGATTTGATAGGCATTGTTGCAGTAGCCTTACTGTTATCAGTTAGTTTCTTCATGAGATCGATTTCATTTTCGAGTATATTATGTTCGCCATTCATTTTTTCAGTAGTTATTACTGTTGCTGCTGCGGCGGCAGCTGCTGCTGCTGCTGCCGCTGTTGCTGCCGAAGCCTCTTTTAATACACTAGCCACAATATCTTCCAAGTCAGCTGGAAAATCATTGTCCATTTTTGATATGGCCTTTTTAATATCATCATCGGCTGACTGATGTTGCAGAGTGTTGTTACTTGTTGTAGTAGTAATTGTTGCCATTGATATATGACTTGTTGTTGGTGCTGATGTTACTGATGGTATAACTGTTGATGTTGTTGTTGTTGCTATAGCAGTTGTAGTATTGGCCCGGCTCACTTGTATGGGTGAACTTGATGCCAATTGATGCGGACTCTTTTCGGATAAAGCATCCATTGATTCTATGCCACTATCTTCTCCTGCACCATTCTGACCATTGCTGGCTGGTGAATTACGTAGTGTAGCCGCCGCCATAGCCGCTGGAGATGAGGTGCCACCTATTCCCGTTGTTGGTGTTGCTGTTGTTGCTGCTGGCAATTTTCTATCACATATTAGCTGAGTTGTTGCTGCTGTTACCGAAGGTGTTGTTGTGGGTAGTATTGCTTCCCCAACTGCAGCTGTTGCTGCTGGCTTGGTAATCTCTACACGTTTTAATGTCGTTGCACTGGGCAACATGGTTACGGCCGCCGCCAGTTGTCGTTGCTGTTGCTGTTGTTGATGGTGCTGTTGTTGTTGCTGCTGCTGTTGTTGTTGCTTTTGCAGTTGCAACTGTTGCACTGCTGTGATATATGGCGGCGGCTTATGGTTTTTTGTCATCGGCTTGCCACCCACAATGGGTGTTATTGTTGCCGCAGTCTTAATTGGTTGATTTTTCATTGTTATCAAGCGATTGTTGTTGTTATTATTGTTGCTGGCGTTGGCAATATTATTGTTGTTGTTAGTATTGTTATTGTTATTGGTGGTGTTGCTATTGGAACTGCTAATGGCACTTAAAGTAATGCTACTAGGCAAACTTGTTGCTATTTTACTCAATTGCTGTTGCTGCAACGTTGTTGGTGTTGTTGGCGTTATACCCGTATTGGTTGAACCCACAATTATTTGGCCATCAGGAGGGTGTACTTGACTTTGCGCTTGTGCCTGAACCTTATGCGCCGCTTCCACAATGGCGCTGATTGTTAAACCATTTTTTCCAGCCACAATGGTTGTGGTTTTTGTGGCATTGCTGCTATTCACTGTTGCATTGCCTGAGGATTGCAGACCAGGATTTGCTGTCGTCTTTTGTATGAGTATGGGCAGACCATTGAATTGAGCTGTTGTTGTTGTTGGAACTGCTCCTGCTGTTGTTGATGTTAGCTTTACTTGCTTTTGATCTCCCACATCGTTGTTAAGACTTATATTCTGCTGATCACTATACACACGCTTTAATGTTTTTGTCTCATCTGCCGTATCCAAGTGATTTGCCGTTGCCGCTGTTGTCGTTTGGAGCTTTTTACGCTCTTTTCGCGTGTTTTTAACCACTACAGAGTTTTTTCCCCGCAAACGTATTTGTAATGGCGGAACACGAGGTTCATTTAGACCGACAGATTGCTGTTGTTGTTGTTGCTGATGTTCCTGTTGCAGATGCTGCTGCTGCTGTTGTTGCTGTGGCATCTGAGTCTGGAAATTGGTGTAAACAGTTTGCGTTTGCTGCTGATTGTTGTGTATTGTCATCATTTGTGTCTGTTGTTGTTGGTTTATGAGATGATGATTATTGAATTGTCCGCTTGGTGTTGTTCCTCCAGTTCCTGTCCCAACCAGAGTTGGGTCTAACTTGAGGCGCAGCTTTATTTTTTCTTCTGCTGCTGCTGCTTTGGCCTTGGCATTGCCCTTGGCACGCTCTCTCTTGGGCTTGACGACTCCTTGTTGCAGTTTCTCTCTTAATAGATTTGGTTTTGCCTTTTTGTTCGCTGAAGACGGAGTTCCTGCATTTCCGACAATTGATTGTGGTGAGCTATTGCTGGAGCGCGGGGAGTTTTCACCCTGATTCACCACCATTTGAACTGGCAATGGCAGAGGAATGGTTGTGGGTGTTTTTCTTGATCTCGCTGTGGCGGATTTATTCGAGGCTAGAGAATCCCTTGAACGCTCTTGGTCGCTGCTGCCAGCCAGCGGCAACAATTGTTGCGCAGAATTGGAATCCTCCTCGGAAAATAAATTTGTGGGTAATATAGGCATTTCGTTGGCGGGATTAAAGTTAAAGTTGCTGTTGCCGCTGCTGTTTGTCGAACGGAATTGTTGTTGTAATTGCAATTGGGCCGTTTCCTGCTCGGCCTCAGTATCACTGTCATCACTAGCCATTGGTTCCATGTCACCAGTGTGGGGGTTAATAATAAATTGCTTCTGTGTATTTTGTTGCTGTTGCCGAGACATTTGCTGTTGCTGTGTAGAAATTGGTTGGTGCTGCACAGTCAATTGTTGCTGTTGCAAAGGCAAATGTTGCTGCTGTTGCACTGACAGTTGCTGCTGTTGGCGCATTTGGAATTGTTGCTGCTGTTGCATTTGCATTTGTCTTTGCATTTGCTGTTGCTGCTGTTGTTGTTGTCGTTGCAATTGCTGCCTTTGTTGTTGTTGCTGCATCATTAACTGTTGCTGCTGTTGCAATTGTTGTTGGTGGTGTTGCTGTTGTTGGTATGTAATCAATTGTTGTTGTGGTTGCTGCGGCTGATCCTCTTGTAGCGTACCCAACGCCTCACCCACATCCATGCCGACTGCCGACAGATTGTCCTCAATTAAATCCAAATCCAAATCCTTGGCATCCTGCAGTAGTGATTCGAGTTCATTTTTATCATCTAGACTAAACGTCGATTCCAGATCACAGTTCAGAGTTGGCAGAAGTGCATCCAAATCATTGGTAGTTAAGGCATCTAAGTCAGAGAGCGAAATCAAAGGATCTACAACCTGAGACGTTCCCGTTGCCACCTGTTGTTGTGGCTGCTGCAGCTGCTGTTGTTGCTGCTGCGGTTGTTGGTGAGGTGGCGGAGGCAGCGTCGGCAATTGCTGCTGCTCTTGCTGGAGATTATATTGCATTTGATAGCGTGCGAACTCTTGGAAACTACTCTTTGTCGCCGAATCCATAGGCTTGTTGAGAGCAGGCCAGCGTGAATTGGCCGCTGCCTGATTATAGTCAGGCGGCGGCGCTGCAGGTACATGATGTTCCGCCGTAGGAGTATGCTGCTGCGGCTGCTGTTGATGATTTGCCATCAATGGACTCAGCATTGTTGACGAATGGTGGCTAGAGGCAGGTGAATGGGCGGCAAGCGGTGATGCACCGCCCATAAATTGCTGCTGTGGGGCCTGTGGCGAGGCCTGTGGCACGGGCAAGCTCATAATTCGCTGCTGTGGTTGTTGCTGCTGCGGATGAGGCGGCGGTGGTGCAAGCCCACGCATTTGTTGTTGCTGCTGCTGTTGCCTCAGTTGTTGTTGTTGTTGCAAGATATTCAAACCAACAGTGTTGTTGTTAAAACAATCTGTAATAAATCACGACACGACAAAGATATTAGATTAAGAAAATAATTAGAGCGTTAATCTGGCGCGAATAATACTAATAAATTGAACTCTTAATAAAAAAAAATATATTTCTTTCAAAAGGAAAAAATGGGAATCAGTAAGGGAAATTAAGGAACAGATGTTTCAACATACCGAGTGCAGGTTGAAATTGTTGTTGTTGCTGAGGTTGCGGTTGCAACTGATTCGTTGGTTGCATAAATCTCGGCTGCATGCCTTGGAGTTGCTGTTGCTGACGTTGCAATTGTTGCTGACGAAGGACCACTTGTTGCTGTTGTTGTTGTTGCTGCTGAAATCGATGTTGTTGAGGCAATGGACCAGGCACTGAAGCAGGAATCGCCTGTTGCTGTTGAGCAAACATCGGATGCCCATTGCCACTGGGGCTTAGCATGGCCTGCTGTTGAATGTTACGCATCACCCCTGGCTGCGGAGTGGTGGGTGAGGCAGGCACCACTGGACTTAATACATCGCCTGATAAGGCCATAAAATCATTTGGTGTTGTTGGACCGGATGATCGCATGGGTGAATTCATTATTTGCGGTCCACTGGGACTCATCATTTGAATAAGGGGCGATGATTGTGGCTGCTGTTGCTGGGGTGACTTCATTTGATTGGTCATGGCATGACCATCATTCTGTAGAAGATTTACCAGCAGTGGCGACGATATGGCTATATTATTGCTGCCCGTTGAAGTGGCCGAGGGCGGGGGAGGTGGAGGCGGATGCGAGTGTGGATGTGGTGGCAGCTGTTTAGGCGAGCTCATGGCAGTTGGCGTTGTTGGTGTTGACGACCCTACAGCTGCTCCTGTTCCCAAGCCGGGATATGGCGGCGGCGGTGGTTGTATAAATTGAGATTTTTGCCCCAATCCTACTGCACCCGGACCCGGACTTAGACCAAGTTGAGGTGGTGTTGTGGGCGGGGAATTTTTTAACACCTTCAAAGTCACATTTGGCGGATGAGGAGGCGGTGCCAATGGCGGTCCCAGACCTGAGCTAGCATTACCGGGTGACGGTGTTGCTGATGATGACGACGATGATGATGTTTCTCTGCCCTGGAGGACACGAGCCTGTCGCATGCTCTCGAAGGGAAAATCCTTTGGCACTTGTGGAGTACCTGGAAGCAGCGGCACCTTGCCCTCCATGGGACACACAGTATTTGGTGACTTAAAAACAGGCGGCGTGGGCGGAGGTGGTCGCCGCTGCAACTGCTGCTGATGTTGAATTGAGATTGCTTCATTTGGCGGCAGTTGCACAATCCTTTGCTGCTGCTGCAAAAATACGGAGGCCGCCTTACTAGTACTAGGGCCATCAAAATTTGTAACCGCCTTAGGAACAGACGTGCCAGCCGCCTCAATTGCTCCATTTCCAGCACTACCACCACTGACGACGGGACCTACATCATTTGTTTTATCTAAAAATGTAATTAATGGATTGGATGCAATTAGTACGGTTTTGTTATTATTTAAAAGAATAAGTGAAATTTATGGCTTACCCTTAGTTATTTGTATATCTTGTCCAGCAACTTTAAAAGTTATCACAGAATCGCCTTCAGGTTGCACAGACAAAATGCCAAGGGCACGCAGGGCAGGACTACCATCGGCAGCCAATTGGCGTAACCGTTGGGCAGCATCCCATGGCAGGGATACTAATATCCGCAGTGACGGGTCAAGCTGCTGTGGAGGTGAAGAACACATTTTATTTTTATTGAAACCAATTAAATCAAAATAAAAAAGCAGAAGAGGAACGGAAAACCGAATGATAATACATATATCGATAATAGTTATCGATGATTGTGTAACCCTGGCTAAAAAAAACTCACGTACACACACATGAACATTAAAAAAACTGTAAAATTACTAAATAAAAGCCACTTAATTTAAACATAATTGATTGACTCTTTACCTAATAGAACAAACAAGCTTATAAGCCATTAGGGAAAGAAAATTAATAACAATTCTTAATGTTCCTAGTTTATAAGGCATGTATGTATGTTTGTTGCTTGCCAGAGTGAGACAGATATATGCACTCTGTTGCTGCTGCTCACTGGAAGTTCCACTAACAAATTTTGTATTTTTGTTCATTTATTATATTTAAAATTACGCATTTAAGAAACTTTATAAACGATGGAAAGGCTACTGGTATATATTTTACTCATTGCAGATTGCCATCAGCTTTATTAAAGTTTAATAAGGAGCGCGTTATCGATACCCAGTCGCCATTTTCTTCTCTGGCTAATGGGCGGGGGAAAAGGGGAAAGAGCGTATATATGTGTGTGTTTGTGTGTAAGGAAGGGGGTGGGGGAAAGGTAACCAAAATACTTGTCCGAGGGGAAGACGGTGGTCCGTATAAAAAAAAAACTTAAATCAAATCATAATGGTAAAATAATAAAAAAAAATTGCGTAAATGACGCAAGACATTCAATCTCTCTCCACTCTTTCACACACATCCAAAAAAAAAGGCTGATCAGCTGTTCGGCAAATCGAAAACTAAAAGAAATTAATAAAAGTTTTTAAGTTCTTTTTACTCACCTGTTTAAGTGGCATATCATCACACGACAAACGCACGCGTCGTAGATTTAATTTGCACAATAATGCACAATTTTTGCATTTAGCACACACACACACCCTGACTCGCGCTCAGAATAATAATAATAATAATTTGAATTTAACAATTTAATCAGAATTTATATACACACTGAATAAGGATTTCCCCCCGCCCACAAAAGCTGTTGATAATTTTCATATTTCAATAATTGCATGTTTGCTTATTAGTTTTTTGTTTCGTATATACGTATATATACAAATATATTGCTGATTTGTGGTGTTTTTATTCAAATTGTAAACCTTTTTTTTTGCTTAAAATTTGACACTGATCGTGCTCTCTCACTTTAGTCCTAGGATTAAATTGTTTTTGTATGTAAGTTGGCTCCAAACAGCGTTTAACCGTAGCGCGGGCTCTGCTGCTGCTCCAACTCTCACGTAATGCACACACACGCAGACACAGATGATGTCGTTGTTGCTATTGCTGTTGTTGTATTTATCTCGACTTAAATTTTAGTTACTTTAGTTGTTGTTGTTGTCGACGCGTTTTTTTGGGCATTTTGCTGCTGCACACACATTGGCAGGCACACACGCACGCACATGCACACTAATACACATAGACAACGTGCGGGGCGGGCAGGGCCAGGGCTCCTTGAGTTTATTCGATGACTTTAGGTTGTCCCCTTGTCTTTACACAAATTCATCCGCTATTTAAGATTAATTTAATTTTTAAAAATATTGCTTTTCACTTGGTGGGGGCGCCTCAATTATTTCCTTTTCTCTGGATCTCTCTCTTTTTCTCTTGTAACCGAGTAGCACACACAATTTTTTTTTGTTTTTTAGCGTAATTTTACACTATGTTTGTCGATGGCAAAGTAATTATAAATCACACACGTCATTAAATGAATAACTAATAATGCTTTTCAGCTTATTGTGTTTGCTGTAGCGGTAGTTTTCTGTTGTTTATTTTGTAAAAAAATCTTCGTAATTATAGAAATTCCGAAAAAAACAAAATGGTAGCCATTTTTATTTTCCATTTCCAGAGGCTCTGCCAACTTGTGTAATATCGAAATGTACTAAATGTTACCAAAGATTTAGAGGTTTTAGTGTGACCAGATTGTAGCAAACCAATGTGATAAAATAGGGGGACTTTTCTCATATTTTCTGTAGAACAGCAAGCATAATGTATTCTTATTTACTTCTCCACATTTCAGGTTTGGGTCTTTGCTATTATTTTTAAGATCCAAACGAACATATTAAGAAAAAGCATATGCGAGTAAAATAATTAAATGAGATATGACGAAAAAAAGACTGCAAGAACTATGATGATGAAACGAATAAATCTAACTCAGTATCGTCAGGTTAAACTTGCTAGTTGCATTCCACTCCTTGTATTGCTGATCCTTTGCAAAATTTTAGGCGACTGTACTTAAAAAAAAGTTCCTTTCAAACGGCTAGTATAAAAGTACTTAATTAAATAACCTATTTGAAGACGATAAAATGTGAAATATGTTAATAAAGAGAAAAATTATTATATTATAATACGAATCGCTGATCTTTCCGCGCATCAAAGCACCATAAGAGTTCAAATTTACAGATCATTTTTAAGGATCTTTGTAACAAATTAATTCATTGATTTAGAAGCGAATTGAGTTATTTCTATATAACTTCATGTTAAGTCTGTTTGTCTACATGATCATTTTTGTTCTTAAGTATGAACTTAAGTTGGGTAATCCAATTACTTTACCTATGAAAAATCGGGAAATTGTCCAGCTATCGTGCAATGTGAAGATTGGCCACTGAGAAATTGAGATAAACTTTCAATTAATTAACAACACATTCCCAGTGAAGTAGACAAAAAAGTTTTACTTGATATATGTATATATCTGTATATATATATATATATATATATATATATATATATATATATATATATATATATATATATATATATATTAGTGTTAAGATATAACCACAGTTATCGCTCAGTAATTATCAGTTAAATAATGGCATTTAGAATGCTAAAATTAAACTACAAATCATTTAAAATTTTTCTTCGCATTTATGCAAAATATCGATACATATTGATCGATCGGTAATCCTAAGACTTACAAGTTAAAAACTAGACTTCCTAAAACTAATTATTCTAGAGCCTTTTGCCTAAATATCCCTCCCGTGTTATAATTTCATAAATCTTCTTGTTTCCTCTATGCTTTTTCGTTTTCGCTAAATTCACAATCTAAACTTAAAATACTATTTACACTTGGTTGTCTGGTCCAGCAGCTTCTTCCAAAGATCAAACTGTTCGTTTGACTTGATCATGTGAACACTGATCGCATTCCGTATGTTGCATGGATTGAATGAGATGCGACGATTGACAAACTCATTAACATGAACGCGCTTAATGCCCAGACTTTGGGCCACAATGCCCGTGGTGAAGACATCTTCTAGCTTAAGATAGACGGTCTGCAGCGAGCGTACATATAGATCGTGGACGATATCGCTGGTAAGGACATAAGCAGGTCCGGTGGTGAAGGAAGGAAACACTGATGCCGAAAACTGATCGGTGGATACATAGTATTTCGATTTCTTATTTCGTATGGGTTTCCATTTCTTGGCCAGACGTCCATATATAACACGCTTTTCCTTATGCTGATCCAAGAACTTCAACAGTTTCGGCACATTTATGAACATGTCGTCATCGGTTTTTAATATATATTTTGCTCGGGAACAGTGCTTATCCGCCCATTCCAATGAGGAGAGCGTTTTTAGGGTAAGATTATTATAGGAATCGATAAAGCTGCCGCGTATCAGATCCCCATATATAAAATTCTCCTGTGTCAAAGCCTTGTTTAAAGTTTCGTTGGTGCCACGGCCCAAAATGAATGCCATGCTTATATCCCGCCTAGTGCCATAATGTCCCCATGTCTGCCGAATGGACATTCTCGCATCCGCATGAGATTGTGCCGACGTTATCAGTACCAAAAGCTTTGTAAATTGCCCCTCATGCGGACATATACGCTCTACTTCAATTTCATCATCTAAGTGACCAGATTCGTATATCTTCTCTGTGGCTATGCCTTTGGAAGGATCCATTGGAACAGTAGGCCCCTTTACTGGACTCTTGGCCTTTGTAGTACGTGGAGAAATGGCTGCTGGAGCAGCAGCAATTACTTTGGCAACATCTTCTTTAATCTCATGCTTCACCTGCATTACGGCATCAGATGATTGAGGTTGAACTACTTGATTTTCACCATCAAGCAAATTGATTTCAATCTCCTCGGCTGGACTGTTTTTGTCTAGAATGAGGAGTGGTAAGTAGAGGAAAAGGAAACAAAATGATTAAATGTCAACTGTTTATTCTTTTTTGTTAATTGTTATGTAGACAAACAAAACTGGTGTTGGCATAACTTCCGCATTGAAAGATGATACCTGACGGGTATCTGCAAAAGAGGCGTGAAATAACAATAAACGATAGACAGAAAGACAGTTAGACCCACTGCGTCACTGGCTATGACCGGGCCAGCTTTGATCAAGTTCTATTTGTTTAGCTGTTGTTTGAACTTAATGCCGCACATTAAACGCTCCCGCCCGTAAACAATTTGGTGATGTAATAATTAATTATACTCTTTAAATAGAAAAGTATGTTGACACAAGTTTAAGGTTGAAAAAACAAAAAAGAAAAGAAAAATGTGAGTCTGCTTTAATCGCTTCCGATTCCGCATATATTGTTCTATAAATACTTTTTAATTAATCGTATTTTACCAACAAATAATATGTATATATTTATATACTATAAATTGGTAAGATGTTTGTGAGGTACAGAATGTAAGATACCATTATGTTCTTAATAAACAAGTCAATTTAACCATCATATATGGATAAAACTTGGTATATAGGCTTTTTATAGATCGTGGTAGATCAAGATAAAGAATCGATCGGATTCGACTATGAATATTAAGGTAACAATTAGGTTCTACAAAGTTTCTGTTCTAAACATTTTTTGTCTCTGAAGATATCAAAAATTAAATCCTTTGTGCCGATTTCAGGGGTTAGTTGAAGTTGTAATTGAGGTTGAATATGACAACAAAGTAGTTTCGGTTAAGATTTCTAAAGTACGCAATTTTCTATTGTTTAAATAAACACAAACTATTAGGGTATACAAACATCGACACCTTTGAATTCAGCTTCTTTGATTTTTAGTCCAAAAACCAACAATAATTTTGGTAAAAAGTTCAATTATTTGTGTTGCCTCAACTTAATGCGGGTTAAACCCAGTCGAAGAACATTTTGCAATTTAATCCCATAAATTAAAAGTTGCTATGTTCCTTCCAAATTTGTTTTAAACCAATTCTGAGTAACTAAATAGATAAAAAATATTGTCGCTTTTATTATATTTCAGCAGACTTCCTTCTAATTGCTATTCTAGTCAATGAAATAATGAAAAAAACGGCTATATCTTTAAAGAAACATGTGAACTAAACTATTGAGGGGCATGATTTAATTATTTCTGGAATTCAAGATAACTATAATTTAATAGTCGAAAACCAAAAACCTGTTATGAACAACACCTATTATGAAGATAATCAAAAAAAAAAAAACTTATGCCAACCAATTTTGTGTAAAGTACTTGATGTTTCGTCTTACCCGTGTGCTGTTCATTTCCGGTTGATGGGACAGAAGCGACACCAACACCAGCAACAACTGCTGGGCTACTGATATTTGCTAAAGTAATGTTCTTTAATATCTTATCGGCATTCTCGATGAACTTTTGTAAATTGGATGTAGGTATGAGAACCTCACCATCGGTTTGTGGTGGCTGTTGGGCTTGTTGCTGTTGTGGTGCAGCTGCTACACTATTGGGCGCCAATTGCTTGGCTGCTAAGCCTTCGCTGGTGATACTGTTGTTGTTGTTGTTGTTATTGTTGCTACCGCTGCTATTGATATTGCCTGTTATTGGTAATTGAAATGAAACGATTATATCAGTGCCTATTTGTACACACGTTTGCATTAGCATAATTAGCAACATGTTATGTGTGCTTACCTGTAATACTATCAATATTTTGACCATATTGAAGATCTTCCAGAAAATTTTGAGTCTGCTCTAAATTGGCAGCAGATTGAGGACTCGCTCCAGCCGAACCACCATCCAATAATGCATCTTCATCAATGGTGGGGAGACGATGTTGACTCTTCTTATGAATCTCTGTTGATGGCTTGTTATTATTGACTAATTTGGGTAACTCATCACCCATGGAGGGACCATACTCTCCCGTATGGTTCAACGATTGTTGTTGTTGTTCCGAAAGTGCACGGCTTCCAGTTAACTGCTGTGGTGCTGCCGCATGGATATGTGTCGCCTGCAACGTTGTTGAGGTGGAATACGAGGCATAGATGAATATTGTGAGTATGACCACAATTAAAACTAAAAGAAAACGCAAAATGCGTGTATTGTGAAAGGCCACCATTGTGGACGAGTGAGTATACAGGCAGGAGGGCAGCAGCAGGCCGGTT
The DNA here is from genome assembly GCA_018903615.1 of Drosophila neocordata. Classification (NCBI taxonomy): domain Eukaryota; kingdom Metazoa; phylum Arthropoda; class Insecta; order Diptera; family Drosophilidae; genus Drosophila; species Drosophila neocordata. Next base: position 3,772,557 of record JAEIGI010000010.1, on the reverse strand, counting down.
GGAGAGTGAATAAAGTCTTCTTTTCCCGTATATGCGATAACGCCGGACGTGGAATGTGACGTTCAGAACGAACGTGAAGCAACTGCAACGAGAAAAATGTTTTATAAAGTATTTTAAGTAAAACGTTTCGAGGCAAAATTAAAGTAAACATTTGCGTAGTAAAAATGCAGAATAGAAATAGATAGACAAAATAACACCCACTGAGAGAAATAGATAGAAGGAAAAAGAGTCAGAGGTGTAAGATAAAAAGGCAGCGATGTGAGTGAGAAAAGTTTCTCAAAGATATGGCAAAGTCTTACACTTAAAAACAAAACAAAAAAGGTTATTATTAGTATTTATTATTTAAAATAAAACAAATTAACCAATTAATTAAGTATGCATATGTAAGTAATCGTTATAGGTATACCTAAAGGTAGTAAAACAGGACTTCAAAACGTTTAATTTCCGTAAACTAAAAGCTTCATAATCATCTCATTATCGATGGGCACACATAAAGTTTTGGGCCACTCAACTAACCCTACAGCTACCCTAGGTAAAAGTTGGTTAGAAGTGAACAAACTAAAATAACTAGGCCAAATAAGGTGGAGGGTTAAGCCAACGTCATATTTTGCTGGACTCATTAACTTATTTCCCATGGAAATGGGACATTGATCGATTTCAATCACGCAAAAAAAAAAAATATAGTAAATAAATGAGCGTAAATTTCTCATACACTTCTCCCAGTGTTTGCAAATTAACATAGACAAATTTTATAGCAACGCGTAAAATGCTCTCAATGTATACAAGACACGTACCCAAAATCGGTTAAAATTCCCGACTTCATGCTAATGAATTCAAGTGTAAATACCCAGCATCATCAATATATACCTTTTGGGTATATATATTTATATAGAATATCTTTGTAAATAGAAAACCAGACAAAGGTATGCTTGACCCGTTTTTTTCTTTCTCCATTGTGGCAATCTGGAGGACCACTTGACTGGAGCGGCCACTTAAACTTACCTTGAAATGAAATTGCGATTTCAATGATTAGATTTTTTATCTTGTGTATGTGTTTCATATGTAGACATATTCTAGATATCGCGTCCTACTACAACAAACACTTCTTGTGGCCAAGTAGTCTCAGCCCCATTACTTGTAATTGGGTGGCAATAAAAATAGCTTAACAAACTCATTAAAGAAAATCAATAGACAAAACAAACAAGATAGTACAAAAAATAAAACCCTTTTATAAAACTGATTGGTTTCAATCGTCAAATGACACGTTGACCACCAAGAATACCAATGTATATATATATATATATATATATATATATATATACATATATGGTATTATAGGTAAAACCTGATGCGTCATGGGTTTATAGTTTGCAATTGCGTTAATAAAAAAAACCAATGGGAAATATACGAAATCGGCAAGCAGGTAGCAGACAGACTTATTAATCTTATCTAATTGTAAGATTCTTTAAATATTCGGTTTGGTAAAAACAAAATATACATTGATAACAAGTGTCAATGAATTGATAACATAATTGTTACGCAATGTAAATTCCGATCAATGATCTTGTCAAAAGATACCAATGAGAGAAAATGTTGCCAATTATGTGATGACAAAAAAAAAATTTAATAATCATTTATTGCATGATTGATAAAATATCTCTGCCACAATAAATCCATATAGATTATATACATTGTTTAATATTAGTTAGGCTTATTATTACACCAGTAAATATTTAATAAATGAAAAAGTTGGCAAATAACAGAGGAAAAGGGAAATGAGCTAACAGGAAATGAGAACTTGAATAAAAAAGTAAATAAAATATAGATTTCAGAAATGTGAATAATAATAGAATAACCAGTCAATAAAATGGAATGAAGAAATAAAAAAAAAAAGAGAATTAAAAAAGGTTCTAAAAAAAGGTTTCAAAAAAGAAAAATGCTAAAGAACAAGTCAGACATATGACTTTTCTTTTAAAGTAAATCTTCCTTTTGAGCCATTTGCTAGTTTATTGACTAACGGTAGTCTATTTACTAAGGTGATTTCTAAATAATATAATTTTACTTGTATCATTATATAGTCTTAAACAGACAATACCTTGCACAACAAATTATGTTCTTCACAAATTTATTAAAGACATATAAATTAATTAATTTTTTGAGAAAATACAAAATAAGGATTACTTGGATTCACTTATAAATTTAAAGTTTAAACTATAATCAAAATATTACCTTGTTATGCCTATCAATGTATTTTTAATGAAAATCGATTAAATGGACTACTATATCAATAAATTATCATATAACGATCTTTACAAAGTAAAGTTCTAGAACAGTATTATAAAATATTAAATATATTTATGACTTATGCCAAATTTCACGTAAGTCATCCCTGCTGATTTTGACCATACACTGTCTGTATCACCTTGGTTCTATCTTGGTAAGTCTAGCTCTTATAGACTCTGAAATCTCGATCTTATGATACTTTAAGGCTTCGGAAACGTTTTGGATACACTTTAGGAACTTTAATATACCTTTTTACCATATGGGTAAAGGGTTTAAAAAAAATTCGGATCGAACAAATTGGTTTCTATTTGAAATACAAAGTTTTAGTTACATTCTCAACGATTTTTTATATATTATTAAATTTTAAATAGTTTGACCGTATAAGAAACACAAATATTTTATTTATATTTGACCACCTTACCAAAAAGTTTCGGTTAAATTTTATTAACTGTCAAGAATTCGAATAGATTGTATGCATTATCAGAATTAGGTATATAACTGTATGTATATATGTACATACATACATATGTACATACACATGTGTACATATACACTAAATGTTTTACGCCCTCAAATAATGGTAATGGAACTTTTTTTGTTCAAAGATTGTTCAAGTAGCTCTCTCTCTCTATCTCTCTATCGTCTATATTATAATTGTTGTTGTTTTCTTTTATAATTTTTTTTTTTTTTTTGACGCAGAGTGTGTGTGCGTAAGTGTGTGTAGGCTTGGAACCGGATGCTTATCTACCCAGTCGGTTAAAACTAATAAACTTAATATTGATAATCTCTGCACCAAGAATACCAAATGATGACGCGAATTGGATAAGAAAAGTTCCTAAATATAATTCTGTTGTTGATTTGCATGTCCAGCAGAATATGAAATACATATATGAAAAGTGAAAGCCCCTTATCGGTAATTATACCATTTAGCACTTAGTCATCCATTTAAAAGTTACTTAACTCGTAGTCTGAAAAAAACAGATGATACATTTACAATTAAAATTACTTAGAGCAACATTTTTTTTTTGTTTTTAACTTTAATGGAGCAAACGGCAATTGGTTCTTGTAGCTTTGCGCTTCATCTGAGCTTTTCGGCTTATAGAGGCTGACATGAGGCTTCTAATAAGTACAATGAACCGCGGGCAGATAATCGCCGGTTAGTCCAAGAAACGGGTTTTCTATACACTACACACACACACTACACACACAAAATGTGGGAAATTTATATAAATTTTTTGAAATGTTTGCATTAGACTTTTTGAAAAGGTCCCCAATAACAGAAAATAGTTGTGCACTTGAGATGCGTTAGTGTCGTAAAGTTTGGCCCGATAAATGATTATTTATAAAATTGAATTGAGAAAAGTTTACTAGGTCATTCGAATTAAAAGGAAATGGTTATATCTTTGATCAAATTTGATTTATAATTTCATTGGTAAAAAGTTATAAAAACCTAGAAACGTAGTTAAAGAAATCTAGTCAGCTATAAAACGAAGATAAGACAATTGAAATAAAATACCTGGAAATTGGCATGTTCAATCGCTTTATATTGATAATGTTCAATTTAATAAAAAGAAAATAATTAAAAAAAGACATATTTGATTGCGATTATTATTATTCTTTTCGATTTAGAACTCCAAAACAGTTAATCAACTGTTGTTCCGTGGTATTCTCGGAAAGCCATTTATGAGCACTTCAACGTTTCTTTGATATAGATTAAATGTTTCTTCGAGAAAATAAAAATGCGTTTTACCATAATGTAAAAAGGAAGAAAGAACGAAGCATGTTAATGAGTGTATAGAAACTTCGTTGTTAGTGGACTTAAATTTTTAGTTACTATTCATCATCAAAAACAGCATCAAGAAATCCAAAAGTAAAATCATCTAACCAACGCTTAAAAGTGAAGAGTTCCGTTGGTTTTTATTGTTGTTTGGAATTTGGTAATATATGCTTACTCAATCATCAAACACAAAGCAAAATGAATGAAATTAGTGTTATGTACATACATATTGTGTATATGTATGTTAATAAACAAATCAAAAAAAATTTAAACAATATAAGCAACTAAGCAACAATATTAAAGGCAAAGTCATCGCAGCGGTTAAGCTTACCTGCACCAGAGTCTCTCTTTCTCTCTCTCACACTCTAATTGTCCGTCTAGCTGTCACTCTCTCCTAAGTCAAGGAGAGGGCTTGGGTGGTTCGTTCTCTCTCTTTCTCTCTTTTTTTTTATCACTCACTCGTTCTCTATCTTGGAGATGGGTTTATGGCTATTGTTGGACCAGGGTCAAGCATATTTACTTGGTGCTGCTTGTGTCTTCTGGGTTTTATTTTTAGTATTTGCTTAATGTTAATACATTTGCCTTTTGCCGTTGACAATTAGCGGTGATGAGTTGCTTTTGTTGCTGTTGTTGTTGGGCCGCCACCATTAAAGCCTTTTATCCGCAGGTGTCGCGTCCTTGGGGAGTTTTTGTTCCAAGTGTCTTGAGTATTTTAATTTCAGTTAAACTTATAATTTCGATTGTTTCATTAGTCATGCTTAGTATGTTTTAAAAATAATCCGTTTGATTAAATTAGCATTTCTGGGCTGCTTTTTTCATTCGCTTTAGTTGTTTTTTTATGTGAATCAAAAGATTGGTTGATGCGCTTTTTCTATACCCCTAACATTTGTTAAATTTTATGACACTTTTGAGGCTTTGGTAGTTTCACTTCTAGATTTTTTTGTTAATGTATGGGATATTTTTTCTCTTTTATTTTTTTTTGCGTGGACCTGCTTGCACCTTGAAAACAAAAACAACACTGAGAGAAAAAAAAAGTGAATTAAAAAAATAAAAACCCAGCATTTTCGAGTTATTTAATTTCCCTACTTCCCAACATCCCACTATTTCAACATATTCCTTTCTACACTTCCCGATATTTTTTAGGCAATATTTGAAGTTTAACTCTGAATCATTTTTAGTGTGGTAATGTATTGTATATTATTGGGCGTTTAAATCCAACATCAAAGAACCTTCGTTGCAAATAAAAGTTCGGTAAATCGCCTTGGTGGTAAATATTAATTCTCCCGCTTTTTGCTCTCGGCTCCATATATATGAGGCACCGCTATTTAGATCAGTGATAGTATCGATACTATCGATAATGCCCCGATGTTTTTTAACCACTACTTTTAAATCTCTGGTCACTGTGCGTACGTCAGCTGTCAAAGCGAATCACAAATTTTCACGGCTTGTCTTTAGTTTTTCTTATTGGAGGTTTTTCACGTTTTAATTGCCTTCAAGCTGAACGTTAATTAACTAACATATGTTTGCAATTTAAATGATTTGACGGCATAAATGTAGTCTGTGCATTACAAGCAACAATACCAACAAACAATAGTCGTCAAAAATCGAAACGATTCACTACAAACAACAATAATCATGTCATTTGTGGGCGGGGGCGGTGGGCAAGATGTGCATAAATTTGTAGAGGCTCTGCAGGCAGATTTTAAGACTCTTTCGCTGGAAACGAAAAAGAAATACCCACAGATAAAGGAGGTAAGTGCCAGGTGACGTGTAAAGGGCTGCTGACTCAGGGTCAATTGCGTGGCTTAGCAGGAGGTGAGGTGGATGGCAACGTTCGGTGCACTCGTCGGAGGTGGGGGGTACGTTTGTCATGTCTACCTGTTTGTGCTACGCAATTATGAAATTGATATGAAAAAAGAAATAATAGCAAAAGAAAACAAGAAAATGGGAAAATTGATTTTATGACAAATTAAATTAATTGATTTTATTTATGGTTTTCAATTTCCACAATTTCCCCCGCGGCATTAGGCATGCGAGGAGGCGATTTCCAAGCTATGCACGGCCGGCAGCAGTCAACAGAATTCAGTATATTATACCGTCAATCAGATACTCTATCCCCTGGTCCAGGGTTGCGAGACCAAGGATTTAAAGATCATAAAGGTAAGATCGATTGGAGCATCACAATGCTATACAGATTATTTTTTTAATTATTAATTATTTTCCAATAACAGTTCTGCTTGGGGATGATGCAACGTTTGATAACCCAACAAGTTGTGGATCAAAAAGGTGCTCTTTATATAACGAATGCTCTATGGACGTTGATGGAACATAACATTGAAGAGGTCAAGGTATTGCAAACAGTCACTCTTCTACTGACCACCAATACAGTGGTTCATGGTGATACATTAGCCAAGGCTTTGGTTCTGTGCTTTCGCTTACATTATACCAAAAATCCCACAATTGTGAATACGGCAGGAGCTACTATACGACAATTGGTATCATTGGTATTTGAGCGTGTCTATTTGGAGAAGGATTCAATACAGCCAATACACCAACAACAACAGCAGCAATCGAATAATGTTAGCGGCGCCATCTCGGAAACGGATACGCCTTCGGATGGGCAAACTTTTGCTTCAGATGCCTTTTTACTATTCCAGGATTTGGTCCAATTGGTTAATGCTGAGCAGCCATATTGGCTTGTTGGCATGACCGAAATGACTCGCACCTTTGGCCTGGAACTGTTGGAGGCTGTTTTAACCAATTTTAGTGCAGTATTCCATGAAAGCAATGAGTTTCGTTTGTTGCTGAAAGAGCGGGTCTGTGCGTTGGTCATTAAACTCTTCTCACCAAATGTTAAACATCGCCAATTGCCTTCTAATAATCAAGGCGCAGCTGGTGGCGGATCTGCCTCAGTGCCACTGGAAAAACCATATTTTCCAATAAGTATGCGTCTATTGAGACTGGTCGCGATTCTTATACAGAAATATCATACTATATTGGTATGTTGCATATTGCACGGAATAATAGAAAGAATTGTTTTTAAATGAATTTGAATTTTTCTTTTTTGCCGACAGGTTACCGAGTGTGAAATTTTTCTATCTTTGATCATTAAGTTTTTGGATCCCGATAAACCAAATTGGCAACGGGCTCTGGCTTTAGAGGTCATCCACAAATTGGTTACGCGTTCCTCTTTGATTGCCTTTTTCTGTCTGTCTTACGATCTGAAAAATCATGCCACCAATATTGTCCACGACATGATAGCAGCCATGGGAAGTTATGTACGCTACAGCCTGTTTAATGCCTCAGCTATGATAAATGGAGGACAGCAAAACGGTGGGAATGTTGGCAGCGGCAGTGGCGCTAACTCCTTAAGTCAATCTAGCGGCTTATCATCATTGACCAGCAACAATCAATGCGGCTTTATGTTCCGTGGAGCCTACTTACCACTGGTGGCAACTTTTGCTCCAGGACTATCTAAAGCGGTCTAGTAAGTCTGTGCGAAGTAAAGAGAGTAGAATTATTAATTCTATTGTTTGTCTTTGTAGCCTAGAAATGCTGGATAAATTGGATGCACCTTATATACCCGATAGCTATGGCATTTCGGTTGGTCATGCGATACTTCTGGACATAACCCGCTCCATAGGTGGGGTAATACAGCGTACACCTGAATTGCATCCCACTCACAACATGGCCATCATTAGCGAGGAGGATCACAAACCTTTGTGTTTGCAATTGATTAACTCCAGTTGGTCGGGACTGTTGAGCGCTTTTATTCCGTTAGTGGAGACATCTATTGACGATTCCACCACTGATAATATTTTAAAAGCTATGCAGAACTATGCCGCATTGTGCGGCATGTTAGAACAGTTGCAGCCCAGAGATGCCTTTATAAAGGCCATTTGCCGATCATCGTTTCCTCCACATTATGCCATGTCCATATTTGCCAATATTACCCAAACAGATGGGGATGTCAGATGTAAGTTTCTATACATTAATAGGTTATATCGAATTGGTGGCTTAATCTCTTCTTTTTTGGTTTTACAGGTCACCAACGGAATGGCAGTCAGGATTTAAGCAGTCAGTTTATTAACAGTTGCAACGCCGCTGATATTGGAGATTTTCGTCCACAAATTGTGGCTGTTGGTACACCTTTACCCTCTGCCTCATTGCCACACAGTGTAATGCAAGCTCCGGTCATGTTGACCAACAAAAATCTCCAATGCATGCGCGCCATTCTTCTTTTGGCAGGTAACAATGGTGGCATTTTGGGTTCTTCATGGCACATTGTCTTGCAAACGCTTCAGCATTTGGTTTGGATTTTGGGCCTGAAACCATCAACTGGTGGAAGTCTCCAAGCCATGCCTAAACCGGCAGTGGAGGCAAATGTGGGCATACAAACAGCCGTTATGGCCGATCTTCCTGTTTTATCGCAAATGTTGAGTCAACTATTCGAATCCAGTCAGTATTTGGATGATGTGGCTCTCCATCATCTTATTGATGCCTTGTGCAAGCTCTCTCACGAAGCTATGGAGCTTGCCTATGCCAATCGTGAACCATCTTTATTTGCGGTGGCTAAATTATTGGAGACGGGACTAGTAAATATGTCACGCATTGAAGTGCTGTGGCGACCCCTTACCAATCACTTGCTGGAAGTGTGCCAGCATCGTCATATACGGATGAGAGAATGGGGAGTGGAGGCGATAACCTATTTGGTAAAATCTGCATTGCAGTTCAAGCACAAACAGCCATTGAAAGAGAATATGGAATTACAAACCATGCTTCTAAGTCCACTCTCTGAGCTCTCCACGGTAATGCATGCTGATGTCAGACAGAGGCAATTGGATTGTGTTCTTCAGATTCTTAATACAGCTGGTGAAATTTTATCGTTTGGCTGGCCAGCTATTATAGAGATCATTGGTGCTGTCAATGAGCATCATGGTGAGCCATTGATACGCACTGCATTCCAATGCCTTCAATTGGTAATTACCGATTTCCTTACTGTTATGCCTTGGCGATGTCTACCACTCTGCATCAGTACGGCTGCCAAATTCGGATCCCAGACACAAGAACTGAACATTTCACTGACCGCCATTGGCTTGATGGTAACTATGCAATTTGCATTGGTAAAAAAAATCTCTAACACTCTTTTTTTTATAGTGGAATATTTCAGATTTTTTTAATCAAAATCAGGACAAACTCATGTCCACTCAATTGCAAGATGTGTCTATTTTCCCCGATTTTCCTGGCACTGTGAAAATGCCGCAATTTGATAAGCTTTGGATGTGTCTCTATGCTAAACTAGGTGAACTTTGCGTAGATCTACGTCCTGCAGTCCGTAAATCTGCTGGTCAAACTTTGTTTTCTACCATTTCTGCCCATGGTAGCTTACTGAATCCACCCACCTGGCAGGCTTTGGTCTGGCAAGTCCTTTTCCCACTGCTCGACAACGTTCGAGCATTAAGCAGTTCTGCTAGCAATGAAAAAGTTGACGCCAGTGGCAATATTCTCATACATCATTCAAGAAATACTGCCCAAAAGCAATGGGCCGAAACGCAAGTACTGACCCTTTCCGGAGTTTGTCGAGTATTCAATACAAAAAGAGAATTACTCGAGATGTTGGGTGACTTTGAGCGAGCCTGGTCGCTTATATTGGAATTCATACAGAACGCAGCTTTAAGCAAGAATGGTGAAGTGTCTTTGGCCGCTTTGAAATCGCTCCAGGAGATCATGTATCACAATTCGACAGAGCGGGCCCTCAAAGATCCCCAAACAGCCCAAGAGCAGGATAATGAAATATGGACTGTGAGTACTTTAGTACTTCTTAAGTTTCTGTGTCGATCTTTTGTATATGTTAATTTCTTGGTGTTAATCTAATATTTTCTTCTCTGTTTTAATTACTGAGCAGATTGCTTGGAACATTTGGATTAACATAGGAATGGAGAGCACGAAAATGTCAGCAACGGCCATAACGACAAAACAACAGCCAGGCAACTCTGTAAATGGTAGCAATGATAGCCAAGACGATTTCTACATTCCCAGTCAAGCATTTCTTACGGCTCTTATTCAAATCTTTCCCGCCATTTTTCAACATATACAAGTCAGGTGAGAATTAAAAAGATCCATTGGAGACGGTTTTAAGAAGCAGTCTGATTCTAACAGTTTTAGAAGGGAAATATTTCTTATGGACAAAGAGAAGGCTCCGTCTGTCTAATACACATGTTCATTTTGAAGTCCAGATTCTTAAAGAATTTTATTGTGTATTTTATTTTCGCAGATTCAGTTCATCGGACTTTGACAAATTCTGTACGGTGTTAACCAATGCTGTTTGCATACCCGTGCAGAGCGATGCAGTACCCTATATAATGTCCACTGTGTCGGATACTCCATTGATTCCCCTTCATGATGGTATACTTGATTGCATGGAACTGATACAAAAGGAGGCTACCAAACAGAATTCCGAAATAAGCCAACTTATACCCGCCATTTTTCGGCAATTGTTGATATTCAGCAAGTTCGCCTGTGCTCCGCCTACATTTCAACAAAATGTGGATCATAAATATGCTAAACCCCAAGGACATTATGCCAATAATGCCTCTGTAGAGGTGGTCAGCTTGAATTATATACCTTTTGGTGAGAAGGCTATAACTATTTTTGTTAAACTGTATCAAAGCACAGCCACTGAGGACTCAGTGGTCCAGGAACAGATTCTACACGATATTGTCAAGGCGTTGCGCACTCCATTGTCGATGAAATACAAGTGTTTGTCGTCAAGCACTTGGAAATTATCCATCTCTAGTTTGATAAGTGTTCTCCACACTGGCTTGAAGGTGGCTCAAGCCAAACCACAACATTTTACTAACCTTTGGGATGATCTGGCTGATACATTGGATAAATTTCTGTTTCCGGCGAGTGTCTGCACTGTTGAAGATCGTGGTCTTGAAGAAATCGTGTTGGATGAGACTATTGATTGTCAGGTGATTGAACTATTGCGTGATGAGGTCTTGCCACATGCCCACGAGATGCCGCATCAGTTTATAATGCAAATTGTAGTACTGCTCAATAAGGGATCCATACACTCGGCCTCCGATACAAATATATGTTATGAATCTGATTGGAAGTTACGGGAGATCTTTGCCAAAACATGTTTTGAAACTTTGCTACAATTCTCGCTGCTCGAGGATCATACGAATACGACAAATAACAATCGCCTTAATGGCAATTTATTGCCAGCGGGACCAGCGGGAGCTGGTGGCAAAGACTTTGCTGGACGTTTGGCTGTGACTGCTTTATTGCATCGCTTTCAGGAAGTTCTTAAAAGATTTAATGATGATGAGCGGCAAAGTGGCAAGTGCCCACTGCCCAGGTGAGTTTATTAAAAGGGAAATTACTGAAACCGGATGATATCCAATTCGTTTGTAGATTCCGTCTATCTGAGATATCGTTTGTGCTGAAAGCCATTGCTACATTGGTAGTGTCCATGAAAAAGGCGCCAGCTTCTAAAGGTAAGTCATATCCCTTTCCATATTATGATGATTCTTATTTATATTCATTTTCTATTTTCTGAACTTAGTTAATAAGCCAGCTTGGGACCAGTTGATCGGATTGTATCCCTATTTGGTGGATTGTACCACAACTACATCGCCTGAGGTTTCTCGATCGCTGCGTGAAGCTCTTCTTCAGTATACCGATCTGCTGCAGGCACCACGCCTTAATGGATCATCAAACACCAATGATAATGCAATACAATCGAATGGACAAGAGTGAAAGATTTAATATGCCTTGGAAATGGCTTGTTTACTTGTGTTTATGTCCCTGTTTGTTTTAGTTTATTAAGCAAAACGCTGTTTGAATATACTTATTATATACAATATTTATTTTGTGCATAATTTTTAAATGTTATATGATAACCTACACTATATACATATTTATATATATATTTATATATATATATATAAATTAATATCTATATTTGTAAAACTATTAGTAGTAATTGAGCCAACTGAGAAAACCGTTTGATTGGCTTTATGCGGTATGATATGATAATTGAGTATTTCCAAGCTTAAAAAATCTTAATAATATGTCTAGCTAGCTTGGACAGATTCGTTTAGTACCTTTTTGAGATGCAAAGACAAAGATATATACTATATATAAAAATATACCCCCATAACAATATCTACATGTACACTATTTCTATTTGTGTAGAGCATTTTAAAGAACCCAAAAACCGAATTCTTACTGTAGACCTGCGTGTTATCTGAAATCAAATATAAATTAACCATGATGCAACCAAACTTTGTAGTGACGTTTTTAAATAAAGCAACAATTATTATATTAATAACCGATAATGTGAATATTTTTTTATGACGTAAGTCGGAATGACCTAAGCAAACAACAAATGGCAAATGTCATCTTATCGCCGCCTCAATCAAATTCCACAATCTTACTTTTTTGCTTCCACAATTTGTTTGCTTAAACTAAATACGTAATATCTTTAAAATAAATATAAGTAATTTTTTATGTACATAGGCAAAAATTTGGGTGTGTTTGCTATTAGACAAAAGAACCAAAAATTAAACAATTAGCTTTCCAGTTATACTATATTTTTCTTATTTAAAGTTTCAGACAAAGCAAGATAATGTTGTTAAAACATAGAAATCAAGTGTTGGTTTAGTTGGTATCAAAAGTCCTCTATTTACCTAGGCCTCCTTTAAATTAAAGGGGTGTTTGTAGTACCTATTTCAAAAGGATATAGCATAAGATGGCCTGGGCAAATCAACATTTTCACAGATACTTACCGATCCGAAAGAGTTAAAGCAGAGTAGTAAAATTTTAAAATACTTATCTCCTTTCCTATAAATTATCCAATAATGTACACATCATACGATGCAATATCTTTACCATATCGTTTCCTCTTTCGTTGACAAAACCCCGGCGTAAAATGGCAGTAAAATAGACGGGCTATTCGCTCTTGTCTATCTTATCGAAATTTAAACAGTTTAATCTAAATAAAATTTTTATTTTAATTTGTATTTTGTTGTTTTTTTTTCCTTTTTTTGTTCTTTTTTGTTTTCATTTTAATCGGTATAATAAGTATAATAACATTTTTTGTTGTTGTTGTTCTTGTTTTCATTATTATAATTATTATTACTGTTAATGTTTAGTATTTCTTTTTTTCGGTTTTTTTTTTTAGTTTTTTCTTTTAATATTAGAATTAGGCAATCGAGTTTAATACTACCTTCGTTTTAAATATTATGCAACGAATTTTGTTTTATGAATTTTTTAAATGTATATATTTAATAAACTCATTTCCATTCTGGCTAGGCAACATTTTTGTTTTTTTTTTTTTTTTTTTTTATTTATTAGTTTTTTTTTTTTGGGATGCCAATACATTTCCCTTTTATAATTTAGATAATTTCTTCTTTTCTCTTGCTTTTGTTTTGCTGTGCCTTTTCAACTTTTTTGGGTTTTGTTTCTTGTTTTTTTTTTTGGTTTATGCCGTGGGCGCTTAATGTACAGTTGCCTTGTAAAAATGTACAATTCAAGCGCTTGCTTTTTAAAATATTTTATTTTTTATTTAATCTATATATTAGCTGAAAAGTGAATTTTCAACTGGCCTATAAATCACCATTTTTTTTTTGTTTTTCTTTTGTTTCTTTGCTAGCAATTTAATTAACTTTGTGTTCTTATTTTGTTTAACCTTTCTTTTTTTTTTTTTTTTTGTTTTCTTTCCTTTGGGCTTAAATATAATACAATTTCTTTTTATTATTATATATTTTTTTATGTTTTAGGTATGTATTTATGTATTGTATATACTGCACTATCGATCGTGTGTGTTTTGTGTATGTGTGTGTGTTTTTTTTGTTTTTGTAGGGGTATTTCTTTTTTATTTGATTCCGTTTTTAGGTAAGTTTTCTTTTTTTGGTTTGGTTTTTCGTTTAACAATAGTTAGTTTTAGTTACTAGTGTGTAGGCATCTCATGAGATGATAATAAATGATGACAATTTACTCTAAAAAACCCTAGTTGTATGGTTTTTGCATTGTTTGAAATAGTTTCTTTTTCATTTAGAAGTTTCCTAAACAACAACAAATAATGCAAAGAGTTTTGTTTTTTGTCATCATTTTAAATTTGTTTTCCTTTTTTACGATTTTAGTGCTAAAAACAAGTGTATGCTTTAGTTAGTTATTTATAAGTATCATTATGTATATCATGTTGATTTATGTATGTATATAAGAAAAGTTTCCGATTTCCTTTATGGGGTTTTATCGTAAAGAGCGCAGAAATGGTTGGTTTTTCTTTTGTTAAATGTTTGTTTTTTATTTGTTATTGAGGAGGAAATTCGTTCAAAAAGTTCTTTTCGAAATTGTTTGATGAAATTTTCATACATACATGTTTAATTCAACACTTTTTATTTTTCATTACATAGCTAAATTGTTTCTGTTATTTTGTTTTGTTTTTTTTTTTTTGCCATAGCCATACAAAATGTTGTGTTATATATATATGTATATAGTATATAGTATATATATATATACATATATATATATATACATATATAGTATATATGTAATCGGGTTTTGTTAGTTTAATGAACACTTTGTTGGGTTCAATTCAATATTAGTTTGGTTTTTTTTTTATTTTAAAAAGTTCATATAGTTTTAGTTTTTGTTATTAAGTTTAGCGTTGGTTTTATTCATTTTAAAAAAGTTTAGAAACGTTGAATTCATAGTTAAGAAGAAGAAGCGCTGTGCCCTGTTGACTTGTGATTTGGTTTCATATTCTTTTTTTTTTTTTTTTTTTCTTGTTCCTTTTTTTGTTTGCTTGTTAATAAATTTGCTAGAAAAATCATAATCGTATTTGAAGACGCCTGGATTTCTTTTTTCTTTTCATTTCGTTTTGTATATCAAATAGTGTTTCTATATGAACAGTCAGAAATAAAAAGAAATGGTTATCTATCGGGCATTTTCTCAATGGCCCGCTAAAGTAGGCAATGAAATTTTGCTTCCTTTTTGCTTTTTGCGTTTACCAAGACTGGTTAGGCGCACAGTGAAAAACTTCGTGTTATAAATATTGAATACTAATTTAGAATGACATTTGATTGGTTTTCTTAAAAATGTGGTTACATAATAGCTCTTTGAAATTAGCGCCCGGTTAAATATTTACAGGGCTTAGTGGCTAGACTTCGTTGGATTATGTACTTCTAATTAGACATAAAGAAAACAAAATTTCATTACATTGAGAAAATGGTCCTAAGGGTTTTCCTACTTTCATTATTATTAAATGGCATTATGTATATTGTATTCAAGTATACTATATACTTAGTGGGGCACTTAATTGATTAATTTTCGAACTCGAATCATTTTGTTCATCATGTTCTATAATTGTAGGCATCTTCTTTTGTTAGTTACGATTAGTACCTTCCTTTTGTTCATTATTCAATTTATTTCTGACTGTTCGTGTGGGGTTTATATTATTTTTAAATGTTTTACCCGTAATTATAACTGGTTTAATAGAGTATTTTTATAAATGTATATACGATTTAAATTATATAGATGTTGTAGTTGTTTAGAAAGCAAGTCGCACGTTTTTTATCTAAGATATAATTAAGTGAGTTTTTGTTTCTGTTATTTCTACTGAAACCCTAAGGCATTTTTTGATGTTATTTGTTTTTTAGTCTTTACACTACTTGGATATGGGTTCGGACTGATAGATAGAAAACTCAACATCGAATTACTCAGGTTACTTTGGAAAGGTTTTAAGCAAACAAAACGTGCAACTTGCTAATTTCTGTTCAAGCTTTATTTTAGTTAACGTCTTGAAAATAATTTGAAACATCTCTAGAGAAGAGTGTTGCAAAGCGGTAAAAACAGCAAGTTTTACTTTAATTCTGAACCGATTAAAAAATGAAAAAAAAAAATCATTCTTCTACCGCTTTGCTTCTTTATCAAAATAATGAAGGGAAAAGCAAGATTAAAACCAATGCAATTTTCATATTTCTAGTTTTTTTTTTTTTTTTTGGTTTGCTTGTAACTATTTAAATGTTGGTGAAACATTTCTTTCTTCGCGTTGGTTTTTGCGCCGAATTTTTCAACAATTGGCTTACAGTCTAATTAAAAATTAGTTGTAATTATTAATATTATTTATAGTGTATATTGTATATGTATAATATATAAGTTTTCATTTTATGCCTAATTATAATGTTTTTACGTTTTGGTTTTTTTATTTTTGATGAAGCGCTTAACGCGGGAGAGTAAAAGTGTGTGCCAAGTTTTTTTCTAGTTTTCGTTTTTGCTTTTGGTTTAGTTTAGAATAGAAAAATTGTTGAAATTAATGAGAAGAATGCAAATATTAAGTAAAATGTTAACATATAGTGAGGATGTGTTTTATAGGATTCACGATTTGTTAGTTTTGTCAGGCTTTGCGGTTGTTCTTGTTCTTGTCCGTACGTGAAATTCGAATTTTATCGAATTTTAAATACTTGTTACTCAGAGCCTATGTTAATTAACAGAGAACTAACTCCAACTTTAGTAGTTCTTTTGCAACTTAAATCTTCGCTAAATCTTATTAAATAACAATGAAAATATAAATATTAATTGGATAAATATTTATATATGTATATATATACATCTGTGTGGGAAAGAAAATGTCCTTTGATTAGATAATACTAATATAGATAAAAATTGATAATACAAACATACTAAAGATTTATTTACTATATGTTTACATATATATCATACGGACAAACTGAGTTATGCTAGTAAAGCACATATATATATATATATGTATACTATATCTTACATAGGACAATATTTGTTGAGTAACAAGTTAAAAGAAGAAACCAAACGCAAATGGGAGAAACATACAATACTGCGTATGTACTTAGCTCTTGTATACATATATATGTATATATATATATAAATGTTAGTGTATATATGTATGTATGTATATTATTAGTTTTAGTTTCAAATATAATAGTTCATGTATGTTTAATAGTTTTTGTTCGTGTTGTTCTTTTTGTTGTTAGTACTGTAATTGTTGTTGTGGGTAACATTACGTCATATAATTATATCAGTAGATGTTTGTATGTATGTATTTATTTATTAATGTATGTATGTAGGTATCGTAGTTGTTGATGGTGTTGTATGTGTTAAGCAACGTGGGATATTGAATTTATCAGTTCAAAGAGTTTTTCATGTTTTGTTGTATGTAATTACAAATAAAAATGTATTTATGTTATTTTCAGGACCAAAAAAAACGATAAAGATTTCCGTCTTTTATGAACTTGACTGACTTCAAAGGATCAAAACTTATTTAACGACAAACCGGTATTTTGCAACTTTGGTTGATGTATAATTTAGTTAACGTAACGAAATTGGAACAGAATTGAAATATTCAATTTGGGGAGTTACATTTATTAAGATGGTAGAACTTTATGGAACAGTGTTGGTTAATTTAAGAACACTTTGTTAAAACAATTTATCTTTATTTAACGGAAATGAAACAAATTGTAATTTCCATGTGATAAAAATCAAATTACTATATCATACATCGGCAGAATTAAAGAGAAATCGAATTGTGTAACGGATTCGTACTTTTTTAAATCAAAAAATTTAACTAGCCGTTTAATATATAAATTTTTGTATAAGTTGTGTCAGATCCTAACTAGGTTTTGAATTTCACGCTACCGAATCCGGAGATTTTGTTTGTATATCACAAAAATTATATATGAAATATATTCTGATCTTTGAAATCAAACTCCGATATACAAGTTTCAAACTTATTTCAAATTTTTGAAATGATTTGATCCTTACTTTAACTTTATCTGTATTTGTGTCTATATATATGTATGTGTGTGTGTGTGTGTGTGTTGAACGTATGGAAAGTTATCAAAAGTTTGTTGTTAATGTAAAAGATCAAAAAGAAATAATAATCAGGTAGTGCAATTTAGTTCTGCAGTTATAGTATATATATAGTATTCCTATAGTACATGTTACATACATACATAATATAAGTATGTAATTTTCATAGTCGTTATACACATACATAAATAAGCCACAAACTGTACAAACAATTTGTACAATAATTAATAATTAGAATTATTATTCATAAAAAAACAAAAAACTTATACACATAAATTACGACGGTTTCAAATGTATGTTTTTTATTTCGGTTTTAAATTGTTTTAGGCTATTTATTAAAGTTTGCTTTTCTTTTTTGTTTTGTATTGTTTAATTTTAAATTTAATTAATTATATATAAGAACATACACACACACATGATTTATGTATATTTATATAGGCATTATATATATATAACAAGAACGATTTCTTTGTCAATCATTTTTCCTTTGCTTTTTATCGGATTCGCTTTGGTTTTTGTATTATATTATTGTTATTATTAGTTTACTATACAAATCGTTTTTTTTTTTTTTTTTTTCATTAACCATTATGAATTTGTCAATTTATGTATTTTCATTTTAATTTTATTCATTTTTACTGAGAACACAGTTTACTATGTAAATATTTAAAGCTTTGGTGGCGGAAAAACCAAATTTAAAAGAATTTTCATAAATCAAAAACAACAAAATGAAAAATTTTAAGAATTTTGAAGACCGCTTTAGAGAGTGTTTGTGATGTGTATGTGTGTTTTAGTATATTTTACATTATTTATGAACAACCTAGATTAAAAAAAAGAACATTAACAGATTTATATGTTTATATTTTAAAGCCAAACTAAAAAAAAAAAAAATAGTACTGAACTTTACAAGTTTTGGCAGTACGCAATTTTCTTCCTTTTTAGTATTTGTTTTAGAATTTAAAATTATGCAATATACAAATTTATGTTTTTTATACATATATATGTATATGTTCTTGTTATTTTAAAATATACCCATAACGCGCTACTTAATTGTTTAAAAAAGTTCATCATAATTCTTGCTCTTTCTTGTTGTATTAATAACTAATATTAATAAACAAATTTTTTATAACATTTTGTTTTTTTCTTTTTTAGTTTCAACAGTTTTCATTTAGTTGTAAGTTAGTTTCTGCCCATTAAAAACTATCTAATGAATGAAATACGAAAATTATAAATGTTAAGTCATAAATCATGTATAATTTGAAAGAGGAATCATTTTTTTTTTCTTTTAGTTTTATATATTCTTTTTGTTTGAACCATGAACTATTTGGGTTATGTACAATATTTTATTTTTGAGGAGGTGGTTCACATGTAACTTTGAAATGTTACAATTTCTTTTGTGTGTGAGAGGGACAAGAGAAACTGTGTGAGAAAGAGAGAGAGAGAGAGAGAGAGAGCGAGCTGGAAGGGAGTGGTAAACAGATTTGTGACATGTGCGACATCTCATATTATTTTGATAACCTTGCAAAAAGTTTTACTTCTTTTTTCTAGTACTATCCAACACTTATATTAAAGCATTTACTGCTGCAAAAGCACAGACATGTATACATCCATACATAAGCATACGGTCCACCATATTGTATTTATAACAATCGGACAAAAACAAATTTGTTTGTGGTATAAATTTGCATAAACTTAATTTCCTGTTTAAATTAAGTTTCCAATTATAAGGAAAATAATTTTTTTTTGCAAGGGTATACAAACTTCGGCTTTGCCAAAGTTAGTCCATCCCTTTGAGTGTTTGGGCAGGACTATAGGTGTTGGGCAGGAGGCAGAAGGAGACTGCGTTTTTATCTATTTGTTTATTTCTCTTCTTGGGTTTTTTTAAATGTCTAAAGTTTGGTTTTGTTATGTTCGTTTAACTGCTATCACTTTCCATATTAATATTAATTTTATGTTTTCCACTTTTCTTTTTTTTTTGTAATTTTTCTTTTGTTTTTTTTGTTAATAATAAAATACAATTTCACTAAATAAAGTTCTAATGAAATTCAAATTTCGCAGAAGGGAAGGGAAAAGGGCCTAATTGGGATGGGGATTGTGTGTAAAGAGGGGGTGGAATTTACATAACTGTTCTTTCTTCTCTTGTGACACAATTAGTTGCTGTAAGTTGTTCATGTTCATATTTTGCTAGTTTATATTAATTTATATAATGTTAATGCTTTTCTTTTATTTTATTAATGTTCATATTTCAATTTTTCAGTATTATATTTAAATGTTGTTTTCATTTCTTTTTTTATTTTGGTTTTGTTTTTATTTGCTTAGGAAATTTTAATCATAATTTCTCCTTTTCTTTTTCCTGCAAGAGAGACAAATGACAAAATGAGTTAAGAGAGAATAAGAAAAGAGAAATAGAGAAATTTATACTTTAATAAATTAACTAAAAACTACGAGGGTAAACAAATATAGTTAGATAGTTGGGAGATAGCTAGAGAGATAGATAGATAGATAGATTGATAGTAAGGGCAATCCAAATAAAATAAATATAATAAATTTAACAAATTTTTAAATTACTTCTGTTTTGCTTTTTAAGTACAAACATTAGGCTACTTTTGTTGCTTTTTATATTGTTGTTGGTTGGTTGTGATGGGTTGCTTGGCTGAAACGCTGGTTAATTAGCTAGTTGGTTGGTTTTAGTTAGTTAGGGGTTAGTCAATTAATCAATCAATCAATCAAGTAGTTGCAGGCTGTGGCATTTTTTTTCAGTATTTTTTTTTGGTTTTTTGTTTTTCCTATTTAAGTATGTGTTTTTTTTTTTTTTGTTATCATTTTAGCGAATTTTATCAACTACTCATACATTTGATGTTTTTTGTTAATTTGTTTAGTTATATGGAAATAAGAAAAGAATGAAATACAATTGATTAGCTTTTCATAAATAATTAGCTACATATGACAAATTTATAGAATTTATCATTGTTTGGACAATTGTGTATATAGAAAAGCAAATCAAAAGTAAGCGTATGTGTGCCAATCGTAGATCGGATCTATTGCATTATCTAGACAGTAAATGATATATACTACATATATATCTCTATATACATATATATATTTAATTGATTCCAGCAAGCAAAGCATTAGGACCTTTTGGATACCATTGCATGTTTGATTCCATAAACTATACATATCTATTCTTGATTTTAGCTGATTGTCCTGAAAAGGACAACCAGTTTTCTGACTCAATCTTTGACATATCCCAACTTTATACCAATATAAACATCGCAATTTTTTATCAAAAGTGTGTGACAAAATACACACAGAGAAATCTGTAACAATTTGATTGAAAATATCTAATTCTAATAATAGTCATCTAAGTGGTTGATTTCAAAAAATCTGGTAGGTTTGGTTTTCCAAATCTGTAAGAATTTGATTGAAAGTATCTAACTCTATTAACATCTAACAATGTTTGTCTGAACGTTTAGACTTTCTTTATTTGTTTGGATTGTAAAGAAAATTTTAAAAATTTTAAATGATATTAAGCAATTTAAAGATTAGATCTGTAAACTAGTATCTTAAATTTATTGGAAATTTTATATTGAACGTTTAGACAGCCCTTATGCTGTTAGTAAGGCTGTTTAATTTAAATTGGTAAAAGTTAAATTTTTGTTAGTTGGAAGCACTTTTAAATGTGAATAACATGATATAGACAGTTCTTATTTCCAAAACGGGTATTTCATTCATACGAAATGCCACAAGATCCTTTTTCTATTTTTCTTAGTCATGAGTCCAGTTTAATACCAAAGCGATGAGCAATCAACTAATAGATATGCTAGTAAATGAAAGCGAATCACCATTTGACCTTTTGCAAGGGTATACAAACTTCGACTTTCCGAAGTTGTACGGTCCAAAGATTGAACATCTGCAGTATTGTTGTAAGCAACAGCGTTTTAAAGCTAAATAAATAAAAAAAATTTTACAGAAAATAACACAGCACTACAGAAAAAAGGCAAGAAAATAAAAATGCAAAACATAATTGTTGTTTCGTGGTTTTTTAATTTACAATTTGTTGTTTTTATTTCATTAGAAATCAATCTCAAAACGCACAAAAATCATAATTATAAATTGTTTAAACAATAGCACAAAAGTTGATTGGTTGTTTCTTTCTTTTTGTTTTTGTTTTGTATAACAGATAGAATAAAACAAAAGATACAAGAAATATTTAAATTATACACAAAAGAAGACAAAAGGGCGGGAATAGTTTAACAAAATTGCAACAAGAGCGAGAGATGGAAAAAAAAAACAAAAAAGAAAATATTGTAAAATGGAACTTAAGTGCGCAAAAAGAAGAAAAGAAATACTTTGTGTATAGATTTATATATATATATATATATTATAGTATTACTAATTATATATATGTGTAGGTATAATAAATTTTTATGTTTTTTTGTTTTAATTCATGTTTCTTCGTTTCACTCAAGTACAAAAAAAAAATAATGAAAATCATCTGCAAGGCAAAAGTGTGACAAAAAGCTAAAGTTTTCTACTTGGTGTATGTGAAATTGTTTATTGCCAAATTTATTTAAGCTTATTTAGTCATTTATAATATACAATAATAAGTAACGATAAACGTTTTGTGTGGTTTTGTTTGTTTGTTGTTTCTTGTTGCTAGCGCCTTTAAATTATGCATAATAATTAAACAATAAGTACTTAAAACAAATTTCATAACATTTTTTTTTTTTTTGTTGCTTTGTTTCTTTCATTTCTTTTAATCATAGTTATTATTTATATTGGACTGGAGAAGACTTGGACAAAAAACGAAAATATATATATATATATATATTATATATATTTATATATACATACATATACATATTTTTTTGTGTAAGCAACAAAAACAAGCACAGCAATAAAAATAATAATAATAATAGAGAAATATAAGGCAATTATTTGTTGTTGTTGTTTTTATCATTACAAAATTATATGTAAGGTATATAATGTAATAGCTATATAACTATATAGTGTGTAGAAGGTTTGGTTTAGTGTATATATGTGTGCGTGTGTGTGTGTATATGTGTTTCGGTCAATTAATATATAGTAATATATGTAAAGAGGGGATTTTCGTATAGCACAAAATTTGAAACAAATAATGAAAGTATAGAAATAGAAGAACCGAATTTGTTGCTGTACATTAAAATGCATTCTAATATAAATAAGTTTATAAATTGGTCACACTGATCAATAATTGACAGCTGTCATTGATTAACGTAGCTGATCATTGGGTTGTGACATTAAGCAAACTGGCTCTTACGGAGTTAAGCGTTAATTTAATAGAAGAAAAAAAAAATGTAAGAGTGTATTATAATATGTGCCTTTTTTGTTTGTTTTTAATAAATTGTTAACTAAGAAAAATTTCACTAATTGTTGTGGCTCTGATGTCTCTGTGTTGTCTGTCCATGTCTGTCAGTGTCTGTGTGTTTGTAATAAGTACGTGTGTGTGTTGGTATGTGTTTGTTACCGCATTCGCCATGCAGTTTCAAACGTCTTTAATTTGCAGTGTAAAACTAAAATTTGCAATTTTTTATTTCTTCTGCTGCGTTTTTCTTTTTTTTGTATTTTTTTTTTATTTTTGGTGTTTTTTGTTTTTGTTGTTGTTTTAGTTGTTGGTGGTGACTGCTTTTCATGTTGTTGTTGCTGTTGTTGGTTGTTGACTCTTATTCTTTGTTGTTGTTCTTGTTGTGTGGTGGTATTTTTTTTTTTTTTGGAGTTGGTGTTGTTTGGAGGGGGGAGTTTGTGGTCGTATTGGTGAAGGAGTTGACAAAACTTACTGTTCTTGAGGATCAGTATCACTTTCCTCCAGTTCACTCTTATTGCGTCGTTTCTCGTATATGAGAATAATCACGCAGAGAATCAGCACCTCAGCGCAGATGCCCAGGAAAGGCCACAAGGCGGCAAATTTGCCTAAAAAAATGATCAAAAATTATTAATGATATTATTGTTAATTACCCCAATGCAACAGAGTTTTGACAAATATGCAGTAAGTAACATCATTTAAATACTAAAAGTAGTTGAGAATTACAACTAAATGCATTTTAGAAGTAACATTTTTACTTTGCATACACGTAGGCGCAGGAAATTAAAGGTTTAACAAGACTACTGTTTCATTGTGGTTTATACAGTTTTAATATCAGCCAACTTACCTTTAACACGCACGGTTGTAAAATCGCTAGCAGCAGTGCTGTTGACACTATATTCAGTGGCTGCATTGCGTCCAATGCATTTGTACTCGCCTCTATCATCCAATGTCACATTATCCAACGTCAATATCGCGTTCTCAATTTGTTCATTAGATTTCAGTATGAAACGATCTGTGCTGTTTGTTAGCGTTAAGTTGCCTTTATATAAAAAAAAGATGAATTAGAATAATATCATACATTTTTTAGATATTTCTGTACGACTCTTACCAAAGGTCCATGACAATTGTGGCGCTGTGCCTACAACATTGCAGATTATCATCATTTTTTCACCCTCCACAACAGCTGTATTTGAAGACACTCGAACAACAACACGAGCTAAATGGGATGAAAATTGTTAATAAATGGGCATTAAGGGAATTTCTAGATAATATTTACTTACCAATCACATTGATCTGCTTGGCCACACCATTGAATTCACAACTGTAAAGGCCATCGTCATACGTGTCCGTCTTATCAATAATAAATTTTCGCTCGGCGTCGATTAATTTAAAACGACCACGCAGGGATGCAACCTCCATTACATTAGTATTATTCTTTTTCCTAAAATTAAAAATTTGCATTAGTTTTATATTCAGATTATATAGAGATAATTCCTTATATAGGGTAAAGATTAATAAGATAAGATGCCATTGTCAATAATAGTTCAGAATATCATATAATACATAATAAAATCTAAAATTTTTCAGTGTTTTTGGTTTTAATGTTTTTTTTCCTTCTAATAGTTCTTTCAAAATCGCTTTTCAATCAAATGATCAAACTTATAAATTTGTAATCGATTATTGAAAGCTTATTAAACGATTCTCCAAGCTAAATTTAAGGTGAATTTCCTTTTTTGTGTATTCTTCTTTTACTTTTTACTTCATTTTTAGACTTTCCCAACATTTTTCTTTTTATCTGTAGTTTTGTATTGATACTATCTGCTGTCTTACCAATTTCAAACTGGCAAAATAAAAATGTTAACTATTTTGTTAGAATGTCGAGCTAGTTAGTGGCCAAAAACTGAAGACTTAGGTAAAACCGTAAAGGAAGAGCCTTCATCTACATTCAGAGTAGAACTTGTGTTGTGTTTTTGCCAATTATTCAAAGACTAATTCCAAAAGTGTGACACGCAAAGTGAGCTAGCTTGGCCATGGCTGTGGCACCGGAATGAACAAAGTGTCATTACCATTACATACACACAGACACACTTACCAACATAGAAAGGAATAAGGAGAGTGAGAGGGCCCCTTTAACCAGTCGCTAGCAGGAAGGCAGTTTTCAACAGCATACACCCTATGCAAAACCTTCTTCTCTCCTTCTTGCCGTCGTCATCATTCTCTTCGTAGTTGTCCCGTTTACCCTATTTCGTTCCGTTTCGCACAAACCACACTAACATTTGGTTTCTCTCTTCCACCCATACAACTAACCCAGACCAGGTTACGTCAGTCAAGTCAGTCAGGCCAACATAATTAAGCAAAAGTGCTTAGCTGTGCCGTATTAAAATGATTGCTCTTATAACTACTATATGTGGGACACAGACACATCCTCAATCCCACACCCAAATTCCCCCCACCCCATCTTCATTTTGATTCTCCTATCATCATCATCATCATGGCCATCATCATCTTTATGTTTCTAACCGAAAAAAAAGTTTAACTAAAACTTACCATATAAGTGGGTCCGATGATTCCACGCCTTTCACATTGCAGCTGAGCACAAGCGGATTTCTAATATCATAAAATTTCATTTGATGCTCCACATTGTCATAATTTGGCACCAAAGAATCTGGCCCTGAAGACACAACGAGAAAAAAAAAGAGAGAGAGAGAGAGAGAGGAAGAAAGATTTATTAGTACAAATCATGGCAAAAAAGTTTACTACTTTACATAGCTATTTGTTATACGAGAAACGTTTTACATAAGGAAAAAAGAACCCAAAAATAAAAGAATCGAAGAAAAATGTTTAAACTATTTTTTTGTTTTTTTTGTTTTGTTTCAAGTCTAAGAATAATAATAATAATAACAATGATGTCAAAAATATTTTATAGTAGTTATATAATATGGGGTAAGATAATATTTATTGATTATAAAATAGAGAACGAGCTTAAAAGTATGAGAGACCCAGTATATGAGAGGGTGTGGGGGGTCGGGCAGTGGTGGTTGTGGTTTGGGTTGGGTTGGTGAAAGAGCTTTTAATTTTTAAATGTACTGAGAGTTTTATTAATTTTTTTTTTTTTTTTTATTTTTTTTGGATAAAATTCAAAATAATATATTGAGATATAGCACACAGATTAACTAAAGTATAATAACAAATTAAACTAAATTTACAATATAAATTATAAATAAGAAAAAAAAAAAAGAGTAAGAGTAAGAAAAAGAAAAACAGCATACAGATTTTTGGTAAAATTCGAATATATCGTAATAAATAGATTAACCTATTCTGGTTTTCGATTGATTGTTTTTTTTGTTTTTTTGTTGATGTGGTTTTATCTAAAATTATTGTATATATATATATTGTTTTCAAACTTGGACTGAAATCAAATAAAATTTGATTGATTTTTACGCGGTTGATTTATATAAATAATTAATTATTACATTTTTATTTATATATATGTATATATACATTTATGTATTATATAGATTTATTTTATATGATGGATAAAACATTTTTAGCTGCAATTAAAATAGAGCGTAAAGAATATGGATCGAGATGCTTTTTTTTATATAGCTTAAATCGATGTAATTGCAATTATCGATATCATGTACTTTACATAGAAACTTTGAGAACTAAAAAAATTACAGAAAATAAAAAGGAAATAAAAACAAAAATTAAACAGAAACCAAGCCAAAAGCAAAGCAAAATTGACACACTGCTGATTGATTGATCAGCTGAAAAAAAAGTAGAAGTGGAAAAGGTTGACGAGGTGATACAAAGTGGCGGGGGTTGAGGGTAGAACAGGTCGGACACATATGTAGCCAATTGTGTAAAAAATGCGTCATTGAAAATAACAATAACAAAAATGTCTGCCAATCACCGAATTACATATGCTATGTATGTATGTACGAATGTACGAATGTATATGTGTATGTGTATCTCTATATTCCCAGTTGTGTTTTGTAAAAATAAACAACTAAATCTATTAATGGCTTACATGGAATTTCTTAAACATTTGTGAGTGAATAAACCATTTTTCAAATAATATATGCTACAGTTTTTATTTTTATAGATGGATCTAAATACATATACTATAATGGATTCGCAGTGTTTTTAAATCTCATATGTTTAAAGCTTCAAAATAGACCTTTAAATATTAAATACTAAATGTGTACGGATTTATGATCATTATTTTAATATTAAATTTTAAATTCAAAGTGCGCTATTATCGAAAATTTCTCAACTACCTAGCATAACGTTTTTTATACATAACTATATATCCAAAATAAAAAAAGAAAACTATTATTTTCCCTTATATTTGTTTGCTTAAACGCAAAATTCACAATTCATAGTTAAAGAAATGCCCATGTAAACGCTTAAGAAAATAGATAAAGAAAGAGATAGATAGAGTTTTTTGTATAGCGACAACAACAAATAAAATCAAAAGCATAAAAAGAAAACAAAATCGAAATCGCTTAGCGAAAAAACAAAAACAAAACTGATGATGACTAAAACAAACAAAAAAGTTCAAGCAAACAACTAAAGCTCAACTTAAAGGTGTGACCGTATGTGAGTGGTGTGTGTATGTGTAGATGGGTGGGAAGAACGACAGAGCGAACTTGTCAAACTGAGCGAACGAACGAACGAGCTAACGAACTAGGCGAGCGATTAACGTTTTAATAAAACCAACGAAAATAAAAAAAGAAACCAGCAACAACATCAAATGTGTGGAAGTAGGCGTAAAGTGGGTAGGGGCAGATGATGTGAGCGAAATAGAGGTAGAGAAAAAGAGAAAAAGACAGAGAGCGAGATGGCGAGCACAACAGCTAGGACATTTTGCAGCGATGACAAATTTCGATAACATTTAAAGCAACAACACAAAGTGTGTACTGTAAGTGTAAGTGTATGTATGTGTGTATATGTGTGTGTGTTGGGTGTCTTGTGTCTGTGTATGTGTAGTGCCGTGTGTGTAGCTCACCCTTCTTATTAGGCAAGAGCGTCTTGGGCTGTTGCTTCATCAAACCCATGTAGCCTGCCGGCGTGCTCATCGATTGTGTGACTGATGATGTTGTTGCTGTTGTTGTGGTTGCTGCACCGACCGCTGGCGGTATAAATTGTGGTGCATAAGTTTGATATTTCTCATTTTGAGCTGGATGATGATGCCCGGAATGTGGCGGCGGCAGTGGCAATTGGAATGTATTTAAGGTATGCTGAACAGCACCCTGTTGTTGATGTCCCCCCACACCACCGCCACCAGCACCACCAATACTTCCATGATGATGGCTACTTGTAGTGGTCAGGTATGGTGGTAGTGGAGCTGCAGGTGAATTAACCCTATCTGTGGCAGTAGTAGTGTCCATTAATCCAGGACGCATTAATAAAGGATGATGATGCAGCAGTGTCTGATTATATAAAATGGTTGGTGGTTCGGGTGGTGCCATCGTATGATCTATCAAATTTAGTCGTGGCGGTGGAATATCAGGCGGTGTAGCCGAATAGACACGATGAATGCCACCAGCACCAGATTCTGCTCCACCAGCATGATGCCAAGGCTGCGTTGTCAAATCATTATATTTGCTAGTTGGACCAGGAGCATAACCATAGGGGGAACTGCTTATATTCCCATATGCTGCTAAAAGATGCTTGTGTGGTTTGTGCTGTTGCTGTTGCTGATGATGGGTTATTGTTGGCTGTTGTTGCTCCAGCCATGTTCTTGTAAATATATCATCGGCACCCGAATTGGACGTAAGTTCATCAATTGTCTGATAACCCGATTCGGTGGCGGAACCGACAATCGATCCTACACTGCGGACATGTAACATATGATAGCTACCATGACGATGATTGCATTGATAACGTCCTTCGTGTACTTTAAGAGCATGTCTCACACTCAAATGGGCCTCGATCTTGTGTTTTTCACCTTCAAATTGTGTTGGGGGAGGGGGTTTTCTCATCAGCATCATCACCTTCGTTAGCGTTATCGTTCATACTCACCCTCAATGGCACTCTCGGCCAAGGTATAGGCATGGTCATCGCGTCCGTGACGCAAATTATGTCGTGTTATTGGCTCACCATCCTTCAGCCAATGTATCTTCTCCGTTATGGGTATAATGCAGGTTATCGAGAAGGGTTCACCTAGATTCACATTTGAATCGCCATAATATATGGCTGGCGTTACCTCGTACTCTGTGGATTCGTTATCCAAAGATCCAGTAATTCCACCTCCTCCTCCACCGCCGCTATTGTTGTTGTTGATGTTGTCGATGATTTCGATATCATTGGCTAATCCAATGGGCAGCAGTCAGACATACAGACAGATCAAGATCAGTCAAAATGTAGATTCAGATACAAGATACATAAAAAACATTTACGATATTATGAAAGGGGGGAAAAACGAAAAACCAAAATGCGGTCATCTAATCGATATTTATTTTTGATAGATACATTTATTGTGCTTGATTTGCTTTTGTTTTCCTTTCTTTTCTTTTCTTGTCTTATTATTTTTTGGTTCATTTTATTTGCTTTCATTTTCGTTGTATTCCAAAAAAAAAAAAAAAATTATATTTATATTTATAATTCGATTATTTGATTTCAGCGCCAAGTTGCAAAAACATATATGTATGTAGCATTGTTTCATTCAATTTATTTATTCGAAATGCTTATGCTGCTGTGGGGATAATCATAAAATAAAATATCAACAACTTACATATACAACAAAACCGAAACGAAAATAAACCGAAAAGTTATACTAAAAATGTTCCGTTTTATGTACAAAACATGATGTAAATTAAAAACAATATTTATGCAGATACCTATATACAATATAATGATCGAATATACATAATGTTCTTTTATTACATAAGAGAATTAAAGTATTTCTCTTATTTATTGAGGAAGGACAAGTGGGCAAGGTAGGGGTATTTAATTTTGTTATTTCAGAAATTTCTTATTGCAAATATTGCAATAAATTGGTAAAAAAGTATATATAATTTAATTTCAATACTATGACAATGTTTATATTATCAATTTTTAGTATGGTTATTTAGTTAAGATATTAAAAAAATATATAATTTGACCTTAAGTATGTGATATTCAATTAAAGAAAGGTTTTTGTTATCTCGATTCAATAACTTTTTAGTATTGGTAAACAAAATCTCTTATTCTTCTTACAATTAAGTACTGATTTCATTTCATCAGTATCACTAGTGTAAGTGCTACTCATGACGACATTCAATCAAAATCAATGAAGAATACAATATTAATTATTTTGAAAACAAATGATACTTTGTACTCAAAATTTTCCAAGTAATTGGGTAATAACAATGACGTCAATGTCATATAGGTTTAGTCCAGTTTGAACTGCTGCAAATGACACTAATACCAAGACATGGTCAATAGAATGTGCCAGATACTCAAACATACCATAGCTTAGCCCAGAGAGCAGTTGGTAACCAATAGACTTATCAGTAAAAAAAAACAAAAAAAAAAAAAAAATTAATGTGTGCAAAACAACAAAATGGCCAATAAATTTGAGTTGTAATTGTATATGAATGCTCGTATGTGTGTGTGTGTGTGTGTACAACACGCAATCTTATCGGATCTGATGGACGGACGGACTACCGACTTCTTTATCCTTATCACAAAAGGCAGGGCCATGTCAACACACGTTCGTTTACTCTCTCTAACTGTCGTTGTTGAATGTCTCATTTTTTTTTTTTTGCCATCTTGTTGACAGTTTACCGAAAAAAATGAAATTAAGCGCACTGAAATCTATGTATAAAGTATGTTTTTTTTTTGTGACTGTCGCACTCACACACTGTCGCAACAGCTACAAGAACAAATATTCTTTTTACGAAACATGTTACATGAACGAGTCGCTGCTGTTTCCCATTCACTCACTCTACAGGCCAACAAACGAAAATGTTCAACCCAAATGCTTTTGTCACATAGAAGGAGCGAGAAACTGTTGGAGGAGAGTATGGGAGGTAGAAGGCAAGCAGCTAGCATATTGCATCTGAAGAATATTATAAATTTTAACAACACAGTCACCAAATATGTGAACACTTGTCTTCGTATAAGTGTGTGTGTGTGTGGGTGTAAGTAGTGTATGTCTGTACCAGGAAAGAAAAGAAACTGCAAAAAATTCGTTAAAGTAGCTTTAACTAACAAAGGAGCACCTTTATAGGAAATTTGCATAAATAAACTATCCAAAATGTTAAAAAAAAATATTATACATTTTGGGAAAAACTCTTTAGAAAATGTACTTACATAAAATTAATATTTAGATCATGAAATGAAAGTAAAATCAGTAGTTCTTTAGTTGGAAAATTTTTTAATCACTTTGTCCTGCACAGTAGAAGAAGAAGTGAGATAATTTTCTCATTTTAAATTTTTTGACAACTCTGGTCGTACGTACAATGCATAATAGTTTGCGCATTTTACCTTCTTTCTCTCTTGCTTTATCTCATCCAATGCTTCCCTTGCACCTGGCAAAGCCCTAACCATTTAACCGCAACTTGCTCTTGTTGTTGTCGTTTGACAAGAAATTTATGGTTTATTGCTTGTTCATCCAACTAGCATAGTAGTTTTTGTCGCATTCCTTGTGCCAAATAGAACAAAAACAAATGAACGCAAAGCGAATGAGCAAGAGCAAATGTGGAGGTAGGTTGATAGAGAGACAGAGATAGAGAGGGGGCGGGACATGGCTGGGCAAAGGCAGCCAAAAGCATACAACTAAAACTTTATTTAATCAAATTTATAGCTGCCGCTGTAGACGTGAATAACATAGGTATCTCCCTCTCCCCTTTTCTTTCACACTCTTTATTCCACCATTTACCCCCTCCTTGAATACAACTCATCATTTCGCACTTGTGACATATTGTTAAAGATATTTTGTCTGCATTTATATATATGCAAACACATATCTATTTGCATTTATATGTATGTATATGTTTGTTTGTCTAGGTGTTAATGTGGTTGTGAGTGTTTCATTCGAACAAATTTTTAGTTGGTTTTCGTGGATACCTATACCCTATAAAAGACATGGTTTGGGGTATATGTTATATATATATTTATATGTGCATTATTATTATGTATAATCCTATATTCTAGACCTTAGACTTTGACTCCCAGTGGAATTATATAAAATTGATATAAAACGACAGTTGTCTGGCAAGTTGATCTTCTGTTAATGTTTATTGTTGGTATAGGGTATAAAAAAATCGACCCTTCAGAAATATAATTTTTATTATTTTTCAATGAGCTTTTTTTTTTGGGAATAGCAACCCATTCCCCAATCTCAACCCCAACACCAGCCAATTTGCATAAGAGCAGCAACAACTAGCCACATCAACCATGTCATTGTTGTTTTTGCTGCTCTTGTTGAAAATGTTATAGCCAAAAGCAATTAAAATATTTACACAGAAAATTTGCAAACAGAAAAAAAAAAAAAGTGTACGAATTATACTCTCTATACGCAGACACAGAAACCGAGGGGGTAAAAGATATGAACAAAAGCCAATGAAACAAAAAATATGTATATATATATATATATATACTATGCAATATATAGGGAAAATTAATTAACATGAGGCAAAAATATAGTAGTACCTGTGCCATATAAATACACACGCACATGTGCATACATATGTGAGTGCGTATTTTTAGCAGGCGCTGTGCACGTGAAAGCATAGTTTGAGAGGCTCTGGTTTCCTCTCTATTCCCACAACCACCCCCCCTACACACACACCATGCATTTCGCCCAGAAGAGCACTACACTACACATCAAATAGTTAAAAAAGTTTTGTTGAAATCAGATTATAAAACTTTTGTGATTTTGCAAAAGTTTGACACACACTCGAGCATTTAACCACCACCTCCACCCCCTTCTGTTTGCTCTTTTCTGAATATTTTTGACAATTAGAAATCAAAATGTGAACTTAATTAAAATGTAAACAATTTTATATACTGATGATAATAGCAGATAGGACAATTTCACAAATATTGAAATCGAATACAATTTTGAAATGGGATAACGAAAAAGATAGAACACAAGAAAGATTCAGGCATTTATCTATTTTAGTTATTGGTTTTAACGCAATGTTAGCCTCTTTTTTTGAGTACCATTACTTTTTAGAGCTAAACCAAAGTACATTTGCTTAAATTTTAACTCATTCAGCTAATAGACTAAAATAAATTGCTAAAATAAAAAAAAGCAATTCTTCTTTCAACTTGTTAATAAATTTAATAATAGTGTTCTCCTATCAACTATCACCCTCCCCCTTCTTCTTTGCCTTGAATTACACCAAAGTTCGTTTTGTTTGTTTTTGAACACTTAAAAGTGGCTAACTGATTGATTCAAGTGTATCGATCGTTTTGCTGGTTGTTGTCTGTCTATATGTACATACATACATACACATACATATGTACATATCTTTGTTTGATCGGTCGGTCAGTGAACGAACAAAGTGAATTGCATGAATAATGTCAATTAAATGGCAAAGCGAGGCACAATAAGAAAAACTCGACAATCAACATGACGACGAACAGCAAAACAAAATAATTTATACGTATAAGGTAAGGAGAACAAATCGAAACAAAGCGTCGATTGCTAATGACTGGAGGAGAAATTGAAAAAAAAAAAAACAACAAAGAAACCAGGGCAACTTTGACTCTAGTATTGATAACTTACACAAGAGTTATCTATATAAAAAAGTCATATGTTTTGCAGAAAAGCTAACTAAATTGTTATACCAAGGATGATGTTCAAAGGTTTGAAAATGAATGTTTATTTTACGTTGCAAGATGAAATCAAATTATTAAACTATCTATTTATTAAGTTATCTCTGCGGCAAACTTGTTGCTGAAACAATTACGCTTTTTAATGAAAAGGGTATGGAGGAAAAAACTGGCGACTAACCACTAACCATTATGAAAAGCTAGAGGCTTATCATAATCAGACGATGATTTTTAAATAAATATTTAAATACGCAACCGAGTTACACGACAATCAAATAACAACGACAGAGACAAAAACAGAGCTCTCTTAAAGACAAAGAGAGAAAGAGAGAGGGTAACAGCAAATCATATGTCTGGTATGTATGTATATACAAACATACACATGTATGTATATACATACATACATTCATGTGAGAGATTGTGTGCTCTGCTGCTGTAAATTGAAATAAAAAATTGTTTGTCTATTTTAAAATTAGCAAAAGCTAGCAAAAACGAGAATGACTTGACGACTGAGGGGCGTCACACATACCTAGCCATCCCGTGTGATATTTTCTAGTGCCCAATTGCTGTTATAGCCCCTTCTCCTTTCCACTATTACCACTATTTCCACCACTAACAACAATATTCGTAACTTCTTCGCTTCCTGACCGTTCGCACATGTGTATAGGTGTGTGTAAAAAAAAACTTTTTTGCAGTTTAACCTCAACAAACGCGATTACAGTAGAAGAGATAAATAAAGTATAGAATTTACAGTAGCGTATTTCCACAAACAAATACAACATCATTAACTTTTACCGTATGTAAAAATCTACATATAAACCCTTTTTTGTAAAGATAAAGATGAAATTCCAAAACTTTTATAATACATTTTTCTCTCTTAATTTTACTAATTTATGTTGGTTTACCTTATATGTCTGAATAATTAAACAAATTATAAGCAATATAATTAGATACCATAAACTTTTTTGTACATAAGAGTTAACAAATACTTTAAACGTAGACTCAGTCTGCAGAAACTGATCTGGACAAAAGCCGGGGGAGTACGAAATTCCTTTAAAACTTTTAATATTTAGTTAAATAATTTGCAAGAGTGTGTAGTTACAAACAAAAGCAAATATTTTGAAAACTTTTTTAGGACTTTTTGAATCGTTTCCATCTATGGCGTATGCTGAATTTTCATTTGCTTTGCGTTTTTCACTCATTCTGGCAGCAGAAAGCTCATTAAAAACGACTTTAAGCAAACAAACATTAACAAAACACTTGTTTAATGTTTTTCAAGTATGTAGAAATAACAGATGAAGAATACTATATTTCATGTATTTTGGTATATTTATTTGGTGTGTGCTGTGTATGTGTGTTTGTGTTGTGTACATAAATATTCTAATTTGCTTGCAGTTGTTGTTGATATTCTTCTTGTTGTTGTTGGTGGTGTCTAATTAAAAAATATAAACATAAGCTAAATTTAATTTTGCTTAAAGACTTTCGAGTGTTGGCCCTGGAATTAACTAACTAACTAAAGCAAAAACCGGAACCTAACAATATCGAAGCAAAAGAAAAGCACACGTACATACATAGATAGATAAAAGCGATTACCAAGTCTGAATTGATCAATAAAATAGTTTTGAATTGAAAATTTCCCATTTCCAATTGTTTTGCCTCCCTAAATTGCCTACCCCCCACACACACAAACACAACCACAGAGCGTTTTTTTTTTTTGTTGTTGTTTCTCCCCCTGTTCCTTCTCACGATGCCTGCTTATATTTATGTCAATTATTATTGACTCTGCCACAATTGGAAACGAAACGCAAATTGATGCAAAGAAAGCCAAATCGACTGAAATACGTTCATAAATACACTCAGAAAAAGCAAATAGAATTGATTTATAAACGTTTCTTAAAAAGCAGGTGGCTTTTTTTTTATTAAATTTTACAAATATCAATAAACTATATCGATTGTTATGAGAATGAGACTTTATAAATAAATAATTTATATATGTGAGTTAAGAAAATACTTAATAATATTCAAGACTTTTAACTCAATCTCTATTCTTTTTCGAGTGTAATGTATGGGATAGAATTCTAAAAATAATCAAAATCACGTGAATCATGATCATTAGATTTCAATTTTAATCTATCAAATTCTACATTCAGATCGCCAAACTGTCGAGGACTTTATCTGAGACCCTATAGAGTATTATATTACGGATCTGTTTGGAGGTTATTCAAGTTGCTTAGAACTTTTACTTGAATCAATATGCACATTTAGGCGGAATACACGGAAGAGAAATTATGTTTATCCCTATAAAGTATACTATATATATATATATGTATGTTCTTGATCAGCAGCCAACTTGATCTAGTTTTGATTTGTTAATGCTGTTGTTGCTTAGCGTCATGTCATATAAATAAATAATTGTTTAATTAATCTATCCGCTCTATTCAATTGGCACTATATGAACACGACAATGAATACAATGTACGTCGGAGAGATTGTGTGCATATTATGTACATATTTATATGTACATATGTATATATACTGAAGCAATGTGTATGTTTGTATATAATAAATACTTTGAACTTTGAAACAAAGCAATTTACAATTGTTTTGTTATTGCGAAGCGATAAAGTTTTTGTTAAAACAGAAAAAAAAAACCAGGCCACAATGGCGATAACAGGGGACAGATATTGGAGAAATATGTAAGTGGATATACATATATGTATGTATATGTACATAAGTTTGTATGTATATCTATGTACATACATACATAGATAGCTTTGCCTTTTGCTCAGTTGTGGAAAAATTTTTTGCAAATAACAAGTCCCAGACATTCCCGAACCGAGTGAAAGAAGCAAAAATATTTGAACCGAAAAGCGAATACAAAACGACATAACGACAAAAAAACAAAAAAAAGAAGAGACATTTGAAAGACAGGCAGAGAGAGTGAGAAAGAAATACCATTGATTGATTGCAGGGGGCGAAAGAGAGAGAGGGGTGGTATGATGGGTTTTTTCTTGGTGACGTTGGCGACTTTTTGGTTTGCTGATGAAAAGCCAAAAACAACAACTATGCGGTGTTGGTGCCTGGCAGACAGTCAGACATTTAACACACACATACACACACCTGGCATTGCCTGCTGACTGCACAGTGGTTCTCCACTTTATAGTCTTCAATTGAAAATACAGGGAAACAAAAAAAAAATAAAATTGTGACATTTCGGAATTTCTTTAAGCAGACAAGAGAAACAACACACGCTGAGCGAGAGAGAAAGAAAGATTTTTTTTAAATACATATATATATACAGACAATCTACATTTAAGCAAATATATGTATATATATACATATATAAAGATGTATATTTTTATTGTTCTTATATTTATTTTTAAAGTATAACAAAGAAATATACAAATATATATGTATGTATGTATACATGTGACTGTATATGCACAAAAATATAAATATATATATATTTATGTATGTAAGCAAAAATATCTGTCTATATAGACTTCCACTTGGCGGGATGTGTGAACTTTCCGTTACTTTTGTCAGGTGCTTGCTAATGGAGGGGCATAGATAAGAGCAACAAAACACTTTAACAATTCTTCATAACATTTGTTTTGTGTGCGATGGTTTTCATATTTGTATGAAATACCTTCACCTTCGTTTTGTTCTATAAATTAGCATGAAACGCAGCAGTTAAAAGCTGCAAAATATAAATATATATATGTATATATAGTTATATCTATATAGTATATGCATATTTTTCCCTTTAGTTATGAGGGTGCCACATATTATCTGGCACAAACGGAAACAGTGGCAACCTCTGGGCTGTATTTCTCTTAGCACAACGAGTTGCAACAGCTCTTCAGCCCATGCTCCAAACAATGTTAGACCAGGCAACCAACCTGCCGCCACTCCCGCATACCCACCATGCACCACACTATTTCTTTGTAGATAACAGAACAAAGCTAGAGGCTGCTGGCTGTGCCTGCTTGTTTGCCTTTTCTTTCTTTCTCCTATTCCGCCATCCATCTGTTTCCTTCATGATTCTTTTCTCTCGTCGACGACGACATTGAAAGGGAAATTACATTTCATGTTTATTGTCTTTATAAAAATAATGTTTTGCCAGCAACACAAATCATTTCACTCCGATTCAATAGAGAAAAATGTAGATACACGATTTATATGTACACATACATAAATATATATACCTAATTCTATACGATATATGTGCATATGTATGTACTTGCAGCTGTGAACTCTTAAAAAGAAAGAATATATCAAAAGCAATCCAGATATTTCAGTAAGTAAGCAAATTTTCAACGGTTTTTGTTGGCAGAAAATAATGGTAAATTATTCAAATGTGCATGAACTAGTTCATTTTTATCTAGGACATATCAAGATTTAATAAATAAAGGAAACGATTTACATGGATATACATGTTGTTGTCTTGATATTATTGTAAAAATGGAAAAAATTGTTGGTCTCCCAAGACTAACAACGTTTTAAGTCGATTAAAGTTTAAGATACATCCTGACCTGATTATACCACTTACAATGCCAATTTTTGTTGAACTATTGTTTCGTAAAATAAAGTTAGCTCATTTTTACATACTAATTAAGATAACTTAACTTATCTACAAAGATAAGACGAACTAGTTCTAACCACATATTGTAAATTATGTTATAAACTTTGCCATAAAGAAATTTACACTTTATAAATGATATTTGCCCAACAAATAAGACCACTGTGCCGAAGCTCTTTTCAATTTAGTCCGTCTCGATTTGGTCGGTTTTTGTTATTGTGTATATTTTTTGGTTGGTTGATTGTCCACACCGCTCCGTCCGTCCTGACCTGCCTGCGCCTTGGGCAAGTCGAAAAATTTAAATATTTGACATTTATTAATGTAATGAAATTGCCATTAAATAAACATGACAAAACCAAACTGGTTACTGGTTCACTGCAGCAGGACAATCCTCTGACCACATGGAAATATTGTCCCGCTCCATACCGTTCCGTTCCCTTCTGTTCTGTTCCATTGTTGAGTTCAAAAAACTGTCATTTCGGTGGTATGGAGTGGGGATGGGCGGAAGGGAGAGTAGTGTGAAGCAAGTGTGTGAGCGAGTCAGTGGTATTGGCAAATTCACGCGGCTGACCGTAAGAACATTTGTTAAACTCTTCACATAAAAACACCTGGACAACACGTGGTTTTCCACTAGCCCATTTATGCTTTGAAGTAGAAAGAGTGAGAGTAAGAGGAGAAGGTGGGAGTAGGAGTGATGTTAATGGTCGTGGTGGTGGTGGTGGACAGCCAGCAGACCTTCTACTTGATATTGGTCGAAACCGATCGAAATGATTCATGTAGTGCAAACATTTTGTTTATAAAAAAAAAAAAAATGAATGAGAAAAAACACCAGAAATGTTTCCAATAAATGTTTATATGGCAGGTTCTTTTATTTTAAACCATATGCATGGTATATTTACGTAAACAATTTAAACGCACACAAAACAAAAAAAAAAATGAAAAGATCATTGAAAATATTGTACATTGAGAATAAAAGTCATAAATATAACACTAATGAGAATATAAAATAACATATACTTAAAGACGAACTTTAAATACTCTTCAATGTGTGAAAAGCAAATTAAATCAATCTCCTGTATATTAATGTAAGTTTAATGCAAGTTCGAAAAAGTATTTCTAGAGTATTTGAACGTAAAATTTTGTTAGCAGTTTTCTAAATAAAGTATTGAAAGATATTTTAGCGAAGAGTTTATCCTTTATTCTGGCAGATATAAGATAACTTCAATACATAAATCGAGAAATAAAAATCTGTAAAGATTTTTCTAGATCTTCAGTAAGGTTTTTACTACTTTCCAATTTTGTTAGTCTTTTGAAAATCATTTACAATAACTTTATTCCAAATTTTATTTAAAGCCCGTTCATTGAGATATTTAAATAATTAAAATAAGTATTCTAGAATGTTCAAATAAAATAGTTTAAGGCACTTAAAGTTTATATAATTATATTTACAACAACTTGCGAAATTCAAATTATAACAAACAATACTATTGTTAAATTAAACCTATTAATTTTATCAGTTGAAAAAACTCTTATATATAATAATAATAATAGCAATCAGTAACAAATATGTAGTAACTAAATTCTATAAATACTGATACAATATCAATAGCCTATTCAAAGGAAATTAAAAACTCTTTTTTGTTCATTTAATTTTCATAGGAAAACACTGTGTTCCATATATGTATACATACGTCTATATCTATTCATTCATTCAATTATCTCAAACCCTAAAGTCTATAAATGGATTATAGGACAACTGTTTTGGTTGCCATAATCGAACTACCTTAAAGCAAAAAAAAAACATAGGAAAAATCAAGATAGTGAACAAAAAAAAAAACTCAATTAATATACACCTTGAATGTGAAAATAGCCTCGGTGGGTTAGTTGGCGGCATGGGGCAGAAATCAAAATTCATGAGCATACGTATGTGTATGTATATACATACATATATGTTTATACATATATATATAAATCTACGTATATCGGTTTGGTACAGAGCCAGACCAGACAGACAAACCGACAGACAGACACGGATAGACAGAATGAAATGGAATAGAAAAAAAAAAATACATATAACGCGAAAAAGAGAGGTTAGGTAAATGAATAGGATAGTATGCATAGAATAATAAATGTATGGACAACAGAAACAAAAAACAGATGAGAGACGAGAAATAGAGAGCGAAAAGAGAGGGACACAAGAGTAATAAGTTAAAGGAGGCAAGTGGGGAAGGTGGAGGTTGACTTTGGCCTATTGTAAACAATGCAAGTTGACTGACTAACTAACTGCCGGTTCGAATCGGGTACGTAATGGGCAAACGGTTTGATTTCGTTTGCTGGGAATCAATGAAGTTAATATAAACATAGATACCTGCAAAACTATATACATACATATATGAAGAGAGAAAAAGAGACTACCTCTATGTAGAGTAGGAGAGAGAGAGGGAGAGAGG
Source organism: Drosophila neocordata (assembly GCA_018903615.1). Classification (NCBI taxonomy): domain Eukaryota; kingdom Metazoa; phylum Arthropoda; class Insecta; order Diptera; family Drosophilidae; genus Drosophila; species Drosophila neocordata. Next base: position 3,731,500 of record JAEIGI010000010.1, on the reverse strand, counting down.
AAAACTTGAAGACATACATATCTTTGGTTTTAGTTAAATGAACTTGATTTTCGCTTAGCTATATCGTTTCTTTTTCTTTTTTTTTCTTTCTTTTTGCTTTTCTTTCTGTGCGCTTTTCTTTTCTTGCAATTGTGTGGAAAATTGAAAATCAAATGAGTGGCAAGAAGAGGGTGGCGTTTGGGGGGACTCGATGGACAGTGCAGTCCAAGTCTAAACAACCAATAGACGAACGAACGAACGAACGATAGCCAGTGGGACGGATTTACAGATGGACAGACGGACCCAACCAAGCCAACAATATAAACTATAAAAAGCAACACGAAAATATTGAAACACAAGTACACTTAAGCAAAGGCCACAAGAGAGAAGAAGAGCTGAGTGAAATAAAGCAGCAATAGTGGAACGGGGGCCAAGGGGTGAATAGATGAGAAGGTATCGAGAGCGAGGTGGTTACATTGTAAAAGATATAACAAAAACAAAATCAAGTAGAAGAAAAAATATGTTTATATTCTCTTATAGTTAAGAGCGTTCGATAATCACATTTAGAGGTGAGCCGTAGGATTAAATAATTTTGCAAAGTCAAAACTTGTCCTATATGCGTTAACTTGGCTATAATTTGACAGATTTAAGTATAGTTAGATTTAACACAACATTAAGTCAATTATTTAAGCCCCATTTTCCTAAAGCTTAAAAAGTTTTATATATTTTAAAAATATGATTTTTGCTTTAAAATATAGTAAATTTTGCACAATTTATCTAAATTGATCTTTTCTTAGGCTTGTTATTCTATGCATCCCACGTAGCCATATTTCGATAATTATTATTCTACGTGCAAAATGAGTCAATTAAAAAATCTTGTCATGCGACTTTTGACTCATAAAGAATTGATTCATAGACAAACAAAAATAAAGCTCATTTTTGTATAAACTTAACAGAGCAATTGTGACACTTTCAATAGAATGAGCATTTGTCAACTGTTAGTATATATGTATCCATATACATATCGAGCCCTATTTGCGACAATATCGTATGCGCCAAAACGCAATTTTACAGGAGAGCGTTTTTATAAATTATTTTTGAATTCGTTAAGTAGATTTATTTGAAATAAAAAAAGGTGGTCATTTTAAGGTCTCATACAAATATTATATCCGTTTCAGGAATTTATTTGCTCAAATTACCATTTTTTTGGCGCTTACGTTATTTTCGCGGCTAGACTTTGCCAGAGTTTAGTTAAAAATTGTCGGTTACGTTTAATTATTTATACCATTTTATTGTTTTTTCTCAAAAATATTGATATTTTAATCAATTTTTCATATTATGGCTTAAAATTTATTATATGTATATATGACTGAAGAAATTAAAGTAATTTTCATAAATGTTTTTTGTTGAAGTAATTTTCTTTTAATTATCCTCGTCGCTTTCGCTCTATGTGTTATTGACTTTTTTTTTATGTCTTAAAAGGCTAAAATATTCTTGATGAAATTGTATTGGAATAGTTTTTTTCCGCAAAGTGATTTTAAATCATTAAACTTATTTAAAGATATTTCTAATTCTTTTGTGTTTAAACGATGTGGATGATGAGAATGATTGATATTAATAACTTTTTCAGGACTCTTTTTTAAAGGTGGCTGACCCCAGCAAGCTTACATTTAATTTATTACCTTTTAACTTAAGTTCATTGGAAAGTAATTTCCAATTAAAATGAAGCAAGCAAGTCGTCCCTGCCGACTTTGAATATACCCTGTACCAAGTAGAGGAACTTTATTAAATCGAACTCCTTCGAATTCGCCATTAATTCAAACTAAAAGTTTCCTCACAAGCGGCAGCAACGAACGCATGCTATCTCGCTCACACTTACTACGCAATGTCGCACTGGGCGTTTCAGTACAAATTGTACATAGATATATCTCCGATATTTCTTGACCGATTTTAACAAAATTTGGTCGGCTGATACCTTTTAGCCATATTATTGGGTGTGCCAAATAAAAATACGCTAGGTTTAATATAACACTAGTTATTCGTTTTTCCTGAATTGCGGGGGCGGAAGTGGGCGTGGCAAAAATTTGAAACAAACTTGATCTGCGTAGACACTACACGAATGCTGACACCAAATTTGGTTGCTCTAGCTCTTGTAGTCTCTGAGATCCACGTGTTCATACGGACGGACGGACGGACAGACGGACGGACAGACGGACGGACAGACGGACGGACAGACGGACGGACAGACGGACAGACGGACAGACGGACATGGCTCAATCGACTCGGCTAATGATGCTGATCAAGAATATATATACTTTATGGGGTCGGAGATGCTTCCTTCTGCCTGTTACATACATTTTAGCGACTTTAATATACCCTTTTACCCTATGGGTACAGGGTATAAAAATCGGAATTTTCTAGTGGTATACATTTTTCTATTGTGCTATGAACTGAGTCAACTGGCATCATTGTGTGACCTGGCAACAAATATGTAATCTTAAGAGATTCAACGATGAATTTATAAAATAAGAAATCATAGCCAACATGGCCTTTTTTCGGTTTTGCCCTGCGCAACTATCGCAATACAAACATAATATCCTCGTAATTTTCTTTCCATCTAAAATTAAAAGGTAGATTATGGCTGTGCAAATTTTGTTGCGACAACGTGGAGTCTATCTTTTTCGGCCCATAGAAAGCAATATCCATTTCTGGTGCCGTTTTCGTAGGTACTCAAATTGCAAAATGCATATTTTCTGGCTTAAAATAGAGTAATATTTTTGCTATGTGGAGTATTTAATACTTTCTGAAGATCCAAACTGGCGCAAAGAATTAAATTATTTTCCGTTATTATTTTTTGATCTTTCGGGAAAATGCTTTTGATTTTGTGGTGTTTTAGCTAGATCGCATTTACTGCATCTGTCCTTTTTCGGTCTCCTTTCATCTCTAATTTGGTTTCTCTTAATCTTGGTTTGAACAGTTGTCTTCGCGATGCATTTGCATACATACATATTATGTGTCGCTTACGTTATTTTCGCGGATACCAAAAGAACCGTGTGTCGCTTACGTTATTTTTGGCAGGCCAATATCTCCGTAAATATATAAAATAAAAATGTAATATTTTAGGTGTAGATGCGGGTGGTGTTTATAAACATATTGGCATAAAAAAAAAAATTTCGGAAAATGGCGCATACGTTATTGTCGCAAATAGGGCTCGATATGTATGTATATATACATATGATATATATGTATTATATATAATATCCAACAATTATCGTTTTTAAACTAATTGAATATTAATTCGTATTAATATATATATTTTTTTTAATAAATCGAAAAGTAAACGATCAATATAATCTTTTTGTATTAGGGTTTCAAATATTCAATATATATTAAACCTAAATATTATATCTAGCGCTATATCTATACGTTTTTAAACGACTTAGATTTGGTTTTAGAATAATAGTGATTTTAACTGCGTATGGAAACACTCTCGATTCTTGATTCTGATAATCAAATATATTTTTTCACAGGAATATTATTCATCAATACTTATATATATATATATTTCTTAAAAACCTATATTTTTCTATAGATAGATTAGTATATTTAAATCTATTCATTTTGTCTAACAACGAGATGGTTCTGTCAGCTATCAATTTCAATAATAGGTACTCAAAAATTGGAAAATCAGCATATATAGTTATAACCATGTAAATACTATAAATAGTATATATAGTTTCATACTCGTGTCACGTGTTGTATATAGTTCACCCTCCTGTACCCTCCCAACGACCTCTAGCTAGCTCAATTCTTTGTGCTTTGACTCTTCTGTTGTTTATGATTATTATTGTGTGTGTTGTGTTGTGTTCAAATAACAGGCAACAGCAACAAAGGAAAAAAGGTTAAAAGCAATGGAGAAGTGGAGAAACCTTGCCTTCCATCATTCACATATATGTATATATATGTACATACATACATACATAGATTGTATATAAGTATGGGCGGTTGGGCAATTAGGGACGCGGTATGGGGCAGTGGGTGGCTGATTGAATATACATAGGTGCACATGTGAAGAAAATAAAAGGGGCTGTTCTGAATTGCAATTCATAGTTTTCCCAATTGCTCAATGTAAAACAAATTGGTAAAGTGATTAGTGGGAAAATTTCGAACATTTTTGAAGAACAACAATATTTAATATTATCCTTTATTGTAAATTGATTATAATAATCGTAATGCTTAAAGAATTTATTTTTTTATTTTATAAATATTTCAAGCACTCTACAAAGTTCGCCTTGATTTTCCAAAACCAGGTTTTTTTTTATAGGAAAGAAATTTTAATATTTTAACGAATTCTAATTCCAAATCTAAATTGAGAAATTCCTGCTGTTAGTAAAAATGTATTTGTATGTTTGTATGTATGCATATAATTGTTATTACATATATAAATCATACTTTTTTTTCTATATATTTCTTATACATTTTTTCAGTTATTCTTTCAGCTCCTCAACTACATAGAGAGACTTAGTTTAGTATGTAATAGAGGGAAAGGTAAAGAGATAGAACCTTTGTGTAATTTAGTTAAACTAAGGGTAAGTGATTAAGGGGGCAGCTTGGGGACAAATGGGTTGGATTTTAATTTATTTATATTTTTTTGTGTTGTACTTACCAAATGATTGAGCATAAATCGCTAAAAATATCGAGAGGAATGAAAGAGCGCTAGCCAAGAATTTTGCCTCCATCTTTGGTATTGATCCGTGGTGTTTGTTGCTTTTGCTATTGTTGCTGTTGCTGCAGTTTCTTAATTATGTGTTTTTTAGATTGTTGTTGTTGATGTTATTGTAGATTGTTGTTGCTGCTATTGTTGTTGTTGTTGCTGTAATTGGTGTTGTTTGTTTTTCTTTTTTAGTTGTAGTTGTGTGACTTCTACTTGTTGTTGTTTAAATTACTTTTAAATTTTCTTGTTGCATTTAATATAAATTTTATATTTTTAATGATTGATTAATTTATGGTGTTTGTTTTTTTTTTTTTTTGACTTTATTCTTAACTTACTAAATCATTTTCATTTGTTTAAATATTATTTCCTTTTTTTCTTATTTATTAATTTGATATTAGTTGTTGTTGTTGGTTGACTTTTTTAGTTGATTTTCGTTTTATTTTTGTATTTTTTTTTTTTAATTTATTAATAATTATTTTTTGTGATTTCCATTTATTATTAAACCAGCTCCAACTTTTCTACTTTTGTTCTTAATTTTTGGTAGCTAATTTTTTTCGCCGAGAAATCAAAGAAAAACAAAGAAACAAATTTTTGGGGAGAAGAAAAAAGGCAAAAAAAAGAACATTTTCATGTTATAAATACATAAATTTTTCAAAAGAACTATATAGATATAGACATAGATATATATATATATATATATGTATAAAAATATTTAAAGAAAGTTGAAAAAGAAAGAAAGCATAAATGGCACTAAAGGATCTGAGAATATTCTGAGACAGAGAGAGAGAGAGAGAGAGAGAGACTAAAAGAAAATACATAATTTTCTTCTATTTTTTTTACTTTAACTATTAAACTGTCATCATTGAATTTTTTTCTAAATAATTAACTCATTTTCTAATATTATAAGATTTTAATTAAATTTATAAAAAATGAGATTGTCCTTTTATTAAATTTGCTAATTCCCTATAACTTCGCATTCTTTTGGACTTTGGTCATTGTCGAAACGGTAATAAGTAATAACAAGGGCATATAAACCTGGGTGTGCCAGAGTTAGTTCAGTTGAGGGGCTTTTTTTTTTTTGTTCCTTGTCGATGTCGTGTCTTTAATTCAAATGTCAGGTGTAACACGTGCTAACCCCGGTCAGTTGGAAAGGTGGGCAAAGAAGAAGGGTAAATGAATGGGTAGGCGGATGGTTTGATCCACAGCTTGTTAATACGATGTTAACTTTTTAGCTTGAAATTTATTTCCACGCGTAGCCAAAAGCTCTCTCGACATACTAGCGCACACACGCAAATCTGTCCCAACCCAATATTATTTTTTTTTTTTGTTTTTCGAAAATTTATTTAATATTGTTTTTGGTTTTCTTTTTTTTTTTTTTTTTGGCTCGCTAACCGAGAAAAAAAGAAAATTATGGCGACGAATGAGATATGTATGAGCGAAACGAAAAAAACGCACTCAAATAATATGTGAAAGTTTTCATTTAGGTTTTTTTTCTTCTTTTTGAAAAAAGGAACTCACACTGTACGTACTTAGTGGAAAAATTAGAAGAAGGCGACAACCGACCGACCGACCAACAACAAAAATATTGGTCAAAACGGACACACACACACAGAGAAGGCAGAGCAGCGGAAACGAACGGAACGCAACGAATTCAGCGAACAGACTGAAATTCACAGCACATGACCGACCGACAAAACAGTCGCACGAGAGTGAGAGAATTGCCTCCGCTGTCCCGCTCGGACATTGTCAGCAGTGGTAGAGGAGGGGAAGTAGTGGGGGGTCGCCGGTCGTATGATGACGACGCGAAGGCACAGTGCTTAAAAGTTGATATACCACTTGGCTACTTTACTAATCTTATCACGCTTGATACCTGCAAACGTCGCCATTCTTATCTTTTTTCAAGTATGTGGTTTGTTTTATTTTTCATAGAAATAAAATTGTATGATTGAATAATCTAGTATTTTTTTTTCTAAAATCAAACGAAGAAGAGATGGTAAAGTATCTAATACGAAAAATTGCAAAAAGTAGAAGTGTATGCAAATATCACCCCATTCGATTGATATTTAAAATGGTCCTTACAGGGTTTATCTGTTACAAATAAAGTTTCTCCTATGCAAAAGCATATTTCGTCGTCTTTTGGTGAAATACTGCTAGAAGATTATATAGAGAATGCGGATACAGAAGAAGTTCAGACACTGATAACAATCTTAGAGATATACTTGGAGATTTATGTATATATTGAAACAGGTAGAACAAAGATAACGGTATAGGCACTGCAGCACCAAGTAAACGGTCACCATGAGATTAGTTGTAGTAGAAGGTGTTATCAGGAATACATGTGTATGTGCATAAGAGGACGAGGACAACGATGACGTTGATATGGCAGTCAGTCATTTAGTACAGACATAGAGCAAGACCAAAAGAGGAGAGATAAAAGAGAAAGAAAGCAGAGAACGCGTTTGTTTACCGAGTCACGACGTGCTGGCATGGAGGCGGGCGGCAATGATGTTTCCGTAAAGCGTCATACATACATACATACATACATAAATATGTATGTAAGTATGAATATCGCATTAAGATAATGCTTCAATGCAGTATTTTATACAAATACTAGGCCCGACGGCAGCAACTACAGCGGCGACATGCGAAGGAGCCAGCAAGCAGAACAATTCTGCCCGTTGGCCATTTGCCGGCTAGCTAGCTGGTTGCTGATTTCAGTTTGAAGCGGTTATTGGCGGTATTTCGGGGCAGGGAGCCCCTAGAGCTAAACTAATTTGGGCGCAACAACACAAAAGGCCTGAGGCGACAAAAATGTTATTTTTGTTAGCATAAATTTTGAGGAGAAATTTTTCTTCTTGTAATTTCTTTTATATTCTTGTTGTCTGTCAGCTGATTTTGCTCCTTCTGTCTTTATCGATTTCGTATGTTTATCGATTTGGCTGACGTTTCGAGGTCAATCGAATAACAAGCAAAGAAACTTTTTCATTTGTTGGCAAATAAAAGAATAGAAAGAAAAAAAACAAAAAGAATAAAAAAAAAAAACGTGGATCATAAACGCTTTAATGGAGACAAAAATTGCCTTTTTAGCCGCAGCCGCAACCGCAGCATAACGTCATCGCCTGTCCATGACTCACAGCGAGAGAGTGAGACTAAGTGAAGAAGAGAGTGAAACAGAAGGGGGTGGGGAGACGCCTGATGATGATGCTGTTTTAAATTTCCTATTAATAAGCGAGAATTTAAACGCTTATGTAGTATGTACGTAAGTGTGAACTCATGCTAATTTAATTGCTTTAATTAAAAGATTGAGAGAAGAAAGACAGCAAAGAAAGAACAAAAAAGAAATAGCGAAAAGCAAAAACAAACAATCCAATTCACGACTAAGGTCAGCCCCCACCCACACACTCCTCTTGCGCCTTTATTTCTTCGCTGTGACCAATAAAGTTCATATAAATGACTTTATAGTGGTTATACATACGCTTGTGTGCGTAGCCATTGAGTTACAGTCAGAACTCTGTAAAGCGGATAAACAAATTAACATTTTAATTAAATTTCGCTGTTTTTATGTTAATTAACACAGAGGTACAGCATAATAACAAATCATTAACAAAAAGGCAGTGGGTAAGCGGTAACGCTCGTTATATTTAATACATTGCAGGTGCTGCCAATATTTTGGATAATTTTTGATTATAAAATTGAATATATTTTATGTATATATGGTTAAAAAAATTTCTTTAATCTTTCAGATTTCAGCTCCCGTGTCGTAAGAGAATATTGAGGAAAATGCAATTAGTTCGGGAGGTTTTTGTTTATCGAAATTAAATTTTGTTTTGGTATGGATCCCTTTCTTTTTTGCGAGCCTAAAAGTAGACAATGCAAATTTCCGGGCAAATTTACAGGTCAATCTGTCAATCTTCACTGTGTTTGTGTATGAGTGCGTGTGTGTTTGGCTGGATGACGTGATTGTGATTGTTGGTTGGTCTCTCTCTTTGCCCGCATATGATTAAAATGGCAAAACAAGATAAAAACTCGGTGGAAGCCGAAAGGAGGAGCAGCAGGCACTCTGCTTATGTGTGTGTTTTCTCTTTCGCTTCTTCCTGTTGTTGTTGTTATTGGTGGCAACGGGCAGAACTAAACCTCAACTCAAACGAATAAGAGGGGAAGAAGCAAGAGAAGAAGGTGGAGGAGTAAAATATACGCATGACACTCCTTGCCTCCGCACACACATACACACACTCACACAACCGAGCACGCGACACATGTACACGAGGTCACTCACACAAGCGCACCACCCGCACTAGTCCTTTTCCCCGTGGGCTCCCTACACCCTCGTTTTCAAACCATCACTACCTAATTCGCCTTCATTCATTATAGGGGGCATGGCAATTATTATTACTTCATTTTCAATATCAATAATACTTCAATGAATTCCAAGTCACGAGATCGGTCGAACCTAACTATGTATACATATGTATATATACAGTTTGACAACAAAGTGTTTTCACAACGCCAAAAATTATCATTTTCTTACTTTAAGATGAAAAAAAAACCTAAATTAAATGGTTTTTTAAATTTTTTTTAATTAAAATATGTTAACTAAACAATTCCCTTTCAGGAACACAAAAAAAAAATTTTAAATGTGTTTCAATCAAGAAAGAAAAATAACAAAAACTGAAGATAGCACAAAATTCAACTGCCAACTAAGTGTTTTCACAACTTAGTTTTTCCACTTATTCTATCGATTTAAAGATAAACTTATAATATTTAATATTTTGTAAGGCCACCATTGGCATCTAAAACAGTTTCCAATCGTCTATTCATCGATTTGATGAGATTTTGGACATAATCCATAGGGATATTTAGCCATTCCTCCAAAATAATGGTCTTCAAATTATTTTCATTTTCGGGATGTCGTTTGGCGGTTCTTTTTTTGAGATACGCCCACAAATTCTGAATAGGATTTACGTCTGGACTTTGGGCAGGTGAATCCAACTCATTTTTGGAGTTATATAGCAGTCAGTACCTCACAATATGCTCCTTTTGCTTGGAATCATTGTCTTGGTAAAACTTAAAAGTTGGTTTACCCTCGACAAAATACCCGAATTTGTTGGAACTGGCCACCAAACCTGTGTGCAATATGTCCAAATATTGTTGGACATCCATTGTGTTCTCAATAAACGACAAATCGCCAACTCCTTTCGTCGAGATGTACCCCCAAAGCATTTCCGAAAGTTTGCCAAACTACGAAACCAAATTCTATTATTGGAATCCAAGGCTTTTAACGGCTTTTGCCACACTCTGCTGCGTCCACTCTCATATTATAGCATCATTTTGGTTTCAACACAAATAATAAAATCATCCCAATGTGAATCAGTTTTTCCTCCGTGCATCCTCGTAAATCTTAAACGCCCTTCAATATGTGATTCCCACATGAAGCGTTTTTTACAAGTAACACTGGATGACAAACCGGTCCGTTTTAGGACTTTCCGGACATCTTCGCGGGAAATGGTTATTCCACATTCCTGTTGTAGCTTTCTGGCAAGCGTCCTGGTCGAAATGGTTATGTTTTCACTTGCCCTTAGTGGCATAATTTCCCCGGCTTTGGGTGTTATGACCCGAGGCCGTCAGGTTGTAGGCTTTGTTTCTAGCCTTTCTTCCTTTTTGGAGCGGTTTAGGGTGTTATATACTGCCTTTATTGAAAGTAAAAACATTTTGGAGATCTCTGAAACCGTTTTGGCTATTGTGTTCTTATAATAGACCATTTGGGCCATACCAAAACTTATCCGTTTGTTTGGCATTTTTAAACATTCAAAAGGCGGTTAATAACGAACCAATTCTAGGAAACTATGACAAAATTACTCAACATATTGAAGCAGCCACCGAAGCTCACTTCGAAAATTCCGGGAAACAACGGTAAATACAAAAATAACGACGGAAAGAACCTAAAAAGCGAAATGTGTAAAGACTTAGTTGGCAGCTGGATTTTGTGCAATGTTTAGTTTCTGTTGTTTTTCTTGTCTTGTTTGAAATATTTTCAATTTTTTTTTTTGTAGTCCTAAAAGTAAATAGTTTTACTAACCTACTTTAATTTAAAGAAAATTAAAAAATCATTTAATTAGGGGTTTTTTTTCATCTTAAAGTAAAAAAATGATGCTTTTTTGCGTTGTGTAAACACTTTGTTGTCAAACTGTATGTATTATATGTATTATGTATGTGTTTTTTCGGCTGCTGCTGCCTGCTTGGCTAGCGGTTATTTTGCTGGGGGCTGCTGCTCCTCTTTTTTCCCCGTTATTCGTTATTTTATTCTTTGCTTTTTTTTAGCAGCAGCGATGACGACAGCGTGCTGCGCGGCGGCTGCGGCGGCGTCGGCGATGATTTTTTCTCTCTCTTCTTTCTTTTTTCAATAACATTTACACTTTGCACTATTTATGTAATAGTTTTTCAATTTGTTTCTTCTCTTTGTATTCTATTATTCATTTCGTTGTCGTTGATGTAACGGAACATATTTTCTTTTTAAAGAAATACTTTTCACATTTTCTCATTGAATTTTTTCTTTTGTGTTTTTACTACCAGAAGAGAACTACCAACACACACACAATCACACTCGCAGGCACGCACAAAACATACACATACACCTATACACATACACACTCGTGTCTCAATGACGAAATTCTTTGCTTAACGTTGACAACTCTAGGTTCTCTAGCTCACAGAGCTCGACCAAGCTTTTTTTTGGTCATCATTTTGGGCTCTCTCTCTCTTTCTCTCTTACACACGCACATACATGCTGTACGTGTGTGTGTGTGAAGGAATTTTGTTAGCAATATTTCACATGTTCACCGTTAAGTTGTTGGGTTAAGTTGATGATTGCTGCCTGGGCGTTTCATTAATTTATATGATTTAACACACTTTGGGGAAATTACCTAGCACACAAAACACAAAAATTCGTTTTTTTCGACGCGAATGACCTTACATCACACGAACTGGCGGAACAACAATCGATAGGACTATCGGTAAATAGCTAATAGGGTTGCTGTGGATAAATGACAATGGGCAGCACTATTTTTTGTAAATAAATTAAAAAATTGGTATTTTTTAGAACAAAACTTCGAAACATTAATTTTTGGCAACTTGTAAATGGCAGTGTTTTCAGACATAGTTGATTTCTTATTGTACATATTTTTGATTTTTAATGGGTCGTTGTTCCATACTAAGTTTTAAAATTTAACAGCATGGTGTTAACTAACAGTGAAATCATCGATTGGTTTTGAAATTTGAAATTATCGATACCAACGATAGTAGCTCCGACGGTTTAGCATCTCTAATTGCGGGTGTGGATCGCTCTCTGTTTGTGTTAATTTCTAATTTGTTTTAAACGTCCATTTAAGTTAAACTTACTTTATTTTCATTTTGTTTTGCTTTCGTTTGTTTGTTAACATGTGCCCATTGGCTTTCTTACAACATTTGTGTTAAAGAAAAAAACAAGGTGAGTTAGAAGTTCTTAAAAGCGACCCGCCCAAAAATTTTTGTGTTTGGCTGCCGTTGAAAATGCCTAAGCTAAGCTCTTGCGTTGTTTTTGTTGGATGACACATGGGCGTTGACCGAAAAATATTTACAAAGTGCTTAGAATTATTTAAAACAATTTTAAAGATATTTATAAAAAGAAATAGTTCATAAGAAGTATTTGACAAAAATTTTGGATTTTATGCAGGAAGAACAAGGCGTCCAAGCCACCTGCTGCCTTTTTTTTTGTTTTTGGCTTTTGGCACACGGCAACTCTGCATCTCAAATTTCAATGGGAAGGACAATATGTCCTGCATAATACAATTTCAATTGCACTTTTGCTCTCTCAGTTTTCATTTGCTCCTAACAAGTGAATGGGTCTTCACACAGTTAATTAATGCCAATTTACATGTTCGTATGTGTGTGTGTATTTTTGTCTGCCTGAAAGGGTGGATTACAAGTGCCGTTAAAATTATTACAAGTTTGGTTTTCACGTTTTGTATTTGTTTTCACTCTCTTTCACCCGCTCTCTTTTGCTGCTTGTAACCCTAGGCCAGTAACTTCTGCTGCTTCACTGCCCTTACTAACACGCGCACATACATGCCTGTATGGACAGGTAGATGCAAACGCTGCTTTTATTCTTTTCATACAGTGACTCCAATAAGCATGAACACACTAGCGTTTTTTAAATTCAAGCCACTATTTGTTGTCTAAGCGTTGAAAGCCTATGTATGTCTTAACGGCACGAATAAGCAATTTTAATAAAATAATAGACTGGAATTGTTGCCTTTTTTGTTCAGGCGCCGTTATTATACTAACTAAGGTAACTATTACATTATACATCTAAGCTCGGTTATTTAGAATTTGTTGCTATACCAATGTTTATTAGTGCCACTGTATCTCTTGCGTGTTTTTTACCGGCAACTGCATTTCAAATGCTGCTCCCTACTTGAGTTTCTTTATGCCTGAGGGTCAAGTGTGCCGCTCCGACGGTGTCTTATTATTCATTTCCATTGTCTCTCTACCTCATTTCAGTTGACTTTTAACGGTCCTTTTGTATCCTTTTTTCTAAACATCATAGCCGTTGTCCAAAATTTGAAAGGGGACAAAATAGGTTTGAAATCTTGAAAATAATAACAGTCGATTTGTTGATAATTTATAAGCGGATGCTATCGAAATTCTTTTTTTTTTTTAAATTTTAAAATAAATAATTTTAATTTTTCAATTAATACGTTTATTTTATACTCGTTTTGCTCGTTAAAAGAAAATATATATCTTGTCTTTTCCTGTAAAAGCATTTGTTTTTTAAATTATGAAGGTATTAGAAAAAAATAAAACACTAAGCATTATAAATGTGTGTCTAAGACTCCCTTCTTTCACATCAAAAAGAGACTAATTGCGATCTGCCGCCCACTTTTGAATGACATTTTACTTAAAGATTTGACATAGTTTGAATGTGTTTCCCCTATATAGATTACTATATGTATTTACGGCACGTTCATTGCTCCTGTTCTTTAAAAGAACTACTAGTCGGTGGTCTGCAGTAAAGAACTTCTATTAATATAACCAAAAACTGTCGGCGCCCTCATTAATGATTTGCTGCATGTTGTTGTTATTGTTCACTGCACGCGGAAAACCAACCAAACCAACCAAGAAACAAAGCGGCTTGATTAACTTCATTCATGTCGAAGTTTGTACACTCTTTTGCGTTAAACTCCATAATTGTTTTAGACCTATTCTAAGGCTTAGGAACTAGAATTCTAAGTGTTGCTTTTCACAATTTTATATTATATGTTGATAAAGCATTTTAAACAAATATAGAATCGGAAAAATAATATTTAGCTTAAGAAACTTATTTTTACCAACCAATTTATGTATTGTTGCTATACTATTGATATGATTTTATATATAGTTCAACTAAAAAGAAATAATTCCTTAAAGCTTGACTTTTTTTTATAGATCGGGCTTATGGAAGCCAAATGATATAGTTAGCTCGGGAAAATTCCGAGTAATATAAGAGCTATTCACTATCTACTTTATATAGCAGGATATGCTATACAATATTATAAAATCTTATCCTGCTGAATTTGGAATACTTTACCAACTAATATGGATAAATCAATACTTTACCCTCATGTTTAAGATTGTTATTTGTTTTAGATTTTGCGAATTACTAAAACTTATCTACACATTCGGAAAAAAATAAAATATTTCTTTGCTTTAACTATTTCTAAACAATTAATAATAATTGAAAAATCTATCTAAATATAAATATTAGATATTTTTATGATTGTTTTTCATTAATTTATTTAGATGTCTATAGTATAAATTTGATAATGTAGAGTATACCACCCTACATATTAGAATTAAACACTTTTTTATTTATACCTACAACTAGTCGATTGGTGAGGGTGAAAGAGAGACAGAGAGAGAAAGAAGTTGTTGGAAAATAGCTTTCAGTCATTGGTTAATCTTTATTCATTCATTGACTTTTCTTCTTTCATGTTCTGCGGTGCAGCCAAGCAGGCAGGCGAAAACTATAAACTCTCGATAATGATGAGGATGATGTTGTGGCAAGGTTTCCTAGTGCTTGCCACATTTCTAGGAGGATGTCTGGTGTCTGGACAAGGCGATAACTATTATAACCAACGAAATTATAATCAACAACAACAGCAACAGTCCACTGCGTTGCCATTCCCAAATCAACAACAGTCACAACAATTCGACTATAATAATCAACAATATAGTGGTGATTCATTAAACCCTCAATCCTATCCAAACGCTAATCCGAATCTACCAGGTAGCACCTACAATGATTTGTCACAGCAGGATGATTATAACAAACGGTTAAATCAAGGCGGCGGATCAACATTCAATGGCAATGATGATGAAGTCAATTTTTCATACGGCAAATCCTCGTACAATGTGAAAGCCACATTTTTAGAGTCACTGCATTCGCGGGAGCCTACATACTTTATAGTGGCCTCACGCATGGTGCGCCCTGGTCTTATTTATCAGGTTTCTGTCTCCATATTGCAGGCGCAATATCCCATTACGGTACATGCTAGTATCTCTTGTGATGGTGTCCAGATAAGCGGTGATTCGAAGGATGTTAAGGAGGGAATACCCGAAACACTGCTTATGCGTATTCCACCCACCAGTGTTATAGGACATTATAAGCTTCGTGTCGAGGGCTTCTATCAAAATGTGTTTGGTGGTGTTGCGTTCCTCAATGAGACACGTCTGGATTTCTCTCAAAGATCGATGACAATATTTGTTCAAACCGACAAACCACTGTATATGCAAGGTGAAACAGTACGTTTTCGTACTATACCAATAACGACGGAACTGAAGGGTTTTGATAATGCTATAGATGTTTTTATGCTAGATCCGAATAGGCACGTTCTAAAGCGTTGGTTATCCCGGTAAGTTGTAATGTACTCCTTAAATAATTTCAATGAAATGTACTAATCTCATTTCAATTCCATTTCAGTCAATCAAATTTGGGTTCCGTATCATTGGAATATAAACTGTCCGATCAGCCAACGTTTGGTGAATGGACCATTCGAGTGATTGCCCAAGGTCAACAGGAGGAGAGTCATTTTACTGTCGAAGAATATTATCAGACCCGTTTTGAAGTTAATGTCACAATGCCGGCATATTTCTTTACCACCGATCCTTATATACATGGACGAGTGATGGCTAATTTTACCAGTGGATTGCCAGTGCGTGGAAATCTTACATTAAAAGCAACCATAAGACCAATTGGTTACTTTAGTAATCAAGTGTTAAATGAAAAATTCCGCTTGGGTCGCTCACCCCTGGAGCAAGCGAATCGTTATAATGAACGCTGGCGCTATAACAATCCTAATTTGAATCCACAAGTCCAATATAATGTGCCACAACTGGCCCAAGATGGGGCAGATATATCCCAGGATATTTTATATCGCAATCAGTATGTTGTGGAACGGCATTATCAATTTGATGAGGAATGGCCGTTTTGGGTGCGTAAACCTGAATTTCAAGATTCCTATGATAGTTGGACTGGAGGCTATCGCAAGACATTGCCCTTCCTAAGATATTTCAATGGCACCTTCGATTTCAAATGGCCATTAAGAGAGCTGGAATTATTAGTACCGAATTTGGCCAATATGGAGATATTGATAACTGCCACAGTAGGTGAAAAATTCTATGATGAGATCATTAGTGGATATTCGGTGGCCCGTGTCTATAATTCCAGTTTACGAGTGGCCTTCCTAGGAGAGTCACCGCAAGTGTTTAAACCGGCAATGCCATTTACCACATATTTAGTTGTGGAATATCATGACGGATCACCCATAAATGCGAATCTATTGAGACAGGGCCTAATGGAGGTCACTGGCTATGTGGATAGTCGCAATGGAGGTAGAAGCAATTTGGATCCCCAACGCTTACTAATGTCACAACAAAGCGAAGGCATTTGGGAGTTTAAAATTGATTTACGCAATGATTTAAATATATCGGATACCAGGCAAGGCACAGAATACCTCAACGGAATACAGAATATGCGCATTCAAGCCGTGTTCATGGATCCACGAGGCGAACGAGTTCAAACCGAACTACTCTTAGTCTCCCACTACTCGCCCAGAAATCAGCATATAAAGATTACCACCAGCACCGAACAGCCACTTGTTGGAGAATATATAATTTTTCATATTCAAACCAATTTTTTCCTGGAGGAGTTCAATTATCTAATAATGTCCAAAGGTGTCATATTGGTGAATGATCGGGAAACTATAACTGAAGGTATAAGAACTATTGCTGTCGTGTTGAGTGCCGAAATGGCTCCTGTGGCCACAATGGTGGTATGGAAAATTACTCCACAGGGTCAAGTGGTGGCAGATTCATTGACTTTCCCAGTAAATGGTATATCGCGTAACAATTTCACTGTTTACATTAACAATCGAAAGGCCAGAACTGGTGAGAAAGTCGAGGTGGCCATTTTTGGTGAGCCTGGCTCCTATGTGGGTCTATCTGGCATCGATAGCGCCTTCTATACCATGCAGGCGGGAAATGAATTGACCTATGCCAAGATTATAACAAAAATGTCCAACTTCGATGAGCAAACCAATGGCACCTATAAGCACATTTGGTATTCCCATGAAGGAAATCCCGATGAATTAGTATATTTCCCTGCATCTTCATTTGGTGTGGATGCCAATCGCACATTCGAATACAGCGGATTAATTGTTTTCACTGATGGCTATGTGCCGCGACGTCAAGACACATGTAATCGCACCCTGGGATATGGCGAATGTCTGAGCGGTCGTTGCTATAGGCTGGAGAAGCAATGTGATGGGCTCTTCGATTGCGACGATGGCACTGATGAGATTGGTTGTCATGTTCGCAATGACACCGAGTTGTTAAACTATAGGAAATATCGTTTTAATCGCGTTCTGCGGCACTATGAGAATGTTTGGCTTTGGAAGGATGTGAATATTGGACCGCATGGACGTTACATTTTCAATGTGGAAGTACCAGATCGTCCAGCCTATTGGATGGTCAGTGCCTTTAGTGTCAGTCCCTCCAAAGGTTTTGGCATGTTAAATCGAGCCCTGGAATATGTGGGTGTCCAGCCATTCTTTATCAATGTCGAGATGCCGATGGCTTGCCGACAGGGTGAACAAGTTGGCATAAGGGTGACCGTTTTTAACTACATGACCACTCAAATTGAAGCAATCGTGGTTCTGCATAACAGCCGCGACTATAAATTTGTTCATGTTGAAGAAGATGGCATTGTGCGATCGTATAATCCTCGCACTTCTTTTGGAGATCAGCAATTCTTTATTTATCTAGACGCTCAGGGTACCACCACAGTTTATGTGCCTGTTGTCCCACAGCGTTTGGGTGATATTGAAATAACCTTGCATGTGGCCACACTATTGGGAACGGATACCATAACCAGAACAATAAACGTGGAGTCTGATGGTTTACCACAATATCGTCATCAATCCGTTTTGCTGGATCTCTCGAATCGTGCCTATGTTTTGGAATATATGCACGTAAATGTCACTCAAACACCGGAAATCCCTTACCAGGTAGATCGTTACTTCGTCTATGGATCGAATAAGGCTCGTATATCTGTTGTGGGTGATGTGGTTGGTCCAATCTTCCCCACCATGCCGGTAAATGCCAGTTCTTTACTCTATTTACCCATGGAATCAGCTGAACAAAATGCCTTCAGCTTTGCAGCTAATCTTTATACCATTATGTACATGCGTCTTATTAATCAGCGGAACAAAACATTGGAGAAGAATGCCTTTTATCATATGAACATTGGTTATCAAAGGCAATTGAGTTTTATGCGTCAAGATGGCAGTTTCTCTCTGTTCCGTGCTGATTGGAACAATTCAGATTCATCGGTGTGGTTGACCAGCTATTGCTTACGCATCTTCCAAGAGGCCAGCTTCTATGAATGGGAGAACTTTATTTGGATTGATTCTACAATAATTGAAAAAAACATGCGTTGGCTCCTTCAGCATCAGACGCCAGAGGGTTCTTTCTATGAAGTTACCTGGTTACCGGATCGCAAAATGAATCGTACCAATTTTGCCAACTATACAAATTTAAGGAATCGAAATATCACTTTAACATCTCATGTCCTAATCACCCTGGCTACTGTAAAAGATTTGTCTGGCACTTTGGGTTCTCGCGTAGCTTTGGCAACTCAACGCGCAATTGCCTGGATTGAGAGGAATATGCAATTCCTGCAGGACACACCCGAACCATATGATGTGGCAATTACAGCCTATGCTCTACAATTGTGTAATTCACCCATTGCCGAGCATGTGTTCGGCATTTTGCGAAGACATGCCCGTACAATTGGAGATTTTATGTATTGGGGTAATCAAGAATTGCCACAGCCTCCGCGTAAATTGGAAAATCAGAAATGGTTTTCTTTACCACGCTTACCCTACGAGTATGATGCGTTGAATATCGAAACTACGGCGTATGCTCTTCTGGTCTATGTGGCGCGGCGTGAGTTCTTTGTGGATCCGATTGTACGTTGGTTAAATGCGCAGCGTTTACAGGATGGTGGATGGGCCTCTACCCAAGACACTAGTGCAGCTCTTAGAGCCTTAGTAGAGTATACCGTGCGATCAAGAATACGTGAAGTTTCCTCATTGAGTGTGGAAATTGAGGCTTCATCTCAGGGAGGCAAAACACAAGCATTACATATTGATGACACAAATCTAGCGCGTCTACAGAGCATTGAGGTGAGATAAGTGTATATAATATTAATACCCAAACCGAGTTTAATAATTATTCTGTATTATTTAGATACCTGATGCCTGGGGCACCATTAAAGTCCAAGCTAAGGGAGCCGGTTATGCCATTTTGCAAATGCATGTTCAATATAATGTTGATATAGCGAAATTCCAAACGAAACCACCAGTACCAGCATTCGGTTTAAATACTCGTGCGATATTCCATGGCAGGAATCAGTCGCATATTTCCTATGTAGCCTGTCAGAAGTAAGTAAATTGGATTTCCAATTTCCTAAAAAAAGAATTGCTTTTTCAATTTGATCCTTTTTTTTACTAGATGGGTGCATACCGAAGAGTCTGAGCGTTCCGGCATGGCTGTTTTAGATGTGGCTATACCCACTGGCTATTGGATTCAGCAGCAGAAATTGGATACTTATGTTCTTAGCAATCGTGTGAGAAATTTAAGACGAGCTCGCTACTTGGAACGCAAAATTGTCTTTTATTTTGATTATGTAAGATCAGTCAAGTATGACCTAAGATTATAGAATCTCTTGCATACTAATGTATACTTAAAATGTTTATATTTATAGTTGGATCAGGAAGATATTTGTGTAAACTTTACCATAGAGCGTTGGTATCCAGTAGCAAATATGTCGCGCTATTTACCCGTACGCGTATATGATTATTATGCGCCTGGTGAGCGTTAAAAATCATTTCAACCCATAGACAATCTAATTAAATTTATCTTTTGTTTTACAGAGCGTTTTAATGAGTCTATATTCGATGCTTTACCCACATATCTGCTCAACATTTGTGAGGTATGCGGTAGTTCACAGTGTCCATATTGTTCCATTTACAATATGGGTTGGCGTGCCTCCATGTCGGTATCTCTGCTATTCTTTAGTGTGTTCATCTATTTGCTACGCAGTCGCACGCATTTGGTCTTAAATATGATGCAGTTGCTTACCTAAAAAGAAGATGAAAACGAATTAAGGAGAATTAGCCACAAACTACGAAAAGTCATAAATTGATTTTTAGGAATCTCTCTTATTTTTTTTAGTTTGAAACATATTTTTGAAATTGCATTCCGTCCCAAAAATACTGGTTAACATATTTGTTTCCTTTATTATTTAGTTTTCTTTTACGTTTTCCTTTAAAAACTACTCGAAAATGTACAAAACAAAAACGAACGAGCAGAGTTAAACATTAATTAATTTTTATTTTGTTTAAACTAAAAAAGAAAACCCAAAACACACATATACACATTTTAATATAACTACATATCTATCTGACTATATCTAATGTATATTATAAGAGAACCTTAACCGTAATGGCCTTATTATCATCATTGTAATCGAACACTTTAAGTGAACGAATCTCTTAAATTATCTGCATAGAGAAAGTTACCGATTTTGATAAACAATTTTTATACGTCATCAAAACGTACTGAAATATTTAAAAAGTTTTCTCTGTGTAATATTTAAAAAAAAAAGAACCAGAATAATGTGTCTTCTCATTGCCTTTATTAGATTTTAGAAATCGCTAGCAAGTTAACATATTGCATGAATCGTTTGAATACAAATCTCAAGTTCTCTTTTTTTTCAACCGTCCAATTATGTTTAATATTTCATCTATAATTAAATGCAACAACTAATGAATCTGCATAGTATATAAGTTTGATACTGAATGCGTCCCACAAACGAATCAAAGAGAAATAGTTTTATATATATAGCCATTTGTACAATGTGTGTTTAGAAGCCTGACGAATCATATATATTTATATATAGTAAAAAATCCGTCCCTCCATTTTATTATAAGAGAATCTGGAAAAATTTTGTATTTTTATTTTGTTATTTTCAACAAACAAAGAAAACAGAAATAATGCTAAATAAATGAAATGGAAAATTATTTTTACGTGCTTGGTTGTATATTATTTTATGTAAGGAAAAAGGATGAACATCATTTGTGGTAAGTAAGGGTATATTGGGTTTCTTAAAACAAAACATTACTCCCTTGTTTGAAAAGCAAAATAAATTTTAAAATCTCTTAATGCAGCGTTGAATCTTGATGGAGTTTTGTGAGGAACTACATAAATATCGAATTAACTGCACGAAAATAAAAATTAATAACTATTTAAATCATTGTTATACCTCACAAGTTTTCAACATTTAAACAAAAGAATTTGAATAAACCAATAAAGGCAGTTTATTTTTTTATATATTCGAAACTTTTTTCAAAAATAATGAAGGATAGAAAAGTGAATGACTTCACGATAGAATGTAGTTTAACTTTTATTAAATGTTTTTTAAAAACTAAATTTTATAAACTAATTATGATTTATTTTATTTCGTTGTATAGCCGCTGTTTTAATTGATCGATAAATGCGTTCTTAAAATATCTGTAATCTAGATTTAACAAATATAAAAAAAGGAAATCCTTTTTATTCTACGTTTTCCGGAAACTCAGCAATATAGGTGAAATAGCCTCTAAGCAATCAATGATATCTTTCCTGGACTTGGCACCCGTAAATACAACCTTGCCATTTACAAAGATGAGCAATACAATTCGAGGTTTGACCATGCGGTAGATGAGACCCGGGAACATCTCTGGCTCATACGAACTGAACTGTCCATGCACTTGGTTTAGATTTTCCAGACGTATCGGAAAACGTAGGTCTACAGTGGCCACAATATTCTGCAACTTATAGTCTGTGAATTTTACAGGAAACCCAAGTTTTTGCAAAATGCGAGCAAATTTTCTAGATCCAATGTCTGCCTCTATTTCGTTGCGGGCACCAGTACAGATTATTTTGCCGGTTCGAAAGATCAGCGCAGTGCAACGAGGAGAATGCATACGCATGATAACACCACGAAAACGCTTGGGTGAATATTCCGAGTTCCGGGTACGAGAATTGATACTCTTTAGGTCTAGTTCGCAAGCGACCGAAAATGTAGCTACAATGTTTCTGGAATCGTGCAAAAGATTGTGATGAATTAAAGTCATAGTAAATGGGTTTCATATAGTGAAAACACAGTGGTAGAGTCTTCAAAAGTGGAGTTAAAAGCGAAATAAAAGAAAAACCTGCTGCCGACTTACTGTAGCTTTATTTCGTGCTGGGCATCTTTGGGCTCTACCAAGGCAGGCATGGGCTGCTGGGGTTGAAGAGCGCTATGGGGATTGACGACATTACTGGATCCAGCAACATTGTCTTTATCTTTTTCCGCATCCGCAATTTTAAAATGAAACTGCATAGCGAAAGAAATGTATAAACATATGTCAACACGAGAACAGATTTCTTGGTGTGGCTGTAGGAGAAATAAATACCGAATTCAACAACAGCTGATGTGCTACTGTTACTTATATCCTTCACTGTGAAACGTAAGAGCCGGGCATAGTTAGCAGTTATTTTTGATCTAAAAATAGGCAATTCCCCTGTACTATTATTTATTAAGTATATTATGAATAATTTTCAATGTTGGCACCTCTTCCAAGTCGAATAGAAACAGATACATTAAAATGTAACAACAACCCAAAGCAAAAGAGTTCATCTTTCTTTAATTTATAATACACATATCCTTACTTTTGTTATTAAGTCTACAAAGCACGTTTGCTTTAAGACAAAAACTAGCTTCGTTTAAAATCAGAGAAACCTAATTATTAAAAGAAACGTCCAATGTTTTTGATGTACATCTCTAGTTTTTATTGTTTCGAAAAACCAATATATTCTGATTAATCACTTCTGGTCACTCTATGCAGTAGGCCGATTATTTTCGAGCAAGTTAGACGAATTTTTTATTTTTAGTTCAACAAATAAAATGTCGGCCCACAGTGGAGGAACGGATTGGAATTCCGTGGTAAAAGCTTTATTATTAAATCGCACGGGCGCTTTAAATAAAAACGAAATAGTCAATTTGCTAAAAGCAATAACAAAATGGTAAGAAAATTGCGAAATATATAATAAATTTTTGTGCCAAGAATGGCGCAGTTGAAAATCGAAGAGTGGAGGCTCCGAATCTTTGTTGGTCTGACACACAGACTGCAAGTGCAAAAAAGTGACTTGCAAAATTAAATATGGCCGCCTACAACATGATGAAATGAGGAACCTTTTTGGTTTCAAGTAGAAAAAAAATTTATTTTCTTTTTGTTTTTCCATGCAGTGAACATGAATTTTTCGATGAGGACAGCAATTATATACAATTTTATACGGCTTTTGCAGCCCTAGCGGCGGACAAACTGATGCAAATCAAGTCGAGTGAGTAACGATTTTTCACCCATCCATATGCACCCAAAACCAAAAAAAAAAAACAAGAAAAACATACAAAAAGTTTATTTACGGCACAAAGAAGTTTATCTACCCTTTAAAAGTTTACCAATTGGTTCTTCTAAAACCACGTAACTGATATGATTCAATAAGAATTTTTGTGACCAATCAGTCATATGTATATATGTGCATACACATATATGTGTATATGCAAATAGAAATAATTATTTTTTGTTGAGCTTATTTTGATTGGAAAAATTGTAATGCCTTTTGTAAGCGTATATAGAAGAAAAACAAAAATTAGAAATAAGAATAGAAAGCAAAACACAATGATTCTATCGTTTGGGGCTCACCCACACAACCTGCATATGTTTATTTGTGCTTATATATATTATTATATATGTGTTTATAAACTTAATATTTGTCTATATATACATTTGTTTTATCTATAGTTTGCCAGACGCAGATATCTCAGCTGCATTATGCCGCCGCCGTGTTAATACGTTTCATATTGTACCGTTTACCTAAGGTAACGGCAAATGAAGTGAAATGGTTGCTGGTGGCCCTGAAGACACTATGCGAGGGTCGCGATGGTCTGCAACTTGATTATAATGCAGTTGCCACTGTACTAAAGACATCGAAACATCCGGAATCGGGTAATAAGAGTAGCAGCAGTAGTAGCAGCAGCAGTTCAGCTGCAGTAGCCGGAGCTGGAAACCATGAGAAGGACTCGCCAAAATCAGAAATTAAACGTTCGCGTTCAGATTTATCATCAATCATTTTACAACAACTATTAAATCCATTAGAACCTGGCAAAATGACCTGGGTGCCACTTAGCGAAGAATTGACCGATTGCACTGTAAGTAACTACCAATTGAAAAGATCCTAAAATATTAATTTTCGTCGTTTGTAGAATCAACTCCTTTCGGCCAATGTTGAGTATTTTCAATCTCAAAATGGTGTCGATACCGTACTAGATGTATGTGTGGCTTTGCCCATATTAAATCGCCATCGTGGCAAGTACCTTGAAACCATAAACGGTGGCAAACCACTCTATTTGCCACTTACCCAAATGGATGCCATTGCAGTAAAAAGTTCCGTCGTTCACGTGCTAGCAGATCTCTCAGTCTTAAGTCAGTCATATCCATTGATACAACTTCAACCCCTCACACCTCAACGTATTGAAAAACTGTCTATTAGCGGTATTTCGGCTCTCTATAATGCAGTACTGACCTCCATTGCAGCCAGTGTTCTGGGCATGGGTCAGGCTAGTGGGAGCAGCAGTGGTGGCAGTGGCGGCGGTCAATCAAGTAAACTACAAGCAAGTACAGCCTCAACGAGTCAGGGAGGTGCCGGAGGCTCTGGAAGTGGTGGTGGTACACCTAAGGATCATGAGGAATACGAGGAACAAGCTGCCGCTGTGGTGAACAAAGCACTGGAGATTTATTCCAAAGTGGGTGAAATGTTAAAATCTTCAGCTCGTCTGCACATCTATCAAAATCACCTATGCTATGGAAGTTGGCTCCTAATTAGTGGCATCCAAGGAGCAATGGGTGCGTCCGGCAGTGGCAGTTCATCCAACAGTAAATCCGCCTCCAATGATCCCCCCACAACACCTATTGCTCGTGTGAATCTCTTTAAAGTGCAGCAAGGATTTGGCGAACTAAATGCTGCCATTGCCAATCATTCAATTAAATTGTTAACGGAATTAGTGGAGGATTTGAAAATCGAAGCAACAACATGTGGCCAAAGTTCTGGCTCTGGTTCATCGGAATCGGTGGATCAACTGCCAGAACCGGCTCAATTTGATATTTTACAAAATTACTCAACACTACAGCGTATCATACGAGTTCTCAATACAGCCACTTTGCATCAGCTGTTCACGTTTCTGGCCACAGTAGCCTATCGCAAAGCCTGTTCGCTGAAACGAGCCTCGACTAAAGATCGCACGGAATGTGAACCCATTAGCTACTCAGATTCAACAACTTATTTAAATGATTCTTTGTCGTGTTCGGATAATTCTGAAGATGACAGTGAAAGCTATTTGGGACATTGGTTCAAGGAGACACTATCCCCAGAGACCCATGATGATAATGCCAATAGTTGTCCACAAGAGCGCAGTGGAGAGCAGAAGTCATCTGCATTAGTTCCCAAACTGGATGAGCCGCATGAGTATTTAGATTTGGCAGGAGATATTTTCTGTTTTCTTGATCAATTCCTCGCCAATCGTCATTACTATATGCAACGTTATGTTCGGGCGGGAGTTAGTGATCAGCAAATGTTGTTGATGGCCAATATTATCAAGGATTTTGATCGCGATGTTATGAGAAGTGAACAAGGAAGTAGCGTGGAAGTGCCAGCTAAATGGCAGTCATCAATGATTCGCTTTTCTGGAGCAGCTGGACGCTATATACATAATCTAATATCAACTTCATTACTGTCCGAGCAATTACAATCAAATCTTTTGCAACATTTGTCCATATCACCATGGTCAACGGAAACAAATACTTGGCCACTACAGGTCTATCCCAGCACATTATCGGTTTTAGTGCAAATCCTGTTGCTAAAACCCAATCAAGAAAAGGAAGCGGCCTGTCTATCCGTTTGGCATCGCTTGATCAACACCTTGGTAGATGGTGTATGCTCCACAACGGATTGTTCAAACAGTAATGACTATGAAGATCTCAATATTGAGCATGCCCAGCTATTACTATTCCTTTTCCATTCACTCAATTTGATGCAAAAAAAATCTATACTCTTGCTTACTGCTGGCGGTGTTATCCGATGTGCCGAAATATGTCGTGGTATTACCTCTGATCGTCCGGTAAGACAATGTCAAATGATGTGGCTATCGCGGTTACTACTCTTCCTTGAGTATCTTATGAAGCATTTATATAATGCTCCGCCAGAACTATTGGATCAAGTTCGTTGGAATCTGTTCAGTGTTAGCAGCATGACAGAGAATCAGAAGGTATCCGATCTTCTCAATAGTCGCACAAAACTAACGTCATATTGTCGTCAAGATATCGAAGAGAAATTCCGTAAATCCCATGGCAGTGAAGGAGGATCAAGTAAAAATATTATATTCATATATAAAGCATATATATATATAACAGTTGTCCCGTTACAGATATACGCCCCACATTTTACTCTTTAGTTACTGGTGATCCGGAGAAGCCATATTGGGCTCAAGAGTTTAAATTGGATGGCTTGGCCTGGAATTTCATATTGTGTACTCCGGATAAACTAAAATATCCACTACTCGTGGATGCATTGACAGATATATTGAGCATTGCTGATATGTCAGCGTTTACCCAGGGAAAGGATTTGTGTGCCATGCAATATTGCTTTAGCATTGCTTGGAAATTGCTCCTGGGCTTGCCGCCATCTACATCACATGTGGAGGCCATTAAGAGTGAGACACATTTACCAAATTTACATTCTTTGGTTTGGAGCATTCGTTATCCTTTGGCCCAATCGCATTACTTGATTGTGAATAGCCTAATTAAGCAGGGCATGTATACACAGTATGCAGAATCTTTATGGAGTCAGGTGGGAGATAGAGCAGCAGATATGAGATATAGCCTAAGACAGACCATCCTAGGTGTTGAGGCATTTAATAAGCAAATGAATCAGAATGGTGAGAAAATAAATAAGAAAAACCTTCTTCGTACCAAAACATATTGTTTTCATCTTTCTTTTTAGTTCAACCGCGCCTTACAGATCTTGTACTCTTTGATGCATTGGTGGCGCACATGCAGGCAGTGGCCTGGGCAGATAAACAGGGATACAAATTGCAACGCAAGGAGCAAGACGATTCCATCAGTGGTGGAGGAGAGCAGAGCTCAGCCTCAACTATCAAAACTTCGAATCCAGACAATGAAGTTTATTCCTCGAATGAATCAATTGATCAGCAAAAGTCAAAATCATCTTCATCTCAACAGACATGTGATGATGAGGCCGATGATGACAGCGATGGAATGACATCAAGCGAAGCCCAGGAACGTACACAAAAAGTCAATGAATTGATGATAAAATTAATGGATTCATATCGGCTTATATCAGATATTGTTCGCTCTCAAATGTTAAAGCAATTATCCAGTTCCACACCAGAGTCAGCACTTAATCTAATTGTGCCCATTGTTAGCGATAAACCGGCTATAATGTTGGAATTGCATGCGGCCTTCCTCAAGCTATTACCCAACGAGGATAAGCAACTAATTGCAAATGAGTGGCCCAAGTGTTTAATGGTCAATGATACTGCCTTTGATGGCAAACAACATCCCGTGGAGCCTTATACTCTTAATGTAATTGACGCCCACATCACTGAATTGACACGAGGAACAAATTACTCCACTTTACATACATTGAAGCATTGCCTTAAGTCCATTCTGCATCTGCTGGAATTGCTACTTCCGTATTGCTCTACCAATTCCGAAGTGAAAAATCAGTTGAAACCTCTACTGATTGCCTCAATGCTGGACATGCGCACCGATTATCTTCAGGGGCAAAGCGAACAATGTCTAAGGGATATACTGAGTGGATTAACATTGGAAGCACAAAAATTGTTACTCTACGAGCATATGATTGGCTATTGTTATCGCATGTTAATTGAATTCTCCGGTGAATTGAGACAGCTTGCGACTGGAGTTGGAGCAACTGCCACAGGTGGCACAGAGACAAATCAAGAGCGCGGTGTTTTCTATGAATCCATGTTATTTGCTGTTCTCAAAACACTAATTAAGATGCTGGAAAAACCCACCGCTGTCCAAGCCATGAGACAATTCTTTAAGGGTTCGGATACTTTACCCACAATATTGCTATCCTTCACTGGCACTTCACTGCCTCTAAGTTATGCACGCAAAATGCTACAATATGTTGATGGTCTGTTTCAGCAATCCATGCAACCAGATTCCCAATTTGTCTATGAGGATCTAGTGGAATGTTTCAGTGAACTGGCCGAGGTGGAAGTGGTTTGCTTTAGACTTTGGCTAGCCCATATCATTTATGGCCCAAATGTTACCGGGGATGTTCAAAGCACTTCTGAGGCTGTTGACACGACTTGTAAACAGTTGCTCACCAGCAGCTCCAGCAGCAATGCCCAGACACCAACCAATATGGCCACCGTTTCAGCAATGCCAAGCATTTCCGATCAATTGGATGCCATGGATATTGACTATGATTGTGGAACGGGTCCAGGAGGTGGAGGAGGTACAGGAGGAGCATTAGCACCAAATACATCACAAATGTTGAGTCTCTGGCAAGCGGCTCAGCCCAATCCATCTGAGGAATCTTCTCAGGCCTGTGACCCAAATAGTGCTGGCAATAGTAACACTGGCGGCAATGGTATTCTTTTGCTGGGCTTTATTAAAGCTCTTGTCCGGGATCAGGCAACGGCTGGCCTTATAGCACCACCCCTCTTCCAAGCCTTACTTCAATTGGGACAAAATTTGATTACACCGCCGCAGGATGGGTGTGATTTTGCCGATGTCTTACAGATTATGATCACTCTGGCGGATGCCTCACCGGCTCGTGGGCATTTGGCTCTATTTAATACGACCTTAAGTTGGCTGGAACTGGCTAGATTACAATTGCCGGATAAGCATCAACTGCGCCATGCGGAAAATGTGAGCGCCCTGCTTCGTTACTTGAGCGAGCTGCTACAGAGCATTGGATATCGTGGGAGTCGCCAGCATATTCCACCCTGGGATGATGAGTTGCAAACAGATATGGATGATCTTTATGATGAACTGGTCGAGGAGGAGCAGGATTCGTTGCTGGATGATTCCGATGAGGATACTCTGAACAACAAATTGTGTACCTTCTCACAAACCCAGAAGGAGTTCATGAATCAGCATTGGTATCATTGCCACACATGCAACATGATCAACACGGTAGGCGTGTGCTCGGTTTGTGCTCGAGTCTGTCACAAGGGACACGATGTGAGTTATGCGAAATATGGAAATTTCTTTTGCGATTGCGGAGCCAAGGAGGACGGCTCCTGCCAGGCATTGAGTCGTCGTCTGGCCAACACATCACTGGAGTCTACTAGGGATGCAGTATCTGGTTCTAGTTGTGGTTCATTGCCATCGCATATTGGACTTCTAGCCGGAGGCAAGAAGAGAACTATACCACAAACAAACGCTACTGCCTCCCATCAACAGCAACAACAGCCACCCGTACGCAAAGATTCTCTAAGTAATGAGAGAATTACATTGCTGAGTAAACTCTTGGAACCCCATCGTGATGCACTGCAGCAACAGGATCAATGGCTTTTGGTTGTACGCTGCATTTTGGAATACTTTGATGTTTTGCTACCATCAATACGGGAAAATTGCACCTTGTATTCAATCGTGGGATGCCATAAGAGAGCAACAGCCGCCCTAGAACGTTTGCATCAGTTGGAGCAAAGCTTTCAGGTAACAGATCAATTAATGTTCGCCACATTGGGATCCCAGGAGGGTGCCTTTGAGAATGTACGCATGAACTATTCGGGAGACCAAGGCCAGACTATAAAGCATTTAATATCATCTGGTGTAGTGCGTCGTGTGGCCTTCTGTTGCTTATCATCGCCACATGGACGACGTCAACAATTGGCCGTGTCGCATGAGAAAGGCAAGGTTACTATATTACAATTATCGGCGCTTCTTAAGCAGGCAGATGCCTCAAAAAGGAAATTGACTCTGACCCAATTGAGCTCGGCTCCTATTGCCTGCACTGTGCTATCTCTTTCAGCCAATCCCTGCAATGAGGACTGCCTGGCTGTGTGTGGCCTTAAGGAATGTCACATCTTAACCTTCTCCAGCAGCGGTAACACCAATGAGCACATTGTTGTTAGTCCACAATTAGAGAATGGCAATTTCATTAAGAAGGCCATATGGTTGCCAGGATCACAGACTCTTCTAGCTCTGGTCACTTCGGATTATATTAAAATCTATGATTTAGCTGTGGATTCATATAGTCCAAAATACTATTATTTGGTGGCAGTTGGTAATATACGTGACTGCACATTCATGTACCAGGATGGATCCTATTATATGCTGAGCTTTGCCAGCTCTGGCTATATCTATACCCAGCAATTGGATCAACAGAGTCTGGCAGTTCATGGTGACTTTTATGTTACGAATACCTTGGAATTGAGTCATCAGCATATCAAAGATGTCAACGGGCAAGTCAGTGGTGGTGGTGTATCCATTTACTACTCCCATTCTCTCCAATTGCTTTTCTATAGTTATTCTTCGGGTAGAAGTTTCGTATCGCCTTTAACCAATGTAAATGAGGGAGTCAAGGGCATATATCATTTGGATACCAATTCGGCTAGCAAATCGGCATCAAAGGGTCCATTGCAACCATTAGTTCAATGGACCGAAGTGGCCGGACATCCTGGCCTTATATATGCCAGCATGCAGACTTCGAATAATCCCATAATTCTTATGCTCACACCGGAACGCATCTACATGCAAGAGATTAAGGCACAATCAGCTAAATCAAGGATTATGGATGTAGTGGGTATCCGCCATTCGGTAGCAGGTACGGAAAAGACAACCCTTCTCCTGCTATGCGAAGATGGTAGTCTAAGAATATTCTCCGCTCAGCCAGAGCACACCAGTTTTTGGCTGTCACCTCAAGTTCAACCATTTGGAAATCAATTATATTCGGCCACACTGCTGGCTAAGAATGGTGGACTAAGTGGAACAACATCTACCAGTAAAAGCAAATCAAGTTTAACCACTGGATCGAATGGGAAACTTTTGCACCGCAGTAAATCGAATCAACAGCAGAAACAACTCACAACTGGTGGTCAACCTGTGTTCCCTATTGATTTCTTTGAGCATTGCAATATGCTGGCCGATGTTGAATTCGGTGGTAACGATTTACTCCAAATCTATAGCAAACAGAAACTAAAGACACGCCTTTTCTCCAACGGAATGTTTGTGGCCAGCACCAAAGTGAATGGCTTTACTCTGGAGGTGATAAACAATGATTCCAATGTTGTTATTGTTGGTATACGTGTTCAAATTGGTTGTCAAGATGTCCATCGGGCTCCGCAATCGGTGACCATATTGGGTAGAACTATTCCAACACCATTAAGGCGATCACGTTGGTTTGATATACCTCTAACACGTGATGAGATGCTACAATCGGATAAACTACTTAAGGTGGTCTTTGCCAAGTCCCAGGATCCCGAACATGTCACTCTACTCGATTGTATTGAGGTCTATGGAAAATCCAAAGAACTCGTGGGTTGGCCAGATGATAGTGAAGATAATGTCGTTGCTGGTTCCAATGTACCACCAGTTGCCGCTTCTTCTCAGGCCACTGTTGCTAATTTTGGTGAGGGTTTCAATTGTATAACCCAATTAGATCGCATGGTTACCCATTTGCTAGAGGTTTTGGACTGTGCCTTGTGTCTGCTAGGCGGAGGCACGGTGGCATCGCCTCTTCGTCAGAAGGCGGTAAAAACAGTCGGAGCCTTGCTTTTACTACCAACACCAAATCCTGTCCAGACTCAGGCGCGCTATGTGCTAGCCACCTTGTATGGCAGTCGTCCTGCATATCATAGCTACAAGGATGGCGTCCTTCTTAATTTCGTTCATGGCGAATTGCAGGCAATGCAACCGAAGCTTGGCCAACTAGAGTCACTGCAGGAGATTGACCCGGAAGCATTCTATCGATTAATACTTTTAGTGCGTGGTATAGCCAATTCCAGACCACAATCGCTGGCCAAGATCTGTCAGGAGAACAACTATGACATTGTTCCGGCATTAATGAATATTGTTCTGGAGCTGCACAAAATCACACCTGGCTTGGATGAACCTAGCAACATCGTTAGGCGTGGCCTCTGTCAGCCGGAAACAATTGTCCATTGCCTGGTGGAAATTATGTATGGCTTTGCTTTAGCTGATATTAGCCAAGTTGGCAGGATGACCAAATATTTTATAGATTTGCTCAAGCATGACGCCTGTGTCATCAGTCACAGTGCCAAGGAGGCTTTGATTTTGCTTCTAAGTCCGCGGCTTAAACGCCGTAAAGTGGCAATTGTCACACCACCGGCCTGCTCTACGCCCACACCCTCTACATCGGCCATCCAAGCACTTCAAGCGGTCGCCGTGTCAACAGCCAGTGAAATTATTGAGGAAGCTGCTGCAGCTGCTGTAGATGCCGCTGTGCCACCTAATGATCATCCCAATGTCGGTGATGCAGAGGGCGTAGTCGGGGGTGTGGTAAATCCCCAACAGTTGCTTAATTTGGAGGCATTCATGGGCGGCGGCTTCCCTCGCCTTTTGGGATTGCCTGAGGACGCTGATGATGAGGCCATTATGGATATTGCCATTGCCTTGAGTCTACAACAACATGGCGGCGATGCTAATGCCTTGCAATCCCTTCAGCAGGGATTGGCCAATCTTCAGGGTATACGACAGGCAGCAGCTGTCGCTGCCGTAGTTAATGCAGCAGTGAGTAACTCTGCCGGTGGCTCTGATGACGATGAAGGCTCCAATGTGGCGACTGATGGTTCTACTTTGCGCACATCCCCTGCCGAACAGGCTGGCAGTGGCGGGTCCGAAAGCGGTGGCAGTGGCGTCGAAAGTATCGGTGGCACTTCTGCGCGTAGCAGTAATTTTGGTGACCATATTAATACCTCACCTCCACGACAAAGTTCGAACAAAGAGGAGCAAGAGGCAGATCAACCCAGCACTTCAGCTGGCGTAGGCAGATCCGATGGAGGCGTGACCGGCTTAAGTGCCATGAGCAGCAGTGAAGATAATGAGATCAATGAGGATGAAAAGCTAACAAAGCTACATGAACTCAGGTATGTTTAACCAATAGATCCAGAATTGAGTACTGCATTCAGATAAATCTTTTGTCTTCGTAGAATTGCTGTCCTGGAAAGCATTATCCAACATCTAAGCACATTTGATGTATGCAATGGCCTGCAGGCCATTCCCCTTATACAAGTTATACTGATGCTAACAACCGATCTAAATGGCAACAATGAGAGGGATCAGGAAGTGTTGCAAGACTTACTCAATGCATTGGTTAACTATGTAGAGATTGGCAAACGTGGTGCAGCCGCCAAGGTATGTGGATTAAACTGCATCCAAAAATTTGATTATTAGAGTTTTTTTTTTTCTGCAGATGGAAACCAAATGCCCAGCTAATGAAGTACGTCTAGCTTTGCTCTCTTTGTTTGGTGTTATGATGGGCAAAACAAAATCTAAACAAACTGGCACCACATCGCCTCCGCATCAATTCAAGGATAATAGCTCTTTTGTGGCGAGTACCACGGCAAATGTTTTAAGTAAAAGTGGAGCCTTTGTCTACGCCTTGGAGGCACTTAACACATTGTTAGTTCATTGGAAAAATGTATTGGGTGATCCTTATGCATCAGGTGGTGGCAGCACAAGTGGTGCAGTAGCAGGAACGGGCTCTCAGCCAAATCAAACCTCTTCTGGCAGCGGATCGGGCAATAGCGCTCAATTGTTAAAGCCTATTAAGCATGGTCCCAAACCAGATATATCTATATTAATACCGCACAATTATTTAAAGAACTATCCGGATATTTTTGAATCTTATGATGCGCTACTTACCGAGATTATTGTACGTTTACCGTACCAAATACTACGTCTGTGTAGTGCCCATCCGGATAACTATGATAGTGGCTTTTGTGAAACAATGACTTTTACACTTTGCGAATATATGATGTTGAATCTAAATACATTGCTCCGTCGCCAAGTGAGGAAGCTATTAATGTACATTTGTGGCAGCAAAGAGAAGTTCCGCATGTATCGTGATGGTCACTCACTAGACGCACATTTCCGTGTTGTTAAGCGAGTGTGCAATATTGTTAGCACAAAGGTAATGATCAAATAGTAGATTCTTGTTAATTTAATTTAATCTCGTTAAATTTTTTTCCATTATTTAGACTGGTGCTCCATATAATGTGAATCCGCCGCTACTTACCTACGATTCCTTGGTGGAATTAACTGAACATTTACGCACTTGTCAGGAAATTAGTCAAATGCGTACAGGAAATTGGCAAAAATTCTGTGTGGTTCATGAAGATGCGTTGGCAATGTTAATGGAGATTGCTTGCTATCAACTAGATGATGGTGTGTCACCCATTATCCTGCAACTTTTACAGGCTGCCGTCTGCAATATGCCATCAACGATTGGAGCCAAACAACAGCCTCCGCCTCCACCGCCCACTGCTGCAAGTGCAGGATCATCTTCTGCTGTTGCCAGCAGCAAGTTGCGTAGCGAGCGTGAAAAGAGCGAGGATACCGATGCTTATTATTCGAAATTTGATCCAGCCCAGTGTGGTACATTTGTCCATCAAATCTTCAGATATGCCTGTGATGCTCTAATCATTCGTTTCGTCCGCATATTCCTGCTGGAAAATAATATCAGTCAGTTGCGTTGGCAGGCACATTCCTTTATGACCGGTCTATTTGAGCATGCCAATGAAAGGCAGCGTGAGAAGTTATTGAATATCTTTTGGAATCTATGGCCATTGGTGCCCACATATGGACGTCGTACGGCACAATTTGTGGATTTATTGGGTTATCTAACACTGAGTACACGCAGCACTACCGAAAGATTGCCGGAGTTTGTAACACGTGCTGTGGATGTGCTTCGTCAGCAAAATGAGCTTCTTTACAAGCATCCCAATGCACCCATATATACGACTCTTGAATCTATATTACAAGTAAATGGTTATTATCTGGAATCTGAACCCTGTTTGGTGTGCAATAATCCAGAAGTTCCGATGGCCAATATTAAATTGCCATCGGTCAAATCGGATTCAAAATATACCACCACGACAATGATATATAAGTTGGTCCATTGTCATACCATATCCAAAATGATTGTACGAATAGCTGATTTGAAGCGAACCAAAATGGTTAGAACTATCAATGTCTATTACAACAACCGTAGTGTCCAAGCTGTTGTGGAACTGAAAAATCGTCCTGCTTTGTGGCATAAGGCACGATCTGTAACCCTGCAATCGGCGCAAACGGAATTGAAAATTGATTTCCCCCTACCGATTACTGCATGTAATTTAATGATTGAATTTGCCGATTTCTTTGAGACTGTCAGTGGTTCCAGTGAAAATTTGCAGTGTCCACGCTGCAGTGCCGCTGTTCCGGCATATCCCGGTGTTTGTGGCAATTGCGGAGAGAATGTGTTCCAATGCCATAAATGTCGAGCCATCAATTACGATGAGAAGGATCCGTTCTTGTGCCATTCGTGCGGCTTTTGTAAATATGCTAAATTTGATTTTAGCATGTATGCGCGTGTTTGTTGCGCTGTCGATCCTATCGAATCGGCCGAAGATCGGGCCAAGACAGTACAATTAATACACAGCTCCCTAGAGAGAGCCGATCGCATCTACCGCCAATTGTTTGCCAACAAGCAAACGCTTGAGCTGCTCATACCAAAGGTAGCAGAGCATCGTAGCAGTGATCGCTTAGTTGAGGATAATATGGGAAGCGTGCATAGTACATCACAGGTTAATAAGATTATCCAATTGCTGGCACAGGAATATTGTGTAGAGTCAAGGACTCGTTTCGAGGAGCTAAGCAAAATTGTGCAAAAAGTGAAGGCATGTCGCAGGTGAGATTAGAAAACGTAAAGAAACGAGTCAAACAATCTATTTAAGTTTACTTTCTTTCTCCAGTGAATTGGTTGCCTACGATCGCCAACAGCAGGATCAGCCACCCACAAATCCTTCGTCTTCAATTGGAAATGAGAGCCCCTCAACAAATCGTTGCTATGGTTGCGCCTTGGCCTCCACTGAGCAATGTTTGACCCTTTTACGGGCCATGGCTTATAACTATGATTGCCGCGTTGGTCTCTATAGTCAGGGATTGGTCAGTGAGTTGACAGAGCATAATTTAAGGCGTGGCACTCCCCAAATTCAAGAGGAAGTGCGTAATTTGTTGGTAGTGCTGACCAAAGATAATTCCGAGGCTTGCATGCACCTGCTGCAGGTTGTTACAACTCGTGTTAAAAATGCTCTAATGGGTTCCATACCGCTGATTAGTCTAGAGGCTGCAGTGCATCAGGAGATGACATTGCTAGAAGTGTTACTCAGTCAAGATGATGTATGCTGGGAATTTAAATTAAAGGTGATATTTGAGCTGTTTATAAGTAATTGCCGCTTGCCGCGTGGTCCAGTCACATCAGTATTGCATCCTTGCTTGCGCATCATGCAGAATATTATTTGTCCGGTACTACCCGTCAGCAGCAGCGGTAACAACAGCAACAATAACAGCAGCAAGGCAAACAACCAGCAGCCACAGCCCATGGTGGCCAGTGATTTGAGTAGCATAAATCTGGTTGAAGGCAACACCATCGACTATCGTGCTTGGCTCAGTTCAGATCGGAATCACGATTATGCAGCCTGGAGCAAACGCATGCCCACCAAACCCCAAGTCAAACAGGGCACTGGTTCTACCAAGACTCCGGCAGCGGATCAACAGGTGGCACCACCCAAAACTAGGAAGGAAGTAAGAGCGTTCTTCCTAATGGAGAAATATGGTCGACGTTGGCGTCATCGTGCACTGGATAAACAAAGGATAACCAAACCTCTCATATTCAATGCCAAATGGATACAGCCATTGCTCTTTAATCCTAATTCTCGTTTGGGTCGTACATTGGCCTGCTCCCTACTTAGCGGACTGAGCCGCACCAACGAAAGGAAGCAACAATTATTGAATATGCTCACATCTTTCTTACGATATGTTGGCGAAGCGGGCGAGGCAAGCGACGAATATTTGAATTTATATAGGAATATGGCCACCGAGACTCCGTGGCTGCAGTATTTGGTACTGAAAGGTGTACTCACCGATATCTCTCAATTGTTGGCTGTCGAGATTAGTAAAGTTCATCGTATGGAAGAGCATTCTCTGTCCTCGGATCTATCGCTGGGCTATGCATTACGTCAATATGTTAAATTGTTGTGGCTCTTCCTCGAATGTCCCAACATTCGTAGAACTTACAAGACCCGACTTTTGGGTCCTGTTCTTGAGAGTTATCTAGCTTTAAGAAGTCTTGTTGTACAGCGTACACGTCTCATTGACGATGCCCAAGAGAAATTGTTGGAAATGCTAGAAGAAATGACCAGCGGCACGGAGGAAGAAACTCGTGCCTTTATGGAGATACTCATCGATACGGTGGAAAAGACACGCATGAATGACATAAAGACGCCAGTGTTTATCTTCGAGCGCCTGTATTCCATTATACATCCAGAGGAGCATGATGAGAGCGAATTCTATATGACACTGGAGAAGGATCCGCAGCAAGAGGACTTTTTGCAAGGACGCATGCTGGGCAATCCCTACCCGTCTAGCGAAATGGGTCTGGGTCCCCTGATGCGGGATGTAAAGAACAAAATCTGTACTGACTGTGAATTAATTGCCCTGCTTGAGGATGACAATGGCATGGAGTTGTTGGTCAATAATAAGATTATTAGCTTGGATCTGCCCGTGAAAGATGTTTATAAGAAAGTTTGGCTAGCTGAAGGCGGTGATCGGGATGCCATGAGAATTGTCTACCGCATGCGAGGACTCTTGGGCGATGCAACAGAGGAATTTGTTGAAACTCTTAACAATAAGAGCCAAGAGCAAGTGGACACTGAGCAATTATATCGAATGGCCAATGTTTTGGCCGATTGTAATGGCCTACGAGTAATGTTAGATAGGATTGGCAGTCTACAACGTATTTCCCGCCAACGTGAATTAATACAAGTGTTGCTCAAATTGTTCCTTATCTGTGTGAAAGTTCGTCGTTGCCAAGAAGTGCTCTGTCAGCCAGAAATTGGGGCCATCAATACCCTGCTAAAGGTATTACAGATGTGCCTGCAATCGGAAAATGATTCCATACAATCTGCGGTCACGGAACAATTGCTCGAGATTATGGAAACGATTCTATCGAAAGCAGCCAGCGATACGCTGGATTCCTTCCTGCAGTTTTCTTTAACATTTGGCGGTCCGGAATATGTTAGTGCTTTAATATCGTGCACAGATTGCGCCAATGTGAGGAATAATCCATCAGTGCTGCGTCATCTCATTCGGGTACTGGCTGCTCTAGTCTATGGCAATGAAATTAAAATGGCTTTGCTCTGTGAGCACTTTAAGGTAAGGAACCATGCATGATTATATGTTAATATGGAGTAACCAATTTCATCTTTTCTATCCTCTTAGAACACTCTGGACTTTAATCGTTTTGATGCAGAACGAAATCTCGAGAGTGAATTCAAATTGGAGCTCTTCTGCGTGCTAACCAATCAAATTGAACATAATTGCATTGGTGGCACCCTAAAGGATTATATTGTCTCTTTGGGCATTGTGGAACGGGCTTTGGCATATATTACCGAGCATGCACCGTGCGTTAAGCCAACTCTTTTACGTACCGACTCCGATGAACTGAAGGAATTCATTTCACTGCCCAGTCTGAAATATATTTTACGTTTCCTTACCGGTCTGGCCAATCATCATGAGGCCACCCAATTGGCAATTAGCAAGGACATTATACCTATTATTCATCGTCTCGAGCAAGTGTCCAGTGATGAACATGTTGGCAGTTTGGCAGAGAATCTGCTGGAAGCATTATCAACAGATGCAGCTACGGCAGCTAGAGTTCAAGAGGTTCGAGATTTCACCAGGGCTGAAAAGAAGCGCTTGGCCATGGCCACGCGAGAGAAGCAGCTAGATGCCCTGGGAATGCGTACAAATGAGAAGGGCCAAGTCACCGCCAAGGGCTCGATACTGCAGAAAATTGAAAAATTGCGGGATGAGACCGGTTTGACCTGTTTCATCTGCCGTGAGGGTTATGCCTGCCAGCCGGAGAAAGTTCTTGGCATTTATACTTTCACCAAGCGCTGTAATGTTGAAGAATTCGAACTGAAGTCGAGGAAAACCATTGGCTACACTACAGTGACCCATTTCAATGTTGTTCATGTGGATTGTCATACTTCGGCTATACGTTTGACTCGTGGTCGTGATGAATGGGAAAGGGCCAGTCTACAGAATGCCAACACTAGATGCAATGGCTTGCTGCCTCTCTGGGGTCCTGGTGTTAGCGAAGCCGCCTTCTCCAACTGTATGACCCGTCATAGTAGCTACATGCAGGAAAGCACCCAGAGATGTGATATCTCTTATACCAGCAGTGTGCATGATTTAAAACTTTTGCTTGTTCGTTTTGCGTGGGAGCGTAGTTTTCATGATGATGCCGGTGGCGGTGGTCCACAATCCAATATGCACTTTGTTCCCTACCTTCTGTTCTATGCTGTATATTTGCTCCACTCCTCCCGTTCAGCTGCCCGTGATAGCAAAACGTTGCTAAACTATCTAACAGCCGCTCCAAATGAGAAATGGCTGGAGTGTGGCTATGAGGTAGATGGACCACTATACATGCTAACAATCTCATTGTCTCTCCACAGTCGGGATTTGTGGAACAAGCACAAAGTGGCACATCTCAAGCGTTTGATAGCCGTGGCGCAGGCCCGTCATGTTTCACCATCAGTTCTCTGTAAGGCATTACTCTCGCCAGCGGATCGTCAAAGCAAAGACTATGCTGTCTATAAGCCGTTCCTAATGATGTGGGGTCTGGTGGATTTGCTGTATAATAATCTATTCAAAGCTGTAACCACACCCAAAGAAGAAGACTGGCCAATATCGCTGTTTGGTTACATACGTAAAAACGATGAGGGCATGCTCAAAGCCACAGATGGCATCCTACAAATGTTGACGGATGAGTATTTGCCCTGCACCTCCTTTGCCGAATTCTGCGATGTCGCAGGTGAGTGCACATATAGAAAAATAAAAAATACCTATTTTAAACTGCTTTCTTTCTGGGTTTCTTAGGTCTTTTATATCTTATTGAGCAACCGGACAGCTTTATTGATAATATCCTTACAAGTCTGCCTTCCTCAAACACCACCTCAACCACTAGCACCACCAACACCACAAGCTCTAGTTAAAAACTGATCCTGCAAAAAAGGAGGAATCGGCAGATGCTGCCGCATAATTATTATACTTATATTAAATACATGAATATTTATCAGATAACACATTACTTATTTAATCAATAAAAATTATTCGTTTGCACAATGATGAATTTAAAATATCAAACTTGTCATTTTATTTATTTTATATCATATCATAAATATAAAAAACACAATCAAAAAAATAATAAAAAAAAATATCCACAAAATCATTATTTGTATATATATAAACATAAATACATTTTCTAAATAATAATATACGTATTGCAAAATTGGGACGTTTGGTTTTACGTTTTTTTTTTGTTTTGTATAATTTTAAAAATGTACAATCAGTTCTAAAAATTTTTACTAAATTTTGTAAACACAAAAATACCACATAAAATACGAGGGGAGAGAGATATAGATTTCTTAACTAAATCAATGTAGTGAGAATTCAATTTAATACAACCATTTGGTTACAGAGACAAAGAGTGAGAGATTAGTAGTTTCCTCTAGAATGCGGCTGCAAAAACCATTAAGGTGGCTCTAATGATAGATTTTGCCTTTGATTTGACTTAACAAGAGATATAACTTATCCAGTTCTTCATCTATTAAATCAATCTTATAGATTGTCAAAAGACAGATCAAGCCAGATAAATATGTATTAGATCAAAGTATATGCTTTTGCAGCTTTCATATCTAGGTTAAGATCGAATTTTTTAGTTTGTTCGTTTTTTTTTTTGTTGCTATAGTTCATATCACTCGGCTAGTTTTTAGTTAGTTTTCTTATAGGTGTCTTTTTTCCTGTATGTATGAGTGTGTGTGTGTGTGTACGTATATGTGTGTGTAAACATAACAAGTGTTGAAGAAAACTGGATAGTGTTAGTTACACAATATAAAATATATATATAGATAGATATATATATATATAAATGTAGTTTCGTCTTTTTCTTAAATTAATAGGTACATAGGTGCAAAAAGAAGGTGCAAACTAATTGAGCAATTACTAACCACCGGAAAATATTTATATATATGTACGTATACATATGTTTTAAAGGAATATCGTTCATCATCACGATCTTTATCAGGATCATTCATTATCAAACATTTTTACTTCTTATAATAAATTTTACTTGCTAAAATTAAACAAACAAATGAAAAGTATAAAAATATTGTTGAACGAAATGAATATGGATAAAAATGATTAGTTTAAAGACAACCCATTTAAGATTTGTATGTTTGATCAACATCTAATGCTATGACACATTCAATTATAAGTACTACATTTAATACGTATTTTGTTGCTGTTCTTGTTGTTGGTTTTGTTGCTTTGTTTGTTATGGCTTTGCTTACTGTGTGTGTGTGCGTCGGTTATATTCCTTACAAAATGCACACTAAAGTTTTATTTATAAAATTGACTTGCTTATATCTTATAGTTCATACACAAGTGTATGCATTTATGTATGCAGAGAGTTTATATATATATATATATATATAAATATATATATACATTTAATTCCTATTGTGTTTGTGATGTTATAGGTTCAGTTTCATCTTTTAGTTTCATTTTTTCTCCATTTGCTCGTCACTTGGTTACGCACTGGGCTAGACATAAATACTTAAGTATAAATATTCATTTAAATATCTTGTTTGTTTTCAAATTCGAGACACATTAATATATGTGTGTTACATATATATTCAGCTAGATTTGTTCAAACTGACATTCTGATCTAATACATTTGGTCAGTTCTAAAATATTTGTCAACGGAAAATTCGGCTTAATTTATGTAACTAATATTTATCTGGTTTCCTG
Source organism: Drosophila neocordata (assembly GCA_018903615.1). Classification (NCBI taxonomy): domain Eukaryota; kingdom Metazoa; phylum Arthropoda; class Insecta; order Diptera; family Drosophilidae; genus Drosophila; species Drosophila neocordata. The sequence continues at coordinate 3,688,999 of JAEIGI010000010.1, read as the reverse complement.
TATCTTTAGTTAAATATATATATACATACTTTAATATATACTGGGTTAGGTGTTACTTAATAATAATTCTAATTACAGCAAGTATACAGTCGAAGCGTTATGCCAGGCTAAACCGATCATAAGGTTCCGTTGGAAAGAAATTGTTACCGAATTGTTTATTGAGAACAACCCCAGTATATAAATATATATGTATATATATATATATGTGTGTGTGTATATATTGGAAGTAATGTAAGTGGCAAAAATTTAGTTGTAGAACCAAATTTTTACCACTTTTTTACATTTATATAGTACCATCAATTTGCATTCGTCATGATTTTCGTTATCTAAAGAGTATGTACAAAAATTAAATAATCTATACATATTTGTATAAGTATATAGCACATATAAATATACCTTACATGTATATATATATATTTAATTTACTATTTTGGCCAGTGTAGTAATGTGTTCTTTAGGCTTGATGATGACCCACATGTCCACGCTGGGCACGCATAAAGTGTCGCGGATTAAGTGGATATTGCCTAGGATAGGCAATTAATGTTGAGCCCAGAGCAATGCTCAATGGAGCTCGCGAACGTCCAGGTAGACTGACAAAAACGGTTCCAACTGCAGCCAAATTATCATAAGTTGGCTCAATGGCGACCAGCATAATGTCAGTTGCTAAGCGTCTATGGCTGTGGTGTGAATGATGATGATGGTGATGATGATGATGATGCTGTGGAGGTTGGTGATGAAGCTGATGTAGTTCCGGACCCTGCTCCTGTTGCATTAATAAAGCTTGACGTGCCCTTTGGCGCATTGCACGCGTTGTTGAGCTGCTGCTGCTGCTACTGGTTGCTGCCTGTGGACTATCGATATCCAGACTGCTACCCGATGCAAGAAATATCTGGGCAAATGGCCGTTTGGCCAAATGAAGCATCTCGACAACATGTTGGCGTCTGGCACGTCTTAAGTCGGCTGTCTGTTTTACTTTCCACACAATAACGCAAACTGCTAGGAAAAGGAAAAAGCATGAAAAAAACACGGAGAAAAAGACAAACAAGTCAATGTGTAATTGATCCTGGCGGAAGACCACTGAACCATAGCTTGGCTCTGGACCAGAACTCGCCCGCAAAGCAATAAAGAACCGAGTGGCACTCAAATTATGGGCGTGCTGGGGTAATGTTAAAACCAAACGATTTTTCAAACCAAACAGACGTAAGAGAGTATTGCACTGATTCAAAGTGACATGGGTACTCAAATCCTTGGCATGCTGATCCTTTACGATGAAACTATGACCACCATGACTCTTACAATCTTGCAGTTGTGGTATATAATATGAGTTTCCTCTATCGCCACGATCAATGCGTTCACCGCCACCACTGCCCACTCCACTGATGCGACGTTCCGGTGTAAATAACTTTTGAATAGTGACATTGTCATGTCGTGGAAGGGCAATATTAAGTGGATGATCACGTTTCATCTTGGGACCCCAGTTGTAGCGATTATCCAGGAATATATCATGATAGCCGCTTGTATCGTTTGTTTCTACAATAAAGGAATCATCTTGTGGCGACATAAAGACATCCAATTCACCCTGAGTCACATCTATAATAATCCGTATATCAACGTTCATAAATCGTGGCTGAATGACAAAAAAGACTGTCTGGCCGGGTTTTAGTGCAGCAGGCTTTGATTTGCATTCCTCTATAGCGAGACAGAAAAGATACAGATACATATATATATTTTAAATAACGTTTAGAGGAAATTATTCATAGCTTACCTATAGGCTTGGCATCGAAGCACATGCGCGACTCTACGGTTATTTGTTTGTAACATTGATGTCCATCGGTGGGATTGCCGGCATAGGAATCCCGGCACTTGGAGCATTGTACACTCCAGCAGAGCTGGGCTGAATTTTTTCCACCACCAGCTGTGCAGGTGGCATCGCTTTCTGTATTATTGGCACAATTGCATTTCTCTCCCGTCACCGGATCACAAACATTGCCGTGTCCATGACATTGACAGGGTCGACATTCCTTCTGTAGATCCTCACTGCCACGAAAATAGCCCAGTAGGCAGCTATCACAACGATCGCCAGCTGTGTGATTGCTGCAACGCAAACAAGTGGCATTGTGGGCAGGTCCTTCAGGTAATATACGCTCCAGTTCGGATCGGGTCATGTTAAAGACAGCAGGATCGGCATCATAGGAAACACAAACGTCTGAATGTCCATTGCAATAATCCAAACAAGGTTGACATCCATGGCCATCACGAGGATCACCCACAAACAGAGGCTGACACTTTTCGCACTGCTCACCCATGGTGTGATTATGACACTGGAGGCAAATGTCTAAACGACTGCTCGATTCGCAATCGGAATGACCATTGCACAAGCACTGGATGCTGCAGTTCGATCCAACGTAACCAAAATCGCATTGGCAGCGATCAGGACTGACGCAGTTACCGCGAACACAACCCTGATGACAGACGGGCAGACAAGTGCCTTGATCATCGCGATAGCCCTTGGCACAGGTGCACTTATACCCTTCAGCTGTATCCAAATCGATGCACTGCTCCGATACAGCATCACAATTATGATGATCATTGATACATTCATTTTCAGCAGGACAATGGACATAATGCCAAGATACAACATCAGCATGACTCAAAGGCTCCGAATCATTCCGCCAAGATGCATAGATAAGGTCACATGTCGATCCTGATGGATACTCCTGTTTGTGCTCCAAAGCTCCCTCAGTACAAATGCCATCGCCATTGTAACCTTCACGAGCACACCATCCACAATGAGCGTGCTGTAAACAATCCGAGCATTTTCCATAGACATGGCAAGGCTCGGGGCAACGTTCCATTTCATTTGACTTTAAAACCAATCCACACACACCACCGGCGCAAAGCAGAGGCTGGGAACTTGGCGAAATACAAGAATTCAACATGGTGGACCATTTGCAATCCTTCAGGTCTTGTCCAAGAGAGAGGCAAGAAGTGCAATTGGTGTGTGTGTGACAAGGCGGGGGACACTGCTCAACTAAAGCATATTGATTTTTCTCCACCAATTCTATTGATATGCACTCCACTAGGCCCAACTCGTTACGTGCCCAATAGCATTGGGGTTGCTGCATACAGGATTCACAACCCAGTTGATAGCATTGGGGCAGGGGACACAATCCCAAAACACCAACACTTAATTGATTGTGACACCAGTCACTACTGCGTCCACAATCCACACCAGCTGGCACACATCTTCCACGAATGCCACAATCATCGCACCACTGGCACACAGGACTCAATTCCTGATGAGTGGGCCACGAGGCCAAACAAGCACTGCAACTGGTGAAACTCGAGCAATTCCTACTAGCCATCCAAGCATCTGAGCAAGCAGCTCCATTATTAACTACCAAAGTACCATTATGATTGGCACATGGCACCCGTCCCTGTGTAAAGCAATGCGAACTACTGCTGTACGTATTTTGTATGGTGCAGAAGCTACAGCCCATGTAATGTCGGCATAAATACTTGCCACTGCTCCACAATTGGCAAATGTCGTCCGGTAGTGTGATTCTGGTAACAAAGTTATGAGTTGAACTGCCATCCCAGCCGCCAATAACAAAAATGGCTCCCGTATCAGGATCAATAGCCATATCCTCTGCATAACTAGCAGGAGGAAGATGTCCGATCAAATGTACATCCTCGGTGAGGCGAACCCACTGATTGCAGGCATAGACATAGGCAATCAGAACATCGCTGGCATTATACGGATTTGTGCGTCCGCCATAGACAATCATATAGTGATCTGTACTAACAGCTGAATGGAAATATCGTGCTCGTGGTAAAAGTGTAGATGGAGCATTTAGTTCTCGAAAACTAGGCAATTCCGTCCAACTCAATTTATTCAAGTCCAAGGCATATAGTAGATTCTGTGGCTCAGTTGAATAACCACCAAAGACATACACACTATGGGTCTCCGTATGGTAGACAGAACTGTGGCCATATAGAACGGGCATACGTGCACCCAAAGCCGCCAACTCTTGCCAGTGTCCTGAGTCCAAGTTATATTCCCAAAGTTCCAGTGGTCGGGATTTATTGAGAGTTAAACCGCCCAAAAGTAGTAAACTCTCATGGTCCTGATATCTTAAATGGGTTAAAGTATGACCAGCTAATGACGGCGGCGATTCCTCCTCAGTTGATGTCTCAATTTCCACTTTGATTTGACTCCACCGTTGATTTTGTATGGAAAACATCCAGAAATCCTTCAGCAATCGTGAATCCTGACCAATTCCACCATATATATAAATAATTTGCTTCTTTACAAAGATCTCAGCAGCATGAAAATAACGTCCCAATGGCATACGATCCTCGGGTGTCGATGATTCTACAGTTACTTGCAACCAAGTGCCATTTTTCGTATCAAACTGACGAAAATCATTGAGTGGACCATGATTCGGTGAATAGCCTCCAAACATCCAAAGTGAACCCCTACGATCAGCATTCACCGAGTGTCCAAATCGTGGTATTGTTTTTCTCAAATGCTCAAATGCCTCGGATAATAGTTGCGTATTAAAGAGTTCCGTAATAACCAAATGATTCCTCTGAACCAAAGTGCCACAATCTGAACCAGCATAGCTAGCATTGCTGCATATACATCGTCCGTATTCCATATCGCAGTATCCTTGCATACGCTTGGCATTACAATTACTTGGACAGATCTCCACCTCACAACGTGCGCCCACATAGCCAGCCGGACAAGCACATCTCTGCTGAGAATCACAAAAATGAGGTGGCAAGCAACTCCCAGCCGCACAATTCTTGATCGAGTACAAAGCATTAAAGCCAAAATGACGACGTTCACTACCTTGTTTATAGTAGACAGTGACATGACTAGACCGTGCCTCAATAATGCGAGCCGAGCTATAGGGGGCACAGATAACAGCTAGCAATTGATTCTGCTGGGCAGCTCCGGTTAGATCTGGCAAACTATCATAGATATATACGGCATTCTCATCGCAATCCATGGCCAAACTTTGCCATTGGAATTCCAATTGGATTAATGATTTCTCCGCTTGCAATATTTTGGGTTGAAGTATCCAAAGGCATTCACGAACCTCAATGCTGGCGCCCCAGGGTGAGCGATACGATTGATAGGAACCAATGGCACTACGTCCAATGCCAGTTAATATACCTCGTGATTCACATTGGTAATAACACTGACCACCATCACGTGGATCTCCATAGTAGCCTGGGGCACATTTTTCGCACTTAAGACCTTGGGTATTATCCTTGCAAAAACATTCACCATTACTGACATTACAAATGCCCAAATCCTGATTTCCATGACCGTTACACTCGCAGGGATGACAACCCTGAGCAGATGTAGCATTTCCAAAGCTACCCTGGCGACATCTCTCACAGCGTTCTCCCTCTGTCCAAGCCTGACACTGGTCACACTTGCCCAGTCTCTCAGCGCATGTTGAATGATTATGGCAACCACAGTTCAAGGTGCAATCACTACCCGTCCAACCCAAATTACATTTACAGGTGTAATCCGGTGGTCCGGAACATAGCCCATTCTGGCAGAATTCATAGCAAGTTCTTTGACAGCTGAAGCGACCATCTCCAATAAAGCCACGACGACAATGGCAATTGTAACTACCCTGGGTATTGGTGCATTTGGCTTCCTTGTGGCAGTCATGCAGCCCCAGACCACATTCATCCACATCTGGGCACTGGGCGTAGGCCCATTCGGCATCATGTTGACTGGAGCTATTTAAGGCCAATGAGCAATTACCAGAACTATAACTAAAGTCACCCTGCATACACAGACCCTCAATGGGATTATCGCGATCGAAACACCATCCGCAACTCAACGTGCGAAGACACGAGGAGCAGTTGCGGTGCTGTTCACATGATTTACATTGCTGTTGGGGCAAATAATCGGCTGGAGCAGCAATCACCTGCTGTGGTTGTTGCTGCCTTGGCACTACCTGATCCATCCATTCCCGACACATGCCAAATTGATATTCACTTGTGTAGACCGAAAAACTAAAACATTGTCTACTGGCCTCACACCAAACGCAACGTCCACGCTCACCCAAACATTCCTGGCATCCCTGTCGTTCTCGGCAAGATCTCGGACACTCCGCTATGGCGCGTACGCTGCCACTTGATTTACCAATACGTCCGCAACGAGCATCCTCGGTCCACCATTCGCATTGCCCACTGCCCGCGCAGGCTTCACAGCTTACATAGTTGGAGCAATTGGCACACTGACTCGGTTGACTAATGAGATAGGCCCAATGCGTTTGTCCCTCCGTTGTAGCTGCACATACCTTACTCTCATTTACCGACTTCAGATGACATTTGGCAGTCAAAGGGCACCATGAGCAAGAGGCATCTGTCAGGCAGTGCAAACAGTTGGTGTATTGAGTGCAATCCCCAGAATAATATGGTTCCAAGTACTCAAAAGTAAATGCATTTAGTTGGCCAGCATGTAAATGTTGTAATTCCATTTTAGCTCGATAATTATTGTATATCTGATTTAGTCCAATGCGACGTCGAGCCTGGAATACGGAAGATATATATAGAGGTTTGATGATTTAATTACTTTATGTTAACTCACCTGAAAATCTATTAGAAACGGCTGATCGATGCTTGGCATGGGTACATTGCTACAATAGGATTGATTTGAATTCTGCACGGTAAGATTTGTTAATCCATCAATATTAAGTCCCAAGCCAGCTTTTAAAATGGCCGAGGAGTAACTGGAACACACTCGTATAGCTGAATTATTCCATTGCGATTGAGGGCGAACGAATCCTAAGAGGCGTGCCAGCATTTCTCCTTCTAATTTTTGCTCAAAATGAGTGGTTGGTGGTGGAGCTGCGAAATCCACCATTGTTGCATTCACAATTCCCACATAGTCGGGCATAGTTAGATTGATGGGATAATGATATTTAATGTATGTTAATCCAGGTCGACGATCGTGACTAGTGCAAAGAGAGGGTTGACGTATTTCGGTACCTTGTGGCCCCCACCAACCGGAGCTATCGCCACAGATGCCATAATTGTCATCACGATGATGACAGCGAGCATTTTGTACACACCAAGTGCACTCATTAAGGCCCAATTTCGTTGCCACTGAGAAGGCGGCAGAGAATGAATCAATGCCACGTCCACCCCATCGACTGCCATGCACCAGGCAGGAATGGCAATCACCTAAAGAGGGACATATGCCTGGACAACGAGTTGTCTGCAAGTTAGTTGTACAATTCGCTCCAATGGTACGACCATAGCAACTGCTATCGGCCGAGCACCATCCACATTCGGGATTCGAGAGGCAAGCCGTGTGGGAGGCGTGCAGGCGGCAAGACATTTCCGGATTATATAATTTATTCTCCACACGCAACACTTGGGGAAGCTCATATGCAAATAGATCGGCATTCACATTGCCATGGTAACCACCAACAATAAGTAGAGTGTGATTGCGACGTAGTGCAGCTGCCTGAGCAAATACACCCTGTTTCTTGGGATACAAATTATCGTCTGCAGAGATCACTTGATTAATCCAAATGTGACAACTCAGGTGATACCAATACATTTGATTGTCATAACAGATCTCATCCTTATTGTGGCGATGAGTATAGCCTCCAAATACAATCATATAGTTGCCCGATATGATGGCCGTGTGAAAAGCCCTTTCCCTGGGTATATTGGTGTCCCTTAATGCCGTTCGAGGATAAAAAATCTCTGTCCAATGCAATTGATCTAGCTGAAATGCGAATATCCTGTCCGATAGTTTGGAGAATCGTGCCAAACTGGTCATAATTCCGCCAAAAACAATCAAGGAATTTGTAGCTTTATAATAAACCGTTGAATGGGCTGCTAAACGTACATCCAAAGTTTTGCCACCCCTTGGCTGCACCAGTTCCCATTGTGAATCCTCTGTCAAGGGTAATTCGATGCGATAGATATTTGATGAGAATTCACCATTCTCCAAACTGCCACCAAAGAGATACAAGTGATTATCATCTGCCAAATTCAATGTATGCCTTGCCAAGGCCGGCGGCTTCAATTCCGATTCAACGGCCATTTGTTTCCACTTGGTGCCTTCCTCAGTATTATTATATAGCCAGAGATCATTATAAAAACTGCCATTTGCATGCTTCCCACCAAAAATAACAAATCCTCCAGGTACCCGATCAGCAGCATGACCATAACGACCCGGTGGACCAGTCACCACATCATCCAATATATCCTCAAGGTATTCATTTAATTCTTCATCTGTTGAATTGGCATTTACTATGGTCAGTGGTAAAGATGAGCGAGTCCGTCGCTGATGCAAATTTGATTCCGCTAAGGTGTATAAAATGTTGCGAAAGAAGCTAACATCGCTATTCAAGCCCCAAAGCTTCGCCTCCTCTTCATTTTTATGCTGCAGTACTGCCTTCAGCAAGGTATGGTCAATTTTATGGGGGTGATAAAAATGTCTACGGCTCTGGAGAGGAATACCCCACTCATCTTCCCATTGACTAGAGCTAAACCGATATATCTAAAAACAAAAAGATAAGAATAGGATTAAGATATGTATATGCAAAAATAAAAAAAAACTTTTTTTGAAAGTAGATTGGTTAAGACTTTTGCATCAGCCAGAACGTACAACTCTATTGAAAGTTTGCAAGGGTATTCAAACTTCGGCACGGCCGATCCCTTTAGTTTAACTTTGTGCTGGCATATACTAATTATAAACTAGAGTTAGCTATGGTTTTAAGCGCTACAGAATGACGCAACAACTTAATAATTGTGCTGATTATAGTTGGTAATTAGTTTACGTAATTTATTAGACTAAACTCGATAGCAAAATTAGTTTAACACAATGTGGAAACAATAGGTTAAGTTGTCATTTGAATAATAATAAATGTTTAAAAACTTAATTGTTGTCCAAGTTAATAGATATTTGGTATATGTAAATTTGGTACATTTTTTTATAATTACATATGATAATTGTATACAATCAAAAAAAATTTGATTGTATAAAAACTTTTCCTAAGTTACGGAGATTTGTCTAGTTTAACTCGTATATATATATATCCATATATATAACATAAGATTCCCCTCAATTCCAACCTCAACAAACTTCAACAATAGTTTCTTGCACAAATAGTTTTGCTCTAAATAATAATAACATCAATATTTTAATAGAGATCAGTTAATAATGATCCTATAAAGTCTGTCTGCTTTGCCGCCATCAAGTACTTAGTTGACTCATACCTGCAATGTGGTAATCACATGATTTAGATCATAGCCGCCAAATACATAAAGCGCATCTTCATCGTCCATATAGACGGCTGTGTGAGCGGCCCTGGGTGTCATGCCTTCAGCATCTGTGGCCAACCAACGCCAACTGCCGCCTGCTGGTGAATCGCTTAAGTCGCAAAGTCTGCCACTCCAGCCATATGAACAATGGCAAATGCTTTTCTGGCATTTACCACGTCCTTCATTTTCGCCGCATTTTTGGGGACAGGCCTCATCTTCACAATCCTGTCCCACCCATTCTCCGTGGCACACACACTGATGTCCCACACATTTTCCATGATTGTGGCAGTTGTTCAGGCAGTTTGATATGTAATAAGAGGCTCGAAAGCCATCCAGAACATAATTCGTATCGCTATACATGAGGATTAGCATCTAGAATAGTAAAAGAATATTAATTAAAAAAAAATAAATAAATAAACTACGAAGTCCACAATGCCACTTACACTTCCACTCCTTGCCACCAAACGTTGTGGCTGAGTACGTCCACTGAAGCTTCCCAGCAGCGTCGAATTGAACGAATCTCCATCATATACATAGATATAATCATATGAGCACTCTGTGCCCATGCTATGGAATGTCAATGTAATAAATTGGCTATCATTGCGCGCTTTTATTAGCCACTCGCAATGTGAATCCTGTGTATAGTTCCGACTGGGCGGACCATCGCTTATTTCTCCATAGGGTTCGGTGAAAACTTTGCGACTCCTATCGCAGGGTGCTGAAGAAGACAATGACAATGACGACGCGGCAGGCAGCGATGATGCTAACGGCAATCGCTGGGTTTGGGTGATGGTGATAATCCAGAAAGTCAAGGTTGCCAGCCGAAGCGTGGCGAACATTCTTTGCATTTTAATTGCTTTTTTATTTTTTATGCAAATTCAAATTGACATTCGCACACACAAACACACATACACAAGCGCACTCACTCTCGCGGAAGCACACAGACTACGCCATTTCATTTGAATCGGGATCTGCATCTACGTCCGGATAACGTACGTTTTTATAGACCCTGGTCACAGGCGTGACCATAGGTTAAACGAAAATTGTTTTAGTCACTTTTTTCTCAAAACAATTTTCACCCGAACAAGAAAATTCCGATTTATTTACGGTGCAACGGTCTAGTGTTGGCAAGTCGTTGTGGGGGAAAATAAAAGATAGTGCTGTACAGCGAAAAAGTCCGCATAGAAATTCACATAAAATAATTTTAAAAAAATTTGGCCCATATTTTGGTTAATTTTAGTTGTAGACAATTGTTTTGGCTTGATATATGATTGAACACGACATTCTTACAATAAAATACTAATTGTTTATTAGTTGTAGTTCTGTAAGTCCTTTTAATAACCGGTATAGAATTAAATTACTTTTGTATTAATATATTGCGTCACAGTTTTAATTCAAAAATTGATTACCTAAATATGTAATCTTCTAGTTTCTTTAATTATTTGTAGATTCGCTCCAAATAAGTATTCTCCATCCCTGTTGCTTCAAATAGTGCCATCAATAACTTGAGGAACTTTTTTCATATCGATGCTCTTATATACATCGATAGCTGAATTTTTGCAACCCTACTGGTAATCGAGAAAATTGAGTTCTTTTTTGTGTGGTACGTTGTCCGACACGTTGTTTGACAAAGTGCTGCTAGAATTTTTTGCATTCAAATTATAGTGCAAATCGTTTAAAATGGTAGGTCCACAACAAACCAATCTAAACAAACCAACGGATATTGTGAAATTGTTGAGTGCGAACTGTTCTATACTTTAGTTAAAGTTCCATAAAAACAAATGGATTTTGTTTCATGTCTAACCTCAAAATTGATTGATCTTCAACGGCATGCGGGGAAATGAACATTTGTCATCTAAAATTTCTAACAATTTGTTTTCCAGGTGAATGTACCCAAACAACGTCGCACTTTCTGCAAAAAGTGCAAGGTTCACAAGCTGCACAAAGTGACGCAGTACAAGAAGTCCAAGGAGCGCAAGGGTGCTCAGGGTCGTAGACGTTACGACAGGAAACAGCAGGGTTTCGGTGGTCAAACTAAGCCTATCTTCAGGAAGAAGGTAAGATATTTGAATGTGTCAATAATTATGGCCCTTAGTAGAACTAAATTGCTGTGGCTAATCCCTGAAGGGTTAGCAATCCGGCTTTTTGGTGGGAACAAACTGTGGCAATATTAAAAACCATCATGGCTTAAGCGGTTGTTATCATCTATGATCTATTCCTCTGGACCCGGATGAACTATAACGCTGGCTTCGAACAAACCATATTATTTATAAATCATTTCTTGTGACTTTTACTAATTCTCTTTCTTTCCATTCTAGGCCAAGACTACCAAGAAAATCGTGCTCCGTATGGAATGCACTGAGTGCAAATATCGCAAGCAGACTCCACTGAAGCGTTGCAAGCACTTTGAGTTGGGCGGTGATAAGAAGCGCAAGGGACAGATGATCCAGTTCTAAGCCAACTATAACTCCAGCCTCTCCTATAAAAGAAGTGTTTTTTAAGTTGTTTTATTAATAAAACAAATTAAATTTTGTAGACGTAAAAAGTGTATTGCCAAAAAAAAATATCACAATTTATCCACTGTCCGACAATGTCCAGTATTAGAATTCCTAGTCACGCAAGCCATCCGCTAACAAAAGATTGGGTTGACTGAAAAAGAAAGTTCAGCCCAAATGATAAAAAACGGCCAACTGAAACAAAAGAAAACAAGAACTCACTCTAGGATCTGTGGTTCCAAGCCCTCGGTTTGCATTTTTTGTTTGACAGCTGGGGCTGGCACGCCCACTTGCAACATTTTAAAGAATTTTTTGTAGCGTACATCTTCACAGGCTGGTATACCCACATCCACTTCCTGTTCAGAGATCTCTTCCTCGTTATCCATTTCAACTGTTGCTTCACCCAAAGGCTTAGTTTGCTCTACCTTTGGAGTCGTTGTGTTCGTTTCATTGTTATTATCATTAGGTACGGATGCAAGTTTAGCTTCTAATATAATTAATGAAGCTTCGATCTTTTGTAAGTGCCTTTCCATTTGCACGAATTTGGTTTCGCATCCCATAGAAAATTCGTTGAGGAAATTGCAGGTGCTGATCAAAAAGTGATTGACAAATGCCAATATACGCTTTTGATTTAGCGGTGGTATTTGCGTTTTGTCAACATCATCGGTTATTGCAGCACTTGCCTCCATTTGTATTTATTGTTGTTTATTACCGACTACTTCCTAGAACAAAATTTAATTATATATATTATGCACATATGCAGTGTGACCAAGAAGCACAAAGCTCAGTGGCGCTTTAACTTATAGAGATGGGCTCGTGAGTGTAAATTCAAAAAACTTTCAATCTGATGAAATGGGTTCGAAAACTCGAAGTACAAAATAAATTAGTAAATTTGAGGACTAATGTTTTGAATAAAAAATTCCATTCTTTTTTTGTTTGTTCGTCAAAAAATACTTAAGCTTTATTTAATATCATTCTTGGACCACTTCCGGTTATATTACACATGTAAATAAAACAAATTGAAATTTCTCTCAATATTAACATAATAAACAGTTTAAATACTTTTCCATTTCGAGCATAATGTAAGTTGCCTTTTTATAATAAGAATCGAGTAGCATTCGTGTTGGTATTTTGTTACCTCTCCCGAAAGAAAGGGAAGCATTTTTGCAGCTCCGCTTTAGATTTACAACTTTCTACCTGGGGCAGAGTCTCCACAAGATTAAGCAAGTAGATTTGCAACTGCTGGCGTCGCTCCTCGACGAATACCAAGTTCATATTGCCAAAATGTTTTTTAGGCGGAAACTCCACGGCCTGGACACTAGGATGAGTTCGCAGCAGAGATTTATGTAGCTTATTAAACTCGCTGTAACGACGAAACAGTGTCCAATGCTCCAAACGCTGACGCATTGTAATATGAATTTCATAGGCGTAATGAGTTTTGGTCAATTTCACCTGTGGAATGGTTATAAGGAAATTTGAGCAGAAAGAAGAGTTGGGATCAATGCCAGACTCTTCAAATTGCTTGGTTAGTCGTCGAATTAGTTGTCGATTTTGAAGATTTAGCTCGGCCACACGAGTTTCAAGAAGGGCGCAACGTTCGGTTAGGCGATGAAGTTGATCCTCCAGTGCCGATTGCTGGTTGGGAAGAACATTTGCCGAAGAGGATGACTTGCTCCATTGCGACGATGTGTCACTGCGATCTTCGTAAACATCGGTTTCGGTATAAGCATCAGGTAAGGGAGTCTTGAGGAATTCCAGTTCGGGTTCAATGGGATCACAGGGTGAAAAATTGGCACCCGCTATGTCTGAATTTGCCATTTCCTGCTCGACACTTTCGTTTGAAATAATTTGTTGTACTTCAAGAGACTCTTTGGGACTCAGGGCTCCAAGTAGATCCTCTGTAGAACTAGCTCCTTCAATAGGGCGTTCAACAGGACGCTCTTGACGTCGCTTTACAGCCACTGGGACTGGCTGAGGAGCATAAATGAGGGGCTCCTCACGCAACACAGGCAATCCTGTTGTGCGCTTGGGTGCGTTCAGCTCGGTTGTATCCACCTGCAAGGCAAATACAACATTTTGAAGGCTTTCCAATATTTCTGGCAATTTCTTAGCTGCCTCTTCGTTTAGTAGTAGAGACCACGGTGTGTAATATTTATTGAGTAGCTCCTCGTCACTTAACCATGTGAGAACATGACTCTGAAGACGTTTCTCGTTCAGCGTGGAACGGAGAAAAGCACGTCCCCTGCCTGTTTTTGTCCAAATCTGTTTCAACTCCATGTACCGTTGTTTTTCATGAATCGTCAAATGTTGCTGACAAAAATCCCAAAACGTTGTCTCCCCAGATCCGCCCCCACCGATAGCCGTCGTTCCTCCTGTTACAATCTCTTGCATATTCTGAAAAATGTTAGCTGCCGTCATTGCTACATTAATAGTTTGTCGCAATCCATAGCCCAGCAAATCCTCCAGAGCTTCGCAAAAATCTTGCACAATCTCATCTCGTTCTGTGGCTAATTCCTTTCCCAAGCCCGCGTAATTCTGTGAAATTTTACACGCACTTTGTTGAAGTCGCCTAAATATATCCTCGCGGCGTTGTCCAAATGTGCTTCCACTCAATGCAGCTCGCGTTGCGTCTGGCAAAGTATTTTCTGGCATGTTTTATTTGATTTATTTTTATTTGTTTGCTATTTTGGTTTCATTGTTTGTTGCTGTTGTTGTTAGTCATCTAATTGGCTTGCCACCTTGCTTCAATAAATAATAGACAATGTAGCCCTGGTATTGTTAATGCGTAAAAGGAAATAGGCAACTAGAGATGTGCGATGTATACGTGAAAAGTCACTACATTCTTTCTTTATTTTTGTTTCTAACCTCAAAAACTTAAATTTTTTATTCTACGTATTCTTTTTATTATTGCCATCATTAAATGTACATTGTCTTAAGATCAGATATTTAATAGTAAGACATTATATTTAATAGTGATCATATTTGTGGTCTGAATTGAAAAATCTTAATTTTTATAGTTTATACTTACAGCAGCTTAAGATCAAACATACAAATTATCGGTGTTTCGCAACAGTAACACAGAATAATGGTCATCCCTAAACGCCTCATTGTTGCCCTAACCAACCCTGGCCCGGGCTATTGCCAGCCCTGAACTGGCGCAAATGCAGAAATTTAACACACATACATATGCGAAAACAAGCAAAAAACACAACTATTTTCCAAGAAAAACGTTAAAAAAATGCTTTAAATTATTTTGAAAGAAAAACAAAAAACAATCACCTATCGAAATCAACTTGAATATTGTGTGAATACAGTAAGTTAAAACGCTTTTCGGGCATTTTCTTTGTGCTCTTTTCTGTGTGCTTGTCGCCTGTCTGTAATGTATGCGCTTCGTTAACTTTTTCTCTGCTTTATAGCGAAAAACGAGAATTGGCCAAATGCAAAATTTAATAAATTGCAGATGTAAATTTGTGCAAGTTTTAATTGATATTCAAAATATTTAATAGTCAAGTATATCTTCAAATGCCAATAAAAGGCTGGTGAGTGTGGTGAAGCCAACGGAAGTCATTAATCACGCTGCCGACAGAACGGCGGCACCCTCCTTACCGTATCCACTAGGCATCCAATGCGCAGCAGCTGCGTGCAATTGCAGAAAACAAAAATCCTAATTATTTGCGATAAAAAGAGATACAAACAGTTAAAAGGACGATTAGTTGTCGGTAAACAGCCATATGGACAATATTTTGTGAATTTAGAAACGCATATGTATAAAGTCAGTATGTACATACACATATACATATGTTTTATACAAGTGTGTAAGTGATTGTGACCAGGGACGGCATAAAGTCGCAGGCTCCATAAAAAAATTTAATTATAGCCTTAAGGAATGCTGTCAAGAAATATGCAAGTTACATTTTTATACCGGATTATAAAGTCAGCTTTAGTCGCTTATTGGAATCCCTAAAAGAAGTAAAATACTTTCTATTTTCCAAATGATATGACAGATACGTCTACCGTGGTTCTACCTTTGCCTTAGTATCTTTTAAAACTGTTTTTTATTTTTTAAGAATAAATTAAAAATTATTAATTAAAAAATAGCATGCAATGATGACATTTGCAAATGTTTTCTTAATTTTGATTTCTTTTTTTTTTTACTTTTAGACCTTCCAAATGAAGACCCGATTGTAAAATAGTCTTAAATATTAGCTACACCTGCAAAAAAAATTAATCAACAAATTATATAAATGTCATTACGCTTTTTTTGATAAATATTTCTGCTGTCTCGGCATTTGATTCATATACAAAATGAATCCAGCCGATGGATTACGCATGATGTGGATGAGCAGCCAGTATAATTCTGAACGCATTTCATTGGAGGATGCGGCCACATTATTGGGACATCCCACAGTTGGACTTTCTGTCATGGAGGATATACAACATCAACCCACTTTGGTAAGTACAAAATGTAGAAGTTAATAATACCAAAGAAAAGGAAGCAGCCAATCTCTTAAAAAAAAAAAAACAAACAAAAAATAAATAAATATAAAAGATGAGCCAGCTATACTGCAATATACATTCAATAGAGGCTCTTCTATTGTATTTGATAACCAAACAAACCCAAATTCCTTTAGGTTAAATCATTTACCTGGGGATTGGCCAATCTCTCTTAACAAATTGGAATTTGTTTATACTTATTTCTTCTACTTTCTTTTCTATGATTTATGTATATTGGTTACAATTTTAAAACAAACGAAAAATACCAAAAAAAAAAAAATATATAAACCAAATATAAACTCACACACCACCACATCCCCACAAAATATAATATATATATCACAAAAACACAACTGTAAAAATGAAAGGATATGAATCCCATGATGAGCCTTGTTGGGGGGGATTTCACTGGTCAAGCGGCTGCAGCGGCTGCTGCGCTGGGCGTTCAACCAGCCACACTGATAGCCACCAACACCAATAATCTCTATGGTTTTGCCCACATGGGTGGATTGCAACAGCAGCTACTTCAGCAGACAGCAGCCGCTGCTGTATTCCAGAATTATGCCGAAGTGACGGCCAGTGTGGAAGGTATGGGGGTCGGACAACACCACCTTGTTCAAGATCCAAACGCACTACTCAGTACAGATCAAGTTCTTCAGGATGATGACGATGCACAGCAACAGCAGCAGCTATATGGTCAAATGGATGATGCCTATGATGATGGCTCGTCCGTGTTGCAACCGAAACAGGAGATTATTAATATAGATGATTTTGTGATGATGAATGAGGAAAATAATTCATATGATGGCACCGAATTTATGACATCCTCGGATAAAGATATATCACAGTCCTCCTCCTCATGTATGGCACAAATGCCTGTCGGTGGTTTAACTCCTGCTGGTTTGGCTGTTAGCGGTGTAGAGCATGATCTGCTAGTACCGCTCGGTGATGGCCTTTTACATCATAAACTTCTTGGCACAACTCTGGCCTCCACCATGCCTCCTAATGCCTTATCCATCAGTAATGGAGCAGCCAATCCTTTTGGCAATATTGTGGTCAATAATGGAGAAACACCCATTGTCGCTAAACAAATACGATCGACACAATCCTACAGCATAGCTAAAAGTGGTGGCAGTGGTGGTAGTGGCAATGTGATCGCCTCAACTACCTCATCGTCGTCTGGTTCATCTTCAGCTATGCAGCGGGCCCCGCGAAAGACACGTAAAATCGAGCCAGTTAACAGGCCAGGACTTGTTTTAAAGACACCAATTGCCTACAAGGGCAACATAGATCCATCGGTGATACCAATACAAAAAGATGGCATGGGTAAGGTTATTGTGTCCATCAAACACACCACTAGAATTGTTGATACAAATACTACAAATACAAAAGCAAGAGGTCTCTGAATAAAAATGATACAAACCTGTGCATATTAACAAAACTCTCGTAAATGTTACATAATACAATTTTATTCACATGGTCACAGTAAAACACTGACACCAAAGATTTATAGTAATATTTAATGCCAATTTAGGACGTAACTAACAGTGTAAAATCTTCAATATTTAATTAAATAATTTAAAAAGCATTTTATTTAATCATAATGTATCCCAATCACGGTTGTTTGCAATTCCATTTTTTTTATTCCGTGGGAAAACTATTCATTTAAAAACTTTTTTCATAATTTAAGGATTGACAACTCTAAGCTTATTATTATCGATTGTTTCTTTATCTATCGAACTTGTTAGAACATGACTCGCGTTTCCTCTTGATTCGTCTTTCTTATAAAGTGAAGATATTTAAAGTCTCTTTTTTTATAAAACCGTTTATTGGAATGAACACAGTGAAGTGTACAATTTATTGATATCCGAATAACTAAATGTAAAGTGTAAGATTTATTGATATCCGAATAATTAGATGTATTCAATTGTGAGTTTAAAAATTTACAATAGACATATGTATATACACAGCTTTATTCAAAGATCGCGTGAAATTGGATTCCAGGAATTGGAAACAACCTTGAAATTAGTATATTATGAGTGTATATTTTACCACGACTTAGTTTCTATGTATATTCAATATGACAAATATAACTTTTTTTGCGTTCACTTTTTTCATAAATATATTTCGACGTATTGGAAATATTTTAACTATAAATATGTATAAATAACTCAGTTTCAAAATCAAAGACCTTTTGTTTTCAACAATTAAGTATTATTGAACAATACTCGTTTTAAAAAATATCAACAATCCTAGTTTTTTATCATTTTTTCTTGTACTTAGTTAATTTTTTAAATATTTTAATTTGCTTTTGTTTTATTTAAACGTTTATGTATGTTTTTAATTTTTATATCTTTAGCAAGAATTTGGGTTTGTATGGGGGCAGGTAGAAAACTAACATAGAATAACCATTTTTTATTTTATAGAATAGATTGAGAATAAACTATTTTAATTCTTCAATTATTGTTCTTTTATAGCTGTCTGTGAGCGTTGTGGTGCCATTGGTGTAAAGCACACATTCTATACAAAATCTCGACGTTTTTGCAGTATGGCCTGTGCCCGTGGTGAGCTCTATTCGCTGGTATTAAATAGTAAAATGGACGCCTCTACATCACAAGTAACTAGTAATTCACCCGGGACAACTGGCAATGTGGATGCTGCCACTGGACTAGAAATGGCAGACGATTGTCTAAGCGATCCCACAGAGGAGTCACAACAGCAGGAACAGCTGCAACAACAATCCGATATTGAGTTGGCTTTGCAAGCGGCTCACATAAAGAATGCAAATTATCGGTTTCGTATCACAGATCAATCAAAGATTACCCAATTGAATGGTTTCGGCCAGCCAATGTCCTTGGGCGGCGATGCTGCTGCCAACACTATCCAAATGGCCACTGATGAAACCATAGCTGCATTGAATGGAGGCGATGTGGGCGATGCTGTCGCCCCAGGGGGCGAAGCGAATGGGACGGGGCCGTATATAAGTGCAACGCCGACGCCTAAAGCCCTGCGCCTATTTAAGGATGTCTTTCCGCAGGATGATCTGCCTCAAATACCAAAATACGAACGTCTTCCGGCTCCTTGTCCGCAAATGGAGAAAATTAATAGCATACGAAGACGTATGCATGATCCCACACATTCATATGATTGGCAATCTCGTCTACGTAGAGAAGGCTTTAATGCGGCTCCCGTAACATGTTTTCCGCACGCTCCGGGCTGTGAAGTCTGGGACACTCTGGGTGTGGGAATGAAGGTTGAAGTGGAGAACACAGATTGCGATAATATTGAGGTGATTCAGCCGGGACAAACACCTACCTCATTTTGGGTGGCCACTATTCTAGAAATTAAGGGCTACAAAGCTCTTATGAGCTATGAAGGCTTTGATACGGATTCACATGATTTCTGGGTTAATCTCTGTAATGCTGAAGTCCATTCAGTTGGGTGGTGTGCCACAAGGGGGAAACCTCTTATACCGCCACGTACCATTGAACATAAATATAAAGATTGGAAGGATTTTTTGGTGGGTCGTCTGTCGGGTGCGCGGACATTGCCCTCGAATTTTTACAACAAAATCAACGACAGTCTTCAATCGCGATTTCGCCTTGGGTTGAATCTCGAGTGTGTGGACAAGGATCGCATTTCTCAGGTGCGTTTGGCCACAGTGACAAAAATTGTGGGCAAACGTCTGTTTTTGCGTTACTTTGATTCAGACGATGGGTTTTGGTGTCACGAGGATTCACCAATTATACATCCGGTAGGCTGGGCAACAACTGTGGGACACAATTTGGCTGCCCCTCAGGACTATCTTGAAAGAATGTTGGGTAAGTAAAGGAAAAATCGTCACTAATCATTAAATAAATATAATAATATGAATTATTTTTAGCTGGTCGCGAGGCCATGATTGAAGTCCACGAGGATGACGCTACAATTGAGCTGTTCAAAATGAATTTCACCTTTGATGAATACTTTTTGGATGGCAAAACTAATGGATTTGTGGCTGGCATGAAAGTGGAAGCTGTAGATCCATTAAATCTCTCCTCCATTTGTCCCGCCACTGTGATGGCTGTACTGAAATTTGGATACATGATGATACGAATCGATTCGTATCAACCAGATGAATCCGGGTCGGATTGGTGAGATATAAAAATTCACTCCTGATAACGAAACTTATTGTATTTTTTGTGGGTTTTTTAACAGGTTCTGCTATCATGAGAAGTCCCCATGCATTTTTCCTGCAGGATTTTGTGCGACCAATAATATCGCAGTGACTCCGCCCAATGGATATGAAGCAGGCACATTTACCTGGGATCGTTATTTACGGGATACTGGCAGTGTGGCCGCCGGCCAACATTTACTTCATCGTGTTGTTCCAAATCATGGCTTCGAACCGGGCATGAGTCTTGAATGTGCCGATTTAATGGATCCACGACTAGTTTGTGTTGCCACAGTGGCTCGAGTGGTGGGTCGCTTGCTTAAAGTTCATTTCGATGGCTGGACAGATGAGTATGATCAATGGTTGGATTGTGAATCAGCGGACATCTACCCAGTAGGCTGGTGTGTTCTAGTGGGACACAAGCTAGAGGGACCACCACGAGTTACCCATCAGCCCGTGGCAAAGCCAGCACCAAAACCAAAGGTGCAAAGGAAACGTAAACCTAAAAAGGGTGGAATTTCGACGGGAGTTAAGCAAACTGACAACCAAACGCCGGCTGGTAACTAAATTAGTTGAAGTGAAAGACATCTTTATCTTATAATTTTTCTCTTTCCCAGTTAAACCGCGCACTATTGCCTTAAAAACCACACCGCACTTGCCCAAGCTGAGCATTAAACTCGAACTAAAGCCAGAGCATCACAATGCTGCCTTCTATGAGAATAATCAGCCAGAAGAGGAGGACGAAGAGGATGCTGATGCCGATGGGGATTGCGATGGTGATGGCAGTACCAGTCACATGTCTGAGCAATCAACTACACAATCTTCCAGTGACCAGATAATCCTACCGGGTGCTTCATCTAACGCCGTTACAGCTTTCACCACGTCAACCGCCTCAACGGTAATTCCTGCTTCTGCCGCTGCAAGTGCAGGCAATAACAAAATGGTAAAGAAATCTTCCACTACTAAATCACCTGCGCCACCAATTGTGGGACGCAAAGCCACTAGCTACATTGCGGTGAGTACTTAGTGAGATAATAGTGCGTATAGTGCATATATATGTATGATCATGATCACTATCATTATCATCATCATCCTACCAAGCCGCCTGCTGCCTGCCTGCCTGCCAGCCTGCCTATTGTCCAGTTCTCATGAAACGCGTTCGTATAGAACTAGACACAGTGAAAATAGTTGCCAGGGCAAACTCAAAATTCAAACGAATAGTTTTCTTCAAAATGTATATACATTTTACAGTTATAAGGAAGCAATTATTTTTTTCTTTAATCAAGAATGTAATATAATCGATGTATGCTGAACCTTTCCGAATTCCAAATTCATTTGTTCCTTTTTCTTGGAATTTTATCTTACACATTGCTTTTTGACAGTTTTAGAAATGCCAAAAATTGCTCTCCAACTTTGTTAAATTTCGCTCATTTTGAAATATTTATACAAAAAGGTAAATACAAAAATAATCTTTAATTCTTTATGGATCAAAAAACATTGTTCAGAGCTAAGTATTAAACAGCAGTAACTGCAAAAGAATCGGACTGGGAAAACATACATTTCAATACATTAAAATTTATTTAAAGACAAAGTCCAGTTTTGATGATAACTGGTAGTTTTGTTCTTTTTGAAGACTTCAAATTTTGAATCTTTCATATGAATAACAAAAAGAAGAGACATTTTTACCCCAACTTGAACCACTGTGTCTAGGTTTCTTTTTGTAATTATACTCTCCAACCTGAAATAATTTTGTATGAATAACTAGAACCGTCATTTAAAATTGCTAAAAGTTGTATATAATTTGATTTTACGCACTGTTATTTTTGGTACATACTAGCAAAAAATATATACCATATATAATCCAACATTACCTTATTAACCCAACTGACCAAGCCTAAATATCCACCAAATCCATCCTCGTCCCTTAATAATTCATTTCGTAACTCTTATAAAATGTTTGTGCTAAAAATTCTTTTCATATATACTCCCCAATAGAACTCCTCTGCAACCAATAGCAAGTACATTCCTCGATTGGCCGACATTGATTCAAATGAAGCCCATTTGGATCTTATGCCAGATACGTGGAACGTTTATGATGTATCGCAATTTCTCCGCGTCAACGATTGTACACCGCATTGTGACACATTTAGTCGAAATAAGATCGACGGTAAACGTTTACTGCAGCTAACAAAGGATGATATAATGCCGCTGCTTGGAATGAAAGTGGGACCAGCGTTAAAAATCTCCGACCTCATTGCCCAGTTAAAATGCAAAATAAATCCGGGCAAGGCCAGAATACACAAGACCAATAAATCATCATTTTTATAGTGCGGGATTTGTAGTTTATATTTAGTTTTATGATTTTGTAATATTTGAATTTGATTTGTCAAAACGAAAATTATCACCGATCGATGCACGCTTGTAAAAGTGTATTTTAGGGGGGATAGCTACATCCTCTTTCTATTGGGTATATACTGTATATATATGCATATATATATGTATATTCTAAAGTATTTTTGTTAGCACTTGAAATCGAAACACATACGTTGCCTAGAATGGATCTTAACCAATCCATAATACAATTTGTATAACTAACTCAAGTCTCACAGCGCGTTATATTATATTAAACATATATTTACTGATATCATTTATAGATATATCATAGTCCGTAGTAGTAGGTATGCTCATGTTATAACAGTCAGAGTTTCTATATAAAAAACATTTTTTTTGGAGGGTAAACTTTGCGACATACATTTTTATTATAAACACGCATATTTTTGTAATCTAATGAAAGCAATTCATAAAGCGTAAGCCAGTTAATTGTAAATACGTAATCTAATTTATAATACGCAAACCTTACTTGAGCGAATACCAAAACCCTCTCATACTTTGATATAAATAAAATCAAATTGATCCAGAAATCAGGCAGCATATATAGAGCATAGTTCTCAGATTTAAGATTAAATGCATCCTACCACCACATCTACCAACCATGTCCAGACATAGAACACTCGTTTCAATTTTTGTTTCCTTAAATATAATTTACATATTAGAAGGTGCATAAGTTGTACAACAGATAATATATATATTGTATGTAAAACCCATTTTTCAAAAGTGAAAAAAGCAAACCCTAAAAATATATTAGCATAAGTAAATATAGTACATACTTAAGATACAACCTAATGTCAAAACACAAAGCAAAATACTTAATAAAAACGAATTCAAAATTGCAAGTATTGAACAAAAATATTGGTTCTAATTGTTTTATTCAAGTGTAATATATAAATTATAAAAAAATTAAAAAATAAATTCCATCATGTCCCATTAGAATATAATTTTAATATCGACAAAACATTTAATTTTTAACAAAAGAAGTAATATTCGAAATAGATCACAAACTTGTACCACCTCACTCTGTTTATATTGACATTTATATTTAATTCGATTTTTAGATCACTTCTTGGATTGCTTTTGGTAAAAGGGTATATAAAAGTCATCAAAATGTATGTAATAAGCAGAAGGAAGCATTTTTATACCCTTGCAGATGTTCAAAATATACGTAGCCGAGTCTATTTAGCCATGTCCGTCTGTCTGTTTCTTCGCAAGAAACAGATCTTAAATTTTAAGTTATATAGTTGAAACTAAGGTATAGTAAATTGACTTTAACCGTTAAAAATATCAATAGGTGGTGTGTGAAAATGATGGCATAAATTGGTGTAGTAGATAATGAGAAGTTCCTCTTTTCTGTATATTTTTTTTAATTATTTCAAATTTTGCATGGAAACCGATGTGACAGAAAAAATTAGTCTAGAACTGCAGGGGTATACAAACTTCGGAAAGGCCGAAGTTGGCTATTTTGATTTTAGACCGTAAAAATTCTTATTCAAAATCAACAGACGACTCGACCAAGACATGGTCCTGTGTCTGCCCTTCTGTCTATTCATTTCAAATTTTGGAGTTTAGAAAGCTACAGCTATCAAATTTGGTGTGAGCACTTGTTAAATGTCAGCGGTTTGTTTTGTTTAAATTTTTACTACGTCGACTTTTCTAATATTCTATAAATAAGGCTATATTTAACGTAAATTATTTTTATTTAGCACAACCGATAAATACTTAAAAAAAAATGTTATATAAATCAGACAATAAATATCGGAAAGATTCCTATGTAGGTTTTGAACTAAAGTGCAACATGCAACATTGGCTAATAAGAGTTATTTTTCTAACTTGATTTAACTCAATTTACTTTTTAAATTTAAAAAATGTCGCGTAGCGTTGCTCTAAACCAAAGTAACGGATTACACATTCTTTGATATCTGGTAAAGTTATTGGAACCGTTCCTCTAATAGTTTCCGAATGTTACCCTGCTAAAGGACAATAACTCGGAGAATATTTAATCATAAATAAATCCTTGCTCGAGTTGTTTTAAAAATGGAGTTTTCAAATTAGCCACTAATTGTATTCAAAAAGCAATTATCTGATTCAATTCAAATTAGAACTGAGAACTCCTAAATATATATACCTATATCCCTTAAAAAAGAATTTTTATTCTACGACTGTTATCAACGGTGCAAAGATCTGGATATGCTCAGAAAATAATTGGATTTTTTTACAGATATAAACTAGTTATTAATATATCAAATAAATAAATGAAAACACTTTTGTTTAAGTTTGTATATATGTATGCATATATATATATTTTGAATAGTAATACAGTTCTTTTCTGACATTTATTTACATCTATACGTTTGGTGGCTAAACATTTATACTAAATTGTGTGCTTAAATTTTCTTTTTTATTTTTCCGAATAACATTCACATCAAATGACAAACTTTTGAGTTCATATTCTACTGAAAAAGCTTATTTTATATATGTGGAAGTTGTGTGTTAAAATGTGTGCTCGTAATAAAGATAGCTGTCATAACCGAAGAAAATAGATAGATAGGAGAGTAATCGAGGGACATAGTTAAAACAAGGATTTAATATACATTAACTCAACTCAATATACAAAGGATCTGTGTATTATATACAGGGTGTACAGTGTATTTAATATGATTTTGTCTAGGTTTCTTATGCTATACGTATGTGTAATATTAAATAATGTATAGAATATAATAATATTTGTATAATTTTATGCTTAAGTCTAGAAATTTTGTTTTCAGTTGAGGCGTAAGATGATATCTTAATCGAAATTGCCCAAAAAAATCTGTGCTTCTGCTTTTAAAAAAGGCCTCAATAACAACTTAATATGATAAAATACTAACATTTACAGCATTCCGTTATATATAAATATACTAAGGTAAAAAGGAAACAAATATCAATAAAGAAAAGGAAATGGACAGAGAAGATTGGAGGAGAGGAGAGTGGAAATCATTATCTTTTACTACATCATCCAAGCCTCCTGTGAGTAAAATTTTTCGGCGAGCTTCTCTGGACAAAAAGAATAATAAATATGAATCGAATCTTATCTTAATAAATTTATATATCTAATGATAGAGGAGCAGGCGGAGGACTCTCCTCTAGTTCATGCTCGTCCTCTTGGCTGGGTCGTCGCTTCTTTAATGGCGTGACCTCATTCTCCTCGATGTCATTGATAGTCACAGCTAATCTCTTTTGGCTGGGACTGGAACAGTTGCTATCAGCTCTATCAGTGGGGGAGACAGTTGGACAAACTTCTAGGGTACTTTGATCTAGCACTCCCCCACAGGCTATCTCGGTAACAATATGAGCCTCTAGAGAAGGGGGCAATAGGGGAGATAGGGGTGTGGCATTTAAATCGCAGGCATCTTCCCCATTATCCCCATTGATATCATGTAAGAATAAATCATGACCATCTCCATCATCGTCATCATCATCGCTATAATCATCCCAAAAGACCTGGGCCCCGGGAAAAACATAGGAATAATTATTGCTATGGCAATAGAAAGTGCCCGACTGCAATCTTTCGGCTGCGGTTTGTCGTTTAGCGCGCTGCGGTTGTGTCGGAGCTAGAATCGGTGCCACTGTCTTGGTTTCCTGGACAAGATTGCGATTGATCAAGTTGGGATCCTGGTCGCATTGCTCAATGCCACTGTCCTTTGAGGAATCAACTGATAAATGTCGATAGCCAGACCCATCACCAAGTCCTGTCGGAGCTGTCTCATTCAGTTCAACCAAAATATCCGTTTTGATGCGTTCAATGGCTGCCCGATCAGCCGAAGATGATTCAAATCCACTATCCGAGCATGTACCAGCTGCTGAACCATTTGAATTAAGCGATTGGGTATCGGCAGTGTCCAGCAATTGTTGAGCATATTGGCGATGATAAAGACGATGATGCTGATGGTGCTCTAGCGGTATTAATTCTTTTGATTCCTGGAGGACCATGTCATCGCAGCACAGCTGCTGCCAAGTGTCATCTTCGCCAGAGCTTGATAATCGATGACATATTTGATTTATAATCACATCTGAATCGCCCAATAGTTCCACATCAAATTTTAAATGATGCAATTGCTCGCGATTAATTAAAATTTGGGGCACTGAGCTCGGTATGCTACTCGGTATATGTGCCACAGGACGAACCTTAAGAGACGAACCGATAACAATAAGCAAATCGCATTTATCTTTATCTGTGGCCATTACTGTGTGATACTCATCTGGCAGACCTACATAGACAAAGTGAAAGAACTCAATTTAATATGGCGCCGCAACTTTATTTTTATAATACAGTTGAAGATAATATAAAAAATATGTATTGCTTACCTTCGCCGAAAAATACAATATCTGGCTTCATGATACCATTCTCCACCAACTGCTTTAGTTCGTCTTCGGTAACAGCCACCGAAGCATCTACACTCTGCTCCTTATGAGGCTGACATTGTGGACAGACTGGAATGCGTTGAGCAAAGATATCATTCCGTAAGGCATCTGCATTGCACTTGTATTTGCATTTGGTGCACGAAGCCGTTGAAAATGAACCATGACATTCAATGACCCTCTGTATGCCAGCCACTCTTTCCAAGGTGTCAATATTTTGGGTATAATTGCGCAACAGTTTGCCCTTGGATTCCAATGTTTTAATAAAACGGTGACATGGCGATGGCCTAAATTCGCCAGGATAGATTTCCCGGGCGAATTTATAAAAAGGGCGCGGATCACGCTTAAAATAATTAATATCAAACATGGCCTGGGGATCGGGCAAGTCGGGAAAATCATGGGCCAAGCGGGCGTAAATGCCGTTGGTGGAACGGAAATCGGGTATGCCACATGAAACAGATACTCCAGCTCCGGTCAAGACAATAATACGCTGTGATTTCTGTAGAAGATCAATCACATCGTCAAATGTATTGACATGTGGAAGTTTTGACCGCCGTCGGGGCTCATTCAACAGATGTGCTAAATAATCCCAGATTACTGAATCGTCAAGTAAATCTGAACTGTTTGTAGCGAAATGTGGCATTATACTGGCAATCACCTGTCGTGGCACTCGACCAGTATAAAATTCACGTTGGAGCCAACGAAGTTTAAAATCGGTTGAACCACCCCCACCCCCGCCACCAGCACCGCCCACCGAAGAGGAACAATCTGAACTAGACTCATCCTCTTCCTCCTCGTCATCATCATCGTCACATTCGGAGGACACAGAGGCATCCTCGTCATCCTCGTCTTCCTCTTCGGTATTTCCCCTTTTTGTTTGAATTTTTTGTTTGGCGCACATTTTTAGTTCTTCCTCTTCTTCTGCCGTTTTTGTTTTGATTGCTGTTGCCTCTGCTTCTGATTTGCTTGTTGTGAGAATTTCGGCGCCAAAATCAAAATTTGTTAATTTATTATTTTCATCGCTCACTTCATTCATTAAATCTTTGGCATTGACTGTAATATTTGAAGCCAATCGTATGTCCTCATAGCTTTCCATCATTATCGTGTTTTCTCTCAACTTAATACAATTTTGCTTCCTTTTCTACTGCTACTGCCACCATTCAATTTTTGTTGCTCTTACTTATTCTTCTTCTTCGTCGTCTTGTTGCTACTGCGCTGTTGCTGCTTTCTCACGTTCCGTTTTCACCGCTCTTTCGTTGGTACACACACAATTTTTTCTTCCCCTGCTTCGTACTTATATTCAGCTTGATTTTCTTTTTCTTTTTTTTAGGGCCAAAAATTTTCCAAATTTACTCAAAATTTTTTCTCAAATACTAAAAATTTTTTAAAAACTTTTGAAAAATTTTGAATAATTTATTTAATTAATTTTTCGTAATTTTTTTAAACGTAATTTCTGGAAAATTTTCCGATGAAAAAATCAAGATGGCACACACGTAGATGTGTGAGTGCTTATGAGTGTTACCAAGGGGCGTTGGCACTTATTGGCCTAACGCAACGTATAAAATGGACTAGCGCGTTCGTTTAAATACCAAAAACGGGCTACTTTCTTTAATTTCGCACAGTGGAAAACATTGCAAGAAAGTAAAATAAAATGAAAGCTTCTGGCCAATACCGAAGTGATGTATATTATATTTTATTCTTTTGCAGGAAATGTAGTAAAATTAAATAAATGTTTGCAATGCTGTAATAAAAACGCCGATATTAAAATAAAAACAAATAATGATAAAGTACTTACATACCTTAATTTGTTCAATTCAGAGAATTATATTGTATAGCCCCAAAACGAATCTGATCAGTATATGTATCGGTTTTTTGTATTTGGGCGTCTTTAAACAATGTTGTGTGTTTTAAATATTGCTCATTAATTAGTTAAAAGCGGATCATATAGTTATTGCCTATTTGAATCTTGAATAAAATAATAACAACTCAAACAAATAACCACAACTACTGTACAAGCTTTGCTTATTTATTTTTCATCACTTTTGGTCACACTGCTCACCAGAGATGTAGGCCAGTCGTGTAATATTTAGTGACACGAAACACTTAAAATCAATTCTAAACGGGTTTTATTATAAGAATTCTTAGTTACTTTTATGAAACTTTTAAAAGACAAAAATGTTTTGGTTATACATGATTTTATAAATATGAATTTCTATATTTTTATTTATTAACGGGTATCTCAAACCTTTCGAAACAAACAAAAGTCAAACAGTAATTGAAATTTTTGCTTATAGCCAAATTCTAAAAGTTCAGCAGGTCTGCATTGAAATGGATAAATTCGGTTTTTTTTTAACAAAAACGAGTAATTATTATTTGTTACCTATTTATTAAGAATAAAGAACTTTGGATTTAAAAGTAATAATAAGGTATATCGATTTTTTTGTCTGTGGGTTAAAAAACTTTTATAATATCGTGTTTTTGTCGTGTTTGTAAAAATTCAAGAAGTCCATCTCTAATATGAACTGAAAATAGTGTCACACAATAACAGTTTTGTTTTAGCACGGAAAGAATGTTAATTTGATTTAGTTTGTAAGGGGTTTAGGTTATAAGAAAGGAAAATTGGAATATAGTTGGAATATGGACAACCTAAATTTATATGAAGTATTAGGCGTGGCACCAGAAGCATCCGAAGACGAGATTAAAAAGGTATGACTTTTATTTTTATTATATACCAAGACATTCAGTTTTACGTATTGTTAAGCAGAACTATCGCAAACTGGCAAAAGAATTTCATCCAGACAAGAACCCCGATGCTGGAGATAAATTTAAAGAGATATCATTTGCCTATGAAGTGCTATCGGATCCAGAGAAACGACGCATCTATGATCGTTATGGATTGAAGGGCTTGCGAGAAGGCATGGAAAGTTCCGCAGACGCGTCTGAATTTTTCGCCCAATGGTTTCCATTTGGTGGTAGCAGTACTCGCAGCGGCAGACGTGAGGGCAAAATTGTGATAAAACTGGAACTGACACTGGAAGAAATTTATGAGGGTGGCATGTACAAGAAGGTGGAATACAATCGCCAGAAACTATGTGAGAAATGTAATGGTGATGGCGGCCCGAAAGAAGGGCGTGAGGTTTGTGAGACTTGTGAAGGGACAGGTCGAGCGGCTGCCTTCACTTTTATGGGTCTCAGTACCTGCGATACAGTAAGTTATAGGAGAAAAATAGAGAATTGAGTATAAAACTTTACCTTTTTATCTGTCTTTGTTAGAGTTGTCCCGCTTGTGACGGCCGTGGTTTTACCATTAAGGATAATATGCTTTGTTCACCATGTCGTGGCCGGGGGTTTGTGGAAGAAAAAATAGAGCGCGAAGTTAAAGTGGAACAGGGAATGCCGCACATGTTAAAATTACCTTTTCCAAATGAGGGCCATCAGATGCGCACCGGAGACTGGGGTGATCTCATTGTGGTCATTGGACAGCTTGATCATACCGTATTTATCCGTCGTAACGCAAACTTGTACATGAAAGATTTAAAGATCAATATAACTGAAGCTTTATGTGGATATACCTATTGCTTCCACCATCTGGATGGGAAAACTGTTTGCATGCGCACTCAACCTGGTGAAGTCCTTAAGCATAATCACATCAAAATGATTCGTGGTGGAGGCATGCCAATCTTTAACAGCCCCTCAGAACGTGGAGAACTTTTTGTTAAATTTGTAGTTGATTTTCCGGAAAACAACTTTGCGGATGCAACACAATTGGCTACACTCGAGGATCTTCTGCCGAGGCGAGAACAAATTGTTATACCGCCTGGAGCCGAGGAAGTGCAAATGTCTGATTATAAGCCGCAGCGACATGCCCAGCAAGATGATGATGATGAGGATTACGCATCTGGTCAGTCGCCACACTTCGAAAGTGTCCAGTGCCAGACCGCTTAGTTGTTGTGGCTATGGCTGCTGCAGGCTCGCTATTTTAGCCTTGATCTTTGGCAGCTTCTGATCACGCTAAGCGTGGATGAAGTATGCTTTTTGGTGCCGCTAGTCGTCTTAATATTTATAGTATTATTTTTCATACAGGAATGTTTGCTGTGACAAAACTGAATTTGCGTAATTTGAAATTTGCTTATTCAAAATTTAGTTTAGCTCCAAAATTTGTATTTAGTACAAAACAATTGTGACCAGTTTTTATGTAAGACTTGCAAAATTATTTATATTAGCCAAATTCTTTTTCTTATACGAAAACTATACAATAATCTCACTGTAGAAATTTATCTACAAACACGAACAGATATTAAAAACAAATTGACTAAAGTTCAACATAAATTTTAAATAGTAGGCTTTCAATTGTAACTAGTGGGATTGAGTATAGCATTAGGTTGTTGGTCAATTCATTATGTTCATTTATTATGTTCTGTAAATTTAATTTTGGAGCACAAACTGGATTTATGGGAAAGTCTTCGTTAAATCCAAGGGCGCTTCGCCGTCATCCTCATATTTCATTCGTTTACGACTCATTACAGTTGCAGGAGGATTATAAGCACTATTGGGTGCCTGCTCTAATACTACATTGCTAATGATAGGTTTCTTAGGTGTGCTTAAGTCCAGCGGCGGTGTATTCTCTTTTATATTTTCAGTACTGTCACCTTGCTCGATGGGCTCAAAAAGTGGTTCCGGTTTATCAATGATTCGAGTCAAACCTTTGGCTAAGTCTTGGTTGGTAGCCATCTGATCCGCATTGACTTTCATCAAAGTTAAATATTGATTATATTTGGCATAATTACGCCTGCCTGTTTCATCGTTCATCAACACTTCGGCATCGTTGTGGGACTTGTCTCTCATGGCCTTTAAGCGAATGTGTTTGGTGATATCCCAGCGCCAATTGGAACGATAGGAACATAAAGAGCACTCAAATGGCTTACGATTAAGATGACCCACAATGTGCACATGGAAACGAGAAGCTGTGGCAGCCCAGAATGTGCAATGGGGACACTTGAATACTTTTTTCCAGGGAGCAAACTCTTCTTCATCCTCTGGTGAAAGTTGATCTATAATCTAACAAAACAATAAATGAATTAGTAATGTAAAATGTTATTCATCACCCACCTCTCCATATCCTGGAGCCGTTTCAATGCCACAATAGCTTAGGTCATTTACGGCCTTTGGTAATTCCTCTTCAACAGGCTCCGATTCACTTCCAAGAGATGTCTGCAAATGTTGATTAGTGTTTCGCAAGGCTGGTGTACATATTTGCAAATGTTTTATTAATTCCGTGGCATTTTGAACACTCAGTTGACAGTGTGAGCAAGTTATACGATTATTAGAATTTGATTCTCCCTCAAAATCCAATTTTTTTTTGCTGGTGGTTTGAGGATCAACTGCACTTTCTTCATTTCCATCAATATTACGACGACGAGCGGCTTTCTGCTGGCCTGCAGTTGGGACATGATGATTCTGTTCATGTATGGTGAGCGATTGTTTGATATCCGAGCTAAAATCACATACAGTACATTTAAATATACCATGGGCTCCATGATTTTTGGTATGCCTGTCCAGATTCCATTTGTAGGGTGTATGGAAGTCACATGAATTGCATTTGATCAATGGCATCGAATGATATTTGACATGTTTTTTAAACCTGGCTCTTATTGGTGTGTTATAGGAGCACTTGTGACATTGAAATTGCACAGCTTTTCTATTGCCACCTTCCGGTGTTGGACTATTTGAATTAGGTTCTTCAGAGTCATCGGAGCTACTGTTGTCGGGTTCCAATTTTAAGGCTGGCTGTGGTGCAGTAGGCGTCAGCTGTACTGGCATCATTCGAGTCTGAAACTCAAAGGCCATGGAAAATATGTTATTATTATTAGTCACTATGTCCTGAAGCTGATTAAGCTCTTGTTGACGATTAAAGGCCTCTACACTGCACCTAAGCTGCTGCTCCTGTTGCTGCAGTTCGCATTTAAGCTGTTCCAACGAGGGACCGTTTTGTAGCATACGCAATAAACCAGGATTTATGGAAGCGTTGGCGGGAGAAGGCACCTCAATGCTCTCTTCTAGCCGACGTTTACGCAGCTCACGACTTATATTACGTTTTCCTCTCGTTGAGGCCCCGGCAACTCCTCCAGAACCAACTCCACCACTACCACCGCTATCCGAACAGCCATGAACCATCTTCATGTGTCTAACAAGCTTTTGGAAATGCCGTGAAGCATATAGGCATAATTTGCATTCATTGATCACTATACGTTCTCCGTGCACATCGCGTAAATGGGATAAATGACTTCTAGGATTTTGTGTAAAGAAAGCACATTGATTGCAACTATAGTTCCGCCGTATTTTGCACTGTGGTAAATCATCTCCATTGACAGCTGAGGATTCACCCGTATTTAAAGGTGCTTCTATAACATTTTCTCGTGTCACTGGGTTTGAGAAACATTCTAACATCCGGTTGTTTATATTGTAATGGTCAAGTTGGCGCTCCAGTTGTTCGATACCCAACAATAGATTTGGTCGACGATTAGCACTAGCTTCTGATGCATTTACTGGGGTTTGATAAACAGCTGCACCACTAACTAAACTACGCACCACCAATTGTCCTCCAGTACGCTCTACCATCGAAGGAACTTCCATAATTCACAACTTTTTTGTTTTTTTTCACCGATTTTTTCCGAAATTAATTTTTTTTTTCTTTTTTGTACTACGATGTGAAGCCCACGAGAACTGGCTTCTAACTAAATCACTGTCCGCTGTCACTTTAACTTCTTTACATGTCAAGCCTACTGTGAATGGTTCCTTTAATTAAATCTGTCAAAATGCAGACAAATTAAATAAGACTTATTTTTACTATAAGAAATTTAAAACGAAGAGCTTTATTGTAAATTTAAAATAATATAGAAGACCGATCTCAATCCCAATAAAAGTATAATCGAAGTTCCTTTTAGTTTTAAACGGATAAAGTAACGCAAATCTTTGGATAAGTAATATATATATGTATATATTTGTATAAAAAAGATAGGAGTTTTTATCACAACCTTTTTTTTTCAAAATTCCGTTGTATATAATAAAGCTTATTATATATGTACATAGTTGTACGATCTGAATAAATTTAAGTTTGATAAATCGACCTATTATGCTTAAAAATATATAGCTATATTTTTTGCGTTTTAAAACGTTCAAAAACATCTTACAAACATCTGTGTAATTTCATTAAACCTTAAAAAAGGATATAAAAAACAAAACAATTTTATTTACATTAGTATATAATTAGAGGTATACAGCGACTAGATCAATAATCTGGTTACAAATTTGTTTGGAAATATATAAATCGACATTTGATGCGATTTGAATAATAAACATAAAACTCTTAATTGTAAATTGACTTAGAAACGTGTATCAACTACTTCTCCTTCTTCACAAATGTATATAGGAAGAAGCTGAACCACTAAGCTCGGATCTGAGCCCAGTTCTTCTTTGGTAAAATTAAACAACGGTGGCAAACGCTCTCCATTAGGCATAGGTGATTGCAGGGTTTCCATTAAGCGTAGGACATTATAACTTTCATGCGCACAGGCATAGAGGGGTAATATACGAGCTTCTGGTTCGTATAATAGGCAGCAGTCTAAGAGATTGGACAAATCTTCAGGTACTTGTGTATTTAGCTGTAAACGCCAGTTAGGACGTGAGGATTGGGTACAAATTTTCGTGATGTCGCACATCGATTTAATCCTTGGTACGCGATCTAATCCATCGGTGCCCATTATCTGGATAATGTAGTGCAATTGATCTTTACCGTGTTTATTACTGGCAAAAAGAGGCGCGCCGCTTAACATTTCAGCAAGAACACATCCTGCACTCCACATATCCACCGACAGGCCATAGAAAACAGAGTTCGCCAAAAGTTCGGGAGCTCTGTAAGCGCGGGAGCAAATATAGCTTACGTTTACCTCATTGGGAACTAAAACTTTGGCACTTCCAAAGTCCCCCAACTTGAGCAACATTTGCTTTTCATTAAGAAGCAAATTCTCCGGCTTAATATCACGATGACATATATTCTTTCCATGCAAATAGGCCAATCCTCGAAAGAGTTGATATGACAATATGCGAACATAGATCAATGAAACTGGACGCATCTTTTGACGCTGATGAAACAGATAGTCCAACAGACTCATCGGCATGTATTCCAGTGCCATGATTATGTAATTATTTGGCGGTGTACCCATTTGCATTTGAAAATAGAAAATCATTTTTAATATATTACAGTGGTCGCTTAAATGATCCATGATCTCCACTTCACGTCGTTGATATCTGCCAAAATTAAAAATCTGCTTAAGAGCCACCATATTAGTCTTATGACTATGACAGTTGCTGACCACTTCAGCTTGGTAAACACGACCAAATGTTCCACCACCAATTAGTTTTTTAACTGTAATGGGTGTAGGTACTGCTCTACAACCCAAACGGCAGTATGCCAATGCCTGGAACATTTGATTTTCGGGTATGACATAGTGCACAGGAGCAGCCGGAGGCACTAAGTTTTCCTTGTCTGGTTAGGGGATAATAACGCTAAGTCCGTTTATATAGAAATTATACTAAATAAAATTGATATCTCACCTTGATTTTTCTCAGTCATTTTTGTAGCACCTTTTAAAAAGTGAGATGACAACATTACAGAATACAACACAATGTTCTTCTAGAGTTGCCACTTGGATGAATAACAAAAATGCGTGGCTTACTTAATACGGCCAGACATTTTTATAAAAGTCAGAAGATAAGGATGAGCTTTCCAAGGTCGTGAAGTTTTCATCATCGAATATAAAATCTCTTCTCTCGATAAATAAACTTTCAGGTCAATTTTGAACCTTTATTACAAGTTGATTTCATTATTAAAATAAGTACATTTGATTTTTTCTATCAAAAATAAAAAATTCTGCGGGATGTAGTTTTTTTTTAACTACAATTACCAGAGCAATATGTCAAATATCACATGTGCTTTTCTGCCTTGAAATTCAAATTTTTGTGTTTTATAAAAACAGAAAAAGAAAAAAAATTTAATCTAAAACTTTTCATGGCCCAACGATTCTACCATGCTATGGTAGGAAGATATGTAGATAATAGAATCATTATCTGATATAGGCAAGGTGAAGATGGCAAAGACCAGAACAAAAATCCTAGCTTTGAATTTGAGAAAAGATTTGCCTGATAAAAACAGAACACTTGGACCATATGGGAGGGAATTCATAGTATTCTCTTAATGCTGCAAGATTCACATGAAAGCCAGAATATACTTTGAGATTCCTATATATATGTATGTACATACATATGTAAATGTGGTATTAATCAAAAGTAGGTAAAAGTTTCTATTAGAACATAGATGACAAACTAGATAGACAACTTCTTTACTTTGTCAATAAAGCTAAATGAATATATGTACAATTACTTATCTGGCTCGCAATGAAACTTAACAACTATAAATCATCTTCTATTATTTAATAACGTTTTAGCAATGTTTATGTAAAGACTTTCTCTTTTATAAAATTCGGATTTATTTTTTTATTTAATTAATAGAAACAAAACTTCTCCCATCAAACAAATATGCTGAGACTTCGCTCTCACATAATGTGGAAACAACTGGTAAATGTCTGGTTTGCGGTTTCCTGCGCCTTTATTTTATTATTTGTTTTTTTTTTCAAGACCTTTTAAAATTAACTGCCTCGGCTTAGACCGCCAGCTGCTGTGGTTGTACGCGGCAGCCTGCATCATCCTTTAATGTAGCATACTTTGAGGCGTGTAAGCAAGCAGCAACACGTTGTTGGTGTCAGAAAGTTTTTGCCTTTTATTTGCTCCTGTGGCCGCTTTGAAGGGGTTTTAAATTTTTTTTTATTTTTTATTATGCTTTTTTTTTATGGTTGGTTTTTCCATTAAGCAATTAGAAATTGTGTAAGCATACCAAATGTGATTTAATATACATATTTAATTATAGATGTCTTCTTCATTTAGTATGTACATAGATACATATATGCATATATATGTAGATATGTACTTTATTTAGTTACCAGACGTAGCTTTTGTTTTTCCAGTTTACAGATCAAGTCCAAGTTGCCTCGTGCTTGTCACCGTTTTTCTTGCACATGCAAACAAAAAAAAAAGAGAGGAAGAGAGAGAGAGTGAGATATTAAGTTGGAGAAAACCGGTTTAACAAAGAGCTACTACATATCTAATACCAAGTTCAAGGTCAAGACTGGTAGTAGAGGTAGTGGTTAGTAAGTGCATCACACCATCATCATCATTGTCAGCATCTCGGCATCGGCATCGAAATCGGTATTTCGCGGATCACAAAGGTGTGACTACCCAACCGCAAGTAAAAGCGGCGAACAGCAATGTCAGTGGCAGTGTCTGGGCGGGGGTGGCGCATTCAAAATGTTGTTTAATTACACAGTGGGTAAGTCTAAACAGCTTTTTGTTTTATTTCAGAGAATATGCACAAGTCGAAAGATTTTTCCCACGAATTGCGAATTTCCATTAACCATTGACTTTGAAACGTCAAGTGCTTGGCCACGAGAACGAACGAATGCGGCACGTTGAATCAATTGAAAAGCAAACGGCTAAGAAGGCTCTTTAGTTTGAAGAGTACTTACAATATGAATATAGAAGATATTTACATAAAAGCACCTACGTATGAATTAATTCTTGCATTCATTTTAGTTAATAGAAACAAAATGAAATGAAAGAAAACTTCAAAGTTAATAAATCAAAATAAATAAGACATTTAGTAGTTATATTTAGTAAAACTTTAAAAATATTTACATATATATAGGTAGTTAAAGACTTTTTTTAAATAACAAAATTTAGTTAGGCATTAAAATGTGCCAATGAAATCGTTTAGAATAACATCCATTTGTCCCAAATTTCCTATTGCTGTAATAATCGTTGAAAAGCTAGGCCAAAACTTTACATAATATATTCAAAATTTACTCTACAATTTCGAACATATATCATAGTTATATAATAGATAGAGTGAGAGAAAGAGAAAGAGGAAAAGAGTGAGAGGCAGACAGTGAGATAAATGGACTCTATTGCCATTGAAAATAAACTTATTTTATTTGATTTATGAATGGCATAACAGTTAAAGTTCATTAAGCAATCCCACAGCATCCCCCCATCTCCTTCCATATGACAAATGCTATAAATGTCTAATTTACATTACACGATGAAATATGCCAAGAGGAAATTTTCCAGCACACACAAACACTAAACATTCATTCCATCAACCACTTACCCACAGTCAACTGTCAATTCAAATGTCTGACCCAGGAGCAGCCACTTTGTAATTATAATACCCAGAAAAGACGGATCCATTCTCAAAAAAAAGAGCACCCAAAAAAAGAAAACCGTAAAAGCAAATATTGTATAAACGGATATCCTTAATGTCTGTCCGGGATGCTATGCTACTTTTGGCCTGACAGTCATTTCCGTTTTTGGAACTTTTTTTTTTTTTCATTGCTTTCCGTTGCGAAACTGCGGCAAGGCAAGGAATGTGAATGAGGATACGGATGCGATTGCGAATACGGATGATGGAAAACCTGTTGCTTAGTGAGAGATTTATGCCATCGTAAAATATGCTATTTGAATTTGGGAATTAAAATTTTTAAGGTCTTCTCTAACAAGGCATGACAATGAAGAGGATTTGATTTAAATTCAACTTAAGCCACACAAATCAATAAAAACAATTTTTTAATGCTAATATAAAATTTTGTATACTCTTTAAAGGTTTTAAAGAATTTTTTAATTTGAAACTATTATAAAAATTAATAAACGTAATGTATTTCAAATAGAAAACTTTTATATGTAAAGTCGATCTTTCTATTCTATCTTTCTATTTACTTTCTTGAAAACAAATTCTTAAAATTTTAAAGCTGATTGGATGTAACTTTAAGAACGACTACACTTATACATGTATTAAATGTTTCTTATTGTAAAACTCCCATTATATTTTTAATTATTTGAAATTTGAAAACAAATTTTTACAAATGTTTTATAATGATTTTCGATATATTTTATGTACTTAAGAAAATTTGGATAACGAATCAATTTTCTGATTCGTTTCTAACAGATTCAAAAATGTATTATATGTATATTCCAGATCTATAAAGTATATTAGAGAGGTGTTTTATTCTAAAGTGTTCATAACTATTTAAGTATCATGTAAGTCCTCTTACTTCCAAAAGGATATCTAGATAACGATGGAGAACTTCATAATGTACGATATATAGAAGTTTACTTCAAGGAAAGTCAAGCTCTTTATTTCTAAGGTATTGACAACCATTTAAGTGTTTTTAAAGTTCTGTTACTTCCAAAAGGATATCTAACAATCGATGGATACTTTCATAGCGAATGATATTTGGAAGTTTCCTTCCAAGGAAAGTCAAATTTTGAATTGTTATTGCCACCATGTATGGTGGATTTTCATTTCCTTTCCGGCCATGACACGCATTTACCACACAACTTCTAACAACCTTCCCTCTGCTTTGTCTCTCTCCCTCTCTATTTACAATTCATGCGACACTGTCACATTCACACACGCGTCGGCCATTAGGCAAAAGTAAGCTAGAACTAGGAGCTGTTGCTGCCATTTTCTCTCATCTAAAACGGAAGTTGTCTGTGTTAATGGAATTACATGAATTTCAACTCTGAACCGCAGAGTATAAAAGGACGACGACACAAAACAGGGGGGAGACTAAAGCAAGCGACATTTCCTGCAAATGCATGGCCCATAAACTTTCGGTTACGAAAGTTTTTGCTTCACTCCCGGAAATGATAATGGGCCCAACCGCCTTATAGCATTAAAGCCATTGCCTCAGTACTACCACTACCATAAACAGAATTCCACTTTAGATTTCCGCATCAAGCAAAAAAAAAACCAAATTGTAAAAGAAGAAATGTCAATTTTTTCTGTTTCAGTTTGATTTTATTTTTAATGCAGTTTCAACGAGTTCCAGTTAAACTGATGGGTACAGTAGGTGCGGGTATGGGATTCGTATGGGATTTGCAACATCCTCCTTCCATGTGTCAAGCAGCTGTTAGCCCACTTTCTCTCACTCCTTGCCACTTTCATTTGCCATTTTCAACAAAAATGTTTTCCTTGGCTCATTGCCAAAAAATTTTAGACATTTTTTTTCTTCTATGTTTTACATGAGGTTTGTTTTTATGTTGTCTACTGTTTGTCTGTTTTTTTGTTTGTTTGTTTCTTGCTTTGTTTCATTTTGCAACCATTTAAGTGAAATGCAAAAATTTTCTGTTAAAATTTAAGTGCAATTTTGGTTATATATAAGTATTAGTAATTGAAAAGAGAAAGTTCTGCAATGGCAAGAGAACATCGTTTAAAGTAGCAGGATTTTAAATTTAGGGGAGATTTAAAGTATCTAATGCTCCAGTTTAATTTAGTTGCCAGCATTACGCAAGAGGCTTTAACTAAAAATATTTTAAGGAACAGTTTTGATTATTCACTCTGTTGAGTCGACAAGTCCTTTCAGGCTCTCAGCTCCTGTCTTTTTGATGCACCTTACAAGGCTGTTTATTTATTTAAATAAAATGACGAAATATATTAAATCCAAATCCTAGTACTATTAAACGTAAATTTCTTATGCAAATATTCTTGTAATAGAAAAATCGAATTGAGTTTTTGATTTAGTATATTGAATTTCAAAGAATATCCATTATCATTAAAATTTAAAATCAATTGTTTTTAAGTTCCTTGGTAAATTTATAAAGTTTTTAGGACTGTATGAAAAAATATAGAAAAATAAAAAATAGTTATTCATGTAGATAATTTAACAACAAAATTTTAATTTGAGAAAAATTTAAACATTTTTTAGTTTAGAAATTTTTTGGAATAAGTTTCATTCATTGTTTAGTTTAGTTTACAAATTGCCTTAAATTGGTTTACCTTTCAAAACAAGCCAATAGTTTTTATTAAAAGTTAGATTTGTTTTTCATGTGCCTGATTGTCAGTTTGACTGAATTTTTTAATAATTCTTTAGTTTTTATATAATTTCATAAGTTTTTCAATAATTCTTTATTTTTAAGGCATAAAACACAAAAAACTTGGGAAAGAAATAATTCTTAAATCAAAAAATATTCTAAAAACTCGAATTATCGATATAATGTTTTAAGAAATGAAAAATTAAAAATGTATCTAATCAAAATGTCAATCAAAATTCATGTTCTTGTATTAAAATTGAAATATTATTTAAAAATAAATTTTGAACAGATGTTTGCACAGCATAGAAGGAAGGATCGTCGATATTATCTTCTCTTTTTTTGCTTTAAGCTTTGTGTATCTCGGAATCCTTATATTATAGAGTTCCAATAGGAACGATCAGTTGAGAAGAATAAGGATGTACTTTAATAACCTTCTTTGTTTTTAATCGATTATCTCAAAACTTTGTGTTTGTGGAGTTTGTATACTTCTTAACATATCCAACAAGTTTTATCAGAATAGGTTTAATATATTTTATAGCTCCCATAGGAACAATACGTCAAGAATATAGTTTTATATCATTATCTTGGTTATTTCAAACGCGATTATTACAAAATTTATTATTTTTGAGTTTTATATACTATCGTACA
Source organism: Drosophila neocordata (assembly GCA_018903615.1). Taxonomy (NCBI): domain Eukaryota; kingdom Metazoa; phylum Arthropoda; class Insecta; order Diptera; family Drosophilidae; genus Drosophila; species Drosophila neocordata. The sequence continues at coordinate 3,647,125 of JAEIGI010000010.1, read as the reverse complement.
CTTTTGCCAAGTTTCATTAGAATCGGCTTACCATATCATAAAGCTACCATAGAAAAGATCGGTCGAGAATATAGTTTCGGATGAATAACTTGGCTGTTGGGGGAGTGATTGTTTCAAAATATAATTTTAATCATATTTAAATTAAATATAAAAATATCCCTATAATAAATATATATAAATATTCTACCAGAATTGTTTGACTATATGCTATATCTATCATGGGATCAATCGATCTTAAGAAAAATGTTTGGTAATTATCTCTTTTCTTAAGCCATATACATGAAATTAGGTTTGACTAAATTATATAACTCCTAATGATTCTGACCAAATATATGTATACAACTGTAGTTTGTAATAAATATTGTAATGTATGAAAGTTAGTTTGTAAGGGTAAAGAAACTTCGGCACGACGAAATTTAGCCAGTATTTCTAGTTTTAATTGTGTTTTTCTTAAAAATATTATCGTTTAATTTTAGCTTTTTTGCTTGTTTTTAATGCATTTAATGCAGTAATAAATCAAAGTTTATTTTACTATTTTATAGATTTATGTGCATAGGGTTAAGTTTTTTTAAGAATATATTTTTAATTTATAAATTTTGTAAGGTTTTTACTGGCGCACGTTGAAAATTTGTGTGAATATATTAAATAAGGAGAAATTATAATTAATTATTACTGTTATTATTAAATAATCTATATATTAAAAATATAGAATATATAATTCAAAAGAGTATATATTTCATATTATTGTATAATAGTTATATCTAGATATTTAGCATATGTCTATTTATATACCTTTTAGTAAATTTTTTACCTATTTATGAATTCCATAAACGATTCTTAAGTAATTTTTCAGCTAATATAACTTATTTATGAAGGATTTGACCACATTCTTTTTCTTGTTTAAGCGTTTAATTTATTTATTTATTATTTTTTTTGCTTTATTCAGCCACGCCCATTGCGTTAATAGTCTTATAGCCACTCACACACTCAACTAGTTGACCGCCAAAAGAAAAAAAAAAAAGTGTTGAACGTGCAAATCCACGCCCACAAAATGTTGCGTGTGCGTACCCCCTGGCCAAAGTAAACGTTGATGATGGGCCAAGACAACATTTAATTGAGCAACAGGGCAACAGAAACAGGTTTCGGTTTTAGCCATACCAGGGAACAGCTGCAACATATGAAATTGGCTCCTCTCTTGGTATGTTTCTTTTAGCCATAATGTTGCATGTTGCCTGGCCAAAGACTAAGATGTTGTTATGGCCATTAAAAATCAAGAACTAGGTCAAGGTTATAAAGATCATAATGATCATGATATTGAATTGTTTTGCCTTCAAACATGTTGCATGTTGAACAGCGCTGCCTGACTGTTCTCAGACCCATGACACTCGTAACTGTTCCCACTTGAGAGGTATGAGTAATACATAGTAATAATAAATATGGTAAAAGGCTCTCCTTTTATCGTACAAATCACTCGGTTCATATGAGTTTGTGTTGCTTTTTAAAGCTTCGCTAATTATTTGACTTCAATTTGGAAATGTTTATAGGGGAAATTTATTTAAAATTCTTAATTGCCTCGAAACAAAACAGAAAATACAACACAATGAGTTAAGCCCTATAATTAGATCTCTTACCTGTTTAAGGTATCAAATTTTCATATATAATATAATAATTTTTGGCAATTTATATGCAATGCTTGGCTGCATTTTTCAACAATGATCCTCCAATTTGGCATGCCTGGTTAAGTCCACAAGTTCAATAAACACACTTTCTGGGCAAGAACAGAGAGGTGGGAATGCCAACAAGAACAAAGCCAAAAGCTTAAGTCAACTGTGAGAGATCAGAGTTCATCATCGTGGCTTAACTTCCTGCATTTTTTTTTAATGGGATTTTAACATGCATTTTAAATTAAGTGCGTTCAGCACTTAAATGTTGAATTTTTTTGTTTTTAAGTAAGAAAAAAATGCATTAATCATATTAATTTATTTTATACATTTTGACATATCAAAAGCACAAAAAATAAAAACCAAAAAGCAAAGAATGCAAAACGTTTTATTATTTTTGCTATTATTTTTGTGAAATAATTTACATTTAAATACATTTTATAGGGTTTTTTGTAGTTTCTGTGTAACAATTAAAATACAATACATTTTTAGGCTTCTCAAATATTTTTTTATTATTTGCATATTCATATTTAAATATGAAAAATATTGAATAATAAAAACAAAAATATGTATATCAACAAAAATCAAAATTCTCGAATCAAAGATCAAAATTGTCAATATAACTTAGCAAAAAAACTAAAGCAAAGATTTTCAAAGGTTGCTGTTTTAATTTTATAAAAATGTTGTTGTATACCCTGTATTTATAAGGTAAAGGGTGTATTAGGGTCAAATAATGTATGTAAAGAAGGAAGAAGAAGGCATTTCCGACACCATGAAGTATACATACTCTTGATTGCCATCTGTCTGTCCGTCTGTACGCCTAGATCTCAGAGACTATAAGAGCTAGGACAACAAAATTTGGTGCGAGCATTTGGCTAATATCTACGCAAAACAAGTTTATTTTATATTTTTGCCACGCCCACTTTCAACCCCACACTTGGGAAAAAACAAATAACTAGAGCTGTATTAAAGCTCTCGCATTCTCTTTTAGAATACCCAATAATGTGGTAAAAAGGTTTCAGCTGATTAAGTTTCGTCGAAATCGGTCTATAAATATAGGAAATACATATATCTGTGTATGTAAAATTTGTTTTAAATTCCCGTCTGCGACATTAAGTAGTGAGAGTGAGCGAGATAGTATGTGTATGGAGAATTTCTGTTTAAATTGATGGCAAATTTGAAGAAGTTTAGTTGTATAATGTGCCTCTACTTGGTACAGGGTATACTTGAAGTCGTTAATGACGAATTGCTTGCTTGATTTTTTTTAGTAATTTCTTTAAATTCCTAAAAATGATAGTTCTTTAAACATTTGTATCAAATATTTTGGCAAAAACTAGGACGATCAAAACTTATTCTCTTTGTTTACTCTTTAATCTAAAATTTTTGATTTAATAAATAAAAAAATTTTTATGCACATTTTTTAAATTTTAAGCATGAATATTTATTTTAAAACATCAAAGTCAAATAATTGGCCCTATGACTCCCCTAAATGCCATCCATCATTTACATATTTTTATGAGTTAAAAGATGCTTAAAATTTAAACGTTAGCATTTTATTTTATTTAAATTTATTTTAACTGATATATAACCGTTTTATTTTGTTCTCTTCCTTTTGCTATAAACTTTTCAATTAAGCATTTAAATTACCTTTTCGGTTGATAAAATTTGCATTTGAAATATATAAATTGTGTGATATATTTCATTTTGCCGTAGACATTAACATTTTCAATCACAGTCAAGTGCACGCCCATTTGGAACAACCCAGAAAAAAAGATAAATAATGATGAGCAGAGACTTAAACAGAGACAAACTGTCGTATACGCAATATTTGTCTTAAGGGACTACTGTTGTTGTTGTTGTTGTTATTATTGTTCCACTTGTGACCATCTGTGTGTCTTCCAGTCAATGTCTATTAGTTGTCTTTAAGCTGTCTGGCTAAGACTAATTTGATTGCTTAAATGCTTTTGCCAAAAGGAATTAACTGTACGACGACAAGAACAACAATCTGCTAGATGTTTGTCATTAGTAAAAGTCCCACCCTTCACCAAACGTCCCACCACCCCATTATTGCCCCCCAGTACAACTGATAGTTGTCTGAGTCCTGGCATTTTGGCATATTAGAAAGAGATTATGTAAGGATGTGACACGCAAAGTGAAGAACAGGCAAAAGTTTTTGAACACCTTTCGAACAAAAAGTACTTTAATGTTTTCCACTCCCCTACTTACTACAACCATCCCCTTATATCAATCCCCTTAAGTTCTCTGTTAGAGCTCAGTGAACTTTTGCCTTAATAAGCGCAATTGACATTTCAAGTAAAGGTGGTAGATACTAGCAAGTAAGTATCTATAAGGGCGTCACTTACGACACACACACACGCACACACAAATATATATATTTGTCAAACAAAGTTGCCATCACAAATGTATGTAGGATCTTTATATGTGGGCAATGGATGCACATGACACACATCCTGGCTGGGATTGGCCACCATCAGCATCCAAAGCAGCAGGCACTCTATTCAGCCATAAACTGAGAAAAACATCCCATGGGGCCCTGAGTTCTGGGACAAGAAACATTCAATGGAGCATTAAACTGTCCAAATCGAAACAGAAACCTGAACGTAACGCAACGTAACGTAACGCAAAAAAAAAAAAAAAAAATAATAACAGCTAAAATAAAAATAAAAATCAATAAATTATGTAGCAGCAATTTTAAAGCTGTGGATTTTTGTTGGCCTTTAGCTTTATTACAATTTTATAAGGTGTTTACGACTTTAAAAACTGCCATAAACTTTGCCGTTTGATGTTCCCCTTAACAAAATCTTTCTTGTGGCTAAGATAAAAGTTAAACACTTGACAGCAGCGGACCAGAAATGGTGGTGGGCTACATAGTTTTCCCATCTCATCCCATCCCATTCCATTTCAGACTTTAAGTAGTTCAAAGTTGAGGAATGCCAAACTGAAAGTAATGTTAACAGAGAAGAGAAGAACGAAAGGAATCATGAAATTCTCAAGCATATTAGCCAAGCCACATTGTGCCTACTAATGAGAGCTCGTTTATGGTAGACATCCGCATCCGGTTTCCGGGGCGTTAGCCTGTAGGGTCCCTCCCCAAAGAGGGAAACACCTGAATATATGCCCACAGACTCTGACTGCTGTTGGCCATTTTATTTGCCTTTGCCTTGGTTTTCTCTTTTTCAATTGCTTTTTTTTTATGGCCTTGTGGCTGGAGGATATTATGGGTTTGTCATGGAGCTTAGTCTGTGCGGATTTTGTGTCTGACTTTTGGTTTACAAAAAATATTTTTTTTTTTGGAATTCTTAAGCTATAATTTGCAAAAGGTTTTTATTTTTTTTTTTAAATTTACAATTTAGAAATGTGACGAGTTTAATATTCTATTGTTCTTTTACTCAAAAATTGGACATAGTTTTTAATAATTAATTAATTAATTTAATTACATAATTATATTATTATTATTAATTAAATATATAATAGCAAAAAATGTTTTTAGTGTAGCTTTTGACTTATTAATTCTTAAAAATAAAGTTTGTATATATAAAAAAATCTATTGATAAAGAATGTCTTTTGTTTTCTATTATTCAGTTAAGCAATTTTTTTAAAAATATAGTACATTTTTTATCAGTTAAATCAAAGCTTACTAAAGTTTTTTTTTAGAAGCTGAAAAAGGTTTTAAAATATTTAAAATATTGGAAGGCAATTTTTATAAAAATCAAATTTAGTTTTCTGTAATATAATAATTTCCATACTGGAATATAAAAGTTTAATAATGAATCAAATTAATGTACATAAATCTTAACAAAATCAATAATAGATAACATAAAAACCGAAATATTAAGTAAACTAATAACAGAAAATATCAATAAAAAAGATTTAGAACAATTTAGACTAAAATTTTTTTGTAACATAAAAAATATTATTTTTTGCATATTAATAGCATTTACTGAATACAAACATTAATTATAAAAAATAATAAAAGTCTAGGATGATAATAACAATCTTATTAAAGGCTACATTAAAGATGAAGATTCTAATAAAATACAAAAATCCAATATAATATATTTCAATTAAAAAAGGTTTACAAATACATTAAGATCATAGATCATAAAAAGATACAAAAAAAACTTAAATAAAAATTTTAAGTCTGGGGAATTGGATTACAACAAATTGAGTCATTAGCCCCGATTTATACACAATTTCCGAAACTACTGTAAACTTTTATACACCATCATAATAAATATACCTCTTTCAAAAATCCCTAAAAACATGTTGCAAATCAAAAGGATACTCCACTAATACCCGACTTAAGAAAATTCTCAAGAAAACCTTAATGCAGCGAATATAACAAATCTTCTATGAGGAAAAAGAAAATCTAATTATAAGAACGAATTAAATAGAATGAAATATGTAAAGTATTTAGTATAAATAAATAATGTTAGACAATAATATTATACTTAGCGGGATTCCAATTCCAACTACAAAAGGACCAGTCGACAACTTTGGTAGTTAAGGCTGTCCCCCCTGTAGCTTTTTTATATATAATCTAATAATAATATTAATAATATTTTTCGTTAAGCAAATCTCATATGTAACTATATATAGACTACTTAATTTGTATAAAAAAAATATATTCTGTAATATTCTAATTATTATATAATAATTAGTACAAGCTCATTTTATCTTCGTTTAAACGAAAACTTGTCGGAAAAGGTATATATAGTGGAATCGAAATACTATTTATTTTGAAAATATTGAATATATTATAACAGTTTTGCTATATGTTTATATATTATTTATAACAGTTTAGTTTCTTGAAAATTTAGTTCAACAATAGTTTACTAAACTAGCTTAGCTTTCTGATATAAGAAAAATAAAAAAACAAATTATTTACTTTTATTTAGATTAAAGGTTAAGAAATAGTTTCTCTGTTAATTTTAAACGTTGGAATTGAGAGTTAAAAAATCACATGTTAAAAACGATTCTGTATGTTTTCTAAGACCAGTTAATAAGTTATGTGATCATATTTCTTATTTTAAAAAACACAACTAAAATTTCAAACTTGCTTACAAATATAAAAGAATTTCAATGATTCAGACTCTGTAAGAGTATACAAACTTTTGTGCGTTGAACTTTCTTTGAGTCTAGTCAAATGGGTTAAATTTTCACTCTACTGCACACACACACACATGAACATACACTAATACATACATATGTTGATTTTCCCAGGCATTTTCCTGTTTTTGTTTTCTTTTTTAAGCGTACCTTGACATTTGCATCATAAAGTGTACAAATTATGTGTAATCGCAAAAGATAAGAGAGAAAAAGGGGTTCTCCATGTGCACGCAATATTGTTATGGAGCAGAAAGAAATTAAATGGAGAGAATTAAAGTATTTTTTTTTTTAAACCTTTTTCAAAAGCCTCTTTCAATGACACTCACACACACATATACTTTGATGTCTCATAGATGTTACAAAACTTTGCAATTAAATGCGCCAAAGACATGTCAAAAAATTTTGAAATCCATTAAAAATTTGCTTTATGCCTATGTATATATATATGGATGGGCCCTTGCTGGAGACCATGCCCCAAAACATAGTTCAAGATTTCACATTAAGATAAATTCCAAGGAAATACAAAAAACAAAAATAATAAAAAATAAATAAATAAAAAGAGTCGCCAATTGACAGTTTCGTTTCGTTTTACTCAAAAAATAAACAAAAAATATAGTTAGACAATTAAGAATATATTTATATAGAAGTTTTTATACTCTTGCTTATTTGTTTTTTAATTATAAGAAATGATAATAATTTTGTTATGGTTTGGAATTTTGGAATTGAATCATTTATTTGAAATATTGGCTTGTTACGCTTGTTGTTAGCCTATATTAAACTAAATTGTATGAAACAGCAAAATATTTGGTTTAAAACTATGGAAATTTGATTGATAGATTGAAATTAAAATTAGTTTGTGATTTTTATGAAACTTTATATAATATATACCGAATATTTATATATATATACCGATTAACTTACAAATGTATATATTTATCGATTTACTTATAAATTATATATAAAACTTTTGTTTTAAAACTATGGAAAATCAATACGTATTGATTGAAATTAGAATTAGTTTACGATTTTAAAGAATTTTATGTATATGAATAGGAATATAGGTATATATACCTTAATATATAAAATAAAACGAATAAATACATTTTATACTTTAGTGTTCTTACATAGTCAACTTCCAATATACAAAATAATATACTTTCTTTTCTGTTTTGTTATTAAAAGTCTTTAGTTTTTGTTTTATGTTTTTTTTATGTTTCCATTTAAATTTTATAGTTTGCAAATATACGAAAAATTTAATATATTTATAATATATTTTATTAACCAAAAACATTTGCGGGAAATCCTACTACTATTTTTTAAAATTCTAAAATAATATTTGAAAAGTTTAAACTGTTTCAAATCTTTAGCTTGAAATAATATTTTAAAGCTTCAACTGTCTGAAATCTTTACCTTCAAAAACTTCTACATATAGTCAGTATACTTCTTCAATATAAGGGTATAGAGATAAGAAACACATTTGTTGGGGGATTTTATTTGGCATTAGGTCGCATTGAAGGTCTGCAAAAAAAAAAAAACAAATTTCAGGTAGAAATTTTATCTTTCAAGTGACCATTCTTCAGGTTTAACCACTCCCCAAAAATGAAATATTTTCTTCATCATCTTTTTTTTGTTTTTGGTTTTATTATTATTATATATGTATATATATACATATGTATATTGTTGTTTATTTTTTTAAGGCTGGGCAGATCACGTTTCTTAGTGAAAATGTCTCATTAACTAAATGCAGCAGACAAAATTTGTATATCGAAAACCAAAAATCTTTAACTGCAAAAACGTTTTTGAGGTCACTAATTGTTATTACAGATGCGAATTTGGTCGGTTGGCTGCTTGGGGTGCGTATGTATAATGAAATTCTTTTTGGCTTATATTGTTTTACCGTAAGCCACTTTTACTTTTTATATTTTTTTCTTTTTACGTTATTTTTACCGCTAACTGCAGACGTTTTTATAGGCTTAAAGTGGAGGCTGATTGCAGCCTCTGATTGACAGCTGCTTCGGCTACTTGAAGCTCAGTCGGTAAATCATTTGGCCAGTTACCATCGTTTCACTCCACCACTCTGCCATATCAGTCTTGCCCCTCCTTAAACAATACTTGGACTTTTGCAGCTCATAAATATTTGGAGAACGCGTGCTTGCCCGGCGGCAATCTTGTCGTCTCAATCTGCCTTTGCCACCTCGCACCACCTACCTTCCTTCTACTGTTTCTCTTCCTTTAGCTCAGATGTTTATGATAAACATGCCGCAATGTAGGTAGGCATATGTAAAATGAATATATATATATATATATATTTGAGTGTATGTATATGAGTGTATGTATATGATGTCAGTCAGTCAGTCAGGCAGGCAGTCAAGTCGGCCTAAAAACCCAAAAATATTGTTACAACAGCCAACAATATGTTGTTGCTGGAGATATCTTAGATATGGTTAGTTTTGGGCCAGTGCTATGATTTTTGGCATTGGATTTGTGTTTTTTTTGTTGTGTCTGATGTGTACATAAAATCGATAATATCATGAAATATTGACAATAGAAAAGTGATTCAGGCTTCTCTGAAATTGCTCTATAATTTGATTGCTTGTACATATCAAGTAGGTAGCCAAATATTGTATACTTATGTACATATAGGGGTGCCATAAAGGGGATAAACTGAATATTGTTCACAAAATTAAATTGATTTTTTCTGCTGATACAATTTAAGCATTGAAACACAAAATAAAATCTAGAAAAAAAGGATCAAATTTTAATAAATGAATAAAGAAGTTGTTATTAAGCCTTTTCATAGCAAATTAATTATTTGTTTTGGTTTAAAAAAAATCAAACATAAATTAATTACTTACAATACATTTTTAAAAATGACTAAAGACAGTGTAATTTTATTTGTAAAAGAATATATATATTTTTTTTTAAATAAAAACAAATAAAATAATAACATATAGATCCTCCTTAACTCTGAATTTGATCTATTTATATTGCTTATATCTACTAAAAATGCCTTTTAAAAATGAACAAAAGCAAAAGATTAGTATTTCTATTCTATTTCTATTTCTCCGGTTTAACTTTATGTTTGTGCCTATTTCTTTTTGTTATTTTATATTTTTGAATTTATGTCACTGAGATATATGTTTTAATAGTAAGTTATTAATTATATTTAGTTAAGAAGTTATATTTACTATATTTAGATAAGAAGTAACTTATAAAACTGAATTAAAGAAGAGCAGAATTAGTAACTATAGGGATAGGCTAATTTTGACCGTGCCGAAGTTTAAACACCCTTATTGATTTATGTATATTCACTATTGATTTATATAAATTTACTAGAATCTTTAGGAAGTACATAAAACTAAACAAATCAAAACTAAATGACCATGACTTGAGAAAAAGTTTTCATGCAAAAATTTTTATTTTGTCCGCATATAATAACTATAGCTTATAGTCGACCGAGTCTGGCAAAACTGAATAGAGAAATTTTGACGTATACATATACCAAAATATATGCAAATACCAAATTTTTTGAAAATCGATTCTTGATTATTGATCTAAGACTATATTTTAGAACTATCGTTCCTTTGGAAGTTGACGATATAGTCAACCGATTCTAATAAAGCTTGTTACGAAATATATTAAACTTACAAACACCGTAATATAGTAATATTTTGGTGGAGAATTAGAAAACCACAGACGAGGCTTCGGGAAGGGAAGATTAATAAGAGTCAGGTTAGTAGAATGAGAAAGAGGCTGGTTTGACTCCTCAGTACAGACCAAGAAGGTAAGAACAATAAAAACAGGGTTTGAATCGAATCACTGACTTTTCCGTAAGGTTTTAATTATAACTTTTTGGGTTTTAAGCTTTAAGTCATTCAGTTCATTTCAAGTTATATACACTTTATGGAACTTTTGTTTTAAAAAATTTTGGTATTTAATAAAAACTAATGCTCATTTTAATATATTAAAACTATTACAGTTTTATTACTTTTTCTTATTAACTAAAATCCTGTTTAAAATTTAAACTTAAAAATATTAATTTTATTTATAAATCAGCAACATTATATAATTTAGTAGCTTTTCATAAAGAATTATTTAGCTTTTTTTTTTAAATATTTGCTTTATATATTTTGTTTTATAATAGAAGTTCTTATGATTTTTTTTTTTGGAAATTTAAGTTTCTTTTTGTAAAAGTCTCAAAATTCTTAGCCTGTTAAGTATTAATTTCTAATTGATAATAAAATTATGAAAATTTTAAAGAGTTATATTATTAAAATCATTTTTAAAATTTTATGGATACAATTGCTTAAGACAAATTTTTCGAAAGATTTGTTTTTTTTTCATAAGTTGAATTTATTTACTTAAATTTTCTAAACTGGTATTCTCAACTTACATAAGTTTTAATTAATACAGTTTTTTTAAAGAAATCATACAATATTTATCTATATTAGCCGTTTTTCACTCAAGACTTCTACGTTTATTAATAAAAGAATTTCAATAAGTAAAATTTCTTAGTTTGTCACCTTTATGCTTTACCAGTTTTCAGCATAAAGCCAAATAAATTTAATTTGACATTTTGGCAAATAGGACATGCCCTTTTCCATCAGCATCACCATAAACGCTATATATAAAATATTCATTTCATACAAGTTTTGTTCATATTGGTGACAACATTTCAAGCTTTTGTTTTTTTAGAATTTTCTTTGTCTTCTGTCCTAACGATTGGGCCATAAATTCTATAAAAAATAAGGGAAGGAAGAGAATCTGGCAAGCAAATACAACTCCTCTTCACTATGTATATATACGGATATGTATATATGGACTGGTAACATATCGCGATCCAGTGTCCAGATATGTCGGCAAAATGTCAACAGTGTCGCTGTTAAGCGCCACTCAGGGGAGCCGTTGGCTCGCTCTATATATATATATATGTATATATGTATATATATATATATATATATATATATATATATATGTGTGTGTATCTATATATGTAGTCTCACCCCAAAACGCCGACACGTTTGTCATGAAACGACACAAGCTTCCGCTCTGAAAAATAAAGAAACATTTTTCAATGCGTCAGACAAAAAAAAAAGAAGAAAGACAACGATTCAAATAAACAAAGATACATTCGTATAAATTGTAAAATAACAAAAAAAAAAAAAGCCACGTTAGACGCTTCATTGCACAACTATTTGGCAAAGGTAAAGTACTGAATGGAACACAAAACGCTTAATTTAGTTGTACAAAAATATATATTAATTGTTATTTGTATATATATTTATATATATACATAAGTGTTGTAATTGGTAAACTGACGTTGGGAAGTTAGGAATCATTTGAACCCAAGGAAAATTGGTTAAGCCAATTGCTATAACAACTTTTTACAAATAAAGTATAGATATATTCTTATTATTACTTATTTTTATTTATTTATGTCACTTGTAAATAGGAAATCAATTGAACGGGTCATTAGATTAATAAATGACTAATATTATAATTATAATTTACTTTGTAATACTTTGTAATTTGTATAAAATAATTACTGTAAAATTGTTCGATTTCAAATTGGACTTTGTAAAGTATCTATCTACTGAATAATATTTTAGAGGTTGTTTCTTACTTGACAATTAGGCTCCGATATATGTTTATATTATATATAGTTAAATAAATATACATTTATTTAGAAACTTAAAAATCTATAGAAAACTTTTCAAAATATCTAATTAAAGTTATATATTAAACAGAAATTATAAGTCCAAGCTGGAAACAAAATGAATCGTATTTATAAATTTAAGTATGAGTATAGTAAATATCATATTTCACCATATTTGATTTATATATATAAAGCAGAAAAAGAGAACTTTTGATTTTTTTTATTAATTCATTATAATTTTAATGCCAACAAACAAGCAAAAACTACTCAGAACTATAATTTGAAGTTGCGACTTTGATGCTCCCAAAACAGCTTTTTGGACTACAGACGCGATGAAACAGTTTACAACACTGGCTCCAATACGGAAAATCAATTGCTGTTAAAAGTTGCCACTAGGCTGCACAACCGCTACACTACTGCAGTACTACCGCTACACTACTGCAGTACTACCGCTGCACTACCGCTACACTACCGCTACACTACTACAGTACTACCGCTACACTACCGCTACACTACTTCTATACTACCTCTACACTACCTCTACACTACCTTTACACTACCTCTACACTAACTCTACACTACCGCTACACCACTACTACAGTACTACCGCTGCACTACCGCTACACTACCGCTACACTACTGCAGTACTACCGCTACACTACTGCAGTACTACCGCTACACTACTGCTACACTACTGCAGTACTACCGCTGCACTACCGCTACACTACCACTACTACAGTACTACCGCTGCACTACCGCTACACTACCGCTACACTACCGCTACACTACCGCTACACTACCGCTGAACTACTGCAGTACTACCGCTACACTACTGCAGTACTACCGCTGCACTACCGCTACACTACTGCAGTACTACCGCTGCACTACCGCTACACTACTGCAGTACTACCGCTGCACTACCGCTACACTACCGCTACACTACCTCTACACTACCGCTACACTACCGCTACACTACTGCAGTACTACCGCTACACTACTGCAGTACTACCGCTGCACTACCGCTACACTACCGCTGCACTACCGCTACACTACTGCAGTACTACCGCTGCACTACCGCTACACTACCGCTACACTACCTCTACACTACCGCTACACTACCGCTAAACTACTGCAGTACTACCGCTACACTACTGCAGTACTACCGCTACACTACCGCTACACTACTGCAGTACTACCGCTACACTACCGCTACACTACTGCAGTACTACCGCTACACTACCGCTACACTACCGCTACACTACCGCTACACTACCGCTCCACTACCTCTATACTACCTCTACACTACCGCTACACTACTGCAGTACTACCGCTACACTACCGCTGCACTACCGCTACACTACCGCTACACTACCGCCACACTACTGCAGTACTACCGCTGCACTACCGCTACACTACCGCTGCACTACCGCTACACTACCGCTCCACTACCTCTATACTACCTCTACACTACCGCTACACTACTGCAGTACTACCGCTACACTACCGCTGCACTACCGCTACACTACCGCTATACTACCGCTACACTACTGCAGTACTACCGCTGCACTACCGCTACACTACCGCTGCACTACCGCTACACTACCGCTACACTACTGCAGTACTACCGCTGCACTACCGCTACACTACCACTAGTACAGTACTACCGCTGCACTACCGCTACACTACCGCTACACTACTGCAGTACTACCGCTACACTACTGCAGTACTACCGCTGCACTACCGCTACACTACCGCTGCACTACCGCTACACTACTGCAGTACTACCGCTGCACTACCGCTACACTACCGCTACACTACCTCTACACAACCGCTACACTACCACTACACTACTGCAGTACTACCGCTACACTACCGCTACACTACTGCAGTACTACTGCTACACTACTGCAGTACTACCGCTGCACTACCGCTACACTACCGCTACACTACTGCAGTACTACCGCTGCACTACCGCTACACTACCGCTGCACTACCGCTACACTACCGCTACACTACCGCTACACTACCGCTACACTACCGCTCCACTACCTCTATACTACCTCTACACTACCGCTACACTACTACAGTACAACCGCTACACTACTGCAGTACTACCGCTGCACTACCGCTACACTACCGCTACACTACCTCTACACTACCTCTACACTACCGCTACACCACTACTACAGTACTACCGCTACACTACCACAGTACTACCGCTACACTACTGCAGTACTACCGCTGCACTACCGCTACACTACCGCTACACTACCTCTACACTACCTCTACACTAGCGCTATACTACCGCTACACTACCGCTACACTACCTCTACACTACCTCTACACTACCGCTATACTACCGCTACACTACCCCTACACCACTACTACAGTACTACCGCTTCACTACCTCTACACTACCGCTACACCACTACTACAGTACTACCGCTACACTACCTCTACACTACCGCTACACTACTACAGTACTACCGCTACACTACCGCTACACTACCTCTACACTACCTCTACACTACCTCTACACTACCGCTACACTACCTCTACACTACCTCTACACTACCTCTACACTACCTCTACACTACCGCTACACTACCGCTGCAATACCGTACTGCAGCTCTACCGCTACACTACTGCAGTACTACCGCTGCACTACCGCTGCACTACCGCTACACTGCTACATTACTACTTACATTACACTGCTACATTACTACCGCTGCACTACCGCTACACTACTGCAGTACTACCGCTACACTACTGCAGTACTACCGCTACACTACTGCAGTACTACCGCTACACTACTGCAGTACTACCGCTACACTACTGCAGTACTACCGCTACACTACCGCTACACTACCGCTGCACTACCGCTACACTACTGCAGTACTACCGCTACACTGCTACATTACTACTACATTACACTGCTACATTACTACCGCTGCACTACCGCTACACTACTGCAGTAGTACAGCAGTACTACCGCTGCACTACCGCTACACTACCGCTACACTACCCCTACACTACTGCAGTACTACCGCTGCACTACCGCTACACTACCGCTAAACTACTGCAGTACTACCGCTGCACTACCGCTACACTACAGCAGTACTACCGCTGCACTACCGCTACACTACCGCTACACTACTGCACTACTACCGCTACACTACCGCTGCACTACCGCTACACTACTGCAGTACTACCGCTGCACTACCGCTACACTACTGCAGTACTACCGCTGCACTACCGCTACACTACCGCTACACTACCTCTACACTATCTCTACACTACCGCTACACTACCGCTACACTACCGCTACACTACTGCAGTACTACCGCTACACTACTGCAGTACTACCGCTGCACTACCGCTACACTACCGCTGCACTACCGCTACACTACTGCAGTACTACCGCTACACTACTACATTACTACCGCTACACTACTGCAGTACTACCGCTGCACTACCGCTACACTACCGCTACACTATCGCTACACTACCGCTACACTATCGCTACACTACCGCTGCACTACCGCTACACTACCGCTACACTACCGCTACACTATAGAGGGTATAGAGGGTATAGTGGGTATAGGGGGTATAGAGGGTATAGAGGGTATAGAGGGTATAGAGGGTATAGAGGGTATAGAGGGTATAGAGGGTATAGAGGGTATAGAGGGTGTAGAGGGTATAGAGGGTATAGAGGGTATAGAGGGTATAGAGGGTATAGAGGGTATAGAGGGTATAGAGGGTATAGAGGGTATAGTGGGTATAGGGGGTATAGAGGGTATATAGGGTATAAAGGGAATAGAGGGTATAGTGGGTATAGGGGTATAGAGGGTATAGACGGTATAGGGGTATACACTACCTCTACACTACCGCTACACTACCGCTACACTACCGCTACACTACCGCTGCACTACCGCTACACTACCTCTACACTACCTCTACACTACCGCTACACTACTGCAGTACTACCGCTGCACTACCGCTACACTACCGCTACACTATCGCTACACTATCGCTACACTACCGCTGCACTACCGCTACACTACCGCTACACTACCGCTACACTATAGAGGGTATAGAGGGTATAGTGGGTATAGGGGGTATAGAGGGTATAGAGGGTATAGCGGGTATAGAGGGTATAGAGGGTATAGAGGGTATAGAGGGTATAGAGGGTATAGAGGGTATAGAGGGTATAGAGGGTATAGACGGTATAGAGGGTATAGAGGGTATACAGGGTATAGAGGGTATAGTGGGTAAAGGGGGTATAGAGGGTATAGAGGGTATAGAGGGAATAGAGGGTATAGTGGGTATAGGGGGTATAGAGGGTATAGAGGGTATAGTGGGTATAGGGGGTAAAGAGGGTATAGAGGGTATAGAGGGTATAGAGGGTATAGAGGGTATAGAGGGTATAGAGGGTATAGAGGGTATAGAGGGTATAGAGGGTATAGAGGGTATAGAGGGTATATTGGGTATAGGGGGTATAGAGGGTATAGAGGGTATAGAGGGTATAGAGGGAATAGAGGGTATAGTGGGTATAGGGGGTATAGAGGGTATAGTGGGTATAGTGGGTATAGGGGTTATAGAGGGTATAGAGGGTATAGAGGGTATAGAGGGTATAGAGGGTATAGTGGGTATAGAGGGTATAGACTACTGCAGTTCTACCGCTACACTACCGCTACACTACTGCAGTACTACCGCTACACTACTGCAGTACTACCGCTGCACTACCGCTACACTACCGCTACACTATCGCTACACTACCGCTGCACTACCGCTACACTACCGCTACACTACCGCTACACTATAGAGGGTATAGAGGGTATAGTGGGTATAGGGGGTATAGAGGGTATAGAGGGTATAGAGGGTATAGAGGGTATAGAGGGTATAGAGGGTATAGAGGGTATAGAGGGTATAGAGGGTATAGAGGGTATAGAGGGTATAGAGGGTATAGAGGGTATAGAGGGTATAGAGGGTATAGAGGGTATAGAGGGTATATTGGGTATAGGGGGTATAGAGGGTATAGAGGGTATAGAGGGTATAGAGGGAATAGAGGGTATAGTGGGTATAGGGGGTATAGAGGGTATAGAGGGTATAGTGGGTATAGGGGTTATAGAGGGTATAGAGGGTATAGAGGGTATAGAGGGTATAGTGGGTATAGAGGGTATGGACTACTGCAGTACTACCGCTACACTACCGCTACACTACCGCTACACTACTGCAGTACTACCGCTACACTACTGCAGTACTACCGCTGCACTACCGCTACACTACCGCTACACTACTGCAGTACTACCGCTGCACTACCGCTACACTACCGCTGCACTACCGCTACACTACTGCAGTACTACCGCTGCACTACCGCTACACTACCGCTACACTACCTCTACACTACCGCTGCACTACCGCTACACTACCGCTGCACTACCGCTACACTACTGCAGTACTACAGCTGCACTACCGCTGCACTACCGCTACACTACTGCAGTACTACCGCTACACTACCGCTGCACTACCGCTACACTACTGCAGTACTACCGCTACACTACTACATTACTACCGCTACACTACTGCAGTACTACCGCTGCACTACCGCTACACTACCCCTACACCACTACTACAGTACTACCGCTACACTACCTCTACACTACCCCTACACCACTACTACAGTACTACCGCTTCACTACCTCTACACTACCGCTACACCACTACTACAGTACTACCGCTACACTACCTCTACACTACCGCTACACCACTACTACAGTACTACCGCTACACTACCACTACACTACCTCTACACTACCTCTACACTACCTCTACACTACCGCTACACCACTACTACAGTACTACCGCTGCACTACCTCTACACTACCGCTACACTACTGCAGTACTACCGCTACACTACTGCAGTACTACCGCTGCACTACCGCTGCACTACCGCTACACTACTGCAGTACCGCTACAAAAATGTTAAACATGTAACTCAGTGGCATATTTTGAGAGCAAATTGGACACAGACAACTTTCTTAGCATTTAAATATAAGTAAAAGTAGAAATGGGTTAGATATTGTTTATTCTTTATTTAAGTGAGAGTTTGAAACTTTTTTTTGTTACTTTTTATTAAGATCGCACTATATTTTTAAAATACTTATATAATAAGGTAAATAATAATAAGTGATTCTTAGATTCATAGTTTTAAATTCCTAAAATAAGGATATATAAGGATGATAAGGATTCCTAATAAGGACGTTGGCCTCAGTTTTGTTAAACGATGTTTTCCGGTCTTACTTCAACATCTTCAGGTATAGCCATGTCTTGATCTTTGTATCATTGAAAAGTAGACCATCGATTATTTTAGTCCAAATACCTTCCAAAGAAAAATAATTTAATTTTTCATCTATACTATGATTAAATGGTTATTATAAATTACATTTAATCCGCATAGTAGCTATAACTAAAAGAATATTAATAAAAAATTGGGCTGTAACAGTATTTGAAAACTTTTACAGAAAAGAAAGTATCAAAAATATATTCAAACATTATAAAATAAATAATAATGCTTTTTACATTTCGCTTTGTAAGTTTCAAATATTTTGTTGAGCTCCGCATTCAAATTAGTAGTGGGGATCTTGCAGGGATCATCCTCGCGTGGATCTGGACCTAATGGTTTAACAATAGTGACTAAGAGTCTGCTACATGTTTAACCATTTACAAGGAATGGACAGTGAAATCCCGTCGACCATTGGCAACCGCAAAATAAGGTTGTACAATTGACTCACCGAAATGAACAAATTTTTTTTGATTTGTAATCACGAACCGAATGCATTGTCCAAATATGCAAATGTTGTCTCTCATATTGAATTATTCTTTTTTGTAACTTTATTTTAGTTTTAATTGCGCGCACGCAATAATTTTCCTTGATGGCGCATCAACGTCAAGGCGAATCACTCACCAACGCTCCATCCATCATAACAACAACGAAAATATGGCAAAGTCAGACCAAAAAAAAACAAAAAAAAAAACCAAAATGCCAGAGGCCCAACTCGGGGGACTCTTTGATTATGAACGCGTGCGCACAATCATCACCCAGTTGGCTCAGTCTGTCTGTCCATCTGTCTCTCTATGTGCCCATCCGTCTCGATTATCATGCAAAGAGGCGCAACGGCCATAAAAACGATTCTGCGTCTCTTGTTTTTTTTTTGTTTCTGGTTGGCCAAATGGGCGTCTTTTGCCTTGTTTTGCATGCTGCGCTCGTTAAGAACAGAGCAGAAGGAGCAGTAGCAGTAACAGAGGAGGAGAACAATGCATCGGCAGAACCAACAGCAGCAGTTAGCTGTTAGCCAACAACCATGTGGTGTCCAGTAATGGGCTTAGCCCAAGTATCCATTCCATATCCAAAGTCTCGCATTCGATGCGACTTGCATATTGATTCGAATTGGATTGAGTGGACGAACGAGTCTCTCCCTGCTTTACTCTCGGCCACAGAGCCATTATTGGGCCAATGCAGTATAAGCCAAAAGAATGTCTCTTTTCATATAACAATGCAACAGTCCAAGGCACTTGACATCTCTTATATATATATATGTGTATATAGAATATAAATATTTATTAAAAACATAGTCTATGACTGCGTATCGCATACCAGACGAGCACAACAACAGGTGCTGCCACTTGTTTAAGAACCCTGGCCAAGTATACAATTATTAAGTATTCAACTAAGTAGGTTGAATATCAAACATTCCATATCAGTTACTAAGGAAAATTCTCGAGATCCGTAAATCCAACAAATAATCAAAAGCATTCTCAAGCTAAATCAATAGGCTTTGTCTCATTTTTTAAAAATCTGTTAAAAAAAAAATACTTTGGTTTTCTTTCATATGATATTCAATGCAGAATTATTGTGAAATTAGAAAAAATCAAGAAAATATTATTTATATAATGCAATATTAGCCAAATTGTGCTCAAAAAAGATTTAATTCAAATTGCCGAATTGAGTGCTACAAATTCAAAGAAGTTAACTTTGGCCTTGCCGAAGTTTGTGTACCTTTGCAGTTCTAGACTAATTACCTACTTTTTTTTCTGTCTCATCGGTTTCTATGCAAAATTTTAAATAATTAAAAAAAAAATTAATAGATTACCTACTACACCACCAAACCAATTCGTCGCAGGTTCGGTTATATGCCATCAATCTATTTTGCTATATTGTTACAGCAAACAAAATTTAAATGCTGTTTGTGTCTTCAAGACACCACCTGTTGATATTTGGCGGTTTAAGTCAATTTACTATATCTTATAGTTGTCCGATCCGACTGATTTTTATACTTTTTCTGCCTGATGAATGAAAGAGCTTATCCACCAAGTTTTAATCACAGAGCTTAAAATTTAAGGTATGTTTTTTTCATAGAAACAAACAGATGGACCAATTGAGCAGTTTTATAATACCTTCATACACTGAAAACGATAAAAATTTAAATTAAAATATACATATGATAAAAATAAGTTTACGTTAATTTTTAAAAATTTTGATTCTATTTTGTATTGAACAAAATGGATTATTATTTAGTCCTAAATTGAGAATAGCTCCACTAAGTATTCAAAGTTAAAGAATTTGATCAAATAGTTCCAATAATAAATATAAGGCCAAAACTTTTTATAATGAAAGTATTTTAAAGAAAGTAAAACAATCGTTTTCTAAAGAGTCTGACAGTTATATAAAAGAATATATCAGTTGGTTTTTATTCAAATTGTTTCGAAGTTAAACTTTTATAGTCACTAATGAGTCCAGTTCTAAAGAAATTTGAGTTACTATATTAGTTATTAGAATAATATTATTATTTCACTTGTCCAAATATTGTTAACAATGTTTAAAGTTTTTAAAGAAAAAAAAATGGAATAACACAACATAAGATAATCATGTTTTTCCCAGAATAACTTAAAAGTAGAAATTGAAAGAAGAAAAAACCCAAACATATAGAACAGATCAATAACTGTCGCCTGTAAAAACCGGAAATGCCTACAAAGATAGGGGAAATTTCTTTTTAACATCGAGTTATTAGCATGCACAAGATTTATAGAATGATACTAAACATTTATTTTTAATTCCCCAAGCTTTAAGTTTAATATTAAATCGCTTAAGCCATGTTCGCTAAGAACCTTTTGACAACTGTTATAAAAAACTTGAGGCTTTATTTAAAAACATTCTCATGTTGGCCGACAAACATGGTATGACAGTCAGTAGTTAAATTAACATTTCAGTCACACAATGACCTTCACCTAGAAGCCATCAAAGCGTAGACCCAAAAAAAGCAAAAACAACAAAAGCACAAACAGAAACAGAAACAGATACGACAGCCCAGGCCCGTACAGTGTCTGCCCTCTTTGTGAAGGAAACCAGCAAAAACCAAACAACCGCCAACTTTGCCAAAGCCAATCCAAATCCAACATAAAAAAAAATCAACAACAACAACAGCAAAAAAAAGAGCCAAAAAAAAAACTGCCTTTGCTGCTCAGTCTTTCGCGTAATTTTGTGTTTTTTTTTCCTCTCTTTGTGTGTATGTCTTTTGGGCCTAGTTGATTAGCACGCTTTGAGCCATGTTTAAACGTGGGCTGTTTTACCAAACGACTGCCCGTCAGCCAGACCAAACCAAATAGAGAGAACTTCAGCTAAAGACCACACTAAAAGACTTTGACGCACAACAAAACGAAACCGAAAAGAAGCAGAGGAAAAAAAACAAATTAAAAAAAAAAAAAACGTGCGAGTACGTGCCGCTGATTAGTAAAACAAACAAATTAAATTGGATTTGTCTTTTGTTGTTGTTTTCTAAGAGCATCTACTTAAGCGAAGAGACAAGATGGAACTTTAGCAAAAGAGATTTGTTAAAACTAAAGAGAAACTGTTTAGTTTCTCACTTAATATTCACAATTTAAACGAAACAGTGAGAACCATGTGAAACGTGTTGTATAATTGGGATGATGTTTAGATATTTGATTAATTGTTTAAAAAGAAGTAATTAATTAATTCACAGAAATTAAAATCGGAAGCTATGAAAGAGAATTTACCACTTTAAAAATGACTTACAAGATCTTTTTGGTACAATTTTTTTAAGCGAAAAGCTTACTAAAAGAGATTAGTGATAAGATATAGATTAAGATCAACTAAATAAATTGTGAAATATATATTAATGTAGAAAAATCATATTTGTTTATTTTGCAAATATATTGAATTTTAATAACCCAAAATTTTTTTCTTTTTCAGTGATATTGACTTTTAATGAGCTTTTTTTGCACTGTATTATTTTTCACTTGTGTCTATGTATATGTCGGCTTCCGTTTAAAAATTGGTCCAAAATGTAATTGAGATTGTATTTTAATGAAGGAAGCTAATATTTCAAGTTTTAAAGGAGAACAATGCATCAGCAGAACCAAGTAATCAAAAATGATTTCATTGGATTTCATTTTTGACTATCCAAAACTTAGTTTGAAGTACTCTAAAATTGTTTCTATTGCTAAATATACTTATGTATAATATGGTCACACTAAATAAAAATGAACTGCCAAAGTAAATTAGTTTGTTTTAAAGATTGTTTACCAAATAAAGATAGTTAAAAAAAAGTCTTAATCTAAAAACCATACACGTTTTAAAAAAAAATATTTACTACTTTTCAACTGAAAATCTCTTTCTTTTTTGAAATAAGCTAAGCATAAACATTAGTTTGATCCATATTACCATTTAGACTATATTAATTGAAGTTGCTTTAAAAAACAGAATATTTTAAATATTAACAATTAAATGTTAAAAAAACTTAAGATAGAGGGAATTATACGTTTTTGATTGTATATATTGAGAAAGTTAAAAAGTAGACTAAACTTTTTACTAAATAAACGCTAACAATAAGAAGAAAATGCAATTGGTGGAGCATATTAAAAGGAGGTTTGAATTAGAGCACTCTATTATATAGAATTTCTGAAAGGATAGAAAGTTAAAAGAAATCGAGAGTTTTTGATAATACATGAAATGTGTCTGTGTTACAGAATTAACATTGATTTCTATAGACAAGATGGAGATGATGCAAATGTAAAAAGAAGTCTCTTCCTCTGTTACCCCTCTTGGGACATTTGGTTGAATGGGGAAGTATGTACGTATATGTATATAATGAGGTATGTAGCTGCAGTTTGGTTTCTTGTTCAATGGTGAAACGGGTGGTTAGATGCAGTTGGCGAGACGATTCTGCTGATGCGGCACACTCCAAAGCCATAAAAGGGCATTAGCCTCGTGATGGAGAACAGGGAGCCAGGCAGAAAGGTTCCCTGGATATGCGCGCGCTTTGGTAAATTGAATAAAGTGCCGGAGTGCTGGAGCGACGAAGCGGACCAAGTGGAGGAGACTGCTCGATGATGTTGTGTAGTCAAGTCATTTAGGGGTTGCCAACAGCAGCGCCATCAGCATCAGCATCAGCAACATCATCAGGAACAGCATCGGCGGCTTGTGCACAGTTTTATTTTTATGGCCTGGCAATGAGGCTACACGTATTTGGAATACAGTTTGTCTATTAAGTATCTAGACAATGGAAATTTAAATGGCTACATAAATACAAGTCCTTTTCTAGCAAATTGTCTGGAAACAAATGAGTTTAACACCTTGTTACAATTTTACTCTTTTTGTAAGCAATATTGATATTGATTAAGCTTATTATAAAAGCAAGAAAAATGTTTAAGTTTTATGTGTTTAAAGACTTTGCAAATTATACAATGAAAAGTTTAAAATCTCATTAATTTCTTGTTTAGTTTTAAATGTGGTTCAATAACTTGCAATCACTGTGTCTAACCACTGGCGACAATAGGTCGTATATACTTTGATATATACAAGTCTAGCAATTGCCTTAGCTGATTCAGCTTTGTTTTGCAATTAAAAGATACTGGCCTAACCCCTTAGCTGGAAAACCCCAATGTGTACGATATATGTAACAAGTAAAAAAATCTTAAACTGCGTACTATAAAAGCTGAGATTTAAATAGAAATATCTACAGTTTAATTGAGTAGCAGTAAGAAAGAAACATGTCTTCATACGTTAGTGTTTCCCTATTCGTTCTCTTTGCCGTTTTCTTCATGGCGATAGCAGTCCCAATCGATCATGTTCCAGATGTACACAATAATATATCAGATGATGTCTCAACGGATAGAACAGAACTTGCAGATAAACTATCTGGAGATGATGAAGACCAAAATAGTGCGGAGAATATTATGAATGCTTTGGATCATCTACTGCAATATTGGATAGAGAGACATAAAAATTAAATATGACGATCAAAAGGAAGTGGAAGAATTTAATCACACAACTGTGCCAAATTCTAAAGAAATACAAAGTATAAAGTAACTGTAATATATGTTTAATCATATATATTAATTTCTATGTAATTAATTGAATTAAAAACTGATTAAAATTAGACACAGGTTTACATTATGGTAATGTTTCCAAGAACATTTATTATATACAACATAATAAATACCAGATAGTTCAAGCTGATTAAAAATATATTTACATGTACATACATATATATGGGACAGGGTGCCCATTATTTTATTGTTTATTATTATTTGAATTGAATATTGTTATTTATTTATATGATTTTAGATTAGTTATTGGTTATTTAAGTATTAAAGGGCTTAAATTTAATTCGTTTGGCATATTTTTAGTTATTCGACTTTACTTTTTTGTGAAGAAAGAGTCATTTCTCTGCCACAAGTATATTTTATAATTGGAGATGTTTTTTCTATTTTATTGGTCACTTATAAATAATAAAAAATTTGTAATTACATAGACTAACATTTAAAAAGCATTTTCATAAAAAAATTTTTAAATTCCCGTTTTATTAATTTATAAATCTCATGCGGGTAAAGTGTATTATATTTACAGTTGCATTTGCTGATAAGCCAGGATTAGACTATAAAAACCGTGCTTTGCACTTAATTCTTTTGCTGGTTGGAGCTGTTTGCTCTGTGATCTGTTCACCCACACAAATCCATCAGTACGTCAATACCAAGGATGATGGTGACAGGGGTAGAAGATCTGGTAACCTAGAATCTGGAGGATGGCGTTGTACTTCACACACAGTAACCCATACATACAGCAATGGTCATTTGTCAATAAGAGTGATCGATAATGTTGTGTAGTCAAGTCATTTAGGAGTTGCCAATAAATTGGAATACAGTTTGTCTATTAAGTTCCTCGACAATGGAAATTTAAATGGCTATATATAAATACAAGTCCTTTTCTAGCAAATGGTCTGGAAACAAATGAGTTTAACACCTTGTTACAATTTTACTCTTTTTGTAAGCAATATTGATATTGATTTGGGTTAATAAAAGCAAGAAAAATAATTTTTAAAGACTTTTGCAAATCATAGAATGAAAAGTTTAAATTGATGTTAATTTCTTGTTTAGTTTTTAATGTGGTTCAATAACTTGCAATCACTGTGTCTAACCACTTGCGGTTCAAAAACAGTTCTTGCTTTTTGCTCTTCGTGGTCTGAACTGGGATCGTAATGTCAATTTGCCATCGTACTCTAGTAGACTTCTTTTACTTGGCCTTCCTTCTCTCACTAATCGTAGAGTAATGGTTGGCGCCATTTTTATGCACAAGCTTCTTTAAGGTGATATAGACTCGCCCGAGCTATTGGACCAAATAAATTTTAGTGTTCCTTGTAGACCTACTAGAAACTTTATACCTCTATCTCTTTCACGGTGTTCTACTAATTATTTACTGCATAAACCTTTCCGAGTTCTTTGTTCTGATTATAATCGTCTTTATCATGTTTTCAGTACAGAACTCTCTTTTCCACTACTGAAAAATACTATACTTTCTTTTTTATCTCGTAGCTAGCTTTAGTTGTCGTTTTTGTCTGTACGTATGAATTGTCCCCGCGACTCGAGCCGTACGTTATGCGGCTAGCGCCTCTCGGTCGGTTGGGCGGGAGGTGTGGGCACTTAGTGCACCCGTTGCACTAGTTAACTAGTTAACTATTGATCTTCCGTATCGTGTACCGACTGTGCCTGTCCTGCGGTTAGTAAGTTAAATGAGCTCATTCTTAAGACTGATTGGTCTTCCCTGTATAGTTGTTCACACATGAACCATGCTATTTCTCTGTTTTATAACACTCTTGGTTCGCTTTTTAAGGTTTGTGTACCGCTGAGGATCCCAGTGTCCCCTGAAAAATGTGAAATCGAGATGTTATAAAATTTACAAGAAATCAGGCCGGTCCTCAGACTATGCCTGTTACGTAGTCGCTCGATCAAAGTTTTTGACGCGTAATACGCAATGCTACAAGAATTACCTTCAGCGTTATAAATAAGAATTTTCCAGTAATCCTAAACAATTTTATATCTTTGTGAATTCCAAACGCAAAATGTCTGTCTATCCATCATGCTTATCTCTTGAAAACAATATAGGGAGTTCTGATCAAGCCATCGCTGATTTGTTTGCAGACTTTTTTACAACAACCTATTCCTCAGCGGAATATCAATCAGACATTCCGTATCCTTACCAGGTAAAAAGCTCTAACTGCATTTACAGTCCTTCGATCGATGAAAGTTCGCTCCTAAGCGTGCTTAATTTAGTAAAACCTGTCTACTCTCCTGGTCCTGATGGAATACCAGGTTGCGTTCTCAGATTTTGCGCCGAGGCTTTATGCAAGCCAATTCGTAAACTTTTTCTTTTGTCTGTCAAATCTTCCACGTTCCCAGCTATCTGGAAGGAATCCTATATAGTTCCTCTCCATAAAAGCGGTATATATTGCAACATTTTTGTAGATCTATAATTTCACCATCTCAACATGGGTTTGTGAAATGTAGATCTACTACCACTAACCTTTTAGAATTTACTTTTTTAACGATCGACGGATTTAGAAATGCAAGGCAAACTGATGTCATATATACTGGTTTCACTAAGGCTTTTGATTCTGTTAATCATACGCTATTGAACCAAATAAATTTTAGTGTTCCTTGTAGACCTACTAGAAACTTTATACCTCTATCTCTTTCACGCTGTTCTACTAATTATTTATAATATAATAAAATATACAAGTCTAGCAATTGCCTTAGCTGATTCAGCTTTGTTTTGCAATTAAAAGATACTGGCCTAACCCCTTAGCTGGAAAACCCCAATGTGTACGATATATGTAACAAGAAAAAAAATCTTAAACTGCGTACTATAAAAGCTGAGATTTAAATAGAAATAGCTACAGTTTAATTGAGTAGCAGTAAGAAAGAAACATGTCTTCATACGTTAGTGTTTCCCTATTCGTTCTCTTTGCTGTTTTCCTCATGGCGAAAGCAGTCCCAATCGATCATGTTCCAGATATAGACAATAATATATCAGATGATGTCTCAACGGATAGAACAGAACTTGCAGATAGTTTTAATGGAGATGATGAAGACCAAAATAGTGCCGAGAATTTTATGAAAGCTTTGGAACATCTACTGCAATATTGGAGAGATTTAAGAAAAATGGATTATAATACAAATGATCTAAAAATTGAATATGACGATCAAAGTGAAGTGGAAAAATTTGATCACACAACTGTGCCAAATTCTAAAGAAGTACAAAGTATATAGTAAATGTAAAATATATAAATCAGACATGTTAATTCTTATGTAATTAAAAAATTAAAAACTGATTTAAATTAGAGACAGGCTTACATTATGGCAATGTTTCAAAGTATATTTGTTAGACCAGTTTTTTTAATAATAAAGAAATATTATTAATAATTTTAGTTATTCGACATCACTTTTTTATGAAGAGAGAGTTATTTCTCTGCCACAAGTACATTTTATAATTGAAGACGTTTTTTTCTATTTAATTTATAAATAATTACAACATTTTTAATTACAAAGACTAAAAGGCATTTTCAAATAAAAATTTCCGTCTGAATAGTGTAAATATAAATTAAAATTGTATTACTTAAAGACCACAGACACTGAATACAGAAAACATAAACATATATTATATATACATTAAAAGTATAATCAAAGTGCAAAGCAAGTTCAATTTGTTGCTAAAAGCTGGTAAATTCCCGCTTTATTAATTTATAAATGTCATGCGGTATATTATATTTATAGTCGCATTTGCTGATAACCCAGGCTTAGACTATAAAAACCGTGCTTTGCAATTGACTGAGATTCAGTTTTATTGATACCTGCCACTGAAACAGAATGCAAAATTTATTCTTAATTCTTTTACTGGTTGGAGCTGTTTGCTCTGTGATCTGTTCACCAACACAAATTCATCAGTACATCAATACCAATGATGATGGTGATTGGGGTAGCAGTTTTGGTAACCTAGGATCCAGTGGAACGGATTTTGAGAAACTTGCGGAAACTAACAATTGGGCGCAAATGAATGATGAAATCCTTAGAAATTTGGCCAAATTAGATAATTTTGGTAATGATAAGCAAAGCAGTGCCAGTGGCTTTGATTCAACAAGATCTGCAGATGACTCGGATGAGGATAGACACGTCCAGCTGATCCAGTTTTAAATTGTGTAACAGTTTTGTAACTTATTGTTTATAATTCAATTCAGTTTATGAAAAATAAAAACAAGAATCATAATGCGGAAATCAATTTCATTTCCTTAGCTGAGCATAAACATAAATAAATAAATTCTTTTTTTGACTTTGTATCTGTGTGTATGAGTAGGTATGTATTTGTATGTGTGTGTATATATGTATCTATGTTGGCTTGACTCTAAAAACTGGTCATATCTTTTTAAGTTTAGGCAATTAACACAAAATTCTGGTATCGATATGGGTTTGACCATGCGCTGGCGACATAAATCGCATAAATATGTTAATTTATGTTTGTTTTTTTTTCTTCTTCATTTTTACTTCTTCTTTGATTATTTTTATTTCTTTTTTTTCCATCGAGCGTCGTTCTAAGCTAAAAGTTTCGTTTCGTTTCACTTCGTTTTACTCATTTCACAGTCAAGTTAATTAGCATAAGTTGTCGGATTATATCATTTAGCTATTAGTTAATAGTAAATTTTCAAATGTGTTTAATGGAAAGTGAAAGCAAATTTGATGACACAATGTGTATATAAACAGTTTTAAACATTAGAGAAATGGGTCAAGGTTGGCTTCTCTTGTTGAATTATTATTGAAATTATTTAAAAAACTAATTGAAGAATATAATTATAAATACTGGTTTAAAGCTTAATTATTTTTCATTGAATTTATTTGAAATATAAATTTGATATAAAGAAGATAGTGTTTTATTAGATTAGGGTGGATTGGGATATCTTTCTGTGTCAAACAAACATTTTGTCTTACTTTATGAAGAGCAGAAAAGACAGTAGATCATATATATTTGGATGATTTAATAGAAAAGTAGTACTATTTGTTTATAAATTTAACTTAATCAATTACTTATTCGTCAAATTATTATTTTGCTTATTCGTTAACGATTTATAATATATACTAATAAGAAACCATATATTTATTATACAATTATATATCTATAATATACATGTGTGTATATATAAAGCTATTAACCTGATTTAAATTGAACTTCTATTTGTAGTTTGACTTGAATGTTCTTGACATTAAAATATGATATACTATCAGATTTGAATTATAAATGTTTGATCAATCTTATGAAATTCTCATGATTTAGTAATCCAATCTGATGAATTAAAAAACCTAATCTACGTATACCTAAGAGTATCTTATATATCAAGTTTCACAAACATAACTCTAAAGTTAAGATTTAAAAAAGGCAAAGGAACATACAGATGATGAACATTACGTGCTCACTTTTGCTTATAATGGTGAACAAGAACATTTATTCTTCAAAGGATGTAAATAAATCCCTTTATGCTTTTTAAACATCTTAGTCAGCTGTTTATATTATGATATCATCTACTTTCTATCAATCTATCTATATATCTATCTATCTATCAATCTATCCATCTTTCTTTCCGTTGATACCTTTAAGATCAATAAAACCTTTCTGTCCTTCGAAAGCTTTTCAGGTAACATGAACAAATCCCATTTGAGAGCGAATAAAAGATGATTTGAATTACTTTTAGAAAATGATATAATTTAAATTAAAAGTTCCCACCTGCTAAAGTATGAGTAATCTCAGTTCATGCAATCAATGACACACCAAAAAAAAAAACAAAAAGACAGATTGGCCCGGCCAATTACTATGCAAATTAACTTGCAGCACTCACAGACAAGCATACATAATTATATACAATTTTCAGAAATAGTGATTTAAATTCTGTTTCAAGAATTGCAAACGAAATTGTTCTCTGTTAATTATTTTGCCAGCAAATACAATTTGAAATTGTAAATAATTGACAATCGCGCAAAATTGCCACAATAAATAATTATAACAATAGCAATACGAGGAATAACTGGTTGAGTTTCACACGTCTGGTTTTTATTTACGAGAAGAGGAAAAAAAAGGATTTAAACATTGGCCCACATATTGCATTATCATGATTTTAATTAAGGATTTCAAACCACAAAACCAACAGAAAAAATATACCAAATCATCCCAAGGCATTAAAATGGCAATCAAACAAAATAAAACCATTAAATGAAATGTGTAAATAATTGAAAAAGTGTGTTACCTAAAATGGAATGAGACAACAATAACCAAAGAGAGAGGGGAGAGAGAGTAAGTGAGAGCTTGCAGAGTCAGCTACAATTGCCCTAAGATTACGCATACGCACTGTATGTTGTGTTGCTTGGCACGATAACGCGAAAATAGAAGGTCGTAAAAAGGGCAAAATTGAAAGAAATGACTGAAGCTTAAACCACGCAGACAATACACCACAAAATATACACTCACACACATACACACACATACATACTCACTGATGACAACAAACAAAGGCAGCAACAGCCGCCGCCGCCGCCGCCGCTGCCGCCAAAAACAGTCAACAAAATCTTTAAGATAAGACTGCTCTCTTGAGAGCGAATATATATATGAATGAAAAACTTAAAGCTGAATTAGAGGCACAAACATCTACTGATTAAATTTATTATATCTGACTGACTGACTGCCTGACTGACTGACTATTCTGCTGCTTGTATATTGGTATGATGAGCATTTTGTTTGCTCTCTTTTGTCTCAGTTCTTATTTCTGGCCATCCACCATTCGAGGGATAGTAAATTGAATTTGTTCGACTGCTTATCAGCTTTGCTTAAGAGGTCTCTGTTCAGCTTAGCCTTTTTATTTCACTCTATTTGTTTTTGTTTTGCAATTGAACTCTTGAAAAAATAATTCTCTTCTTTAAATCTTTGCGAAATGCTATAAGATAGCGTTCATGATTCTTGTGCCAAATATTTTATAGATAACTTAAGCTAAATAAAAGAGACAACCAAAACATTTAAAGTACATTGGGAATTGAATGTTGTTTCAAGAAATTAAGTAAAGAAAGTACAGTGAGGAATATCTATTAAATTTAATGGATAAACTATATGTAGATTTGTTATTGGAAAATCTTAATTAAGGTTCTAACTAGCAACTATCATTGTTTTTGGGGAATAGTAGAATATATGGTATATACCATATACTATAGTATTGACTACTACTATATGTATTTATAGTACTATAATAAAGAATATATAGTAGAGTAGTATATTTGACTGGATATATACACTCGAAATTCACAAAAGTTAATAAATTTCAATTGTATTTTAAATATTTAAGTTTACTTCAAACTGCTAACATTTGCGTAGATTTAATGTTATTTGCCCTTGTAAGTTATATAAAATTCTTTATAATTCTTTTTCATTTTCCTCACAACTAAATTGTATGAAACTCTATAATCCAATTTAAGGTATCTTTGGATATAGATTCTATATTTTTAGTTTTATATTTCAAATTATTAATATAATTATAATTAATTTTGAACTAGTTTATATTTATTTGGAGAAACTTTTACTTTTATTTTCAGTTGGAGAAGAGATCGTCCAAATTTTTAATTTTATGAATTTTTTCTACAATCAAATTTAAGCTTCCCATGGATAAAGATTTTACATTTTTATATTTTAAAGTTTATAATTAACATGTTTATATATTTAAAGAAACTTTTCCTATTATTTGATAGTTGAAGAGGATATTATCACAATTTTTGATTCTAAGGATTTTCTGTAGCTGAGAATTAAGTTATCTTTTTTAATGTCCTTATATGGTATTTAAGGGCTTGTGTTCACCTAAAGCACTTAGATACAATTGCAATAGATTGGTTTTAAAACTAGGATAGAAAGCCAAAATGTAAAATTTTACTTAATATTCGTATTGGGATTCAAACTGAGCTTACAATACGAAGCATATTAATTAAAAGAACTAAAGATTTTGTTCTGCCAAATATAAAAAAGTAAAATAAACTATACTATTACCACTTTTTATATACTTCAACTTTTTCATAATGTATAGAAATAAAAAATCTAAAATTCTTTTTCCTTTTTTTTTTTTTTTTTTTTGAAAAGTAAAATAAATTATACCAATCCAAATTTTTACATAATAAATTATATTTTTGCATATTTTCTAGAACAAAATCTTTTCAAATTTCCTTACTTCTTTATCTTAAAACGTGTTGACATTAAACAAGTTTTCTATTAAAATTCCCATCAAACTTTTAAAATCATTTTTAAAATAAATTTTTTTTAAACTTTCAAGTAGTATTGTTACCACTGTAATGCCCTCAAACCAACTGAAGTACGTGCTTCAGGCGAAATGTGCCAAGCACTTTCCCCCTCTTTCTCAGAGACAAAAAAAGAAGAACAAAAAACTGCACCAATTCAGGTCTCGTCTGCTTACGTGTGTATGTTGGGCTGTAAAATTTTTCAAAAATATATTGCATATATAAACCAAAAAAGCTGAAAATAATTTAAAATTTATGTAAAAGAAGAATCATACAATTGTTCTTAATTCACACTTTTAGAACTTTGAAGAGAATGTCACTGATATTTTTTTTTTGTCAAATTCTTTCGGTCACGTGCCTGTTATGGCATTAACCCTTTTTCCGTGGTTTTTTTGGCCAGCGATTAATTAAACAATTTTTTTTGATGGCGTTTAACAAATGCAAAAATAATTATAATTAATGCAGAGTTTTTAGCCTTGAACTTGCATAACCTGACGCAGCTTTGACTACCTCTACGTCTCTTCCCCTCTTACCTGTATGGACGTAATTACTTTTTTTTTTTGTCGTTTTAAGTATACAATTTTGTTGTTGTTGTATTTGTTGGTTATTCGATTTGGCCAACAGCAGAATCGTCATCATCACCATCTCCCCTCATTATGGTGGGTGAGCCCCATAGCACAACAAAAAAAAAACATACACACACACAATCGCAAACCATTCATATTCATATTCACATTTATATTTATTTAGCTAAAATAGCAACAACAAGAAAATGTTTTAGTATTTAAATAATTTCAGCTTCGCTGAGCGAAGGGAAAAGGCGGTAAAGCTAATGCAATTGCAAAAAAAAACATACAAAAAAAAAACAAAAATGGCAACTTGGCATGATGGAAAATTCAACAAATTATAATTATTATTATTTCTCTGTGTATCTCTGTGCCAAGTTCAAGGTGATCAAAGTTGGCTGACGATATGTGAGGTAGTGGTTTTTTATTACTCACCTTTAGACATAGCTGACAGGTAGATCTCAGTGCTAATTAATAACTCAGGCAGAATATAGAAATATTAATCTACACAGAGTTAAAAGATTATTATTTTTGGCCCCTCTAAGTTTTTCTTTGCCATTTTTATGACCCACATATGATCATCTTTAAGGGAAATCATTTTTTCTGAGGAGAAGAGGAGCGTAGTTTAGGTTTTTGGTTAAGGAATTTGAAGTTTCTTTAATTGCTCAACTGCCCAAAAAAATATTCAACTAAATTTTATTAGGAATCATTAATATAAGAAGCAATAAAGAACAGCGAATATTAAGTGAAATTATTTATATTATTTACTATTTTTTAAAACTCTAAAAAACTTTAATATTATTTAGCAGAAAATTCGTTTCTTAGCTCGTTTAAAAATAACTTAAAAATGTTTTAAAAATATATATAAAATTATAAAATAATATGAAAAAAATCCATTTGTTATTTTTTTTGTATTAAAATTTTAAAATTCTGTGTTGTAATCGGAGCCAGTATTATTCTATGTTTATATTTGTTGATTTAAAGACTTGTAAATTGTTGAAAAACAGGTAAATGATATAAGATATACACAAGTTACCACAACAGGTTAATAAAATAATCATAAGGTTTCGATACCACACACGATAGTGATTAAACTAATATATCAATAAATTTATAAGAAACTCAGTGTTTAAACTTAAGTAAAAGACTTGTTAAGATAAGCTATAAGAGGCGTGTTTTATGCGGTTACATGAAATAGAAAATAACTAATAATATGTAAAGAATAAAATAATTAGTAAATATATTAAATGTGTTTTAATATGTAAAGATTAAAATAATTAATAAACAAAGCATGCAGAAGTATAATTTATTTTCACTTATGTACGATTATTTAATAATTTTATAATAATAATAATTGTTTGTTATGTAAATTAAACAATCTTTTTCAGCTTACAGAAATGAAATTTAATTTTTGGCTTATACTTAACATTGCTATTATAGTTCAATTTCTTTGAACTTGGGTAAAAAATAAAATATATAGATATACAGATTGAAATATAAATCGATAGAGTTAAGTCCTAAAATCTTTCAATATTTTATTGATTTTTATACCCAAATAATTTGGCCATATTGTATGTAATAACCATATTTGCTTTTGAAGTCATTCACCAATTGTAAGATTCCAATATATTTTATTTCACTTTTCAGCTGTTTAAATAAAAATTTAATAATAACATTTTATTATTTTTTAGATATATTGATATAAAATTAATTATTAAGTTGTGTTTTTAGGGTTTATTAAAGTTAAATTAATTATTGAATTATATTTTTATGGTTTATTGGAGTAAAAGCAATATTTAAATTATATTTCTAAGGTTTAACGATATAAAATTAATTATACAAAAATAACAATTGTTAAACAAGTTTTTATATATATTGGAACATTTCAAATATAGCCTAAATAACATACTCAATATTTTTTTAAATACAAATATAATCATCTCAAATTAAGCTAATAGTTTTCAAAGGGCTTACATTCTAACTTTCCCATAAGGAATTTTTTGAAAAGAAAGACTTTTTATGAAAAAGACTTCACTACTTAAAAAAAAAGATATTTACTATAAAAATAAAATAAGAATATCTTTATAGAAACTCATTGGATATCATATCCTCTTTCAATTGTGAAAACGTAACTTCATTAACTTTTTGAAATCATGAAATTTGTTTCATAAATTATAAATTATGTATATATTTTGATATATTATTATATATATATTATTTTGATATATTAAACCAAAATATTTTTTTAAAATATGTATACATATTTATATAAATATGCACTTCAAATATCCATTAATTAAACTATATGCATATATAAAGATAAAATATTTAACTTAAGTCCAAGTAGCCATAGTTTAAGTTTTTAATACAATTAACTATTAGCCTTCAAACTATATTGTAATTAAATAAATAAACTAAAATGAGAAAACCAAGTCTTTTATTATACAAAGGACTTTATTATATGTAAGTTCGTTATATGGAAGTTCGACTATAATTAAAAAATATTTAAAACTTACTTTTGAAGTATTTTAAATTATAAGTTATTATTTGTTACATTTAAAATATTGATATTATTGGACAAATTTTCATTTGTTAGATTTAGGAACAATACAAACAACAAAACTTTCCATTTTCAAATCTTTCTTTCTTCGCGTTTGTTCTTTCTTATCCCCCTTTTTTGGTAAGCCTACGCCCATGTAAATAAATATATTTCTTTGCCATTCTCTAGGCATTTCTTATGCAACATTTGCAGATACATTTTCCGCGTTTCATTTCGTATCGTTTCCCATTCATCTTTCTGTCTCTTTTTAGTTTTCTTGTGTTCTCTTTTGCTGTTTGCAATTTTATTGCTAAATTAAGTAATTGGTACAAGAAGCCACTGCCCCTTTGCCTGGGCCTTCCCTTTTGCGTTCCTTTCTTCGTTTTGGATTCTTGTAATTTACTTGTACATGTGTTTGCATTTGTATTTGTATCTATTGGAACGTATGTTTGTATGTATCTGCATCTGTGCATTGCGAGGCGTCGGCACACAATGCAAAAAGTCTTTTGTATTCTCTGCTTTCCATTTCGTATGCATTCTGCATTGCTGGTGAGACTGGAGATAAATGTGTTTGCGCAATTTGGCCTAAATTCGTGCATAAAAATTCTTTCAACAGAGAACGCTACAAAGAAAAAGAAAAAGAAAAAAAATTAAAGTTAAAGTCCATAGATGGCCGCCATGTAGAAGACTCCAATTTAGAGAACAAACAGGCAATTCATTTCAGAAAATGAAATGAAATTGAAATGGCCAGCCATAAAATCGCATTACGAATTAATAAATAAAGAATCTACCGAAATAAGAAAGAAATGTAAAGAAGAGAGAGAGTGAGTGAGAGGCAGATGATATGAGTTCAAGCAAAGGCGATAAAATGAAGCACTCAAAAAATACACACAGAAAAGTTGAAATTAAATTTCAAGGTCGCCAAGCACAAGAACTGAATTTTATTTTTTTTTTAGCATGTGCATGAAGATTTCTTATATTTTTTTTTTTTATTTTGTCGCGGTTTGTTTTCGATATTGTTACCCTGCAGCTTTACTTAAAGGGTATATCAGCATAGAATTGTCTTTCTAAGAATCTGTTTTTTGTTGTGATATTTTGACCTTTATATAAATATATTTACAGTCTTTAAATTGTTCTTAAAAATCGGTAAATCCTTAAAATTTGGCTTATAAACTAACTCTATAGGCGTATTAAGTATCTTATGTTTGCTTATTATCCATCACTTTGGCCAAGACTTTATAAAAAATAGTCATAAAAAGGATTGTGTTATTTAATAATGTTACAGGTATTTTTATAAACAAAAGTTAGTATATTTTATAAAAGTTTATTTTTATAAAGTTGCTAATTTAAAAAATCTTAATTCAGGGAATTGCTCTTAACTTAATTATTTAAAATTATTAATTTGTTCTTAAATTTGTTATAGTTTTTAGTTCGACATGTTGAACATATTAGAATATGCTTAAAAAAGAAATATATTTTTCGAATATTTTATTATATTATTTTTTTAAAATTAAAACTTTTGTAAACATAATATTTTTAAATTAAAAATTTAACTTAAAATGAATTCTCTTTTAAATAATTTTAAAATTTTAAATAATTAAGCTAAACCAATTTACTAAATATAAAACTAACTATAACTAAAATACTAATGCAAGCTAATGAGTGTATTATATAAAAATACTTGCCGAAAAAATACTAAAAAAATACAAAAATGCTAAACTAAATTTAAAAATACTTAAAGAAACGAAACAAAACTTATACAAAAAAGAGCAAAAAGAAACTAAATTAAACAATAAAAGATTTTCATAAAGTTGTGAAAAACTATAGTAAGGATTTTCAATAATTTGGAGTGGAATTTTCTTTATGTTTTTGTTTACAATATTTTTAGTCCCTAGCTTAAGAGATAATTGTGAACATGATTTTTTAAAAAAGGTGATATAGCATCATTATGATATAATTTATTTTAATTTGACTTAACAAAAATTTAAAAACAAAAAATAATATTTTTTTAAAAGTTATATATGATTGTGTTGGACCCATCACG
The DNA here is from genome assembly GCA_018903615.1 of Drosophila neocordata. Lineage (NCBI taxonomy): Eukaryota > Metazoa > Arthropoda > Insecta > Diptera > Drosophilidae > Drosophila > Drosophila neocordata. Next base: position 3,608,865 of record JAEIGI010000010.1, on the reverse strand, counting down.
ACAAATACTTGGAGATTAAACTAAAAAACAAAAACGGGAAGAAATTAAGTTTTAACATTTAATAATTTTATTTATTTTTTATTTTTGGTTTAAGATTTTTTGGAAAGAAACAAAAGTTAATTGTTTATAAAACTTTTAATTTACCATTTGAGATTTTTCATTTAGTTCCTTTTCATTAATGTAAACCTATTGAGATGCAAAAATAATTAACAAATAAACTAAATTCTACCTAATGAAAGATAATCATTAGTTAGGCAAAGTAAATGTCGATAATGTCTATAGTACTTGAACTTAAAGACAGATATGAACCAATTGAACATTAAACGAATCTTTACATAGATTTTGAAGATTGATAATAAGTCTAAAAAAAGTTAAATTACCATTTAAAAATGGGTAACTTAAAGTCGGCATCTTGACTTGAAACTTGTGAATTATTTTTGGGTTTCTCAATTTGTTTAAAGAAGAATTAGCTGGTTGATCAACAGAAGCCAAAAAGGCAGCATCAGAGAATTCTTGTTGTATGTAAACCTGGGGGAGAGAAAGATGATTTTTTTCTTCTTTTTTTCTTATTTTTTTGGAGTCGCAGGTAAAGCGACAAAGATGTTTTTTAATTTCAGTGCTAATTAAAGATTTTGCCCAGAATCCGTCTGGGGGTTTTATATAAATTTATGTGTGCATGGCTTTCTTTGAATTGCGCAGCAGCCTGTTTTGCTCTTTTATTTTTATTTGTTTTTTTTTTTTTTTTCGTTGGCGACGAATTGTTTATGAGACTTTGGGGATATCGGGGTTTTGGGGTATTGGGCTTGGCTTTGTCTTGGGTGCTGTCATTGACCTTGACCCCAATGATATCAGAAAGCCATAAACCAGCTCCTTGCCAAGTATTCGTATTCTATAAAAAAAGAACATAGAGACGTATATACAAACAAAACATCAGTTAAGACTAATTGAGTTTGGCTAAACTTGGTCAAAATGCGCAGCAGCAACAACAAGACAAGAGCATCCACTCCAAACCGCGAGACGAAGCAAATCCATCAACGACAGCAGCTCAACCAAAATGACATCATCATCGTCATCATCAACATCATCAACATCATTATCATCATCATCACCAGCACCACCATCAACGACAATTACTTGAAATACAAAAAAAGAATTGTGACCTGAACCTGGTCACAGATCTCCTCCTCAATTGCAGCATGATCATGACTAGGCACAACCAAATGGCACCAACAAGCTCAAGTCGATTCGATTGCTGCAAAAGCACCTTAAATGGTTAGAGCACAGAATATAATTCTCCAACATAAAGTGTGTATGCCATGTGGTTGAATCAAGTAGATTCTACCTGCAGTCGATTTTGACAATAATGAGAAGATCACAAAAAAAAAAAACAAATAAACAAATAAGAAAAAAAGTTAAACCAAAGATGGTAATGAAGATTTAGCTACAAAAAAAAAAATGTTATTATATTGTGAATCAGTTAATCGATTTTTATAATGACATTTTTGAATGTCATTCTTAATAAATATTCCAATGGAAGTTAATTAAATATAAATTTGATTCTAATGAAACTATTTATTAAAGTTTTTGTTTAAATTTAATATTTCTTTGTAGTTTTAACAAGGTAAAACCAATAAACCTTTCTTTTACCAGTGAAAGAACTTTTTAGATATTTAAAAATAACTGATAATTTGAATTGATTTTGAACTTTTTTAATTTACTTTGAAAATATTGATTTGGCTTTAAAAGTAATTTTAAATTACCTCCAATTCGCTAACTAGCTATATATACTTGGGTCTATTTAATAGGATCTAAAGCTAGTTATATTACTCAGTTATCTATAATATAGGTCAAGCTTTTTTTATATGTAAGTACAGAAAAGGTGGTAAAGTTTGATTTCTTGATTTCACTAAAATTGAACAATAGATACAAAATATTGTTCTTTGGTTTAAAATAGGAGGTTTGGGATAGGAATCAATATTTAAAGGATTCTACTATGTGCATTCTGTAAGGATGTGTTTTTGAATAGGAATCGGGTGGGTGGGTTTTGTATGTCTAAATCGGAGTTTTTGATATTGTAACGAAGTTTTTATTCACTCCACTCTTTGTCGTTTATGGCCGAGTGGTTGGTTCATAAGGCTAAAGTAAGGGCAGTTTCAGTGGCGGGTGCGGGTAAATACTTTATTTCAACTCGATCTTAAAACACTTTACGTTAACTTGCTAACGAAAACTTAATAGAAGGAAGTTGGTTGCAGCTTAAAAAATAAGTGTTACCAGGCCGAGCTCTTGAATCGGTGTTGCCGGACTTGAGGGCAATGCGATGCGGCAGTTCTCAATTGTAAGCGGCGATGCCACCAATTTTTATTTCGGAGTCTTTCGGTTCATATTAACTGCTTTGCAGTGGTCTAAAGTATTCCAGGTCCCGTGTTTCTGCTTTGTCTTTAATTTATCGTTATAATAAGTTCCGGGTATACAAATTGATTTTAAAGTTGCTTAATTTTAAACTAAAGAAAGTCTAAAAGTTTTTACAGCTTTAAAGATTACTATAAGAGAATTTTAAATAATCAGTTTTTTAAAATAAATTTAAAATAAAAATAAATAATAAATATTAGAAGAATAAAGATGAAAATAGTAGTTTAAAATTCTTATTGTGAAAGTTACAAGATACAAAAAAAAATCTGTACTGATAAATACCTACTGAATACTAAATTTTTCATAATTATCATAATATATTAACTGTTTTTGGTTTAAATGTTCTGAAACCTCATTCAAGCAGTCTGATGAAGACAAATATTTTATTCGAGTATATAAATTTAATCAAATAATATGCTAAAATAAAATAATCTATTTAAAGTTAAAAAAATAAACCCAATTTTTATCTTATTAAATTATATATAAAAAAATGCAACACAGTAAGAGTTTGAAATGTTTTGAAGTTAAGAAATAACTTTGAACATACGGTTAGATTTTAGGTTTAAGTAAGCAAAGTAAAATTTAAATTTCCTTAGGAATGTTTTTTAAAAAAATTTTGCGACGTTTTTTGGTGGCATCAGCGAAATATAAACATACCCAATACCTGACCCTGGCTTAAAATCAAAGATTCCTTTAAAAGGTTTTCTGCATTTTGGCTTTTTTTAATTGCAGTGACTTTTTTATTATATACATTTATAGTTATACTGGAAAAGATAAGAATTAGACCTAATATATAGAAAATAATATTATATATAATCTACACAATTGATGTAAGAATCTTTAAATTAGTTGGATTGTGTGTGATGTGTGAAATTCTGCTTAACTCTTTAAAAGATTAAATAATTAATATTAGATTGGCAGAGTTGTCTAACTTAAGCAAATATGATAAATATAATTGAGTTTCTCAAAACTTTTCTAATAGCCATTTATTGCACTTAAATGATTAATGATCAATTTTCTACTGGCCACTCTATACTTGGCCATCTAATGGGTTAATTAATGTGTATAAATTTGTGTAAATATTATTAAGTCATTTAAATTGTATTTCTGTGAGCCACAAACCAATTTTCCTATGACACATTGTGTGGGTCCCCCCCGCTAACCACCAGCTGGCAACTGGCAACTGGCAACCCTTCAACTGTTAAAGAAACGTATGTTCCATATGAAGTAACCCGTAATTAGGCTTTTTTTTTTGGAAGTTTTTGTCTTTTGTTTGACTCTTTTTCAGTTGTTGCTTTTGTTTTGTTTTTGTTTGTTGTTTGAAATAAATTTTTGTTTTTTGACAGCTTTCCCACCTCTTTGCCGACGACCTCCCGCATAACACTTATTGTTTGTCTCAGTCAAGTGGCAATTAGTGTTGACATTCATTAGCTACGATTAAAATGAGATCAGATTATGAGTAAGACGTGAGAGGAAGGCGTTGATATATATACTATATAAATAAACGAATTTTGTGTGATTCACATGAAAGGGATTAGTATGATGATACGTGCTAATTAGAAGGAATTTAGGGAGAGGAGAAGTGGAATAGCATCAAGATTGAATCAAATATAAGTCGCAATTTCCTCTAGAATGTGCAAATCTAGAACACATTGGCACATTCATCTCTGGCCTCTTTGACTTTATTTTCGTTTTTACTCTGCAAAATGCATTTGAAATGGAAAACAGAACTAGAACCAGAACCACAAAAGCAGCCATAGAAGACTACAAAGAGAATATTTCTCATTGTGGCAATGCACCAGATGCAGATACGTTCTAATAGATACAGATACAAATACAAGCACATGTACAAGTTAAATTGCAAGAATCCAAAACGAGTAATAGATGAGGGAGAGAGTAAGAGAGAGAGAGAGAGAGAGAGAGAGAGAGATGGTGCTGTCCAGTCAAAAGGGGGGACCAGGCATACTTGTTTCTTGTACCAATTACTTAATTTAGCAATAAAATTGCAAAGAATAAAGCAGAATAAAGAAAGAGTGAGAATGCCAACGAATGAAGAATGAAATAAGATGCGCAAAATGCATCTGCAAATGTTGCATAAGAGAGAAGAATGCTTCGCATTGATGACCAAATGTGGGTCACTGTGCATAGGCAACGGATGAACTAAATAGCCAACTAGAGAAGATTTTATAATTTCTGTACGGAAAGTTATCTCCTCACTTGGACTGAGTTATTAATTAGTTTCTTCGTCTTTTCTTTCCTCGATCCCTCTTTTCAAGCTCATTTGTGGGCGTTGTCGGCCATTTCCAGCGGTTGATGAGTTGGCTTGCACTTGACTGACTCAGTTTAAAAAATTTGCCAATTTTTGCCAAAGTCTCTCTTTCCATTTCAAGTGGCTTTTATTATGATCGTCGTTGGTTCTGTTTGCTGCTTACCTGCCCCTGTCCGTCCATCCGTCTGTCCCTCTGTCTTTGTCAAAGGTGAGCGCGTTTTATGCATGAGTAATGGTTGACTGTATTTGTCAGCCTTTTAAGCAAAATGCTAACCTTGAACTTGGTAAATGTATTTCGTGTAGAATATATAAAGTGTTTAAGATGTGGCAAAAGGTGATCGCAATTGACACTTTTTGTTTTATTCTTCTTTTAAATGAAATTCCAAGTGACTTGGTTACCCCATCAAGTCAATAAGGAATCTTGGAAGTGTCTCAAAAAATGCTTTTGTATACATATTGAAGGTCAATTAGCAAGTCAATTTGTGCCCAATGCATAAGTAGCTTTTGTACTTTTTAAATATTATCAACTATGTATAAGTATAGACTTTTGATTGAGTTATTGGACACATTACAATCTTTTAAATAGTTTTACAAGTAAAAATATTAAAGAAATTCATTTCGGCTGTACCAATGTTTATATACCCTTGTAGTTCTCAGTCCGATCCGACTGATTTTAATACTTGATAAACCCACACAGCTAAATGGATTATCTACTAAGTTTCAACTATATAGCTTAAAATTCAAGGTCAAAGAAGTGCAAAGATACAGACAGACAGACAGGAGGCAATGGTTAGAATATGATATAGTCCATCTATTTCAATAAAAAATGTTTATATAAATAGAAGACTATGCTTTGTAAATTTTTGACCAAAATATTATTATATCTGGCCCATTCTGAAGTAATTAATCTTTTCTCCTTACTTAACACTAATAGTAACACTTGGTACTTTGTATATTCACAAGCTTTTGAATAGACAGATAGACTTTCCTTATTAACTTAATCGGGTCAATCTATCTGTAACTAACTAGAAATGATTTCCCTTTACACCATTTTAGTTTTTTGCTCCGATTACAACCATCTTTATCTTGTAATCGGATGAGAATTCCGTACTTCTATGCCTAAAACTCGAACTTATTTTTAAATATTATTTTATTTGCCATTCGATGTCCACGTTTCTTAGTTTTTGCATGCTGTCTCCCAGGGTTTTGCGCGTAACAGGCATTGTCCTGGTTTCGCTTGGATTACTTATAATAACTTTTTACAGATATTCAAATTTTAAACCTAATTGGATCAGTTTCTGTTTATTTGCTTGTCAAAAAGGAACTTACTAAATTAATTTAAATTACTTTTAACATTTGTTTTTCAAAATTATATTTTTATTTTTTGGCCATTTTTTAAGCCAATCCTGTTTGGTCGCCTCTCAAAATTGAACCATGAACTAATTGCATCATGCGTGCTTTATTAAATGGAGAACGTTTCCTTAGCTTTGTACTATTTCCAACAAAATCATTTACCCAAACGTCGAGTTCCTATGTGAAGGCCCCGAACACGTGCAATCAAACACGTGTATACAGTAAATCTAAGAATCCTAGTTATACCGACAACAATGTGATTGATGCACCCAAAAAGTCTCAGGACATAAAGCATCTTAAGAATGGAACTTTGTTTAGAATAGAGATGCCTTCAATTCCATTTGGACATCAAACGGTAGCATATTCTAAGCAAACGGTGCCAGCACCGCCGGGCAAACCGCCAGGGAAACCGCCAGGAAATAAAGATAAGCCACCAGCATTTTGTGACCCTCCAAAAAAGAATGTAGCAGGCGTGCTATATCCGAAAGAATTAAAGCAAGGAAAACCAATATCCATCCAGGACAAAAAAACTAAATCAGCTCCTCTGAAGCCACCTCACAGTGAACCAGCGAAGCAAGCTAAGAAAGCAACTAAAAAACAGCTGGAAGATCGGGGTAAGAAAGAACTAGGCAAAACTCCTACACAACATTCTATAAGTTCCGCTGCTAAACCAAAGAATTCATCCAGTAAAAGTTTATCAGCCAAGCCCGTCGAAGCTGATAAAAAGTCAGTGAAAACTAAGTTTCCCTCGCAGGGAGCTGTCCCATCTGAAGGGATTGTGTCATCTAAAATGGCACGTAAAAAATTAATTGATGCTAAACCTATACCTATTGTACCTGGTTTTCCGCTTGGTAAGTTTCCTTGCCTTGATAAAGCAGCAGACAAGGGAAAAAAAGATGGGGAAAAAGATGGTAACTCCAAAAAAGATAAAAAGAAGTCTGATCAAAAGGATGAAGATCTTAAATCAAAGTGTGCTAAACTTTTTAAAAAATCAAAGAAACCGGATTCACCATCTGACCATAAGAAATTCAAATTCGAAAATATTATTAATGATTGTAAAAAATTTAACAAACTTACAAAGAAATATGTAGATGAATCTAAGGAGAAAACAACGGATCCGATTGGTAAATGTATGCAGAAACTAAAGAAATCATTGGCAGAAGAAATACCACCAAAACAAACGGCAGATGGTGAGCCAGTATCAAAGACACGTCAGGATAAAAGTGACGCAAAAAAAAAGCATTCAAAGGAAACGGAAAAACTAAAAGATGAAGAAGAAAAGGAACAGAAACCAAAGGAATCAGGAATTAAGCGGAAGAAAAAAGAAAAGAAAACTGCTAGTCTTCAAGAGCACGAGAAACGAGATCAGGATAAAACTGATTCCAGTGAAAAAGCGTTGACAGAGAGTTTTAAAAAGTCAAAGTCTACATCGAAAGAAAACAGTCGACCAAAAGCGTCAACAAAAGAAGCTAGTAGCAAGTCTGAAGCTCAAGTCTCTGAGCCAACCGATTTAAAAAAGCCAACAGAAGAACGTGACTTAAAAGAGGCTTGCCAAAACATTGAAACTTCAGAATCTTCAAAGCCACCTAAAAAACAGAAGAAAACTCCAGAATATAAAGCTGGCGATGCCAAAGAAATTCCAGCATCATTTAAGAAAACTTCTAAGGCAAGTGATTCTCAATCTAGACCCAAAAACAATACCGATCCTGATCAGGCAGAGAAGACAGATCAAAATGCTAAAGAACACCCAAAACAGAAGCTATTAACGTATCCAGTTGTTCCTTTGGATGAAACACTTCAAGAATATCTTAACAGTATCCAGCCGCTACTTAAAAAAAATCAATTTAAGTTGGAGAAAAAGATAACAAAGGACTTTCAAGATGGAGAGGGAGAAGAACTTCAAACGTTGCTAGAAGAGGCGGCAAGATCTGAAAGAAATTGGTTAGCAAAGCGTTGGACAACTGGCGCTTACTTGAAAGTTCGTTCCCCTGTCACCGTATACACAAGTCCCTGCATGGCATTCCCACTACAAGAGTTCATTCATCCCATTGACTTTTTCTCATATGTGGCCAAGTGCATCTATGCCATGTTGGAGTTTAAGCAATTGGTGGACAATAATGAAATACCTGTGGTCAAGATGTGTGGGTATGAACTCGATAATAGTCAATTCGGTAAGATCTTTGGTGGAGTGCGTAAACCAAAGCCGACTACCGATGTTATAGAACAATATAATGACTCCGATTATATTGTGGTTGTAAAAAGGAATAATGTAAGTTGTTTTTATATATTAGTTAGATAACAAATTTTAAATATTCTTTCAAAGTTTTACAAGTTGCCTGTATACAAATCTGGTGAAACAATTGTGCATGCCCATACATTACGGGATCAGCTGGAAGAAATCGTTGTTGAAACAAGTCAACCGGGTAATACTATAGGCCTGCTTACTCACGATAACCGTGATAACTGGGCAGAAGCATACGAAGCTTTAATGTGTGGGGAACAAAATTGTGAAGCCATTAATGTTATTGAGAGAGCTCTCTTTACGGTTTCGCTCGACGAATGCGTTGATCTACCACCTGAAGGTGAGGAGAGAGCTCTTCAGGCTGGACTTCTGTTGCATGGTGGCGGACGGCATTTAAATAGCGCCAATCGTTGGATGGATAAAACACTGCAGCTGATTGTCAATCCCAATGGATTTTCCGGCATCTGTTATGAACACTCACCAGCCGATTGTCAGCCGTTGGCCATGCTCATGGACTTTATTCAGCAAAAACTGTGAGTAGTTTTTATTTTAAAAATTTACAGAAGCTTACTTTGGATTTGCTTTGGTTATAAAAGTATAAATGAGTGCATAAAGCATTTATACGCAAAAAAAAAACTATTATTTCGATTTTAATAGACCGATTCGAGCTGTTTTTAAACTTGCGTTGCATACAGATCTAAAAACTTTATCTGCTAAGTTTCATCCATGTAGCTTAATATTTAATGGCCAAAAGCTGCAAAGAAACAGATAGACAACTTTGGTTTGCTCCTTTTTCTTGGATTTTGTTTCCTATTATAGTCTGATAGCTATGAAAATAACTTGTCTTTTGCATCTATTTGCAGCTGTGAGCCCGGTTATGGCTGTGAGAGTTGCAGTGATGAAAAGATTGAACCATTCACACCATTAGTTTTTGATCCTCTAGACAAATGTGTCGAACTATGGATCTCTGTCGCGGAACGTAATATCGATAAGTTGTGCAGCCATTTGAAACTGCATGTCTTTAATTTTGATTGTCACGGGAAAAATTTTACTATGGCTCAGGGTCTTAATACGGATAGTTACATTCAAGTTGCTCTACAATTGGCTTTCTTTATGCTCCATAAAGAACTGCCTTCTGTGTATGAATCGGCTCATTTGCGCATCTTTGAAGGTGGTCGAACTGAAACAATACGTTCAGCAACAAATGAATCACTTGCTTTTGTCCGGGCCATGACTTCGTCTACGGCAACGAAAAAGGATCGTATGGAAGCATTACAAAATGCCGTAGACGCTCACCAAGAGCTTACAAAATTAGCTCTCCAGGGCCAAGGTATAGATCGTCACCTGTTTGGTTTACAACAAATGGTCATAGAGAATGGTCTTCCAATGCCAAAGTTCTTTAAGTCGATGGGCTATGCGAAATCGATGAATTATAGAATATTTAGCTCACAAGTAGCCACCACGCATGATGCATTTTTAGCCTATGGACCACTCACACCTTCTGGCTATGGCTGTTGTTACAATCCACGTGAAAACGATATTATATTTTCCATATCATCGTGGAAAACCAATCATGTCACCTGTGCGAAACGCTATGGCAAAGCCATAAGTAAATCTTTAAATCAGATACGAAAATTGGTTCTAGACACTGGAGGCGATCAAGTGGCCATCGATTTATGCAAGTGCGATGGTAAAAGTAAACATAAGTAAAATTTTGCCGTTTATAAAATTTCCAATATAATAATAAAATAACAACTTATGTTTTAGCTGAAAAAATAATTTGTGTCAAGGTATTAATTAACAGATGGAATTTTCTAATTCTCATTCACGAATTTTCAAAATTGTCTAAATAATCCTTGAGAAATTAAAAAAATAATAAACTGTGTTCAAATACCTGCATAAAAGTTTCCCAAACCATCTTCAATTTTTTGAGGAATTCTTATGACTTTGACTTTCTTAAGAAATTGTTAATTTAATTTATTGTTGATAAAAATATTTCAAAACTTCTTTGTGGAAAATTGTTTAAATAATTTTTAAGCAATTCTTGTTTTCATAATTAAATAGTTATATATTATTAAGCAAGTAAATTAATAGTTAAAATTAAATTAAAATCGTTTAAATAAATGGGAAAAAATGCATTTATGTTTTTAGTCCTTTTTAGAAAAGTGTTTTAAATATTTAATCATTTTCGCAGCAGTCACTTGTAATTAAAACCTTTAAATTAATTTTTTTATGTAAAGCAAAAAAAAATGATAAGAATAAGAAAATAATTTTTCATGTTAAAAATTAAAAAAAAAAATATATATAAATTAAAAAGAAATTATAACACTTGGAAAATAGCAACTAAAAAGTTTTAACCAGTTTTATTTCAATAAATATTTAACGGAACAAGCTGAGATTTTTTTATATAAAAGGTTTTAATAGTTTTTTATATTTAAAGCATTTTTTAAACTGAAAATAGTTAATTGAAAAAAAAAAATTATTCAAAGTGGTGTAGAAATTAAGAAAATAAACTCGAAATTAACTCGGCTACAAAATCAATGTGGAATTGAAAGCTATATTCTTAAAATAAATTAGTCACTAAGAACCAATTCCTTAACTTATGCAAGAACTAATTTATAGGTATATAGGTACTTGTACATATATAAAATATAGTGTATATATTTTTGTATTGTTCATTTCAAAACTGGAGCGTATCAATCATGTATATGTAAGTGAGCAATGTTTTTAGACTTTTACATGTGTATGCGAGAGGTATATGCGTTTTAATCATAGATGAAAATGTATATTTTCTAAATATTTAAGCGAAAGAAGGGTATTTGGATAATTGAAAACTTTGAAAGGGATTGCTAAAACCTAAATTATAGTTTTTTATTCATTTATGTATTATTACATCAAAAGACTTTATTAAAAAGGAAAGGGTTTTTCGAAAGACTAGATTCTCATTGATAAATATGGTCAAATGTTACATATTTTATGTTGACCAATTAACCAAAGTGTATGCTAGTTTATTAGAGTAAAACTAAAGTTAGTTTTATCGCTTTTGCGCCCATGACGTTGCTTGCTTCATTACTTCGTACTTAGAACTTGGTTGGTGTGGCAAAGCGGCAATACTGCAACGCCAACTCCATATGGATCCATTAGTGTCGTCTGCCCAGTTCCGTGAATTGTTGTGGCCATTGTGTAAATATTAACAATATCAACAGCTTGAGGCCAGCAGCACCAGCACCAACACCAACTGAATGATTACTTTGCCAACTGAAGTAGCTGTATTGTACGTATGACGCAAACGATGCTGAGCCCAAAGTGCAAAAAAAAAAAAGAAGGAGAAAAAATAACGTAAAATAAAATGCAATAATTGCATATTGACCCATTTCCAACAATGCATTACGAAGGGCATTGTAGTGGTGGTGTAGGAACGGGGGGGTTAAGGCGGGGCTACCTTAGCTGCTGCTGTTTGCCGTTTGGGTTACGCATGCGTGAGCGTTGCCTTCATTTAATTAGGTGGCGACACCTGTGCGGAGACAGAGACGCATTTAGAGTCGTCGAGTCGGAGTTGCAGTCACAGACGGACGACGTGGTAGTCGCCCATCAATCAGCGAATGAGGCAAACAAGGCGGCAAGTGAGGCGTGAAAACGGCAAAGCGAAAAATGAAAACGAATTGAGAGGATTGACGGTGGTTATTGAGGCGAAGGAGGAGGAGAAAAAAAATAAAGCATCTCGGTGAGAGGCAAACGGATGGTTTGAAGCGTGTTTAAGCTCATTTGACAATGAAGTGCTTTTGCTGCGTTTTTGGGCGCGTTTATTATTTGCCTGCCCCACTTTGCGTACACCAGCGATAATTGACGACGCCACGGTGGCTGCACCGACGACAATCACGGCAAAGCCGACGCCAATGGCCCACAATATGGACTGCACTTTATTAAAGTACCTCCCCTATACGATGACTCCAATACAACGTATTCACACCAAAAAGTGTGTGAGTGTTTTTTCACTTTAGGGCATTGCCTTCGTTGCATTGAGAGTGTTATGCAATTGAAAATGCCTCTGAAACGTCAACTTATGGAAGAATGATTAAGTTTTCAAAATTCTTTTAAATAAATTTTGAAAATGAAGCAAAAAATCCATTAAAGAGCAAATATCTACTGATTTGTAGTTAATATAGAAATCGGGAAAATATTTGGATATAAATTTCTTTTAATATTGAATAAGATTAACGTTGTACAGATATTTATTATTTTACAGATTTAAAAGAAAAAGAGTAATTTTATATATTAGATAGATTTAGTTTAGATCCGTTTATTATTTTTATTATTTAATACATTTAAAAGACAATTTTGTTTATAATTTTATATTTTAGATGAAAGAACTATCTAAAATGTCAAGATCTGTTTACACACTATCTAAATGTCAAGATCTGTGTATACCCTATTTCAGTATATACATTATACAAATATATATCCCAATTCATTTCATCTATTAGATATGATATGGAGTATACGCAGATCTTCACATTTTAAATAGTTTTTCTTCCATTAGACTTACTGATCTCAATATTTATGTTTCTTTTTTTATCTAATCAAATTTATAAGTCATTACACTAAAAACCTTCAGCATTTTAAATTTTATTAGCATGTTTGGATCAGCATTAAACTATATGAATTAGAGCAAAAACCGGAAATAAATGTGTAAAATGTAAACATTAGATTAGATAACGGAAAGTGATATCATATTTAAAACAACATTAAGCAGTGACTTAAGATAAAATCAAATTAAAATTCTATAAAAAATTGTTTAGTTTTGTTTTAGATACAACCCAAGCACATATCACCAAATAAGGAAGTGACCTAAGAGGAGAGGTAAGACCCATATTCTGATTCTGATTGAAACAAGTTATTTCTGTTGCAAGTTAATACTGGTATGACGAATATAGTTTTTTTGATGAGCTCAGATTGTATACTACTACTAATAAGTATGTAATATATAACATTTAAATTAGTTTTTTTTCAGTAAAGTATATTTTAGATATTAAGCATTACATTTTTTTTATAGCAAATCATTAAAAGTTTCCAATTTGGTCTGCTTATAAAGGTTTGTCTCAAGTTTAAATATTAAAAATTGTTGTAGAACAGAATTAAAAACGTGTTTCAATCTACTATTTAGTAATATATAATATTTTCAATCTACAGATTTGTTGGAATATTTTTAAAAAATATTTATCTAATATTAATAATTTAAGCTGAAAAATAAAATATTTTATATATATATTTAATAAAAATTTTAGAAGAGGAATAATAATATTATCAAACAATCTTAATTATGAAATATTTAACTAATTATATAATAATTATATATATAATCTGAAATAAATTTATATATAATTTAGATAAAATTTTTTAATTAATTATAAATCATTTTAATATATTTTTAATAGAATTTATATTAAATTTTTATTTGACATATTTGATAAATTATATATAATTTGAAATAAATTAATATATAATTTTTATATAATTTATAAATAATTTTAATATATTTTTAATAGAATTTATATCTCTTATTTGACTTGTTTTATAATTTTATATATAACTTATACATAATATTCATATAATTTTTAAGCATTTTATTTTGAATTTTAACAAAATTTAAAATTAATTTGATAGTATCTATTTATATATAATTTATATATAATTAATTGTTATTATTAGTGTTAATGATTAAATCCAGTAGCAAGTTAAGTAAATTTCCATTCAATTACAGATAGAGATACAGCTTGTTCTGCATTTGAAAATCGCAAAAATGGAAAAAACGAAATGCCAGAAATCTTATAGTGTTCATAGGCCCTTGTAAATATTGTTCTTAAAATATCACTCTAAGCCATTTTCAATTTGTAATTATTTAAAATTAAATTGTGCTTGCAAATATATACAAAAACTAAAAAAAAAATCAGCTGAGAAAAATGATTTGCTGGCACAAAGAAAATGCGAATTTCCTCTGCATTGTTTAAAAGCCCCTGCAACATCCCCTTCTCTAACTCGTACAAGTTTTTCCAACTTTGCAATTAGAACAAAAGTTGTAATCATTTTCTTTATTCTTTTGTATTTTTTTTGTTGTTTTATTTTTTAAATCTCTGCCCAGCGATGCTGAAAAATTATTCTAAAACTTTGTTGTATTTTCTTTGCTCCCTCTTTTTCTCTCGCTCTCACATATTTTGTCTCTTTCTGGCAACTAAAAATTGAAACAATGTTATGTGGTCGGTCTTTGGGTCAATTCAATGGATGATTAATACCGACCTATGCAGCATTGAGTCATGTCTGAAGAACGTGAAACCATGCCAAAGCATTGAACTGTGAACAAATAACTGCGACTCAGGTTTCTTTGATAAGCCATACCAATTGTTGTTGTTATTGTTGTTGGTAGAATCGGGTGATGGCATGGGTTAAAGGGGGAGTTCTAGTAATTAAAGTAGAACAAATAATCAAAAAGAAAAAAAAAGAGTAGTATGAGTGTGTGGACAGCTAAAATGGACACACGTGTCAATATGGGACACGAACGGTTTTTCTTTTTATTTTTTTTTTTTTGAATGATTTACGTTTTTAAAGCTAAAAAACATACATAACTAAGGGCAGAGAGATGAGTGCGGGAATGCTTAAGGCACGTAGTTACTTAACTTGGCCTCCTTCCTTACCGGACGACTGTTTCGTTGCTTATCTGAACAAGAATTATTTGGCACACCAACTGTTGGAGATATCTTTTAACAATTTCCTGTGATTTTTCGTTGGCAAAATAGCAAGGGAAAGGGCAAGAGGATGGCTGACATAATATCTTGAACAACAAACACAGGGTGCTTAAGCTGATAAGCAACAGACCAAATTGAATTTACTAAGAACTACGAATAAAAATGAGGGGAAGAGTGTAAATGTAAGCAAAAGTCAGAGTCAAGCCAACAACATCATCATCATCATCATCATCATTATCATCTATTTCATCTATTTGAGACAGTGACATAATAAATAAAATTTAATCAGCTTCCTTTTTACATCTTATTCAGCTTTAACTTTTGCTCCTCTTTTTCATCTTTTCTATTTCATCTTTTTTTGTCTCTTATCTTTGGTCAGGTCTTTTTTGTTCCCTATTTGTAAAGAGAGTATATTACAAATGCAAAGTTGTTTGTAACTAATCCATCTATATAATGTGTTTTGGATCAGTATTAGTTGATATAAAGACCTAGATCTCGTATATCTACCAATAGTTAACCATTTGAGTAATACAGCTGAATAAATATTTTTTATCTTATATCTACAAAATAACTTAAGTTGGATATATGCAAAAAGAGCTTATTGGTATTATTTGCAATCCAAACATTGACTGTCTCTTCTTTGTCTGCGACCTTGTTCTATAAGAGATTTTGGGACAAGCCAGACAAAGCAAAAATGTTGTTATTAAATAAAATAGTAAATTATATTAATATTTAAATCCAAAATAAAAGTCCAAATAAGCGTTGATGTTATTAACAGATAGTTAAAGTTATCAATTGTATTAAAAATATTCTTTTAATTTGTATATATAATATATAATGATAAATTAAACAATTTTTTTTTTGGTTCATTATTTAGGTAAATACATATGTACATATATATATTTCCACATCTAATGGATTGTTGTTTGAGTAAAGAATTGTAAATTTATTAAAAATTAAAAACATTTATACCTAGAGAAAGAAAATATAATGAATATATATTTATATAGAGAAATAAAATATAATAAATATAGATAAAGAAAATGAATGAATGAATATCTAGTTTTAGGTATAGATTATTTTAAGCAATTAATGATTTGTATTAGCTATTTCTAATGAAATCTTTTGGATATTTTGGTTGTCATTATGGCTGTGACATATTTTTTATAAACCTTTGAAGAGATCATATTATATTGTTTATTTGAATTAGTATACCAAATCCTAAAGTATCGTTTCCCATATCTATATAATGTTTTATATAATCTGAAATAATAAATGGAAAAATTAACTAGTGCATATAGTCACATAATTACAGTTGAGTAATCATCGATTTTTAGTTGCAGTCGTCAAAATTCTGTTGTGTTCCTTTGTATAAAGTTCAGTGCCCAATCTTCTCTATCCAATTGTCTGAAGTCTAGCTCAATGGTCCGTTTCCATTTGTCTGAAGTTCAAAATTTACCGAATTACCTTTTACAACACTTTAATCTTCATTAAGCGAATCAACAAGGTTCAATGTTTTTATTTCTTTTTCTTTTATATATATACTTATAATGTTTTATTTATAATTTCCACATTTTAAACTTAATATTCTTAATGTAAACACCTGAGAAAGATTCAATTTAAAAGAATGTTTGTAACAAGTTTCATTTCCACCATTCCAGCTTAAAACTTTAGCTTTCAAAAACTTCAAAATAAAAAGAGTTTTTATTATTCTCCTTAAAATAAAAAACTGAATGATGTCTAAACCAATAATTTACAAGAAAATTAAATAAATTTAAATATTGTCTCTACGATCTAAAGGGTATTGAAAGTTCGATATGAACAGTTGTTAAACACTTTATTGAAGTTGACTTTAAGATTTCGTTTTCATTTTTGTTTGTCTTTTTTTAAGGCGATATTTTCATTTCACTTTTTGGCTTATCTCATTCTTTCTTTTTCACTGTTTCTCTCTCTTACTTTTCATTGATATGCGTAATGTTTCATTCAATAATTCCCAATGACCCAATTATTGTTAGAGTTGGTTCATTTCCCCCATTTATAACTTTTACTTTTTAGTTAATGTTGTTGTTGTTGTTGTTACCATTGGGGCAGATGTTGTTGTTATTATTGTTGCTGCTGCTGCTGTTTCTGTTTGGATTGTTTGTTAAAACAAGTTTATGCAAATTTTGTTGAAATTAATTTCAAATTAATTCAAACGTTTACGATTTTGCGGCACTTGACTAATTAGCATATTTATGCGATTTATGCGAAGCGCCTCCATCAAATACCATAAAGTTCCTCAGTTAGATTCTTGCAATGTAATGTGCTAATTTTTACTCACCTGTCTTCAAGGACTGTTTGTAAATGAAATTTGTAGAATTCTTATTTCTTCATCATTGTGTTCGCTTCCGTATGGAAAAACCTGTTGGCCAGTTCTTCGTATTACGTTTTGATTATAAATTACATTTTGCCGATTATGATGATGTGTTTGGTTGACTGCCTGCCTGCCTGCCTGCTTTTCTGCTTCTGGAATGAATCTTGCTTACTAAATCATAAATTATTGAAAAATTAATGTCTATAATGTTCACATTTCCAAGGCCAATTCACTTAGCCAAGGCATAAAAATTTCATTTAAAAACACTTTTGTTTGCCATTGCATGGGGAAATTCCTTTGGGTTTCGGTGGGTTGGTACTGGCACGATATAAATTTCATTATTGTGGCAAAGATTGTGGAATGAGTATTAAAGCTCAAGCTGGTATTATTACCAGCAACATAATCATCATCATCTTCATCTTCATCATTATTATTATTATTATCATCATCAGGAACAGCAGCAGCATTATTGTCATTATTATTATCAACAGTATTGCCACAAAGAAAGTCAAAGTCTGGTTCCAGGCTGTCAGACAAGTATTTACTGGCAGCATATTTTCATATTTTTTCTTATTTTATACCCTAACGAAAGGACATATACTTACAATACACACAGAACATAGGGGAGAAAGAGGTCCTTATAAGGGTGTAAAAAACTCTCCTTTGCTAATATCTTTCTATATAACAATGTGTATAATGTAATCAATTTGTTTTTTTTAGCATTTTTTTAATTTATAGATTTGAAGTTTTATATTAATAGTGTATAAAAATATCGGCTTGACAATTCTCCTATTGGTTTTTACATATCGTAGTAAAGGACTTGATGTCCTTGCCTGTTTGTATTGCAAATTACATGGCAGACTTCACTGCATTGCCGCAGAACGTTGGCGAAAGCTTCATTTTGTATGGCAAATTATTGACAGATTGACGAACGAGAGAAACGAAACTTTTTTTTTAATCTTCGTTGGGAGAAAGAAAATTAAAAAAAAAAAGTAAACGGATTGTAAAATACGCTCAATTTATCGTTTTCGTTTCTTTTTTTTTATCATGGCTTTAAGTAGATGAAAAAAAAAATGCAGGATCCAAAGTTTCGAATATTTGAATTACACCAGAAAGAAAAGCTTTCATTTTCAGTTTAAAATTTTCAATAAGGGAATTAACATTCAAAAGTCAGTAAATTTAATAAATTTTTAATTAAATGATTTTAAATAAATCATTGGATTTATTTAATTTAAATTTATTCTTTTAAAACAATAAACAATTGTTTTTGTTGTCTTTTAAAAATATGGCTACAATATTTTAAAATAAATTTTCAAGTGAAGCAATGATTAAAAGAGAATTAAAATATTAAAAATAAAAAATAAAAAATATATTTTTTTTATTTTATTTTTTGTTTTCAAGTGCTTTCAATGATTATAAGAAAATTAAATTAATAGTGAAATATTTTTTTTTATTTTATTTATTATTATTTATTTTCAAATACTTTCAATTATTATAAAAAATTAAATTTTAATAAAATTAATAAACAAATATAAATTTTTTTGTTTTATTATTTAAAAATTATCTACCAAGTTATTTTACTTTCTACAACAATCTTCAAATTGATATTGTTTTATTTTCTAAGATCATGAAAAATATATAAAAATAATTTAACAATAATTTAACAAAAATTTACTTAAATTTACAAAAATTTCATTAATAAGCAACTTGTTTGACATTTTATGTATAAAGAAAAGTCATTACAAAGAAAAACAACATGGGATAAAATCTTTAATTTCTTTTGTGAGTGGACAATAAAAGAAAAACTAGGAATATAATATATAGGCTGGATAAAAGAAAAGCAAGGAAATGTAAATAAAATTAAGAGATCTGTTATATATTAATTTTCAGATTGCTTTACCCTCGCCTCGAACTCAATCAGGCAACCTTCCGTTCAGTGTTCAGATTGCAACCACCTCAGCGTTTGCCATCTGTGTGAACAAGTGGGAAAGCAATGTGGAAAATTCACAGAATTAAATGCGAAAAAAAATACATATAGGTATACAACTTAAAGAACAATGTGAAAATTAATCACCACCCACATTGATTCTGTCACCGGCCTGCCCCATCCGTTATCCATTTTTCACATTGCCTTTACCTTTTATTTTTTCTTTGCTCTGCCACAAAAATGCGACAGTTGTAGGCACATGCATTAAGGATTATTAAATTTATTGCGTATACGCAATGTTGCAGTAGCAAACAACAGCTGCAGCAATTGTCATCCATCGCTGCAAATGATTTTGAATATTTATTATATTTAATGACGTTGTCTAGATTTTTTTTTAGTATATATTGTTCATCTTTTGCCGGCTGTCGCAGTCGCAGTTGGCGCTAACGTCGCTGTCGCTTTTGCTGGCATAATGACAAATTGCAAGTTGAAAGTTGAGTGAACTTTTGCCACTTGATTTTCATTTTTTTGGCACTGTTTCCTTTTGCCTAGTCTGTGTTCTGTCTTGAGTGTCAGTTTTTTTGTGAGTTGTCCAATCTTTGACTGGTCGCCGTATTGTTTGAAATTGATGAGGCCTTTTGTTGTTGCCTTGGCAAATGAGCCATACAGATAAGCGTCAACTTTGACGCCCTCTGCAACGTTTATGTCTCTTCTTTCTTTTCCCTTCTTTTCTTTTTTTTCTTTTTGATTTTTATTCATTTTGATGTATGTTCCCTTTCTCATTTGATTTTTATGTCTGCTTAGCTTATCAACACTCGAAAAATTTAATGTCTTGTTACTTTTTCTTCAGTTTTTCTTATTTCAACATATTTATTTTGTATATATTTGTTTTGGGCTTTGCCTCATTTGAACCCGCTGAACCTTAGCGCTTCTTTTATTTCTTTGTATTTGAATGCATGACATATATATTTTTTTTTTATTTTCTTTCTTTTGAAATGCTCTATTTTTTGTTGTTGTTGAGTAGGATCGACTTAGTTTTAGAAACTTTAGAATTATAACTATAGTTGTCTTTGCCAACTCAAAGGCAAGCGGGTGAAGCAAGACCCGACTATGATATGGAGCCAAAAGAAATGGATGCCAAAAAGAAAATGCTCTCCATATGGCGATCCATCTATAGTATATATAAAATATATAGATTTATTTTATTCAAGACAGAATAAATCGAACATTTCTTTATTAATCAAGGGATTTTAGATAAGAAATGACTCATAATTGATAATTTTCATGGAATTTATTAATGAATGGCTGACTGAGTCTATTATCTCTTAAATATATAATAAAAAAGTATTTGTAGTAGTAGAATGTTTCATGGTTTTAGTGCAAAGTTCTAAATATTCAGTGATTAAACTTAATAAATTTGAATATTAGTAAATTTTAATATTAGTAAATTTTAATGATTTTTTTTTGAAGTTTCCAAAATGTTTAAAAATAGAGGTTTAAAAAATATAAAGAAAGTAAAAAAAAATATTTAATAAAATATGTGAATATTTCGTTATATAATTGAATATATAAAAAAGATAAAAAAACCTAAAAAAAACATATATAAAAATTAAATTTGGAAAATATAATGAAATATATTTATACAAATTTCAGATGGCTTTAGCTTGTATAAGGAATTATAAAGAAAAAATATAAACAAAATGAAATGTAAAAAAAACTTCTTATGTAAAAAAATGTATAATTATGTAAAATATTATATAATATCTATTTAATATGTATAATTTATATTTTTATTTCAAAATTATAGAAAAATGTTAAAAAATATACTTAATATATTTATATTTAGTTAATAAATGTAAAAATTTATGTATACAACTAAACTGCAAACATTTTCAAACCCCAAAAGTAGCAAAGGGTATAAAAGCGTCATCATACTTCTTTTCATATTCTAATGCCTGTCTAGTACTTACTGAATCTGTACAAATCCCTTATACCAGGTCTCATAGTAAAGTGCAAGCAAACTGCATTTGAATTGCATCTCTGTGTCTCTATTTCTCTCGCTCTCTCTGTGTTCTCCCCTGTGTTCTCATTAGTTGTGCATATGTTTTACATAACTCAGTTTCAAATTCAAACTCACAGACTATTCTCTCTACATAGTCCCAGTTGACAACTGTTCTCAATCCTCAGCAGCTTATGCTCCACTTTGTCTGCTTAACTTTCGTTTTTTTTTGTTTCTCTTTCTTTTTTTTTTTTTTAGTTTTTTGTGCTTTAGCTTTTGTTTCCTGTTTTGCTACTAATCCGCACTTTTATGCCCTAAGCCGACCTATCAACAATAAAAGAAGAAAAGGAAGAACAGACAATCTAGTAGAAACCAAAAATTCTAGTTTTCAAAAGTTTTTTTTCTCTCTCCATAAGTTCCGACTTGCATATATCCTGCAAATTGTTAAACAAAAAGTTAAAGTATTTTAAAATTCAATTAAAAAACAAATTAGCAATCTGTGGCAAATTGTTGGATAACATGTTTCTTTAGTAACAAATGTTATCTATGTTTTTAAAAGTTTTAATCACAGATGTTGTATTAATTATATTTTGGCCTAAAAGAGGAGTGGCAAAAGCTAAAAACAAGTTTCGACTCAACAGTTTTAATAGACAAGTTGAGAATAAAGGCAGTGTGGGTTTTCTATAAGGAACTTAAGATAGATCTTAAAAATTTGATGACATATTATTTAACTCCAAAGATTCTCTATTTTGATGACTTATATATATACTCTTCACCCATAACGGTATAGGGTATCACAGAAAAAAGATTCCAAGAATAACAAATACAAATACAAAAAAAAAAAAAAATATCACCACGTAGAAAAAGATTGTACACAACGAAGAACAAAAACAATTTATTGAAATGGCAAAAGGAAGACCTTGATCTTTAGATTATCACATCAATAAATGGTATTTGTTTTTAAATAGTTGTTGCTCTTGTTGTTGTTGTTCTTGTTGTTGTTGTTGAGTCTCTCAATCTTCTGCGCGTTGTTCTTGGGCCTTTCGGTGTGAAAGAAGCTCAAACACAAACGAAAACGAAAACTGAAATGAATTTCAAAACGGAAACTGGTGGAACCAGTCAAACCGCCATCCGCGTCAACCAAACCAAAAAGAACTTCTTGCGGGGATCTAATTAAGAGTTTCTCTTCACATTTCTTGTTTTTAGATAGCGCCATTTGATTATAGATATATTTTATTTTTTTTTTCTGTTTCTTTGTCTTTTGTTGTTTTATCCAAATGCAAGTCTATTCTAAACTAGAGTAATCAAATAATAGAGAAAACAAAAACCAAAAAAAAAAAAATCCCACTAAGCTTTTTACTCAGTTTGGTTGTAAATTGCTGTTACGTGATTACATAAAAACCATAAAAAGTGATTTGAACTTGAAATTGTTAAATGCGTCATGCAATGTTGGTGCTTGTTAAGCACACAGACAAAAAAAAAAAAAAGAGAAAAAAAAGAGCAAAAAGCTAAGCTAAAAAAAAAACGTCAAGCTAAATCGGTGGAAATAAAAACGTACTAACCATAAAATTGTTACAATGACAATAACAGCCCCGGACAATAGCAATAACAACAAAATTGAAAAGCCGCTCAAATTGAATAACAGCATCAACTAACTACAAATACAACGAGTAGAAAAGCAACGGCCAAATACAACACGAACCACATGGCATATGGCCAACAGTTTTTGGCCAACAGTTGTGAAGCTTTTCAAACTCAAATGTATAGCTTTTCGGTTTAGAATTCTGTTGGAACTAATCAAGCTTAAAAGATTCTAAAATGAAATCATTTGACCGTATAAGGTTTTTTTTACTTTCTACTTTAGCTTTAATATATTTCAGCGGTTTTTGTTTGGAAAGTTTGAAAATATTTGTTAATGTGTTATAGAAACAGAAGACTAATTTTATATTCTTTTTATTAAAATATTGCCATTTAAAATTTGAAGAGCTGTAACAATTTTACATCCTTCCATTTTTTACTTTTTTCTGTGTAAATATCATGGACAAAATTATCAATGGGCTGGTTTTGAAAAAAATTATATTAGCAATTTTAAAATTAAAAGTATTTTCAAGCAACAAACAAGTTAGGAAATGAAATACGTCATTTGTCCCTGCCGACTTTGTGTATACCCTGTACCAAGTAAAGAAAGTTTAGAAAACTATCTCGAAATTGTCATCAATTCAAAATAAAAGTATCTTCACAAATTCCTGCAGAGAACGTATGCTGTCTTGCTCTGTCTTACCATCCTATAGCAACTTGGTATTTCAGTACAACATTCATAGAAAAAAATATAACTCCGATATATTTTGCTCGATTTCAGGAAAACTTGGACAGCACTTTGGCTATATTATCAGGTGTGTCAATAAGGATGAGGTCCCTTTAATACACTTATTTGTTTTCTCTATATTCTGGAGACGGAGAAAAAAAACATTGAAATAAACATGATCAGCGCTAACACTAGACCGATGTTGCCCTAGTTTTTATGACTATAAAAATCTGAGATCTGAGATCTCAGTGCTCATGCAGACGGACATACATACGGACAAGTCGCAATCGACTCGGCTCATCATAGTGATCGAGAATCTATATACTTCACAAGGTTCCATCTGCCTGTTACAAACATTTTAGCTACTTTAATATACCCTTTTACACTATGGGTACATGATTTAAAAACGATTAAAAATTGTTTACATATATTTTTATTTTTAATTTTGATTTGTGAAATCAGAAAAATTTCTATACTTCGACTAAGATATATACAAAAAACATTTGTGAATTTTTTTAAATTTATATTATAAATGGTTAAGCTAAGACAAGTGAAAAACTCAGTTCAAAAATACCCTCATTACTTTTGATTGCTCTAATAATTCCTAAAAAATTAGCACATTCAATTCTGAAGTCAAAACTTTAATATAGTCAAAATAAAACTTCAGCTGCATATGTTCTTTATTTCAATTATTACTTAAAGAATTTTATGGATTGTCTTTTTCTAAGTCTCCTTTTTATTTCTCTTTATTCGTTGATTATTTCTCAGGTTGCCACAATATCTCTATGTCGTCTTTCAGCGTTGCCAGATTGACTTCGTAGAACATTTTCTCGTTAAAGTGGCGAAAATTGTCAACCATCATCCAACTTGATCTTTCGATCTTTCTTATTTCAAATTCAAATCAAAAAAGAAAATCAAAAAGCGCAAAGTGTTCCTGTTGCAGTTGTTCCTGTTCCACCTATTCTGTTCCAATAATATTGTTAAATCTCTAAATTGAATTTTATTTTAAAACCGCTTTTATTATAAATATTTAAAATTAATATAAGTATTTTCGAGCTAATTGAATTAAAATGAAAAACTTATAGCTGATCTTATGTTTATCTGTTGGGGATTTTATATGTTCAATATAGGGGATTCCATATGCTGATCAATATAATTTGTGACTTGCATTTTCAGTTGGGTAAGTGTCTAATAAAAACTCATATAATGCTGACTAAGTATAATGGCAATTCATAGGTTAGTTATCTAAGTAACGAAATTACTTACTCATCTGTATGAGTTGCTATTGTTGTTGTTGTTGTTATCCATATATTTACTATTTCATTAGATCTGGTATTGGACTTATGTCAGCCAACATTCTGACTCAGAGTTAAGACAAATTAGAAAACATTTGCATCTCAGGTAATCAGATGCATGAATCTTACACTTAAAAAAAAAAACTCAATTGACATTTTGCTTGTAGTTTATTTTTGTCAAATCCAAATGACAAATTTCCCCTTGTGGGAAGTTTTAAATGGCTTAGTGTCAAACAATTAGCTCCAAAATATTTGCCCAAATTGATAGTTAAGCTTGAATGCAATTTGAAATTGGATTGTTTCTATGCCATTGGCCATAGAAATGGCTTTGTGTGTCAGCCGGAAGCGTAAAATTTCTCATGTTTCTCTGTATGTGTGAGTGCGGATATGTGCGACTGTGTGTGTGTGTGTGTTAGGTCTCGAAAATTCGCATGACAATGACAATTATCTCATATCCTTTTGAGTGTTCACCCTAGCCTGCCTCATTCCACTCTTACATGGACACAAACATAGACATCTAGTTATAGCCACTCCCACACAATGAGGGATAATTGTGCGTTACGCATACGCCAAGTGTACCACAGTATGGGTTTGATTTTATTGCCATACCGCTTGGCCCTAAAGGAAAGGACTAAAGCCAATTTGTGCGGGCCAAGCAATTTGGCAAAGGGAAGCCAACAAAAAAAAAAAAAACGAGAAAAAAATTTGGGACACAGACAATTTTTGGGTCCATAGAAAATTTGTTGTTTTCTTTTTTCTTTTTTTTGTTTTTTTTTGTATTTTCTTGTTCCTTTTTTTTCTGGGCCACGACAAATTGAATTGAACTGAACCATTGCCTGTGGGCGTGCCGAAGTAGTGAAACGCCTTATATATGTATGTCAAAAGGATGCTTCAATTGGCATATATGCAATTATTCGACTGAATCTGACTAATTGATTTTATGAAGGCCAATGCCTAATTAATGTTCTACATATGTCGCATTGTATTTGTATGTTTTCAATTCAATTATGTTACAAATATTATATTAGTGATCTAAATAGGCACCCCAAGGAGCTTGAAATCTTCCAGGTCTTGGATGTAGTTCAAAATTTAGCTGATACCATTCAAAACAAAATGCTTCGGTTTTCAGCCAATCCACATTACTCATTGGAAATTTAATTTTAGCCAAAAACTCACTTATAGTAGTTAAAGTTTTAGCCATGGGTATACGTGTCCGTGTCAAAATCCGAAGTTTTACTAATAAAAAAATAATATTAATTTAAATTTCAGTTGTGTTAGATATATACATTTTTGAACTTACTGTCATATAAGCTGGTTCTAGAATTTTGAAGGCAAGAATATGTTATGACAAGATGTGTATAATCCGTATAAAGTATATTGGTATTGAAATATGCTAAATAGAAGTATATAAGATTATAGATATATACCAATATATATATATTGATCTTTAACTTACGATTATTTCGCACATTATAAGAGCTGCAGCGACGTTGATATTGGGGAACTTCTAATGGTGTTGTGCCCAACGCATACCAAGTACCCAAAAGCTAAGTAAGAAAACTATTAAATATTTCTTTTGTAAAATTTAAAAATTATCTTGCTCTTTACCCGTTCCTTGGTTACATTTTTTAGGGGTACCATTGCTTTAGGACACACTCTTACATGCAAATTTTTGTGTCTCTCAGCTGCTTTATTATTAGGATCAACCCATCTTTTCTTAATCCTTCTAGTTCTCAATTTGGAATTCAAATTAAACTTAAATTCTGTGCCATTCCTTAATCTTGTAATATTTGAGTTATTAGTTAGCCTGTTGATGTCCTTCGTTGAGGCCGTCACAGTAGTAGATGTTGCCTTTACCAGGAAGTTTAGTGACACCAAAATAGCAAACAATAATAGTCTTAATGGAAAATTGAAGAAAAAAATATTATAAATGTTTTAAAAAAGAAAAAAAAACGTACAAGTTTCTTGTGGTCATGTCTCTTCCTATACGGTTCTATTACTCTACTGACCCAAGTTTAAATTGGAAGTTTTTATACCCTAGTTAAAAAAATATGTTTATTATAACCAGATGTTTGTTACGACCTGTCCAAAAGTGTTTTTTCCTCCTTAAATAGTATATCGATTTGAGTAGTTGTGGTTATGACAAACACTTAATGAGAATTTTAATGGGTAATTACAATATTTTAAACTTCTGCCTAGACCCTAATTATAGAGAACTTTGCTCACATATATACAATATAATATAATTATATACAAACTCATCTGAGTTGGTCCATGGCGCTTAGTTCAAGAATCTATTTTATGTTTAAAGTGAATTTGATTAACTATTTTTTTTTTTACTTTTAATATATTGTTTAATTAAAAATATGGTCTTTGGTTTATAAATTGTGAATAGGAAAAGCTAAACTTAATTCATCTATTTAAAGTTAATAATACTCGCAAGAGGATTTCTGATTTTTTTGATTTTTGGAATAAATGCTTTGTCTATTAGCTTAAAGTAAGTTTGTTTCGCAATTCATTTTGAATATGTTTAAAATTGTTTAAAAAATATTGGCAAATACCTATTGACTTTTGCCGATCTTTCGTGTTTATAAAGCTTATTTTTTCCTAGAAAAATTATCCGATCTGACCAATTCCTGAACTTGTTAAACATATACATCTATAAAGCTTATCTACCAAGTTTCAACAAAATACCTTAAAATTAAAGATCTTAATAGTGCAAAGAAACAGATAGATGGACATGGTTAGATCAACTTGTGAAGCTAATACAGAATTTATATACTTTATAAGGTTGAAAACCTTACAATCAACTAATTAAGATGTCTTGTTATTTTAGAATTATTTAAAAAATTAAATTGACTTGAATTTCAATGAAACTAAAGGGCTTACAGTTGATTAGTGTAGAATAATAATCTATAGATTTTTAAACATTTGGAACGCTTGTTAATCTTTTATGGCGTCTTTTGTTAAAATTGCCTTTATTAGCTGACAACTTGAGCGAATTGAATGCAAGTTATTTCTATACTCTATACGGAAATGTATAACGGAATCGGAAATGGGGCACGGACATTCGCAATTATATTCAAGTTGATGAGCCAGAGAAGTGGTGGGTAGGCGGCCTTCAGTTTCAGCTTGAACACTTTGTATGTCACAGCTGCTGCTGATGCTGTTGTTGCTGTTGCTGTTGCTGCAATTTCAGTTGACTGGCTCAAAGAGAGACAAAAAGAGAGATAGAGAAAGAGAGAGAATCTGATCTGATTATGTCATCAGCATGACATCTTTATTCGACATGCTTGCTTTCTAGCCAACAATTGTTGGTAGCACTTATATTATATGTCAGTATATAATGAAATGGCTGCCACTTCGTTTGCCATAATCTTACAAGTTCTAATTTACATAATGTTTGTACAAAAATGGTGGTTGGGTGCCATGGGTGATGGCTGCTGTGGCTGTCCATCAGAGTCCTGTGATTTGAGTCAATGGCCATGTTGCAGTAAAAAAACAAAATGGTGGATTAAATTATTTGGCTAATACTTTATTTAAAAATGCTGCAATTAAAGTTATTTAAATATAAAAGCAAAAAAAAAAACTGTTTACTTTGAAATCGTCTTTATTCGATATATATTGAATTTTGTCATCGAATTAACATGTATAGTTTTTGCTTTTCCCTTTTTTTCGAATGATATTTAAATAATAAATAAAAAATAAATATAATTTGATATTGAATCAATTATAAAGATTTCCTTCTTAACCTTTTCTTCAGTGCACATAACTAAGTGAAAGAACGTATTATATTAGAGATCTGTCTTCTACTTGTAAAAAATATTGGAAAATATGAAAACTGGTTGATGTGATAGAGATACAAAGGCATAATAATGAAAACTACACAAGTTTCCCTTTTGGCTAGTGTTAGTGTAACAGTTGGCCAATTTTGTTTTGTCGTGCAGCCTGCGAAATGACCTGTTTGGTTAACTTTTTAGTAGAAATACATAAATAATATGAAATTTTGTAATGAAAAGGAAGACTAATATTGAATTTTTATACTGCTGCAGAGAGTATAATAAAGTTGGTTAGATGTTTGTAAGGCATAGAAATATTTGCTACTGATCTCTTAAAGTATAAATATTATTGACCAGCATCAATAGTTGCGGCCGTCTGTTTGTTTCTTTGCCCCTTTCAGGCCTAAAGTTTTAAGCTATTTGGTTGAAACTTGGTAGATAAACTTGTTAGATGTGTAGGTTTAGCAAGTATAAAAATTAGTCAGATCGGACTAGTATAAAATATTTTTTAAGCAATCTGAACTTACAAAATGAGTATATTCTTTCTAACATAAAAGAGCAGGGTTCATTTTGGGGATGAAAATAGTTAAATATCATTTTATTTTTTTTAATTTTTTAGTTGAATATAATTTTAATTGAATTTTTTTAATAGTTAAAGTTAAATATTACTATTATTCTTTAATTTTTTTTTTTTATTTAATTTTAATTTTGCTTTGAAATTGATGTTACAGAAAAAGCTAATTAGTAAACTAGAGTTTCAAGGCCTAAGTCAACTAATTTGATATTTTTCACCCATGTTTTGTATTTTAGTATTTATATTTTAATTTTAAATTTATTAAATAATATAATTCTATTATATTATATTATAAAACTCGACTGATTTTGATTAGATAAAAGGGAGCTTCTTCTTAAAAAAATATATTAATCCATTATTACTTTTAAGCAAAATTGACTTTGAGAATTTAACATAAATTTTCCCTTTAGTCTCCATTGTTTGAGGCATAACTTCTCGTTTGTGTTAATAAATTTAACATGGAATGTGATTATTTTCTACTCAACTAACTTCAGTATGAACCTTATCTAATATAAGAAAAGAAAAAAAAAAAATGTGAAAAAGATAAAGAGGGAAAATCATTAAACATTTTAATTTATTTATTTTCAATTAACAAACACCAAACACATTCTGTAGAGCTCGCCAGCTCACTGGCTTTTATTTTTGGGCAATTTTGCGCAACAATTATGTGAACCTCTCCTCGTCGCGTCTCATATCATCTCGTCTCGTCTCGTATCGTTGTGTCGCCGGCAGCTGTAGTAGTAGCATCAAGAGCATCAACAGACCCGACATCAAATGATTTATTCAATTTGTGCTATGAAGCGTAAACTTTTTGTTTGCTTGTTGGCTTCTACTGTCTGTCCCGTTGCCCCCAACTGTCCCGTTATCCGCTGCCCCATTGTGCCCCTGACGTTTGTTGAATTCAACAGCAACGGAAGTTCGCTGTGTGAATCAATCGAAACGAGTCAACGGGCGCCCTTTCCCCTCCCATACCTTTGATTGTTGTTCATCTCCCTCATCTCGGTTTTTAAATAGTTTTTCATCCCATGACGCTCTTTTGTTTTTGTTTTTTTTAAAGCATATATTTGAGAGTACAACATTTTTGGCCATTTAAATCCTTGACATTAAATACTTTGTTCATGTTAATAAACATAATAAAGAGGCCGTTTGTCAAGTGAAATTTGACACCATCTTCTGATCCTGCCAGCCAATGATTGATTGCAGTAAAATAAAAGTTTTCATTGCCTTTTCTTTTCCTATCAATTATAATTACAACTGGGTAACTTTATGATAAAGGGAGAGAGAGCAAGGGATAAGTTGGAAAGATGATAAAAAGTTGAAAATTATTGTACTTTTCAGTTTCATTTGTTTATGACTGTACGGTAACTCTACCAACTTTTACACCCCATAATAATTTTTAACAGTGTTTTATGAGTGTTTCACGAAAATAAAAATCAAAAAAGTTTTTTTTTTTTTTTTTTTTTTTACAACAATATTCAGTTAATTACTTTTTCTTGTTACTACAATTGAGAGAGGTGTTTGTTGTTGTTGTTTTTTTTTTTTGGTGCCTGAAGCAATGCAACCTCCATAATTAATAAGCATTTAGTGCGACACACCCCAAAAAATTCAATGATGTTGTCAAGAAATCATGTTGAAACAACAACAACACCAACAGCATAAAATTCATATAAAAAAAAAAATTGTATTTAATATTTGATTTTTATGATGCATTTTGCACACCTTTTCGATTTTTAGTTTTTTTTTTTATATTTTTTTTTTGTGTTTTGTTTTTTCCGAAGGGCAAAACGTGCTCAAAATGCACCAGAGAAGATGATGATGATGATGATGAAGACGATGATTTCACCTGTTTGATAGAGGTAAACTAAAGGAGAAACGTAGCAATGTAAGAAAATTATATATTGGTGTTGACTATAAAAACTTTTGAGTCTGTTTTTATGACTCTTTACAAGTTGCAGAAGTAAAACTATAACTCTTAATAACAATTCTATTAGAAGGCAAGTCGTTTGGAAAATAAGTATACTAAATCGGAAAATGAAATCCTTTCGGAATCAATAAAGTTAGCAAATTGCAGTTCTCCTAACTAAGTATCAAAGTGTGTAATTCCACTAAGGGAAACACAATTTTTATATTATAAATTAGACTTATCGACTTGTAAAAATGATTTTTTCAATATTTGTTCCCCTGCAGAGGGTAAAAATGGTCAGATGTCTCTCCGTCTGTCTGTTTCTTTGCAAGAAATATACCTTAAATTTTAAGCTATGTGGTTGAAACTTGGTAGATAAGCTCTTGTATTATTCAGGCAGATAGAGTATAAAAATCAATCGGATCGGACAACTATAAGATATAGCAAATTTACTTTACCCGCCATAAATAGCAACTTATATCAACAGGTGGCGTATGAAAGAGACAAACAGCATTGAAATTTTGTTTGCTAGAACAAAACTATATAAATGCGATTGATGGCTATAAGCGGACCCGTGACAAATTGGTTTGATGGTGTAGTGAGCAATGAGAAGTTTTTGTTTTCTATTAATTTTTTTAATTATTTTAAATTTTGAATGCACACAGATGTGATAAAAAAAGAAATAACTTACATAGGATGTAAATTGTTTTAAACTTATTGAAACTGTAGTAATAAAATGCAATTGTAACTAACTTTAAGAATAAAAATAAAGTTGTTTTACAAAGTTTAAATATTAATATTAAACACTTACAGCAAAAATAACTTTATTTATTTTGAAAAATAACTTTAATATTTTGAAAACAACGCAAGCTAAATATCTTTTAAGCATCAAGATGATTTAGTTTCTATATTTCACATTTGATATTTCATATAATGCATAAATTTGGCTTCATCAAGTTGGACATAAAGAGTCATCACCCTTTAACTTGGATAACTTTCCTTTTTGAAATTTTCAAATGCAACAGAACCAATTTAGTAACAAGGGAACTCCTTGACAGGTTAAGATTTAACTTGCTATTGATAGCAAGTCAATAGACATAACTCACACAACGTACTCTGTCAAGTTACCAACTTGATTCAATGGTCGAAATAGGTAACTTTGGCAAGAGTACTTCACTGTACATAATCACAGTTACCTGGCCACTGACTACTACTTTGTATGCATGCACTGGGAAATGGAACTTTGTTTCCTAGCCGCAGGGATGAGCTAAAATGGGAAATTGTCGAGTAGATGCTATATAATTGCCCCCACAATTTACCATTCCCCTGAGTGAAAGAGTTTAGCATTTTGGTGGAAAACTCCAATTACGAAGAGAAACTACGAAAGCAGTCGATAAAATGTAACAAGAAAGGACAGATGTAGTACATTGTTGGAACCAAATGGAGAGCACTTGCACAGTTCGTTATATTAAAGTTGATAATTTTGAAAATGGGCTTAGATTCTTAGATTAGAGATTAATCATAGAATGTGTATTAATTGATAGACTTTTAAGTTGAATTGTTGAAGAATATGAAAAAAGGAGTTAACTTCGCTTTTAATCAAAATTATGTGGCTCCTTTTTCTTATAAAGAAAATTACACTAAAATAGTGCTAACGATTTTAAAGATGAGAAAAAATAAATCTAAGGATTTTAAAGTTTGTAAATTATTACAAATACTTTTAAATTTTAAATTTAAACAATAAAAAGGAAGTATTAGTTAGTTAAAGTTAATATGATGTAAATAATATTATAAGTACTGATGTTTATTAAAAATAATTTTAAAAATAACATTATACTTTGGTTTCAGAAACTTGCATTGGTTCCTATGTTTTAAAGTTTTTTTTCAGGTATAAAGCCATTTAGTTGAAGGAATAAGGTTTTGGTCCAAATAGTTAATTCCTGTTGTTTGAAGATGATGATCTTTATATTTTAATAATAGGAATAATTTATGAGAAATTTTATTATGCATTGATTTGATTTCATTTAAAGAAATAAATACTTTATATATTATACTTTCTCTATATTTCATGCTTTTAGTTCTTAATTTAAAGATAAAACATGGCTTTAAGCTAGCCTCATTTAGTTTCATACAATATATTTCTTTCATTTAAATGACTGTGAAACAAATTGATACTTATTGACATTAATGCAAGGATAATTAACAAAATCAATAATAAAATGCTGCTTTTATTAGTTGAAATTTATTTTCTCTCACCAAAAAAAAAAAAAAAGTATCTTGTTTATGGTCTTTGTTCGCTGTTGGTCCCCCAATAACTAAACGTATGCTGTTTTGGCCAAAGTATCACAAAATGTGTTGGTCATATAAATTTCATTTATGCCGGGTAAATTAATTACTGTCAACACATGCGAGGCGGCAGCAATGGATGGGCAAAGAGCCACAATAACAGCAGCAATTGCCAGTCAAAAGGCAGAGAGAAGAAAAAAAAAAAAAAGGAAAACTAAAGCAGGCCAAGCTAAAAGTCCAAAACGAAATGAAGAAGAGGAAGAACAATAACGAAAACCTATACCGGGCAAGTGAGTCTCTCGGGCTATACGAGTCTCAAGCATGTTGCGAACATAAACACAAAGTCATAAAGTTTTTACACAAAAACATTTAATTTTATTGCATTTTTGGGCAGCAGCCAGACGTCGGCGACTACGACGATGACGACCAAGTCGGCACGAACAATGAATGCACCATAGGGGAAGGCATTGGCATGGGTGAGACGAAGATGGTGGTGGTTGTGGTGGTGGTGGCGGTGTATGGTCTGTTGGCCAGGCCAACTTAATTTGCCGCAAATCGAGCAAAACTGCAGGCCACAATACAAAAGCAAACGAATCTCATTGCAACAATTTTTCGACTGACCGGTAGTGTTTTTTTTTTTTTTTGGTTTACATAATTTTGGTTTTTTTTTTTTTGGATTTTTTGTTTAAAAATCTAGATCAAAAACTTTTGCATTATGTTGCCGGTTCCCAAAAAGATAGATTAGATTGGTTGCATGTTATTCTCACACATCACATTTCTATATGTATGGGTTAGCTGATGTCAGTAAATGGAATAAAATACAATGTCGACATGCATCCTCGACAAACAAATCTCTTTGCATTTGTATAGACATCATCATTATCATATCCAAAAGCATCTTCATCATCATCATCAACAACATCAGCAGCAGGACAAAACAGGAGCAACATTTCTGTCTTGAAATAGGAAAACCACCACCAACATTTGACAAATGTGCGAAACGAAGTTTTGCATACACTTAAAAAAATTGTACTAAATGTATTTTTCCTAAAAACTATTTAAAAAATTGGTTTTAGCATTTGCCTTATTTCTTTTTTGTATTTTTTAAATATTGTTTTATCTTTTTCTATAAAATTCAATACTCAAACAAACTTTAGCTAATATAAAATAAAGAAAAATTTGTTTAAAGAGTATGCGAGTTTCACTGTAGATAAAATTCCCTAGAGTCTTATGTTTACACATGTTATGTCTCCTCTCATCTGGAAGTTCACCCTCTATCTCTCTCTCTCTCTTTTTATTTTTTTCAGTATTAAAATATAAATTATGCGGCAGCAGCAAAAACCACAAAAATGTGAATGCAAAATAGAAACAAAAAAAAAAAAAAAAAAAAACCAAAAATAAAAAAGACCAATGTGCGTATACGTAATGTACATTAACATCCAACAAGTGTGGATGATTGGTGGTGTGTAGAGCGGTACATGGTGGTGCTTATATGCAAGTGGGAAAAATGCCAACAATTTTTCGGTTGTCGGTATTTTCAAATCATTTTCAATGCACATACAGAGCCTTCAAATGCCATAAAATGAGTTTAATAATCATCATAATGAACTTAATAATGATGATGGCCTCAAATGCGTATAATCTGACAGAGCGAGAGCGAGAGGTGGCAAAAAGGGCAAAAATCTACTAATGTGGTCGTGGTCTATGAGGTTGTGCATGTTGGTTAATAGTCAGTCAAATCGATAAAGAAAGTAAACCGATTACAATTTATGATTGAAAGGCTAGTATCATGTATTTCAGGTAACTATTTCAGTAGTTATACACATAATTAGTTGGCAAAATAGAAGGATATTTAAAAGACTTTTTAAAATTTAAACAGGGGAAAATGTTAGTTGGCATTGAATGCTTGTTGCGATAGCTTTCATAAAAATCTTTCATTTAATATAACCCTTTTTACTATACTTTATAAGTATTCAGTTTATAAAATGTCAAGAAATGTATTCCAATAATTCTCAAACCGTTTCAGTTAAGCAATAGTACTTTTGTATTAGAATAGTGCTCAAGTGCCAGGGCACTATTGGGCGGCTAAAACTGTTTGGGAATTGTAAGAATATATTTTTTCAAACAATTATATAGTTTACTCTAAAAGGCGGTCGCGCGTGTCTTATTGGCACCGTTAAAATTCCCAACCAGTTAAAAAAGTCATCAACTTAGGGATGCTAAGTTATACAATAATGCAGATATGAGATATAGAATAATCAGAATAATCTGACACAAGTTTGAAAACTTCTAAGTATTTTTACTATATTTGTTCCAGATTGAATATATATATATATATATATATATATATATATATATATATATATTGTCTATATATATATATATATATATTGTCTATATATATATATATATATATATATATATATATATATATATATGTCTAGCTTTAATATATTACAATATATTAAACATTAACATTTTCGATTATCCCTTTCTAGATCATTTAGATAGGACTTGAGGAAATTATAATATTTCTATTGCTTTCATATCGATTTTGAAGTTATTTTTATGATATTATCTATTCTCTCTTTCCATTGTGTACCATAAAATGCTGCTCTAGCTTACTATACAATCCTGACCAGCTGTGTACCATCCCCTAAATTTAAGCATCATATGCGTATGGCTACTTTCGGGGCAATGTCAAGAATGCAGCAATAAAGACATTTACATATGGCGGGTGGTCCCCATCGGATAGACATCTCTACATATGCTGCCTGACAGTCAACCTAACCCAATCCCCTAACATTTCAAGGGCAACCTAAACATACCAATTTACTTTCAGTCAGCAGAGGGATGGGGTGAGAGACCGAGGGAAAGCAAGAGATCTGGGCAACGATAGACGATGATGTCGACAGAGTAGCATCCGTGACATGGCCCATGGCCCATCATGGCCCATGGCATATGTCTGCGATGCTCATTAGGGCGCACAGCGTGGCGTGGCTAATGTGACAACAACCAAGAGGGCTCAGTAAGGGGGGGTAAGTGGAGTGAGTGGCCACCCAGGGGGGATTTTTCATTTGACTTTGCAGTCGCTACCTTTTTTTTTTTTTGTTTTTTTCTTCTTTCTAACTTATTTGTTTCACTCAGACTCTCTTTCTCCCATTCGGTGGCAGGGAGGGGGGTTTTTTTTAAGGGGCTGGGACAGGCTGAGGCTTTCAACATTTATTCCTTTTCGTCGCTTTTATTGTTTTGTTTTCACTGTGGTAGCCCCCATTGTTGTTTGCCGTTGTCGTTGTTGCTGCTGCTGCCGCTGCTGCTGTTGCGGCTGCTCCTGTTTGGGTAATTCAATTTACTGCCACAATTTTCATTTGTGCAAATTTCAAATGACTTGAGGATATTATTTCTTTCGTTTCGTCCAGTAGCTAGTAGGTTCATTTTTTGTTCCATTCTTTTTGTATTTTTTTTCTTCCTTCTTTCTTGGGTCGCTTCATCGCCTGAAATCATTTCATGCACAATTTGTTTGGCCTTTTCAGTTTTTATTTTCCCGCCGCATTGTGAACATTTTCCACGGCACAAAAAGTTTAATGTGACTTCTTTAGTTGAGTCAATTTGCCCCTGCTGACTGTCTAAGGGTTAACTAGCAATGGGGTGGCAGTTGTCTTGGGGTTCCCATTGAAGTTGAGGGGTTGACATGGTCTTGAGTTCAGTAACATTCCAACTCTGATGGCTAAAAATTCAAAAAGCTTATCAGCTATATTTCAGGCATGCACTTAAGAGTAAAATTTAAAGAGAAATGTTAATAATTTCTCTCTTTGTGGCACTATATAATCTCCCTTAGCCAAGGGATGCTCTGTACTCTGTTCTATGTGGGACATCTGTAATGTTAGCTTAAATTGGCCAAAAAATGTTAACAGTCAAGACTGTAAAGATTCTGCACTGATTAGAATATCTTAAAGGCACCTATTTTGCTACTAAATTTAGTCTTATAATCACGGAATATATATATATTTTATATATATAAATCTGAGTTATCTGAAACTAGATTAACATCTTTTAAACTAACTGTAATAAAGTGATTTTCCCTAAGGTTTGAATATTAATATTTCTATGTTTTTACATGGATTGCTAGAAAGTTTTGAAATATAAAATATATATTGATAAAATTTATATTACTAATTTATTTATTGTAAGTTAAAGTTAAAAGAAATGTTGTTTTTTTTATATTTTTAAAAAATTTATTAATATGGAAACTAAAAAAGATTTGTTTAAATTTAAAATTTGGCAACATTTAAAGATCTTAAAAATTTAACAAAAGCAAGTGTATGGAAGTTAGGCAAAAAAAAGTTATGCAGGAGTAATTAAATTTACCGTAAATAAGTTAATTTACAACTAATATACTTAAAATCTTTTGTTTTATAAATAAATTTCCGTTAGTTAATTAAACCAAATAGATCTAGTCATGTTAATCTCTTAAGCTCTATCTCTTTCTTTGCTAACAAAATTTAACTTTTGTCTGTTAAATAACTTTTAAGAGTGCTTAACAGTTTGCTGTTAATTCAATGTAAATGCTCTTAATATTTTGTAAGTTTTACAGTTGAGTTAGCATAGCAAGCTCTTCTGTTTCTCTTGCTGTTAAGGTTATTGGCCACTGTTAACTCGGGTTGTTGCGCTGCATGGGTGTGTGTGTGTGTGAGAGTGTGTAAATGTCCTTTTTGGCTCCAACGTTTCAAGCAAATTGTGTAGAAAATTTTAATGTTCCCAAGAGTAATATTTGAAGCTTTTTGCCTGTCTTGGCAGTTTTCTGCTTTGGACGTGCTTCAGTACAAACAAATTGTTGCCAATTCTCTGACAAAAACTAAAGTAATGCATATTTTGGTCGACGAGTCTTTGTCTCACCTAAACTCAGTCATGACGTTTTTATAAGATAAATCATATATTGATGGGACAGGACTAGTGATTGTGGCATTTCAGTTCTTTCATCATTTTTTTTGTTGTCCTGAAAACTGTGTTTGATTAATGTTTTCATAAAAAGGACCTTGTATTAATATCATGCGCTTGTTTGGTAAAAGGGAAATATCTAAAGCTAAAGTTGCCAATTAGACATGTTTAGATATTGAAAAAAGGATATACGTAACTTAATTTGATACTCCTACTAAATTAAAATAATTAATAAAAACAGTGCTCAATTAATAAAAAATAAATAAAAATTTGAGTAAGTTTAACAGAGATAAATTTCAAATCTTTATTCCTAGAAGAAGGATGTTTTATGCCGCAAAATGGCGCCAACGTATTCTTTTGTAACTAGGATAAAGCACTTAGAACTTTTTATGAAAGACTACTCAAAGACTTCTTCTAAGATAATTAAGTAGTTTTCAGTTTTAAATTTTAAGCTACTTTGTTTTTATTTTTATCCTTTTAAAGTCATCATTGCGATTTAAGGGTTGGCATTGGCTTTGTTTTTTTAAGAGTGACAAGGGTTAAGTGTTGGACAGAAATTAACTAAAATAAATGGTTTTAAAGATTGCATTTCCACATGCCATTAATATTCCTTGCAATTTATTCTAAAGAATAAAAATCCGCCCCAAAACTAAGTTAACAAATGGCTAAAGAAACTTTTTTGGCAGCCATTTACAAATGCACATGACGCACACACACACACGCACACACACTCAGAGAAAATGGCAAACAATTATTTGATATTTGATGTTGCCCTATGTATCTGTTTCTTTCCTTTCTACTCAATGAATCTTTCCATTCTCTCTCATCTTTCTTTTATTTGTCTGTGTACATGCGGCGTATACGTAATGTTTGTCGTTTAAAATATCCATTTGAAATACTTCTTGACAATTTACCAAATCTTTTAAACAATTTCTCAATGTCTGTTAAACGATTTAAAAAGTATCTGCACTTGTGTTTGCCTCAAGCAATGACCACTACCAAAAACCAAGTTTAAGCGATTCCCTTTCGTTTCAGTTTCGGTCTGCCATTCATACGAACAAAAGTGATTTAGTATTTGGTGTGCCAGTGAGTGTAAGTATTTGTATATGTGTGTGTGTGTGTGTGTTTATATGTGCCTGTGTTGTTGGCCTGTCGATAAAAGCAATCAATGCTTGATTTATTGTCCTGCTTCGAGGCAGGAGTTGAGAATTTGTCGGCCAAAAAGCAGCACAGACTGAAAGCAGGTTAAGCAGGAATCGAAGTATGAAAAGGTGCAATAATTTTAATGCTGCTGTAGATACACAGCCATGGGGGCGTATGTGTAATGTGAAAGGTAAAATTTGAATATAAATTCGAAAAGTCAATATTTTGTCTGGCTATTTTACATACAATTGACTCATGGGACATCAGGACAAAGAAATCAAAATTTAGCATATATGCAATTACCCCAAAGGTGCAAATTACATTGCTTGAGTTAAAATCTAACTTAAGACTTTAATAACAGAAGATGAAATTGTGACTTTGCTATGCAGTAAAGCCATGTAATCAATGTAAGAGGCTGCTTGCTTTCTAATAAGAAAAAGTTACAATAAAACTGACTTTGGAAGAGTGAGAAATATAGGTGACTTGAGTGAGATATAGAGTCTGTAGTAAAAGGGATAAAATATTTAAAATTTCATAAACGGTTTTTGAGTTTTAAATAAAGTGCTTTCTCTTTTGATAGCATTGTGAGGCAACTAACAACTTTTTAATATTTGTTCGTTGAATTTCACGTCTAAATTGTATGTTAATTATGGAATTTTATAAGTTGGGTAGCAAGCACATACATACACATACCTTTATACATAATAATACTGCACCTCTCAATTGGTCCTATACCAATATCCATTAAAAGATAATTACATGCATCCAACTCTTATCATTAATATATAAGTTCTACAATATACGTAAAAAAAGTTCTTTGTAATAGGCCAAACCAAGTAGATGTTTGTCTACAGTTAAATAATTAGAAAAAGATATTAATTAATATACTTATATCTGATGAGTTTTTAATTATTAAATGACAAGTTAACCTAAAACTATACAAAATATACTGGCTCTTTGGCATTGGGTCGCAGGTTGTTCAGACTGACAAACTTCTATTATACCAAACGATCTTGAAGCCATTTTGGACATAAGGAATTCACCTGTAATTAAGCGTCCATTATCCGGATCCCACAAAGATTTTAAAACAAGCTAATGTGTAGATTCTTCTTGATTTTTTATAAATTTATGTCAGACCTAGCGCCCAGAAGATGCCCTCTATAAAGACTGAGATACAATAACGCAAAGACTGTTATTGCTTGACTCTAGAAAATTATGCAAACCAACTAAAACTTAATCTTTTTGGCTATAGACAACAAATTTGACGACTCAAAAGGAACCACCCACTTGATTTCTTATACAGAACACAAGCTGATTGGTAAGAAACTAGAAATCGAATGAAATCGGCTTCAGTCACTAAGAACTTCAGTGTCTAAGAACATATTGGAAATAAAAAGTTAATTATAAAAAACTTTTTATTATTATTATAGATACCTTTACAAAATATTTTTATTATTATTAATATTTTTTAAAGTTGAGCAAAAGTTGAGCTATTTCAAATATATTTCACTTGTGCACAAAAAAGACCTTTCCCAATTCTAGTCCACTTTCAATAATAGTAATTGCCATTGCAGCAAAGTCATTCTAATTCTAAATCCTTTTTTTTTTGTTTTAAAAAGCAACTAAGGCAGTTGAAAGATACTTGCTTATATACGGATCAAACAAATACCAGACGGATTATGTGTATAAACTTTGTCAAGTTTTTCCCTCAAAGCTGGATATGCCTTTTGTATTTCTAATTGCAAAAGGTTTTCGATTTGAAGCAAACAACATTGTTGGGGTTTCCAACCATTAGCTAAAAATATTCCCTCGTTTACAGTTAACAGACACAGACATGCAACAATTGCCCTCGGTCAGCAAATAAAAAAAAAAAAAAAAATAGAAACCAAGGGAAAAATGAAACACACACACGAACAGCTACAACAAAGCCTTATTGATTTTTGACTTGAATGCGGTTTATAAAATGTTTTGCACAGACAAACAGACAATGAAGGGACGAGACGAATCCGGGGCAGGGAGAGAGAGAGTGAGAGAATAAGGGTGGGCAGGATCAGACAGAGACTGTTGCAGTTAAGCCTTTCGGCAGGACATTTCTACATATTTGTGGATACAATCCTGTGTGTGTGTGTGTATTTGCCTCACTTTAAATGGTCTGGAAAATCAGTTTGAGTGGTAGACACAATTTAGTCCGCCCCCATTCAAAAATATACTAAAACACATTATATAGACGGACGACTTAACATTTTTTTCTTTACCACTTTCTGTTGCACGCCATTTGAGAAGAGGCAAACTGCTTAAAAGGCATATTAACACAATCGACACGCAAAGAAAAAAAAAAAGATGCTGAAATCTTTGGCAAAGGCAAAGTTGAAATGCACAATTCAAACTAAAAGAGGGTGTGGCATGGGATTGGGTTGTGTGTAAAGGGCCCAAACAAAAGGCAGCTAACAAGCGACAGAGAAAAACATGATAAAGTAAAACAAAATGAGCAACACTTGACTAAGAAGAAATGGCGGCGATGTTGACGAAAAGAAAAAAAATCCAAAAAAAAGGATACCCAAATCATCTTTAGGGCAACGGAATGAAGATACCCTTAAATCTTAACATTTCTTTTTTCTGTCTTTCACATTGATTTTTCTTGTGATTTTTTTCCTTTCTACTACTGAATTTTCAATGACTTTTTTACATAATTTCTTTCTTCTTTATTGTTTCTTGGGTTCACCTTTTTTTTTTTTTTGTTCTCTTGAAATATTTTCACTTTATTTTCATTTGGCAAGAAAAGTTTTAATGCTGTCTCTTTTGATTTTTGCAGCTTTCATCTTTTTACTTAACTTCAATTGATTTTGATTTTCTATTGTTTTACTTTTCGTATTGCTATTGAAGTTTTGCTTCAAACTCCACTTTTGGAATCTTTAAGAGAAAATATCCTTTTTATATTTTCTTGTGTGATTCATTTTACTTTGTTTTTTTGATTCTCTTGCTTTCTATTTCTATATTTTCTTCATTCTTTCTGCTTAAAGCTAATACTATCATCTTTCAGACATTTTTCTTCTTTCTTTTTCGGTTTTATCTTCATTTTCAGTTTCTTTTTAAATGCTTTTTGTTTCGTTTTATTTCATTAATTCTTCCGTTCATTCTTTCCTTTGCTCTATTCTTTTGTTGTCTTTTCTTTGCTCTATTTGTTTCTTGATTCTTTTTTGTCTCTTGCATTTCAAGTTTCTTTGCATCATTTCATTCCATTAATTCTTTCCTTACTTTAATCGATTCTTTTTAGATATTTTTTGTTATTTTTGCTTTGCTCTATTCGTTTCTTGATCTATTTCATTTTTAGTTTGTATCGTTTTATTCCATTAATTCCTTTTGACGCTGCTCTATGTTTTTCTTCTAGCTTTCCTTTGTCATCTTTACTTTGCTCTATTCATTTCTTGATCTTTTATTATCTCTTTTGTTTGGACAATGTTTCTTTTTTATTTTTATTTGTTTTTTGATTCCGTTTCAACTTTTTCCTTATCTATTTTTCTCTTCTCTTTTTCCTGCTTTATATGATTTTCTGTTCCTTTCTATGGTTCCATTTTTAAAATGTTAGCTCTCACATTTCCACTTTTATTACTTTTTTTTTGGATACCTCCTTATTGCTTACAAACTAACCATGAAAATTCATGTACCTTTTGATAGGGTAGCATCAATATGCCAGCATAAAACGGTGTAACAAGTTCCTCTTTGGAGGAGCACATTGCCGGCGCCATAGATGAGTGTGTCAGTGGGTATTTTGTGCTCCCGTCGTGAGTGTGTAGTGTATGTGTGTGTCTGTATGTGTGAGTGTATGCCTGTCAGTCTGTCTGTTTGTGTTAATG
This sequence comes from Drosophila neocordata, assembly GCA_018903615.1. Lineage (NCBI taxonomy): Eukaryota > Metazoa > Arthropoda > Insecta > Diptera > Drosophilidae > Drosophila > Drosophila neocordata. Next base: position 3,565,496 of record JAEIGI010000010.1, on the reverse strand, counting down.
ACAAGTGTTTTCGTGTTGTATGTATTTTTATTTCATTTTTTTTCCTCTTCCCTTTCGTAATGACAAGGAGGATGTCGATGAGTATAATGACAACATCAATGCTGATGATGATGGAACTGAGACTGAGAATGCGGATGCCAATGGTGGAGTAGGGCACTCGGTGTTCAGTGTTCGGTGCACGGTACTTGATGTTCTCGCCACAAGCACAGGCAAGCTGCTACTGCCGCTGCTGCTGATGCTTAAAGTGCTTGTTAGGCGTTTTTGTTGTCACCCATTTTTCTATTTTTGCCCCGTGTCCCGGATCCGGTGCCCAAGCCCTTCTATTGATGATGTGCTGCTGTCAATAGGAAATTGAGCTTCGGCATAAACACGTTGTCAAATCTAACGCGTGAGTGCTCACGTGCGAGTTGGGGAAGCAATGAAAGCACGTGCCAGCAGGTCCTTTACACAAACAAAAAAAAAAAAAAAATAATATATATATGGGTATATATACTCATATATCGTGTAGATGTATGTCGTTAGAATGCCACAATTCACTTTCAATTCAACAGTCATTTTACGAGAAGGCAAACTGATGAAAATCTGTCATTATTGTGATTTATGACAGATTTTTCCAGTTGTAATTTATATTTATTACTTGCTTTTTTTTTACCTTTCCTTTTCTTTTAATTTCTGTGTCTTATTTGCCTTTTGGCAAGTTCAAAAAAGGGACCACCAACTGTCAGGACACGTACCAAACAGCGAAGACACAATGATCCCTGAGGTGATTATGAAGATGATTCCAAAAAGATATTTTTCCCTTTAAGGAAATTGTTTGGTAGGCAAAAAGAAAAACAAAAATTTGCTCTAAATGGAATTGACAGCGTTTCCAATAGCTTTCTTAAATAATGAATGTAAGCAGACTAGAATCAGGAAAAGTAAAGATTAAAATATCTTAGATTTCCATTTAATAAGTTGAATTCTGATACAACGTAGTTTAAATAATATACCTCTATAAATCAAATCAATATTTAAGTCTTTGATCTAAGGAAAAAGCTATGATTTTAAAGTTTTTCAATTTCTGAAATTTAAATAATCTTTTTTTTTATCATAGAAACATTCATCTTTTAGGTATTTATGTAAAAAGCTTATTGTAGAATTTATATATTACGCTTTAAATATCATTTCAATTGACAGGTGATCTCCATATAAATCTATCTACTTAAGGGCTGTCGAGCTTTCGGTTTATTTACACATGTTAGATTCGTTTCCATGTTATTGTTTTCCATGGCTTTACGTTTGCTGCTTTACAACGAGTTACCGCAGTTCTTGCTGCATAATTTTTTTAAAAAGTGCCCTTTTATACTGAATTTCGAACCAAACATGTCTAAAGGCATATGCAGCGACATCTCTCATACTCCGCAATGCTAAAGACTTCATCAACAATAATCTCAGTCTCGTTCATACAAACTTTCAAAACTTCAAACCGTCCATTTGATTCCCATTTATATATGTGCCTTTCTATACGGTCGTAGTAATAATATTGCTACAGAAAAAGAACCAATACTTCTATTACCCACGACTTATGTTCCGAATCTCTCAACTAAATGACTGCAGAAATAGGTGGCAACTACGAAGAGACCCACTGAATCAGTAAACCTTTGACACTACGAAGACGAAATAACATTAAAAATAGTTTCATAGTTTCTAAATGACACAAACTATGTACATATACAAATTTGAATAAAAACTGAAATATTAAAAATAAAATATTATTACTGAAATAAAAATTTGTTCTTTTTGAAATTTAAAAATTCGTGAATATAATTTAAAACATCATTTAAACATTTACATCAATTCTAATTATGGCATACTGACTTACATTAAATGATTCGAAAATATTCTGCTACTGGAACTAGTTCATTTCATTTTAACTGCTTTCTTTCTAATATGACAGCAAAAAATATTATAAAGATTTGAAAAGATTCTTCAAAGAGAACTAGTTCATTTCATTCTTATTGCTTTCTGTGTTTAACACAAAATATTTTGTTTATCTGCTAAGAAATATTCTCATTAAATAATAACTACTTCAAATGTACATACCAATGCTTAATATTCTTCTCAAAATATAAATATTGAAGTTTAATTTCATTCCACTGACTTGAAATTATATAAATCAACTTGTAATCAGAAACGGGAACAGGTGTCAAATGCCACTTCCGACAAATTTGTTTCAAAGCGGAAATGGACATGCAACAATTACTCAAATGCCAATGGAATATGACTTCTTTAATTAGATAACAAATTATTTTAAGCTCATGAATTCAATATTATTTATTTTCAATGTCAATTTTCATATTCACTTAACTTTAGCAATAGCAAACGCAATTTCCTTGCCTCCAATCCAATGGTCAATGGTTCATCCGGCACTTGATCTGTGGCGGTGTATATATTAGCCGGTGTAAATAGACCATATGCCTCGCAGGATTTTAGAAAACTCAACACTTCCTGCACTGCCGGATATGGCAAAATAAAATTTTGTTTTGCCATGCCAGTGAGTAGACCCAAAACGCAACGTTTCACATGCAGCCATGTGTCAGCATAGAGTCTTGCCCCCGAACCACCCTCCAGGGCATGGGCTATGCGTGAGAGGCCAAATTCATAATTGGATTTGGCACAATACAAAGTGCCCACCACAAGATTAACAATGCACAAATGGTGATATTGTTTGCCCAGATTACCCTTTAGTTCTTCAGCTTTTTCCACTTTACGCATTAGTTCTTCGGCTTCCTCGTTTTGGAATGTCATAATGTAGGATACACACAGGTTGGCCAAAACAGCGGCTGAAACGGACATGATCTGGCAAAATATATTAGTAACTAGAACTAGAAGTTAAGACTAACTTCGACCATGCCGAGGATTGCATAACCTTATACCTAAAAGTACTGCATTTAATGATTCAATGTTATAGAACCATTTGTGTAAAATGTTAAGGATCTTTCCCAAATTAAATTTTTAAGCAATCGTTTCTATGAGACCTATGTGCGATTGTCCTCTGATTTTGTCAGTTTCGATATATGAACAACGTACAAAAGAAAGAAGAGTCTGTGTGAATATTTCATCATGATATCTTTAAAACTGAGGGACTTAAGGGCGTAGAAACAGACAGACACATATGTATGGTCGCATATAATCCTCTGTTTTAAGGGCATAAAATGTTAACCAAATTAGATATATTTTAATCTTACATCATCGGGATGTTGCCGTACGATTGGTTCATAGAAAGCAGCTGCCTCTTTGTATTTATCGCCTTGCATGAAGAGAACATGTCCAGCATTTAGACGCCAAATGGCATTCTCGGAACAAAACTCGGCGCTTGAATGAAATTCTCGTTCAGCTCCAACAAAATCATCATCACGCCAAGATATCCAGGCCCGAGCCATTACAACAGGTAAGTAGCTAAATGAATATCCAATTAAGTAAAGAAATTAAGCTTGATTACACAGTACTCACAGTTCTAGTGCCTGTTCGTAATCCTTGAGAGCATCTCGCAATGCTTGCTGTTCACTGGTGGCTCTCACCTCTTGGACTCTGGCTGCCAAACTTCTTAATTTGCCTGACAAACTTGAGGCTAAAGTTCCCAATTTCTTTTCAGCCAATTCGGCACTAGTTTGGGCTGTGATCAGGGCATCCAATAATTCGTATAGATATTGTGATAGATACTTATAGGTAAGATCCGTATGCTCAGCCAATATATCGGCAGCCGTTTCATATAGTTCATGTCGGCAGCAAATAAGCAAAATATTGGCAAAAGTCTCTTTTGGACAAGCGGGAGCCCCTAGCTGAAGCAAGAAAGCCAATTTTCTAAGACCCGCAACTGGGCCCTGGGCATCTGTAAGGGCCATATTATGCAAAGTGACTGGATCCAATTCACTTTCCGCTCGAGGTGGTAAATCCAACAGAGCATCTCGTGCAGCCTCCTCATTATTATCCTGATATTCCAAAGCCGCTTTGAGATTAAGAGCTTGTGTAATGCCCGACATGGCCATAGTAATGGGATTACCCACACTCCTAGCACTGCCATCTGTATCCACTTGGGCTCCAATACCTAATTCCGGATGATTGCGTATGCCGCGCTCTACAATTTCCGCCGTGTAGTCCAATGCCTGTGCGCGCTGTTTGCGTTGAAAATGAGCCAAGGCCACATTGTAGGCCACCAGTGGATTGAAACCTCCTACCTGGAGGGCAGATTGAAATCTTTGTATGGCTACTTCATGCTGATCGGCTTGGAACAACAAACAGCCTTCATCATTGAGAGTTTCTGCTGTGCCACCTGCTCGCTGATTGAGCAGACTCTGGGCTCCGGCATAATCCTCGCTGGAATACAAGATGGCACTCTGTAATTGTAGACATTGTTCCCTTAGCTGTTCATCCTGTTGCTGGTCCCCAATTTGCTTAAGGATACGCAAAGCTTCGGGAAAGATGCCAGCTTGATATAAGGACTGGGCATAGTAAAATCTGCAATTGAATCAATTTAGATTGTCCTTTCTATTGTCAAGGATCTACTATTCTTACCTATATTTAGGCTCTTTGGGTACCAATTGGCATAATTGCTCATAGCAAGTGGCCGCCTCCTCATACTTCTGGGCATGGTAATAACAATGTCCCAATGTCGACAATCCAGCCCTGGTATTTGCCGCCTCACCAAAATTCACAATGCACTCGATAACATCTTCGTAACGTTTATCCTTGATCTATGGTAAAATGATAAAGTGAAAAGGGATAACTATTTGTTTGTTTATTTTTCTTCTCAATTTCTTTTTTTGCATATTTACCAAATTGTAAATGGTTCTGGTTACATGTCCTTCACGCAGGATTATACCTTGATGCAGCATTTTAACGTGCCGAGGTAACAAAATGAAATGAAAATTTTCCCATTGGCTTTTGTTGTGGCCAATTTTGGCTTGTTTATGTTTGCTCCGGTTGACAAGGTTACCATAATTGAGACAGCAAACGAAAAGGATACCTTAGCAACCCCCAATTAGCAACAGTTGGTCCTGGCACAGTTGGACAAAGAGGGTTGTTTTCTAAGTAAAAAAGTTGAGGGTTTAGAATATTAAATATTAGAAAATAAAAAATGAAAAGAAAATGTTTAAATATAAATATAAAAAACACAAATAAATAATTAAAAAAGAAGAATAATAATCAAATGGCACGACAAAGTTTTAATACCCTTAAAAATTTAAATATATTTATAAATATTTTGTTGAGAACTATGATTTGGTGAAAGTGGCTTAAGAAAGGAAGGGTATTCATATGAAATAGTCGCCAGATTCTTACAAAACCTTATAAAGGTGTTTAAATATCTATTAAGCTATAAAAAAAACTTAACAGAATACAAAAATATGACACGATTAAGTTATCAACTCAAAACTGCATTTTTTACCAATTGTTTTAAGGGCATTGAGTTGGTAAAATAAAGTAAAATAGAGTAAAATTATATCTTTTTAACTGCAAAATTCTTAGAAGAGTTCTCATATTTATTCAAACAGAAAAACAGATGATAAGAACTATATTAATTCAGCTGCTTAGGTTTGCTTTATTGCGTTGCAAACTTTTATTTCCAATTAACATGTATTCCCTTTCTTTTTGGCAATAAGAACTTTGATATTTTATCGATATCCTGTAATCTTATTTAGTTTCAGTTTGACGTCATAGCCATATTGCCATGATTCAAAACCAATTATGACAATTAGAGATAAATTATCATTGACGTCATTCAACAAGTTTTGAGTTTTATGCCTTTAAAAATAAATTAAATATGCTAAAAAGTTATAATACATTAAGGTCCTGATATATACCAAAAAATCAAAATAAAATCAAGAAGTTCTTTATATAAATTTATTAAACTTATATATTTAGCCAGTAAAATTTAAAATTAATTTTTAAAGTATATTATTAATTACTTAAAAACCCATTTAATATTGACAATATCTAAAATAATAAACTTTACATAAAGTGTCTATTTGCAAAGAATTTAATGAATCTAAAAAAAAAAAATTAATAAAAAAACATTTAAGTAAATAAAATTAAGATAAAAGTTTAACTTAAGGCCAATTAGCTAACACAAATGTGAGAATTGAATGTCAAGTGCAATATCCTCCCAATCATACTATAATTATATATTAAAATTTAGAATAAAGAAAATTATTTTGTTTAATAAACTGTATTTTTAAAATTAAACTAAATCTTTGTACTAATTTTTATTATACAGTAATTTACATTTAAATTAAAGTTAAAACAGTTTTGTAAACACGAAATAGAAAGTGCTTATGTCATTTTGGATTTAGGATTTAAATTAAAATACTTTACTAACTTTTTAATAACTTACTTTAGAAGAATTAATATTAAACGAATAAGCTTAAAAGTAAAATATTTGCTTGTTGACGGTGTAAACTTCATTTGTTTTTAGAAATTATTATTTTAAGTATATTATTTTAATTTTATTATTTATTTCAAAGCAAATATGTATTTAAATTTTTGCTAATTTTAGATTGACAAAATCGTGAGAGTTAATATTGGCTTAATTTAAATTTAATAATAGCCAAAGATGTTAATAGCTTGAAAATAAAAATTGTTGATATATGCTATACATATATATATATATATACAAATTGTTTTCATTGAACTGACAGTATAAAAGTATAAATAGTTTATAATGTTACTAATTAATTTATGTTGTAAAACTTTTTGCATAGACACGTTTTTATATGAAAATATTAAAGTCATTTAAGAGTAAACATTCTCAATAAATATTTAAATATTTGTTTTTAAAGTTGAAGCATATAAATATACCATAAAAATACATTTACTTTTTATTTTATTAAGTTATCTCAACTTGGTTTTATTTACTAATCCTGCTATTGATCTAATTTTGGATATACATAAGTCCAAGTGAATGACTCGTATATTTACACTTCTTTGATGCCATTAATGTTAATATATTTAGTAAATTGATTTCCCATCCTAGTTAATAGCCGTCCGCAAACATAATTCATAGACCAAAATGGGGCCATAGAAACCAATTAAGAGTTATGCACAACTAAGACAGAAGTGGCAAATGGCAAGTGGTAAGTGGCAAGTAGCGCAACAAATTCATTTGAAATGTAAATGAGAAAATCGTCTAATTGAAAACTTTTGCGTCTTGATGCTATTATCAGGCATCAGCAGACTTTGTACTTGGGAGAAGGCTTAAAGTGTTAACTCGGCAGCTGCCAAGGTTGGAGGAGGCATTAATCTAACTCGAAGGCATCGGGCAATAACGGTGACGGTAACTGTGACGTCTGACGGGACTGACTTGAAGACGTGCTTTTAATTAGGTTTCACAAGGAGAACACTAACAGAGGATAACAGGAGAAGCAACAGAACCCTCTTCCATTTTCAAGCAGCAGTGGTACTCTTATTTTTCTTTATGTGGATGTATAATTTTCCTTTTGGCCAAATAGATTTACAAATGAAAGTTAAGTCCTAGCTCCACTAAATAGGCAAACGTGCGGAAATGCTAATTAAAATCTGTCAGAAAGTTTACTCAAATAGTCATCTGTGGCCTCCCCATTTAAATGGAGGTTAGAAGTCGCCTTCACCATTTAACTATGTAAGTCTGTAAGCCAAGTTAATCTAGAAGTAGAACCGGGTCAAGGTTGCCAACTGTCGCCGCCGTCACTGCCGTTGGCCGTCTGGCCAAATGCGGCCGCAACAAAATGCTGCGCAACGGGTTTTATATTCGATGCGATTCTCTTGGCAAAAATGGTTCAAAAACGCGACCATGAGAGAGCGGCTGACAATAAATGATGAAAACTCTGACTGTGACTATGACTCTGAATTGAGATTCTGACATGCCAATCAGCCAGGCAACAAAACCAGCTGTGCATCCCGCTTCATGGTAAACTGGAATTCTTACACTCGCCGAAAAATGTATACTTTATAAAAAACTAAATTAAAGTAACTAAAAATTGCATTATAGTTATTTAATTTTATTATTAAATTCGTATAAACCTTTTATTAAATACCCAATACTGATTTTTAAGTACAAACTTAAGGATAATTTTTCTCAGTGTTGTTTTAAAGTCCTCTCCTTGCATCTTTAGTTGGCAGCATCAAGTGCAACAACATTTTCTTACAATGTCACATATGTATCTATATGCACATTAGTTTTTCTCGATCTCTGGCCTAAGGCTAACCAGCAGCATCAGCAAACAGCGCCAGTGGCAACTGACAATGCTGCGTATGAGTAATATCAAGTAATTGATGCTGGCAATTATCACAAAACACAAAATACACAAACACACTCATATAAAGAGACATCAAACACCACAAATCGTCCCAAGGTGCCGACAGGCTGAAGTTCAAGTTGTTTTTGTTTTTGCTTTTATTTTTGTTTTTTGTATTTCATAAATAATCGCAGGCCTAATTGCTTGGCAGAGCCCCGAAAATATCATTTCAGTTGTACTTAATGTAATATTTTTTGTTACACTCTTGATAAACGGGTATATGTCTTATGGTAAGAAGTAAAAATCTTGTAAATTGCCTTGGCTAACTTTGAAAACTCAATTGTAATAATTAAGAAAAAGTTGGGCAATATTTTAGTTGATTGAACTTATATTCTGTAGCATCTGAAATAAAGGATTATATTTTTTGGATTATTTAAATAAATATATGAGATTTTTGCTTTAATCATTCCGATATATCTTATTCTTTAACTTGACTTTTATTCATATCGTTATTTTAAAGAGAATCTATATTTATTATCTAAATAATTTAGCTCTTCAATTGAAAGTTTCTTTAAAGAACTCAATTGTAACTTAAATAGTTTCTGATAAAATAGTTTTAGATGGTTTTTTATTGGTATAACTCAACTTTATTTGTAGAAGAAAAATGTTTCAGTTTTCCCTTGCTAACTGCAAATATATTCTTTTAAAAAAACCAAAAAGTTATATAGTATAATCAATAAGGGTATGAATACTGCGCTATAGGTAAAAAAAAAAATTATACCAAAACTCTGATTTTGTTAAACTTTTATCTCTGGCATTCTCTGGTCTTGTCTTGCTTACGAGTTGTTTATGGGTTGGTTATTTTGCATTTGCTTGTTTCATATTAATCTCTTAATTTCTTTTTTTTTTTTTGTCTTTCTTGTTTTTGTTTTTTATTGCACCTTTTATTCTTTTTTGTGCAATTTGTTGTTGCAGTTGTATTTACACGTGGACTTATGGGTTCAAAGGTGCCATTAACTGCAAGCCCGGTTAAGTGTTTAAGACTTTAGCACCCCATTGATGGGTTGAGATGCCATGGGATGATGTTCTATTCATGTCTGAGCAAACTGTCGAGTCAAGTGTGCACTTTGGGCAGCTGTATGGCTTTTCTGCTGCTCTCTGCTGGGTGCATTGTGATGTCATTAAATTTAAAGAAGGCATCATGAATGTCCGAGTGCCTGAAACATTGTTGAATGAGCAGAAACATGAGGAGTAATATCTTATATATCTTCTATATTATAAGGAAATGCGCGTCAAAATTTTATTGAATTTCTATCTATTATACTTTATTATTTTTTTATCTTTATCTAAATTGTCAAGGCGTCCCCAATTGTCCCCAATTGATGCATTTTATTCGGATTTCTAAAGGCTTCTAAAAGAGCGTTGGCAGGACAAAGCGCAGTCTACGTAAAATCTTTGGAGTTCAGGTACTAACCAAGAAGTTCTTCCAATTTTAGATAGATAGAAGAGATAAGTCAACAAGTCAGTTGTTCTGAGAGTATTCCCAATTTTCAACACCGCGCTGAAACCTTCCTTCTCGGCATCACGAACAAAAGCAACGGTCATACTAAGGACGACGCTGCTGTAAGGGTAAACAATAACCTTGCCAGGTTTAGTTCTGTGTTAAAACATTTCTTAACATAACATTTCTTCAACAAGAAAGCATTGTTGTTGCGAAAGATCCACTAGTTGAGGTACGAATTGAATGCCATTTAAAATTTTTTGTTGTTAAAAGATCAACTGGAAAGAAATATGGCAACTATCAAAATCGGTGTTCTTGGCTGGAAATGCAGCAACGCATTCTACATTGTTGTAAGTCAACCGCACAAAAAAATAGGAAAGATGTAATTTATATATATGAAATTGAAATATTTTAAAGCTTCCAGCACTATTCCAGGAAGTGGAGGGAATACTGAACGCATTGAATTGAAGGCTACTTTGAAATGCAGTCCATGAAACGCAAAGTGATTTTTGCCGCTATCTTTCATGTGAATGGTCGATGTAAGCTGTAGATCACCAATGGTGACACCGAAAGCAGAGCACGCAGAGAGCAGAATCTTTTAAAAATGGGAAGTAAGTTTATTTTAGATTTGTTTAAAATCATTTTAACACACCAATCTGATTCGCATGATGCAAAATGCTGTGTAAATCTGTCTATCCACAACATAGAATGACAAGACTAAGGTGTTTTTTGGTAACATTCTTAGTTACCAAGGCCCAAATATTCGTAGTGGTTGGTCTACTAACTTGTGTGCGCCTTCTCATTCCTAAAGTCTATTCAAAACTTTGGGTGACTTTTAATTTCTTTTCATATATTTCGTTTAATATTTAAATTATTAATTAGTTAAATTTATATTGATTACAGAAAAACCCTGAAAGAAAAGAAATATTAAAGGTATTTTGAGTATTTTATTTTGCTATAGACAATTTAAACATAAATTAACTTAAAATTTTATACGAAATCAAGAATCATATTAAAATGTATTAAAAATATGACAAACTTATTTATTTGTACCTTTAAATAAGTAAAAGCCAAATTAAGTAAATTTTAAAGAATTAATAAACTAAAGTTCTTCTTTTTTATGCAGAGTTCTTAGAGTAATAAAAATGCTATATCTTATGTTGAAACAAAAAGAATATAAAGTAAAGTTCTCTTCTTTAAATGGAATGTTTTTCGAATTTTTGATGTTAAAATTCTTGATGAAAGAAAAAACAAAAAACCAGCAGCAACAAAAACAAGTAAATTGAACATAAAACTAGAAAAATCATTATCATTAGCCCAGCATCTTTGGAATAGCAGCATCTCTACATGTAAGCAGCAAAAACAAGCGTCAGCGGTGTCTATATTCATGCGGTTTGCCTTCTGACCTTGTCGTGCAATCTTTTTTTTTTCTTTTTTGTTTTCTTGTTGTTTTTAATAGTGTTTTTTTTTCTTTCTTCCATCTACTTCTTTTATTGTTGTATTTGTTATATATTTCCCAGCGTACAGAAATTCACTTGTGTCGACAATGAAAAACCACATAACAACAAAAACAGAAAAAAAGCAAGCAACAACAATGCCAAGAACCAAATGCGAGCACTTCCTGCTTTGGTTTATTGTACGATAGATGCGGGGGCGGCGGATGGGAGTCTTTAATAGCATCTCCACATGCATGTGTCGATAATAATAATGATAATCATGATTATATAACTATGACATCACATTATGATTTAGATGCCTTCAAACTTTAAGTAGATCTTCAAAAATTAATCATACGCACTGTTGTTAAATCTAAATTGCAACTGCATGATGCCATGTCTCTTATAAGCCAAGTATATGTGAGTGTTTATGTGTGTATGTGTGAGTGCAATAATTCCTAAGTAATTCCAGCTAATCTCAACCAGAACTAAGGCGCAAAAACAATTTTCAAGGCCATTGACACAGTTGAAGCGAGATGTAAAGCAAAAATAGGGGTGCAGAGAAGAGAGATAGAGGGAGAGAGTGAGAGAGTGGGTTAGTAAGAAGGGCTTGAGCGTTAGAGCGGTGGCAAGAGGCCTGAAGGGCATTCGAGTGCATATTGGAAGAACTTGAGCTGGCTGCTGCGATAAACCATGCAGCTGTCAGCCCCACAAGGCAACTCTTCTAACACACTCTCCATCTTTACTCCTATCTTGCTCGCTCTCTCTCACTCACTCTCTTTGTCTCTCTATTTCTTGGTGATTCTCTGTTGGTTTCTAACAAGTGTACGAAGTGCAAATGTTTAGATTTTTCTAAATATCTATCTAAATGTTTGTATGTATATTTATTATATACTACACAAATATATATAGAAATACAATCTCAGCAGATGCTGTAAGCAACTAACTATACACAAAGAGAAATATTTCAGTTTTTAACAAGATATTTAAATAATGACTCAAAAACTAAATAAAAAGGGAATATCTATTAAGACTTTCACACAGTAATATTCATAAATAATATTTAAAATTAAAAAAAAAAAAAAAAAAAATGAAATGCTTAACTTTAAAACTATCTTCTAACTATTTTGTGTTCTTATGTAAACATTTTAAATAAATCAAATTAATCAAAAATATATATTTAAAGCTTGTTTATTTTCATTTTCTCAATGTTATTTCATTTTAAAGTCTTTGTATATTTGACTAATGTAAAATCAAATAAAATTCATGTACACTTGTATTGTACATCTTACATCTTTGATTGCCTGCCTCTCCTGTATGTTCAATAAATAATTCATTAATTAATCAATTGTTTTTGTGGTTGGCTTTTGGCTGTTTTGTTGGTTTGGTTGCGTTGCGGTGCAAAGTTGATTGAACTTAAAATACATGAAGCTCATTTAAAATGTATAAACAAAAGCCACACCAATACCACTCACTGAACCAACCAGACCAGACCAGACCGACCAATGACATATAAACAATTTAACAGAAATAAATTGGTTAACAGGTAAAATAAACAAATTAAGCGCGGTATTTAAAATAAATGTTGAAAACAAAAACGGCAAAAGTGCAAAACATTTTCTCTTTTTTAGATAGAATGTCCAGAAATAAAAATGTAAATGTTTTGTGGTATGCAAATTTGTGGCAACTAGTTGGATATGAAAATATTCACTTAAAATAGACTAAAACAAGGGCATTTAAACTAAATTGAATCAAGTGTTTTTTTTTTTTTTTGGAAAAATGAAAACAATTAGTGTCGGGCATTTCAAATAAATATTATTTTGTTTTATCATAAATTGAAAATATGGTTTGTTATTTTAAAATAATAATAGCACCCATTGAAAATATGAAATAGTTATTTTTAATGTGTTAAACACATAAAGTCGATATAATAACTACATAATATACATTTCCATAGAAGCCTTGAAGGCTTGTTTCGATATCCTTTAAACCAAAACATGAAATCTCATTTAGTAAGCTCATTAATAAAGCATATTTTGTCTTGTTATTGCTTTCATAACTGTTTTGAAACATGTAACCTGATTTTGACTTGATGCAGTGCTATGCCATAATAATTAGGCAATTTGAGCCCTTAACAATTTCTTGATTGGGGTATGCCTTGGAGTCTAAAAGACCATTTACTCAATCCTGTAGTCATTTTAACCATGAATGCAATTGTAATTCTTGAAATTCCATTTGAAATTAGCCATATTAAAAGTATTTCTTACAATTGCTTAAAGGTGTAAATTAATTAAAAATTAACTTTTATATGGAATTTTTGATCATTTGGCAAACGTGTGCAGCCCCCACAGAGTTGCCAAAAAAAAAAAATAAACTCTTTTACACACACGCACACATATATTCAGTCAAAGTACAAGTTTGAGATACATTTTATGGACATCATCGTTAAAGTAATCAGCAGTAACAACAAGAATCATCAGCAGACGTTGGCATTAAAATATATATACTAAAAAAAAGACAAAAAAAAAAAAAAAAAAAGCAAGAGGCAGCAGTCGCATCAGCAAAAGCGAAATAAAGTTAAAAGACTTTTAACCAAATTCAAGGTCAACTTCGTTTCAATAAATTGCAAACGGGATGGTAAAAGGCTAAAGAGAAAGAGAGACTCAAACCAGAGAGGGGGCAAAGGGAAAGATGACGCAAATGAGGCAAAAGTCAGCGGTTACCTGTAACTGAACCCCGCGAAATGATTTTCAACCGAATTGCTGCGTTTTGTGATATTTTTTTCTCTCTCGTTTTTCGTTCGTGTTAATAAAGACTGTCGAAAATTTAAAGAATGGCTTTGATAAAGCACTGCAACAAAAACAACAGCAACAGCAAAAGCAAAAACATTGATGAAGCAAAGAAGAACAACTGGAACTGGTATAGTATATAATGAATGCCCCTTTTGAACGATCCATACACAGTTATATTATACATACAATCATAAAAAATGCAATTTTATTTTATTTGCCTAAAACGACAAAAAAAAAAAAACATGACTAACATTTATGGCAACAGATTTGCCAAGAAACAAACAAAAAAAAAAAAAGTCACTTAAGTTATATATTTGCATAAAGAACATTTCGGTACAAAATCCAAATATTCAACCATATAAAAGTAATAACAGTAGCAAATATATGATAAAGGAGAACTTAACCACAACATATTACATTTTAAGGCATTCCGGAAGTTAACTTGGCGGAAAACAGATTAAAGTCATTTTCTGATATTTCATAAAAATATTTGTTTTGTAAATTTTAAGATGTTAATTTATTAAACTTAATAATAATTATCCTTTCTATTAAACTTCAAAATAAATAAAAATCCTGAATACAGAGATTTCCAAAAATTGTATGGCATTTAACGAATAAAACTTAATATAATTCTAATAATTATAAATCTATAATTTTAATTTCCCTTACGAAAGCATTTTTGACTATATGTGTATATAATATATATACTATAAAGATTTTTTTTATAATATGTCTGAAATTCGAATTTAAATGAAAGTAAAAGAAATGATGCACATTTAACAGTGGTTGCTAGTGTGGCAACTCTGTGATAGCCTATTAACAGATCGGCTGACAGTTAGCAGCCCAGCCATATGTTATCGATAAATGTAACGAAGATTAATTAACAGAGCTAATTATTTACCTAACACTTACATTGCTGCTTTAATAATTTTGTTTAATGAAAGTTTAATTATTTTTATATACTTGTATATATTTATATAAAGAATAAAAAAATTATATATATTCCTTTTTAATTATATGTATTTCATGTTTTGTTAAACAGTTCAAATTTAAATAATTATGTTCTCTTATCTTTAGTTTTCTCTTAATTTAAACATTCAGAAAATAATTGTTTAGCTTTCCTTATCGCACAGTTCCTTCAACTTGATTTCACCTACATTTCTCCCACACATTTTCTATCTAATTTTTTTTTTTTTGTCTATCTCTCATTCTTTCTCGTTTTGCCCCAGTTGCTTAGTATCTCAGTATCACAAAATATTATTAAATTAATCATTTTCATTGACCCCACACACACAAACTGTGACGTTTTGCAAATTGCTTTATTTTTACTTTTATTCATATTATTATTTCTTTTCTCTATTTCTATTTCTCTCCCTCTCTCTCTCTCTCTTTCAACTTTGTTATTTTGTATTTGTTTGTTTCGTTTAGTTTCTATTTTTCTTGCCTTTTTTGTTTCTCATGATATTTCCGTGCAGTGAACTTGTTTTTATTTGATTTTCATATATATGAACATATATATATATATATTCATACTAAACATGTATAGATAATCATATATGTACATATGTATGTATATTTGTATATTTATTTATTTATATTTTTTTTTCAGGTTTGTTCGAAAATGTTTGCTCATTTACTTGCGCATAGAGCTCTATATAAAGTATCTTTGCTTAGGTGATGGAGACAAAATGGGTCGGTGGAAGGCGGAAATACATAGCAGGTCATTGTCATGAAAATTTTTGCTCCCTGTGTATGTGTGTGTGTGTGTCTCTGTAGTATTAACTCATCTTGCATCTATCAAAAATCAAATACTTTTGTTTTACTTTTGCATTTTGTGACCTTTTTGCAGTTCACTCAACCTAGAAAAGTTGTCACAAAGAAGTTAAAAAGCCGGAAATTAAAGTTTTCTTAGCGACTTTAAAATACCCTCTAATTAATAGGAGTCATGCAATGTAGCGCTTATGATCTAAAAAATTTGTTTATATATATAAATATATATATATTTATAAAATATTTCTAGTCTTATTATTAAGAAGACCTTGTAGACTTATACATATTGAATTAACAGGTGTAAATTTGCTCTTTAAATAAATAGATATACA
Source organism: Drosophila neocordata (assembly GCA_018903615.1). Taxonomy (NCBI): domain Eukaryota; kingdom Metazoa; phylum Arthropoda; class Insecta; order Diptera; family Drosophilidae; genus Drosophila; species Drosophila neocordata. The sequence continues at coordinate 3,549,416 of JAEIGI010000010.1, read as the reverse complement.
AACTTACAGTAGTGGCCATGAATTTAACACCTGATGCTTTTCCTTCATTCCATTAGAATTTTGTTAAGAATGTATCTTATTATATGATTCTATCTGCTAAATGTTTCAAAATAATTATTATATAAGTAACTGCTCTTATCTCTTTAATAAATTTCATCGATTGATAAACACTTTCTTCAAATATTATAGAGTATAAGGGTATCTTTATACTCAATTTCCCATTCTAAATGACAAAAGCAAAAAGGAAATAAACTGAATGCATTTTTCATAAAAATTTTGTAGTGACATTGAAGTGAATTTTTACGATGCCCGATGGCAATGCTCTAGAATCCCTTTCCGTGTCATTATGATGGGATGACGAACATTGTCAACATTGTTGATTTTTAATTATTACACGCTCAATGTTATATATCACAAAAAAGTAAAGAAAAACCTCACACAAAATGCAGCATTCAAGTTAATAAACAATGGCTAGCAGAAAGTATCTGACAGAAACACGGCCTCTTCATCACTACATATAGATACATAATATGTATATATATATATATATAAATATATATTTGTTGGTATAAAAGTATTAAGCATTAAGTATATGCTACTGGTGCTCATCAGCTTCAGTTCGCCACGATGTCAACGTCGCCGTCAACGTCATCGTCAAAGTCGCCAATGATTAATTTTTGTATTGTTCTTTTGATATGCGGGCAGATGCGCATCTGTTGCGCCAACGACCGCACAAGGCAACTTGCTCAGACAGGGAATATGGTTATATGCTTGGCCAGCCAGCCAGCTGGATAAGTGACCAGTCCCAAGTAGTCGCCAGCCGGTAACCACCAGGCCCCATCCATTCAAGCAACCACCCACACCACACCCAGAATACCGCAATAAGCCTCAATTAAATGAAAATTGCACGCCAACGGCATGAAAATGTAATTTGTATGAAATTTATTGTAGGCCGTCTCATTTGCTACATACACATATGTATGTGTATATATATATGTATATAGATCAACCATATACTACTATATAGCTATATATATAGGTATAATATTGAAGACATTGAGGGTATATTCAATTCAATTAATCCAATGTGCTTAAATATGCATAAATTAAGAAGAAAAATTCATGACATTCTTGTTTACTTGTATCGAATAAAAGCCAAATGAATTATAGTTGAGTGAAAAAAAAAACGGTTATTCAACTTTTGTTTACCAACACTGTTAAAACTAAAAAAAACCACTGGCTAGTATTTTTAGTTTTAATATGTAAGCCTTAACAGGCTAAAAAAGACTTGCATAAAAAGAAAATAGCCTTAAATGTTATTAAATTATTGTTAAGTTCAAAAATGGTAACTAATTTTCCAAAAATTTTTTAAAATTAGGTAAAAGTTTTTTATTGATTAGTTTTCGACATTTATGTCTATTAATAATTCGTGAACTTATTTAAAATATATTGAAACATATATTTATAGATAGACAGATCTGATTCATAAAGTTTCTTTATTAAAATTAGGAATTTTATAATTAAATTTTTCTCTTTTCCTGAAAACAAGTGTAAACTGACAGCTTTAAAATAAGTAAAATAGTTTTATAAGACCAATTAATTTTGGGGTTGGAATACCTACAGAGAACATTTGCCCCAATCTAATGTTTATTTGTTGTCCTTTAGATAACAAGTTGTTGTCCTTTAGATAACAAACTTATTAATGTACTTTATATATGATTCGTTCTGTGGCTTATAGGCTAACAATGAAAAAAAAGGTAAAAAGTTATTTTCAATATAATAGTTTAGTCTGAAAAATCGGAAAATACTTCTTCTTAATTAAGTTGTATAAAAAAGTCTACTAAATACTTAACCAATAAAAAGAAGCTCTTAGTTTTATATCAGATATTTAATTTAGCTTTAATAATTTAAATCTTAAGCAGTTAATAAAAAGGGGGAATATTTTTAGTAGATTTAAGTATCTAAATTTAATTTTCTATTTTTCTGCTTAGACTAGAAAATAGAAAATGAAATTTAGATAAGGAATCTTTCTAAGTTGGACTGCATTTTAATTGATAATATATTGGGTAAATATGTTGTATATTAGTTTGTCTTTCTGGTGGCTTAAATATATATACATTTATATACATAGATATACAGATGCATATAATATATACTCCAAAATATAATGACAATTAGTAAAATCTCGTATCTCCTATTAAATATTTTAATATAATAAAGAAACTTCATAAATTAAACATATTTTAAATAATTTGTAAAATTGCCTAATTTTAAATATGTGTATCAACTCTTAAGAAGGAATTATTCTAGATTCCGCTCTTTGCTTTCAAAGCTTAATCATAACAAAGTTAAACATATATATATATAATGCTAGGGTATATGCTGATTCGATTTCGCCCTTTTTATATCTTAATCTTGTTCAACGCCTGCCTGTCTGCTTAATGCAATTTAATGTGCAATTATTTCACTTAAACTCTACGTTGACATGGCAATGTGTGGACCAAAAAAAAAATAATATATATATATACATATATACATATACATATATGTATAAATGTTTCCATAAGGCCTCCCTTATTTAAAGGCCATTTCAGGAGGGTTCTTGCCAGCCTGCTTGCCAACCACTTGACAGAGAGAAAAAAAAAAACCTAAACAAAAAAAATATAAATAAGAGACACACACACTCATATACATTTTCAAGCTCGTATTTGCCCTTTTCTCGAGGCTTGTTATTACACACGACCCACATTGATTTACATATTTGTGTACACTTCAGCTAACAAACACACACACAAACACACATTATATGTATGTATATGGATATAGGGAATAGACTTGCTCCTGGGCAAAATTGTTTACTTTGGCTAAACGGACATAACTAGCAAATATTTGACTTGAAGTGACTCAGCCGAAAATATATTTATATATATATGTATGTATATATAGTAAAGGAACTTTTAAAGATCATGAGTTATCCAAAAGATTGATGAAATTCAATTTTGATGGGTTTCGGCCAAGATGACAATGTTATATGACCTGTGAAAAAAAAGAGAGAATATTTTAGTTTGCCACTTTAAGTCGACAGTTGATTTGCTGCCCTTGCCAAAGTTTAAGCCAAAAACCGGTTATGAGCAATGCATATATATAAATATATATACATACCTATATGCATATAGTAAGTACAAAGATTTCTCATTGCGATCGCATCTAATATCAAGTTCAAGGTTGCAATTGCTTAACAACAAAAAGAGAGAAGAAAAAAAAAACGGGTATAACTTGCATCGTTTTACTTTGCACTAATAAAAAAATCAAATAAAAAATTCAAAGAGAAGGCGACGTCTTATAAAATGTATATATACCTATATATATATATGCAATATATGGCATGGAAAAAGCAAATGAGTTACACATTTTTGTTGTTATGTAAAAGTAAGAAAAAAAAAAAATATAAATGAAAATGTTTCTCACGATGTGCATAAACTATGGCTATATTACGTATACGTATGTATGTTTCTACATCAAAGCCAAGCCCTAGAACAAATAACTTTTCTGCCAATTGTTTCAATGACTAATCAGAGCTCAAGTGTAATTAGAATCTGCGCAGATTTCTCTACTGAAACATGACTCATATGGTGAAATTTCCAGGAAAATCAAACAAGAAATTTTAAACCGTGTAGGTTTCATATTACTCATACGCACCATGTGTGCTTATGACTTGTACAACTATTAAACACACACAAAACGCATAGTGCCACATGTTTCAAATGAAATATTTAGGGCAAATTACTTTCAAAACAAGAATCTACTATAAAGTTACATTTAAAGTAATTTTATATGTCAAACAATGGCCGCCTGCAGTGAATTTGTTTAAATATATGTATATGTGTAATTGAATTACATATCTTGGAAATTTCTGTAGTGGAAATTTCAATATTAACATTAACAGAACGCAAAACCTTGAGGAAATCTTAAGATACTAAGATTTGCTAATGATTTATACTCAAATTTTCTTTAGCAAAACTTTTTCTTTACTTTTTTAGTTCTAACTTTTCTTGGTTTTAACAATTTGTTTTCTATCTTTTTATTGCTTGCTGCTGCAAATGTCATTTTGTGTTTTCAAATTTTTTTATTTATTTTTCATCAAAAATTTTATTTTGCAAATCCTTTTTTTTATTATATATGCAAAATGTACAGAAAATACGAAAAAAAAAAATATAAATGTTACAAAAAAAAATATTTGTAAATGTTTGTAAATTTTTTCTTTATGCGAAAGTGAAAGTTCTGTAAAACATTTGCTTTTTTCAATGTTTATAAAATGATTGTTGACTTATATCCCATATATCAAGGGAAATGTTGAAAGATCAGAAGTTAGTGTAACCTATTGAAAAGGGCTTCCGGACAGAAACTAAAAAGCCGATCTTTATTTGTTAAATTCAAAAAAATAAAAAACTGATTTTGTTAAGAAAAAATCAAAAAAGTTAACTTTGGACTTGTCAAAGTTTGTATACCCAAGCAGTTAAACATTCATTAACTATCTTTTCTGTCACATCGGTTTCCATGCAAAATTTTATATAATTAAACAAATTAAAAGAAAAGACTTCTCATTACCTACTACAACACCAAACTGTTTCGCCGTGAGTCCGCTTATATGCCTTCAATAGCACTTATATTGTTTTGTTCCAGCAATCAAAATTTAAATGGTGTTTATCTCACCTGTTCTTATTTGGTGGTTAAAGTCAATTTACTATATCTTATAGTTGTCCGATCCTACTGATTTTCATACTTTATCTGCCAGATTAAATAAAGAGCTTATCTACTATGTTTCAACCATATAGCTTAAAATTTAAGGTCTATATCTTGCGAAGAAACAAACAGACGAACAGACATCTGACTTATTTTATAATACCATCTGCAAGGGTATAAATATTTCTATGGATTGTCTGTTAGAGTCTATGAGGTCGCATATTTGGTGGTGGAATCATAGCCCTAGTATATGGTGTATGCAGTTCCACCAAACAAAAGGCTAGTGACTATTTTGAGCAGAAACTGCGCTGGCCCCTTACATACGTAGCTGCTGCGTCATAAGTATATAAACTTCATGTAAGCAAGACTAACACACAAATTTTACTTTACCTAAATTGTATGTTATTTTTAACATTTTAAGATTTTTTGGGTTTATATTTTGTTTTTAATAACTTATTTTAAAGGGATTAAACAAATACGGTATTTAATCCTTAACAATTATTAATATTAATATATATATGTAAAGAGGTGACAACAGTTAAAAAATGATTCAGTGGAAAGGAAAAGTTATATAGTCGTGGCTATGTGGCATAATTGCAGTTCTGCGGTTGTCCTTCACAAGTTCTGGAGATGTCCAAATCTGGCTGTATGCAGTTGTGGAAGCTTTAGTGGTCAGCTGTCATATAAAGTTCTCTGGAAAAGCCAAATTAACTTGTCTAACTACCTCATCAAGACTATACAAATATATTAATAAACAAGGCTCTTTATCTTGCATATTTGCACACTGAAAATAGTCTAAGAAATGTAATTTTAAATTAAATTAAATTGAATTTGATGGTTCTATTAAAGACAACTTTGTAATGGAGTTTTTTAGAGCTTACAAAAATTGAAATAGAAGAAAATACAAAACAGAAAAATTAATTGCCGCCGATAATAGAGTTTTAAAGGAAACCGCCATTATGAATATCGCATCGGCGCATATAATTTCCTGACCCTGGTAAAAAGGAGAAAGAAAGCGAAACCCTGTAAGAAAAGTTTAGATGCGTTGAGTTACAGAAGCAAAAAACACAATTTTTCTTTTTGAAGAAGCTTACTAATTTACTTACTAAGAACAATCTCTGGAATATAATAAATAAAGTGTCTGCTAAAAAATTTGTCGAAAACTATTAATGCACTTTCTCAAACCACTTTCTGTAAACCAAAAAATAGCATAAAATTTTATACTTATTAAAGAAACAGGAAAGCATTTAAATTGTCCACTTAAAAATAAAATTTAAAAATACATTTCAATTTTTTCATTTTTTATTACATTTTTTTAACAGCTTTAAGGACTTTTTTCATTAATTTAGCTGGCTTTAAATTTTGATAGATTTATTTTTAAATACTTTTTTTTTTTTTTTTTTATAGTTGCATTTCTCGCTGCTGGAATTGTCATTAATTTTCGTTACGCTTGTATGGCAGAGTTAAATGAAATTTCAACAAAAAGTCAAATAGCTTAAAATGTAAATGTTAAACTAAACAAAAATGCAACAAAAAGTTGCAGTTACTGTCGTTCACATACTCCCACAACAAGATGAAACAAAAGTTGGGTGGTAGCGACAAAAGAGGGGAAAGAGTATTAGAGAGAAAAGCAAACTAAAAGCCAATTGCATTATTACAGTGCAAAAATTTCGCTGGCATTTTTTTTTCCTCTCTTACTCTATGCTGTGTGTGTGTATGTGTGTATTTTTCGCCATGAACAATTTTCACGTTGAAATGGAAAAGTAGGTATGTGTGTCTGTGTGTGTGCATTTGTGTGTTGTAATTCTCGCTTCTCACATTTTACAATATTTCGCTTTTTGGTTTGCCTTTGGTTTACTTTGGGTTGGTTCTCGAGGTTTTCGCTTGACGTTTTTCAGTTTTCAGTTTTGGTTAAAATACAAACACATAAATATACAGATACATACTGTATGCGTGTGTGTGTGTGTGTGTGTGGTGCTGCGGTTGTATGGGTGACCATGAAATATTCACACAACTGTATGCCAGCAGCTAGCAATTTGTTGTTGTTGTTGTTGCTGTGGATCTGTGGACCTGCGACGCAGATTGACGCTTCATTACAATGTTATGTAATGGGGGGCTCAAACAGACAAAAGGGTGATGATGATTCTCTGTCTCTCCACTCTCTTACTCTTTCAGCCTCTTTATGAGGCTGAAATTGCTCTCTCTCTCTCTCTTCTGCTCTTTCTCTCTCTTTGTTCGTTTTGCAGAGATAATAATTTAGTTTGGTTCTCATTCTCTGGCAAATTTTTCATGCAATAAATGCATGTGAGATCATTCTTTGTACCTATATACGTAAATATTTATATATATATTTCGTATACGCCCCATGGAACTGTACTCATCATCTCATGGCTCGATTTGACAAGCGTGAATTTTGCAATTATTTCACATGACACGACTAACAGGCTAAAGTTTCCGCAAAATCAGAAAACATACACCGTAGATTTTAGTCAAAAAGAAAAAAAAATTTAACTTTGCTTGCCTTCAGCTTTAACAATATCAATAATAATGATGCTTTTCATTTTGTAATAAATTTGCATAAATAAATATGCTTTACCTTGGTTTAAGAACACGCCAAACATCAAAGAGATAAACATACACAAGTATGTTATGGGAACAAGTGGAAGAGAGCAAATTTTTGCACTTGTTGAATTCGGAATCGTAAAAGATACAAATTATATGAGTGCCAAGAAATATTTTCCAGCTTGTTGTCGCAGCCATCGCCATCGTTTCGTCGTTGTTGTTGTTGTTGTCGTCGTGGTTAGCCTTGATCGTGTTTATTTCGGCAGTTAAATGATACAACAAAAAAGAGAAGAAAAATAAATAATACAATAAACACGAAAATAAAGATCAAACCAGGCAAAAGAATTCTTCTTTTTGGTCTCTTGGCATTGTGACAACCATAAATGGATGATATCGAATTGATGATGGAGTGTGGCATGGCGTGGCCCGGCATGGCGTGGTTTCTCATTCTCATTGTCATTCTCATTGTCGAAATGGTGCTCTATGTGTAATTGGGGCTGTAAATCTTAAAAAAAAAAAAAAGTGTAGAAAACTTATGTCAGCTTGTTAGACAAATTCTAATGATAATGTCTTGGCAAGTTCGTTTTTAGTTTCTTCTTTTCAAAACTTATTGTTTGCCATGGATCATAATGTTACATGATGTTAGAACCTGGTTTTTTAATAGCCTAAGTAATAAAATTTGATATCTTTAAATAAAATCTTAGATAAATAAAGGTGGAACAAAATATATTTTGTAAAAACTAAAAACAACTCTTAATTTTATAAATCGTTAACACCTTTTATAGTTACCTTATTAATAATAAAAAATATGAGTTATTTTGAGACCACACACAAATTTCATATTTTTGATTTTGAATGAAAAAATTTTAATTTTTTTTTTTTTAGAAAATATGTGAAATAATATGACGAATCAAATTTACCAAAAATACACGAAATAATTTGATAAATCTAATAGAAAAAGTTTAATAAATTTTGTAAGTGTAATTTTGTATTCATTTTATTTTCATTATACTACTTTTTGATCTTTACATATCGGTCAATATTTCTAAGGAATTTTATATATTTGTATCTCCATTTGGTTTGTAAAGGTAAATTTTCCAATTATATTACCTTTCATTAATAATGATAAATGATCTTTTAATAATTTAAAATTTTTCAATAATTGAATTCAGAACTTCTATTCTTCTATAATTTAAAAAAAAAAATAGTTCAGAATTTTAATATTCCCAGAAATATTTTCTTTGATAATTAGAGGTAATATAAGTTTTTGTAATGAGCAGAAGTATAGAATGTAAATATTATGAAACTTTCTAAGACTATTTTATACAAACTTTCATATGAAAATTATTATAATATCAACACTAAAAATGACAATATATTATTATTAATTTATACCACTAAAATAGAGACTTTATTATATAGAAATTATGTTATAAACACTAAAAAATATTAAATTACTATATGGATTTCTTTATTATATAGAAGTTGCTTTCAAGGGAAGTGCAACTGTAGAAAGAAAGACTTTTTCAGAGGTTTTACTTTAAAGTGATAGATCTCAAAAAATATTTTATATAGAAAAAAACTAAACAAATAAACACTAAATATATTTATATCTATAATAATAACACATGCGGGTTATAGAATATGGCAACCTTTTCCAATAACTTAAGACTTTAGAATAGTGGCTACAATGGAGAAGCTGAGATGCAAGGAGGAAAAGGATAAGAGTAGCTGCAACCAGTGTTGCCAACTTTTGTTAAAAAAATTTTAACTGGGAGAAAGTGAAAAAACGCTGATAAACGATAAAATACTATTATATTGAATCATTTTACTTTTTTCAAATTTTAATCAAACCAATTTATCAATCAGAGGTAGTTAGTAGGCAGCTCGCAGCTATAAAAGCATTTTCCATGCCTTTGTAACTTATATCTGCATATGTACATAAATAAAAATCGGGATTTGATTCACAAACAAACTTCACCTTATACAGAGTATGTGATTTAGTGTGCTCACGTAAATCCTGTTTCTAAGCTTAGATTTTGCAAGGATATCCTGGCTAGAAAATCATTCTATTTCTGCTTTTGAACATGATAAATACGGAGTTAAAAGTGCAACAATTGACAGATCGAAACAGAGAGACGAGTATTTTACAAATCTTGAAATAAACTTATTTTAATAAATATTATTTCTGTGGTTAATTTAACATATTATAAACAATATTATAGTTTAGTTTTAGGTATTTTCTTATAATTGTTTCCTAGTTTAAATCAAATTACTTTGATCTAATTTATATTTGTTATTTATTTTGTTTATTAAGTTTTATCTATATATATATAAATGTACAAATAAAAAAGGTTTCCAACTGGTTGCCCATATAAAAAAGTAGAAATAATCTCTTGTCTGGTAACTTATTTTAATGCATATATTATTATTTTTATTTGATAAATTTCGAAAAATGATTTATATTGCTTTATGAGTTTCTTTTTTGATAACTTTTTGAAGTTAATACAGTTCTGAATAAATCTTTAAATTATCTTTAACAAAAATATTTATTTTTCTTTCACTCGGCCATCAAACCAAAAGCATTTAATTCATTTATAAGTTTTTCTTTTTGTATTATTTATTGCATTCAATTTGATACACTCAAAGCAATTTTATGGCTACATATTTAAGCAGTAAAGAAACATCAGAAATGTAGACTTGTTTCTATATGTATGTGTGTATATATGTATATATACATACACACATATATATATATATAAAGAATTGGTTTTATTTTCGTTTTGTTGGTTGACAGCTGCCGCTGATGTTGATGCTGATGATGGTGATGTTGCTGCTGGACCATGTGCTGAATTGAGTTAAATTGTGAGTTCTCTTCGCATTTCGTTTACCAGTTTTGGGTTTTTCAAGTACAAACCACAAGACGAATTTGGTCATTTAAAATTACGGACGGATGGATGGATGTTTTAGTCTTCTACTTGCTTACAACTGTTGTCATTGTCAACGTGTTTTGTTGGTCTTCTTTGAGGGGCGTTACCACCAGCAGCAACAGCAATAGCGGCACCAACAACAACAACAGCAGCTGTGGCAGCCAACAACCACAGCTTTGTCTTCTTCGACAAACCACTACAAAATGACCCATTTAACGGGCCAGTGCACAAGAGCCTCTCATTTTTTTTTCTCCTCCGTTTATATATATGTATATACTTTTTTCTGAAGGTTTTGGGAACGTGGGAGTTTTGCGGCTTAAGTGGTAAATACTCATGGTAACTACACCAATTCAAGTACACCTTTAAGCACTTTTATTTTCTTTTTTTATTTAGCCAATCGATTAGAACTTGGTTAATCGACAATTTCAATTGTAATGACATGCAATCTAAAATGGCATTTATGCAAATATTCAGCTAAAGTGTGAATTGTACTTGTGTCTTTCTGCTTGTAGCATAGTTATCTAACTCTTGCCAATTAAGAATATCAATTAGGCACGTTTCCAACGTGTTTCTAGCGGCAGAGTTCAAAATCCAATTACAAATAAGACCAAATGCAATATAAACAACCTGCCATCACCAACGTCATCATCAACAGCAAACTATAACTCTCTGTTTAGTCAATTTTCCAGTTGGATAGATAGAATTTTATGGCTTCAATGCAACAAATTTGCAAGAATTAATAAAATAATAAAGCAAAAAAAAAAAAAAAAAAAACGCACTGGCCAACTGACGCTAAAAGACAAAGTCAAATGATCATCATGGCAAGGCAAGGCAAGGCAAATCAGGCAAGCTGGCGGCCATTTTCTGTAATTTATGTCAATCATTTGTTGTTGCTGCCGTTTTTGCATTTGCATAAATTCATTTAAACTTGGCTATATGGTGTGTGTGTGTATGTGTGTGTGTTTGTTTACCGACCATTTGTTTGTGCCTGAATAATAATCTAACATTAGCCGAGTGCTAATGTTCTTCAATTTTGAACAGGCCTGGAATTTTGTGGTCTTATCACTTTGTGTCATCGTCATTTAGCCAAATGCATATACATATTTCAGGTATGAAAACAAACAATAGTGGCAAATAGCTATGGTATGAGCCAATACCATGATAAGCCAAGATAGTCTTGAATTATGTACAATGGTTTTTAGCTAAATTTATGGTTTTAATTTAATGGAATACTTAAAATTGAAGAAGTGTTTCATTAAATCTTGTATAATTATTCTTAGTTAAGGAAAAATTTATGTTTTGTTTACGGGATATCAAAAAACGTAGTATTATTAAAGTATTTTGAAAATAAAGTTAAGTAAATTTTGTTAATTTGCCAAGCACTTTTGGTTTAATTATGTTTTATTATATTTTATTGTGTTTAATTATATTTTATTCTGTTTTAATCTGTTTTATTATATTTTTTGTTTTCTATTATGTATTATTATGTTTTTATTATGTTTTGATTTGTCGTTTTATGTTTTATTACGTTTTATCGTGTTATTCCTATCGCTTTGCCATCGATAGTTCTCTTAGTCGAATATTGCCATGTAAGTTTATATCGTTACCTAACACTAAGCACAGAATTCTAGAGACCGGCTTCAGATTACCGGCTACTGAAGCGACTCAAGCAACTTTGTTTTTTTTTTGTAGATAGAAGGATAGAAGAGTAGATAAAAAGCAAAAACCAAAATTTATACATTTGAGGAGCTTTAACTAAATTTTAGTACAAATGACACACAGTTTGTGTTTTTAGTAAAAATGAAACATGTAAATAAAAACATTTATATACTTTTTATACAGTTGTAAGAAGTATTACCTTTGTTGGTTGCATTCTTTTAATGGTGACTATTAAATATTTTTAATTATATTAAAACAAGTAATAATTGTCTCCATAATGAAGTGTATTACAACCATTTCAAGTAAAGTGGCAAAAAATATAATTACAAGCAAAATATCTAATTTACTTAGAGACAAAAAATATGATCACAAATTGTTTACGAGATAATAAGTTAAAGTATATTAAATTGTCAGTTGGACTTGTTTACAATTAGTAGCTAATTTGAAAAAGATTACTCTTGGGAACAAAGTAATTTACCTATTTATATAAAGCTTTAAAAAAGGGAAATTTGGTCAAAAATATTCTTCATATTTTTTATTGAAACCGTTAATTGAAATGTAAGCTACATAGAATTTTGTATATTATAAAACTAGATTGAAGCCAAAGAGGTTATAGCTAGTGTTTCGATGAAAGATAATTTATAATCATAATATTAGTATAAATAAAATAAATTTAAAAATATATTATACTATAAAAACTAAGTGAAAAACATACTTAAAAAAAGTTTTTCAAATGATTAATAGAAGCAGAAATTATATAAACATTTAAATAAATAAAAACAAAAATTATGTAACATTTTAAAAGATTATTTGGTCAGAGATAATTTAAAAATTTTAAATGATTAGCAGAAATAAATGAAAAATAAAAATATTTAAGGATGAAATTTTGGTTAAAAATGTTCTTAAGAATATTGAATTAAATTGGTTAATAAAACCAATTAAAAATATATAAAATTTTAAAAGCGGGCAATTTGCTCAGAAATATTCATAAAATTAATAGATGATATAATGGATTTATATAAGGACTTATAAAAGGTGTTTGAGATGACTTTAACTAAAAAATTTGACATAAAAATGAATCAAGTGATTTGATTTGAGTGATAATGTCAGCTGACTTAAAAAGTAAGTTATGGAAAAAACATTTTAAAGTTTCGAAAAACGAATTTGAGGAACTTTAAAAAACGGACTTTATCTGTGTCCGTATTTTTGCGGATTCGCTTGTAATTTTTAGAAAATATTCCTAAAATAATATACTTTTAAGTCACAAATTTATAAAGCAATCAGTAAGAATAAGAATTAAATATCTTAAGCAGCTTAAGATGCAAGATTAAAGTAGTTTAAAGAAATGTTATTTGAAAGTAATTAAAAAGTTGTAATCTTTGTTAGTTAAATTTGTAAATAAAGTATAGAAAGTGCATTTATTTTCAAAAAAATGATTTATTTTAATTTATTATTTAAATTATATACCAAATAAGAATTTGTTTTTAGCAATTGAATATCGTTATATTGTTATATTGTTATGTTTAACTTACAAAGTAATATTTATTGTAATTATAAAACAGATTTCGTTTTAATTGTTTGTATAAACGAAATTTTTTTTTAAATTTATATTATTTGATTTTGTTGTTTAAGCTAATTAAATTATCAAATTGAGTTCCATTAAAATGGCAAAAAATAATTTCAATTGACGTTTTACATGTCGAATCCCAATGATAGAACTCATTAAAATTGTTTAAAAAATCCATTTGCCCAATACATATAAACAAATAAAACAACCTACATATGTGTATGTGTGTATGTAGATGTGTTTGCATATGTATGTATCTATGTAAGTATAAAGTACTAGCATAACCCAGAGCTATCCATTATGTAAACAGCAAAGTGTGAGAATGTGAGTGATGTTGGTTTTTTTTCTTTTCATCCCCTCTCAAACCACCATTTGATTTTTCAACTTCCCTCGTCATGTTGTCCATCATGGTTAAACACGTTTGTACATATCTGTATCTGTATCTGAACTGACTGATAGGCTAAAGCAAATACAATTTGCACGATTTGCTGATGTGCTTTTTATTTTATTTCTTCATTTTTTTTTTTTTCATTTTTGTTGAAATGTAATTTAAGCTCGTCCAGCAACAGAGATTTCTATCTGTATCTCTATCTGTCTGTATCTCTCACTCTTTAAGCTACGCTCTGTCCCTGATGGTGACTCAATAATATGCCTAGTTAAGTTTTGGTTGTTGTTGCTGTTGTTGTTGTTGTTGTGTTTGCATTGGTAATTTGTGTATGCACTTGAAATTACAATTGCACTGCTCTGAGTTAAGTTAAGTTGAGTTTTTGATGGCTAACAGATGCAAATTATGCCATGCAGGCAGGCTAGCTTTGTTAACAAATTGAAATTAGTTGGCATTTGTCTTTCTTGAACTTGAAATGCCATAGACAAAAAAAAAACAACCAAAAAAAAAAAAGTACCGAGAGCTAACTACTAATTTGTATGTCAACTATATACATATAGTTTTATATACCAAGCAAAAACATATATACATATGTGTGTAGTTGTAAGCCGGTCACGCCCAGCAACTCCCCATAACAAAAAAGTTTTCCCATTTTATTTTTTTATTTTTGTTTTTCGCGTGCAAATGTAAAAAACAAAAAAAAAAAAATCAGAGAGACAAAATCCTATTTGACATGCAATTGTCATGTGCGGCAGTTGGCACATAGAAGCTTCTCAACCTTGTGGAAAATTGGTTAGACTGACCAAAACCAAATGAATTTCCCATACTCAAATATCACATAAAAAAAGAGTTAAAAAAAAAAATATAACTAAAAATTATGTTTTACTTTGTCTGTGCCGCAGTAATTAAATAAATATATACAGATAAAATATTTGTTATCATACTCTGTGGAATATTAATATTCTATATTTGGTTTCTAAAATGTAAAAAAAAAAAAAAACGAAAATCAGAGAGACATTGCTCATGTTATTTTAAGGTAAATAGAAATGCAACAATTTTATAAATTTTGCATTTAGGAAAAAAAGGAAAATAAATATTTTAAATATTTATCATTTGGAAAATACGAAAAAAAAAAAAATCTGAAATGTTTTCCAATGTAGCTATGTTAGTTAGTTAGTTGAATATCTTCATAGGCAATTACAGTGTTTATATAGATATAAATAAAATATATAAAAAAAAAACTGTCTTTATATATTTAAATATGGTATCAAAAGGTAGAAGTTTCAAATTAAAAAAACATTTAGCAAAGAAATATTATTCTAAAATTTTTTAAAATTATTTTTATTTTAACTAGAATAACAGAGTCACTGAAAACAACACTAAATAAAGCTTTTTTAAACTAGAAAAATAAATTTAATAACAAGTTTGTATTTGCACTAAAAGTTTTTTATTTGTTTTTAAAACCCAAAAATAATTGATTTTAATTTTAAATAACAAGGAATTAAAAAAAAATAAGTTGTAAGTTTAAAATTAAGACAATCATTGAAACAATATAAAAGGAGTGTGCTGGCTCTCTCTCTCTCTCTCTTTCTCTCTCTCTCTCTCTCTCTCTCTTTCTCTCTCTCTCTCTCTCTTTCTGTCTCTCTCTCTCTCTTTCTCTCTCTATCTCTTTCTTTCTATCTCTCTTTCTCTCTCTCTCTTTCTCTCTCTCTTTCTCTCTCTCTCTTTCTCTCTCTCTTTCTCTCTCTCTCTTTCTCTCTCTCTTTCTCTCTCTCTCTCTCTCTCTCTCTCTCTCTCTCTCTCTCTCTCTCTCTCTCTTTTTAAATCATGCCTGGGATTTTTCTCAAACTTAGGGAAGGAAATAGTATTAAAACCAAATAATATACAGATATTATTTAAATAATTTGTAATTTGCTTACTGTAAAGATTAAAAAATATATATTTTTAGAAATTATAAGGGCTTTAAATATATACATAAAAAAAAAAAATAAGTTTAAACTTAAATGGTTAAAATAAAGTTTAACAAGAATTTAATTGTAAAAGAAATTCTCTTCTTTATAATTTATACATTTTTAATCAACTAGAAAAATATTAAATTCAATGATGAATATTTATACCCTTTCAGAGGGTATAATAAAATTGGTCTGATGTTTTTAACGCTTAGAATTAAGTAAAAATATTTTCTTGTTTTTATATTTCATATTTTATATTTATATTCTTGCTGTTGATAAATCTTCTATAACAATTAGAACACTTAATAGTTAAAAATAGAAATTTTAAAACTAATATTCTTTATGTTTTATTGATAAATCTTTAATAAGAAAAAGAACCTTTTATGTTGCCAACAAATTGATTGAAAAACCAGTAAAAGTAATCGGTCGACAAATTTCTCTAACTTTAAACAATTTTCATACATTAATTTATACAAATTTCTTTACTACTCTCCATGCCAAAGAAAAATAATTCTTAAATTTTCTCATCAAAGTAATTTTTCGTTAGAAAAATAAGCCCAAAGGTTTTCATTTAAAATTTGTTTACATTAAATTTAGATATTTAATACTCTTACTTGCATTGGATATGCAAAAAGCAACAGTAGAATTCTCTGTTGCTCTAGGCGGTTTTTTTTTTTTTTTGCTTTTTTGATTTGGTCTTGAAAAAATGAAAGTAAAATAGTTGACCAAAACCGCAGGCTGGTTGACTTCCTGGTTGACCTTCGGTTGTTTATTAAAATTTCCATCGAAGGCGTGTATTTAGTTCCAGTTTTTGGCGAGGATTCCTCCTTGGCACTTGTTGACCTTCGACAACGGCCAACAGTTTGCAGGCATCAGGCTTCTTCTTAATCATGCAAAAAGGCAGCAGGCGGCATAAAATTAAACACTTGCAGAGAGGCGGGGGGTAAAAGCAAAGAGCCATGGCGACAATAATAATAATGAACAAAATGTGATGAACTCGATTAAAAGAGGAAGAGAAGACCAAACCAGTTAACCAAGCCAAAAAAAAAAAAGACCGAAACGAGAGCGATACGCAAACACACACCACACACACACACACACATGATACTTAAAGGTTGATGTGAATGTGCTGGAGTTTGCCAAGTGTTGGAGTTGCTCATTTTGTTTCGCTTTGGTTGCCAAAAGTCGTTCCTTGACTTGGGCCTGCAACATTCTCGTTTTGCCACTTTGGGATTAAGCTTGAAATATGCATTCATAATAAGCAGCAACGGCAATGTCTTTTGTCAACTCTCATCTTCTGTTACTGTATTCTGCTTTTAGCATAAACTTGGCCAATCTTAAAAAACCAAGGCCAGCTACATCTCCCTCTTAAATATATATATATATATCTATATATATATATATCTATATCTATATATATTTGTACTTATATACTGACTGTGATATGATTGTGGGTAGTTCATCTCAAAGCCATCAACATTGAACATTGAACCAGAGGGGTTGCTAATGGCAACGATTATTATTTCATCTTTCATTTATTACAATATTTTCTTTATCTTTCTCTCATCTTTCTATTTGTCATTGATTGTCCCCACTCTGAATCCAGCATGGACCAACTCCCGCCCACATTCTTCCCCAACCCATGGCAACATATATTGCAGTAAGTGGCTTCAACTTTGTCTCATATTTCCCAGTTCGTTATTGTTAGCCGAGAGAACGATTTGTTATCCTATTGAATCCATTTGTGCACTTAATTAATAATCATTAGTTATAAGAAGGATATATTGAATTGATTATGTTATGTATGACCTTCAAATTCAATTGGCATTCTCAGTCAAAACTATTTCAACTTAAATTTAGTTCAATAAATTGACCTTTTATACTAAGAACTTCAAATGACTTTTGTTCATTAAAAGCTTAAATTCACAAAGATAAGAGGCTTCTTATGCTTTGTACCTAAAGATTAATATTTAATTCAATTTTGTAAACATCTTTGAAATGTGTTTAATTGTTTGTTTAAATCAAATCAAATGGATTTGCTAATTTAGTATGGTATTGAGACAAGAGAATCATTTTAAATATTGGAGAATATATTATATATTTTATATAATTAAGACCAAAAAAAAAAGTTGATGATTAAGTGAGTTTCCAATTTCATTGATTCATACTTTGCTTTTCTTTTTTCTTTCTGAATCATTTTCTATAACATTGATTGACTTTGTATAAGGTATATAAAAACAGACAGGTGAATATGACTCAATGTTTTAAAATGATTTACATTGAACATGATAAGAAAACCAATATATATGAATTATATTTATATAAAATGTTTTTAAATTTTAAACTTCTTTATAAAATTTGTAAGATGGTATATCTGTATTCACGTTAAATCAACTAAAGGTTATCCAGATGCTTAGAATGGTAAGTTATAGCCCATAATAAGGCTGCAACAAAAGAAATATAAAGATAATAGAGAGATTTACTTTATTTAAAATAAACTATTATACGAAAGGATCTTTTAAGAAGCATCTAACATAAGATTACAAAAGGCTACCGATCCCATACAGTCGTTCTATGATATATTTTTTTGTATGTATAATATACATATACACTCTAAAGTAGATTTTCTGTTCTCAGTTTTTAGTGAAAGCATTCACTGGGTATAAACATATGCGAATATTTTCTTTATTAATGTAGTTAAGCTTCCAAAAAATAATTCAGTTAAATATGTATTTAAATGTAAATCTCAATATTAAGAGTAATAAAACAAGCAAGTCGTCCACGTAGACATTAAGTATACCCTGTACCAAGTAGAGGAACTTTATAGATTCAAACTCCTTTGAATTTGCCATTACTTTATACTTAAATTCTTCTCACAAGCGACGCAGTGTCGCACTTGACATTTTAGTATAAAATTTATATAGATATATCTATATACATATGTCTGACAAAATATGGTCAGCTGATAACTTTCAGCTATATTATTAGGTGTCCCAAATGAGAATGTGATAACTTCAATACAACTCTAGTTATTTGTTTTTTCTAAATAACGTGGGCGGAAAAGGGCGTGTTGAAAATATGAAAAAACTTGATCCACTAGACAGATGCTCACGCCAAATTCAGTTACACTAGATACATAGATACTAGCTCTTATAAATCTAGGTTTTTTAGGTGTTTATATGGAAAGAAGGACAAACGAATAAGTGGACATATCTTAATGAAGTCGGCTGTTGATGCTAATGAAGAAATTATATGTCGGAAATGTTCCTTCTGGCTGTTTCAAACATTTTAGCGACTTTTATACTCTTTTACCTTGTGAGCCTCTGGTCACAGGGTATATAAATACAGATAGATTCAGAAGATGAGGATAAAACAATTTCATTTTTTACATAACAATGTAAGACTTTGATCTTTTTTAATAATTCCTACATATATTTGTTCCTTTACCTGTGAATACACTCAAACAAAAACTTTATATATAATATATATATATTTATATATCTATTTCAGACTCTTTACAAACTAATAAAAATATTCACAATTTTACAATTTGTCATGAAATAGTTAACATTAGTAATCACTATTTAGCAATAACTATTAAAATTTTGAAGGGGAAATCTACATATTTGCTATAAAAATTATTTTTAATTACAATACAAGTTCAATTTTTATTGTAACAAGATCTAAAAATAAGTATATATTATTATTTGCCTAATTAGAATTGATGTTCTCAGAATAAGTTTATAGATAATATAATTAAAATTTACCCATTTTTTATTTCCCAAGATACATTTCCATTATTTTTACCTCTAAGATAGCAAATGCAATTTAGTAACAAAAGAAAGAGAATTAAAAAATAAAACAAAAAAAATTCCCCCAACAACTTAAAAAAAAAAAAACCAATTGCGACTTAAGCTCATCAACTAGAAGAGAAAAAAAAATTGCATTGTTACGACTATTGTGATTTAAGCTTAATAACCAAAAATTCTCGCATAACTCAATTGGGAAAAAAAAAAACAACAACAAAAACTAAAAAAACTAAAATTCACTTCAACCAAGATAATTAAAATGCGGAAACGACTTAAAAATACCTTTTAATAAAATTATTTTCCAAAAAAAAAACAGAAAACTCTTCAAATTGGTGGAAGAAAATAAGTGGAAAATCATGTGTTTAGCCAGGATAAATTGTCCTTTAAGACTCAGTGTGTCTTGACAGAACAAATTTTTACTTAGATCTAAGTAAAATCTATCATCTGGTACCACTAGCTAAGAGTTAAGCTAGACTAAGTTATATATTAGAAATATTTTCTTCTACCTGTTGCATATTTCTGATAAACCTTCTTGTGTACCCTTTCAACCCTAAGGTTACTGGGTACAACAAAAGACTAAGTTCTTAACTCGACTAAAATCACAGAGTGTAAAAAAAAAAAAAATAGTCACATGATTTAGTTGGTTTCACCTTCTCACCCTCCGTCCACAGCAACCTAAACACATCTTCGTCTGGCACAACGACAAACAAAAAGGAAAAAAAAAAATAAATAAAATTTCCGCACAACAACAATAGACGCTGCCCAATGGCAACAAAAAAAAAAAAAGTTATTGCAAAAACAAAAATATATATACATACATACATACATACATATGTACTATATAGTACATGCTCGCACATTTAGAAGCAGTTGTACATACATTTATACATAGGCGACTTGGCGAGCGGCGACTATGGAAAATAAATCTTTACTACGCCATAAGACAGACGGCTGGAGATGGAGAAGACGTCGTCTCGTCGCTGTAATGGAGAAGCAGCTTTAGCTTATCTGAGCATCATTCTACTTCCTCTCATTCTCCCACTCTCTCTCTCTCTCTCTCTCTATCTCTATCTATCTGTGGCTTGACTGTGTGAGTTTCTAATAAAGACGATAATGAAATGCTCAGCCGCCTGCCAAGTACACACATAGAAACAGCAACCGAACCCCCAATAACCACAAGGCTACCCTCAAGCTTCAAGCTCCAAGTCCGGAATCCACAATCTGCAACCCGTTCATTTTACAATTTCGCTAAGATGCAATTCCAAAAAAGCAATTGCAATTGTCGTTCATGCAAATACCCTTAAAAAGTTTACAAAACAAATATATCAAAAAACAAAGATTGGAAAGTAGTTAAATAATGAATTTATTGAAATTGTTACAATTTTTATTTAATATAAAAAGTTATTTTTTGAATTGTAAAACTTCTATATACTATTTATTTATACTTCTTAAGGAAGTATTTACAGCAAGACTCTGCAATTTACGAAATAATTATTATCATATTGTTTGAAATGACTTTTTGTATATTTATTTTTCTTCTTAGTGGTATGCAACTTAAATCATGGACAACCAATCAAAATTATTAATTAAAGAATTATTTTAACTATCATTTATTTTTTTTTTTAAATCTTTACTTACTAAGCAAAAAGATTGCGCTTAATACCTTTTAAAAGACCTTCCATAAAAAGGTCCTCGAAATTTTCTCTTTAAGAATATTTGAAATAATACACAGAATCAATTCTGTAAACAACTTTTCTTTATTAAATTAAATAATATGACCATAAGAAACTTAAAAATCTTAAAAGAAGAATAAGTATTGTTTTCTGGTGCTAAATATTTTATGGGAACTGTTCCGATAAAACAATTATATATGTTATATATTTATAATTTATATTTTCATATATACATTTTCTAAGAAAATTTATATTTATTATAAAAAAATGTTAAAAGACGCCTTTGCTTTTTATAGTACTTTCAGAGCACTCAATATTATTTAAAAATTGAAATCGAAAATAGTTTTATAAAATTTGAATTCCAATTACTGTCATATCCATACACTGCAATTCATCAAGTATGCTTTTTTTATCTTAAATATTTTCTGAATCAATTGCATGAAAGTCCTATAAAATTTTTACAATAAACTTTCAAAAAGTGTCAACAAAATGGAATTAATATTTTGTAATTATTATAATAAAATTTCATTATCTTCAGGGAGAAGCGAACCTAATAATACGCAGTGTATAAGTTTCAATTGGTCATCATATATTTTGGTAGGTAATGCTTTTTAAAAAATTTTAATTTTAATTGTTTTATTTACTCAAATCTTAACAACTTAGGCTTAAAATTAGTTTTAAAATAGATTTTAACTTTGTTACAAATGAAATTTTTAATTTTTAACCTATTTTACATAACCTAAGATAAACATATGATTCAAATAGGATTACTTTATCATTAACCTATCATAAGGATGCCTAAAATATTATTTTATTATTTTATTTTTTAATACATTCCCTTAAAAAATAATATAAAACCAATTTCTAATTTTTTCAAAAATTTAAAAAAAGTGATTTTATTTTTCATAGAATTTTCCTATAGAAATGATTGCCAAATACGATGAAATGTTAGGGTAAAGATACATTTGCATACACATATACATATATACCTATTTAACTCTTCCTTTAGTTTATTTAAATTTTAATTAAGAATTACTTTTTTTTTGTTGTGTTTACTTGCAGTTTATGCAAATTGTTATATTCATATTAATAAAAAGAGTAATTAGTTTCATTCGATTTGCATCTTTGCTGATTCATTTCTTTAGTGTCGGGCCCATTAAAAGGGCATTGAGAAATTCGTTCCATTTGTTCAATAGATTTTGAAATACTTGCAAATAATTTTGTTTATTTCTTTATTTTTAACATCTGATTGTTGTTGTTGTTGTTGTTATAGTTGCTGTTGCTGCTGCTGTTACTGTGCTTGTTCTCGCCCGGCTCCGTCTATCTGTCCGTCTGTATGTACATTTGTCCGTTTGTCGATTCGTTTCGCTTGTTTCGGTTCTAAGTTTGCGTGTTGTGCGAATTACTGATGAATCTAGGGGCTATAAGGGGTGGATTGGCGGTTGGTGGTTAGCGGTTGGTGGTCTGTCGGTTGGGGTATGGGGAGGTCCATATTCTGTGCTCTGTTCCAGGGTGATTTTGCATTCAGTTTTTGTTGTTGTTTTGCAGCAGCAACAGCAACAGCATTTTCAAGGTCTTTGCACTATTTGTTTTTGCCAAGTTTTGCAGTCGTTTCTATGTGTTCTGGGTGTTAGTTTTCTGCATCATCTCCGCTGCCTTCTCCAATGTTCGGCGAATGAGAAGTTTTTTTTTCCTCATTTTTTTTTGCGAAAATTTCTTTGCCTCGTATTGCAGTTTTTGCTCTTTTCCACTTGACTGACAATTTGATTGGCAGTTTTGCTTTTGTATTTGTTATTCTAGCACTGTTGTTGCTTTTACTACTGCTGCTGCTGCGGCGGCTACGGCTACGGCTGCCTCCCCCTTGGCAATTATATTTAATTTTATTATTGAAGATTGCAGCAAGATTTTCGCCTCAAGGTCAGACGTGTAAATCTTCACTGCTGGAACTGCTAGTTTGCTGTTCTTGTTGTTATTATTGTTGCAATAGTCACGTAAGCAAATCTTTTTCTATTTCTAACACCCTATAGACATTCGGGTAAAAGGGGTATACGGTGTTAGTTTATCTAACTATAAGTATTATCTAAAATATTTATAGATACTTTCAATGCAGAGATATTTTGGTACAGTTCAATTAGCATCTGCAAGTTTGTTGCAAATTGTGTATCTCTAAAGATACACAAAGTAAGTAAGTAAGTACTCTGAAGTAAGACAGAAAGTTCTCTAATTAAAATATATATAACTTTTCTTAAGCTTTCCATTTAAGAGAGCTACATAAATTATAGTCGACAAATTTTATATATAGACTTTTTTTTGTCAATGTATTCTTGCCACGCTCATTTTTGTGATATAATTTTCTATTCTATTCGCTTAACACAAACATTTTATCTATATATATTTTATAAACTTTAGCTTTTTATATCAATAATTCATTCTTTGTAGCCTAAGAAATCATAAAAGACATATTTTGTTAACAGGTGACGCCACTGTGCTAATTTGCAGTTGCAGTTGTAGCTTACATTTAAATATTACCGCGTCAATACAATTAATCGTAAGCAACCTTGTCCCTCAGTTGATTGCATCTCTTCTAACTTCTCTTTCTTACTCCGCTGTTCTTTAGCAAGCAAACGGTACAAAAACAACTAAAGCTAAACTATACTTATCTCCTTTTCTCTTCTGTTTTTGAGCAAGCAAACGGTTAAAAAGAACAGAAGCCAAAATTATGTACTAAGTAATACTTAAAAATTCTAAATATTTAACTAAATCTTATACTTAGTCTAATTTCAATGAGTTAATCTGTGACTATAGTTCGTACAGGTCATCTAAAAGTCGACTTTGCTTATATATAATTATTATTGTTTCTTGTTTCTCATGGCGATAGTGGCATTGGTTGTGCCTGTGCCTTTGCCTCGTGCTATTCACTCTTGATGTGATGCTTTCGTGCTTCATTGTCGCGCCTTTTTAATGGGCCTAACAACTGCCGATGTATATATGTATGTATATATAAATATATCTGTAAATATGTATGTATGTATTGGCATTTGGTGAGTTTTGTGTTTTTGCGCATTTCCTATTTTGAAATTCTTGTCATTAATGCAACTGACCGGTTCAGTCTCCAAATGATGTTTAGTAACTGTTACTGATGTTTGTTATTGGTGTTGTTGTTGTTGCTTGTTGCTATTATCGGCAAATTTTCTTTGTACTTATGCCAGCCGGAAGAGGCAACAGCAGCTCTAGCAGCAGTTACAGCCGCAGCACAAATGGAAAATGAAGGTTGCTCTGGGGGTGAATTGCATTGCGTATTTATTACACATACAACATGTTGACATAGGCTGCGAATAAATAACTAAATAAAATCATTGACTAACCTTAAAGTATTCGTTTTATCCATTTGTAATGTATAATGTATGTGTGTATTTGTGTGAGTCTATGGCAAATCTAACAATAAGTTTGATATCACACATACGCCATGTGACAAGACTTTGTGGAAAACTTTAAAGTTATTCAGTGCACTTGAATGTGATTTTGTATTTTATATATTTCTTCTTTCCTCATATGTGAATCTCTCTTATATATTTTATGAGTTGTTTCTTATTCAAAAATGATTTATTAATTGTATAATATTTCCCTTAGTGTAGTCAATTTTGACTAATTTAGAATTAAATTATGCTGCTAATAATTACAATTATTTATAGCTTAACAATCAATATTTAGTTTTAAAATATATTGAGATTGTACAAAGTTAATTTAAAAACTATTTTATGGAATTAAATTGTTATTTGATTAAATAATTGCATTTATCATACAATTCCTAAAGGAATAATCAATCTAAAAACCTTTTGTTTCAAGGTGCAGTTACTGAAAAGAGTTCATGTCTGTATCGGAAGCTATCAAGAGTTAAGGCCATAATCGCTAAAATTCTTTCCATATTTCTTATAAAGTTATAGTTAAATGAATTTTACTATATGTATGACACATTTTTAATGTGCTAATATAATTTTGTTTTTCATAAAAAAAAATATTTTTCCACAAGGGAGAAATAGAATATTAATAATACAAATATTACCCTGAATTTAATTCTCTTTTATAACAAACCAATGTTAATTTTGCTTCTTGATCACTTATAATTGATGAAAACCATAAGCGTTTTAGATATCGAGATATATATATATATATTTTGCATAACTTATATTCAGTTAAAAATATTTCTATATATAAAAAATGATTTATTCTGATCACAAAAGTGTAGTCATCATAAAATTTTGTCTTAGCTAATTGCATGGCCTGGAGATATCTGCAAATAACCCTCAATCCACTTCACAACGATCCAACTCACGCTAGAATTCTTAACTACCCATAATTGTTATAGTTATATTATACATGTGTGTATACCTATATATTTTTATATATATATATATTTTATAGCATATTGCAATCATATGCGTGTCATCATCATTGATGTCTGACGTGGTTATGCCTCTCTGCCAACCGCCATCCTCCCTCCAGTTAGCCGCTTGCAATATCATCCAAATACAAATACAGAAACAAAGCTCAAGGTTACGCATACGCCATGTATGTATGCTCGCAATATCTAAGCAAATAGATGCGACAACGACAAACGACGAGCAACCAAGCAACGAAGCAATGCAAACAGAAATGAACGGACACTTGTGCAGCCGCAGCTAGAATTTTAAATGCATATAACTATATATATACAAATATATATATAAACATTTACTACATATACATATAAAGCCTTAGAATCTAAAAAAAAAAAAAAAACAAGAGAGAAAGAGGAAGAGAGAATGTTAAAGAGAACAGACAGAGAGTGCGATAAGTGTCACAAATCTGTAAAGACGCCAGGGCTAAGCTCATATGATCGACACTAAGGCATTAAAGTTAATGCTTTTGCCATAAACTTTAAATCTTCAAAGTGTGTTTCTGTGTGTGTATATATATATATATATATATAAGCACTAACCAACACTGTAAATGTGCTTTCCTTTTTTTTCTTCATGCCCGCTCCACCCTCTCCTGCCAAACGAGAGCAACGCTAATTGCAGCGCTCAAGCGTAAAACATTTTCACAAGAACTAATAAATGCAACTACAGAAGAAGCTAAAGACATGAAACGTTAGTGGATGGTTGGAGTGTAAGCAGGGGGCAGGAGAGGGCCACCCACATGACAAGTCATAAAGAAAATGCTGCCACTGACTGTGGCAGCTTGCTATAGTTTGCTCTGGTCTGTTCTCCAAGGCATCCTCAATGATAATGTTGTTGCTGTTGTCTTCGTTGGTGGCCCGAAGGCTGCCTTAAATAGCCCCATTAATACCCTTTTTTTTCCACTCGAAAATAAGATTTTGAAATGTACTGAAAGCAAAAAGAGTTATAGAAGGAATTTTCCAAGTTCTATGAAATGAACATAAGGAAATATAAGAATATAAAATTAATTAACAGAAAAATGATGCTCAAAGTAAAATAAAATGCTTAAATTTTCAACAAAATTCATAGAATAATTTAAATCTTGTTTGCAGATTCTTAATATTATATAAAATGGAGCAAAGTATAAGAAAATTGACAATATGAAAAAAATAAAAAAAGATTCTAAACTATATGATTTTATATATATAATATTACAATATAAAAGTCCAATACCTTAAAACTTTTTTAAAAAGAAATCATTTCTTTATAAAAAATTTGCATAAAAGTAATTTGTCCTTTATAATAAACTTACAAAAAAATCTTTACTTAAACTCTTCTTTAAACCAACTTCTTTAGTTTAAATATATATATCCTAAAGTTTTTTTTAAGAGTATCTAACCATTTCATAGTTACTTTTTTGCCCCATTTGGCATATCTCTAAGTAACTTTGGCAACTTTTTGTGTGGTTGCGCTTTTTTCCCTTTTATATATATATATATATTTTTTTTTTTGGTTGAACATTCTCGTTCTGTGGCCTGTCAAGTTTTTATAATAGTTTTTTTTTTTTTTTTTTTGTCTCTCTTGTATCCTCTACACTTTTTTAACTACATCCATATGCAAGAGGGCGTAAAGGGCGTGGTCATGTGCTTAAAAGACAGAGAAACTTGTTCACAAAAGATATTAAAAGGGAAAAACTTGGCCTTTTTGCACAATGAGTTGCCTAGTTGTGTGAAGAGCAGTTTTTGGGTTGTTGAGCAAAACGAGAAAAATGTGAATTTTAATTAACCATATGGCTGGAAGGAAAAGCTTGGAAAAGCGGAAAAGTGAAATAAACGGAAATTTGTTAACAATCAAAGGAGTAGCGCGTGCGCGCCATCAATCAGTTCTACAGATAAAGAATGAATACCAGAAGGATGACGAAGGGGAGGAGAAGAACAAAATTCTCTGTCTCGTTACAGCACAAGAATTTTAAATTGTTATGCAAATCTTTACCCAAACCCCCCCAACTTCCCTTACCCACAAGCATCACAATTCACTGCAGTCAAAAGAGCTACTGTTTGGCAATTGGTGTGCGTGTGCGAGGGTGTACAAGCGGGTGTATATGTGTGTGTGTGTATGGTGAGAACAAAAGCGCCAGGCAAACGCCATAATTCAAGTGGCCGCAGCGATTTCATGCCTGATTTCAATTATCAATAACAACCATCGACAGCCAACGACAAGCCAAAAGGAAACGATGGCGGGGCATAGTGAATGAAGGAGCAGTTGGAGCAGTGGAAGCATTTGGATCCAATGAACAATCGAACAATGGACACAAATCATTTCATATGCCAAATGCGTGTCGATGTTGGTCGATGATTGGCCACAGTTGCAGGAGAAACTTCAAATGAAAATAAAAATCTGCCCGAAAAGTCCAAGGAACGAATATAATATACCCTAATATACTAAAGCTTAAAAACATTCTTGTTTATTTAAGTTGGTTAAAATTTTTTCCCCTAATATTTCCCTAAGAAATTGTTTTAAAAGAATAAGAAATCCAATTCCAATTAACTGACATTAATCTACCCTCTATATGTTACCTGAATACAGGGTATTAGTACAAAATTTACTTTAAAGAATTTGCAATATTTTATTTTAGAGCAGCAAATTATTTTGGACAAACCCTCGTTTCAGCATTTATTTTGTCAACTGTCATCAATGATGGATTTAATAAATTTAAAGAAGAAACAAACAGACAGACAAACCGCCTTACAGACAGACAGACAGGCCAATCAGCTTCATCATGTTAAACATGACACAAAAGCTGCAGTTCATCGATGGCTTTGGCATACCAAAAAAAAAAAAACAGAACATAACAAAAAGAATAAAACAAAAAGTATAAAATATTATTGAATATATATCTATAACGATTTGGCAAACGATTTCAACGGATGCAAATGCATTGAATTTTAATCAATAAAATACGATTTTAATCAAACAGTTTGACAAATTTGGTTAAAGATTGAAAGAAAAAAAAAGAATATGTGGAATCTACAAAAGTGATCAATAAATGATATATAATTAATTTGTTGTATTTTTATGGTTTAGACTTATCGCAGAACATTAATCAAATCAATGAAATAATAAATTGAATTGAGTTAGAATTGCATAAAATTAACCAAGAAGGATTTATGATGAGGTAATACAGGTATAAAGATTACAAATTAATGGGTAATGGAGACGTTATTGGAGAAAACAAATGGTTAAAGATACGATATGGAAGTCTCTGTTTAAGAAATTTCTTTAAATGTACATTTCTTTGTTTAACAAATATATTCATTCAAGCTTTTATATATGTATATATATATTTGTTCAGCCTTTAGAATTTTATATAATAGAAAAAAAGTGCGACTTAAAAACTTTGTTATAATATTTTAAAAATTATCAATACATGATTTCAAATGGGAGCTTATTATTTATAAAATATTCAACAATTTCTTGCCTAAAACTTATTTACAAAATTAATTTATTTATAAAAAGAAAACTAGTCTTAAAAATTTTTAGAAATTGTAAATTGTTTATTTATTTGATTAATAAATTCTTAAGCCGCTTTTATGAACATATTTATCAGACAAAAGAAATTTTTAGAATAATAAACAATATTCTTAGAAATGTTATTCTAAAATTGCTGATTGCTATATATAATCTATATAATATATAAAACAATATACAGTTATTAGCAAACTTTTAGAAAAAACAAGGACAACAGAATTTGATTTTTGTTTAAATAAACTTTAAAAATAAAACAAACATAGGGAATATAAGAATCATTTCATTTTTTATATTTATACCCTTGCAGAGGGTATAATAAAATTGATTAGTTGTTTGTAAAGCATAGAAATGTTCGTTTCATAGTTCATATTCTTGATCGGTATCAATAGATGAGTAGATATAATAATGTGCGGCAGTCCGTCCATTTGACTGTTTGTTTCTTTTTTACCTCAAATTTTAAGTAACGTGGTTGAAACTAAATATATAAGTTTTTAAGATATGTAGGTTGTGCAAGTTTAGGAATTCATCAGATCGGACTACTATAAGTTATATAAAAATGAACAACAAACTTCAAGCAGGCCGTACAATTAGATTTTGCTTTTAATTTATTTTTATTATTTTTATTTTGCATAAAAACCGATGTGACGAAAAAAGTATGTAATTAGTTTAGATCTGTCGGGGTATACAAACTTCGGCAACGCCAAAATTAACTTTAATTTTTTTTATATCAAAGAATGTCAAAGAAAATGCTAAACTCACTTTAAGACTCCTTTTAAACAATGCGCAAACAAGGACGACTTTAAGAACAGAATTCCATATTTGAAACAAACTTGAAAGCCAACTTCTAAATATTTTAAATCAAATACAAAGTTATCATAGCATTGAAGAACGTTAAAGAATTTTAAACTTTACTAAGAAACAAAAAAAAAATATATTATATTAAAATTAACAACTTTGTTGACTGACAAAAGTCAAATTTATACAATATTATTGATTGCGATTAGTTGAAGTATCCAAATATTCCTTTAACCATATATACAAACTATGTACTGGAGACCTATTCTATGTAGATTGATTTTAATATAAAAAGAAAATATAATCTAATATATAATAAAACGTACATGTATACGTATTTTTCTAGTTTACAGTTCCATCTCATATACGTCTTCTTTTATTGTAAACCTTTAATAAGATAAAGATACTTTTGTATGTAAGTATATATAACTTTCTATCCATCTGTTATATGCTGACTTCCATGCAAGGCAAAAAAGAATCAATTTTAAGTATGGCAAATTCTTCAAGAGTTCATAAATAATTCGAATCGCAATACAAAGAGATTATGGGTAAGCTCAATTTGAAAGCTTAATGCCCATCAAAATGCATTTTCCTTGCTTGCTCCAAATTATTTGAGCACACAGATACAGAAAAAAGGACACACACAGATACAAATACAAAAAAAAAAAAATCCCTCACCCTGCTTGCTGATTGTGAGTTTGGGATGCCATTCATCAAGTTTAAAGCCCGGCTAAAGAAATATTTGGCTCTTTTATGGTTTCCCTTACATTTTCTGTTCCACTACTTTGCGTTCCCTCACACCCCTTGCCAATATGTTGAAAAGCAAATTTAATCACACAAACAAAAGTAAGAACAAAAATGTATAAAATTTAAAGGAAGACACGTAAAGAAATCGTAAAATAATAAAAGCTCATGACTAACTATTTGGGTTTCATTTTTAGATTGAAAATTCTCACATATATTTACTATATATATATATATATGTATATATGTATGTATGTTTGTATGTTCCTTACATAACTAAGAACGTAAGAGAACGAAGAAAAGTAATTCTTATGATTATCATAATTTATATGGCCTTGACTGGCTTCAAGTTGGAATTGTGTGTGTGTGTATTCTTTGTGTTCTCTTAAAGCAAAGTTCCAGTTCCAGAATCGAAACCAAAACGTTAAAATAAAAAGACTTCTTTAACAAAGTATCTTCTGCCGCATGGTGACGTCTTTCGTGCCGCTTCGTGACTCCCAAAAATGGTATAGTTGTTGATGAGGTGGGGCAAGGGTGGGGGATTCAAAAAAAAAAAGAGTGCACACACAGTCATACGTATAGCCACATTGTCCCATCTAACTAATGCTAAATACTTTGACCTTGGTACTGGCTCGCTGGCGCTCATCTCAGGGTCTTGAAAATTATATGCCAGCACCTATGTATCTAACCAGCACCTGCCCACCCAACTCTCCTCCTATCTATTTGTTGAAAAAAAAAAAAAATAACTTTAGTTCAACACAAAAACACAATTTCCACTCAATGAATAGAAAAATTGCTCACAATTGTTTGACCACTTTGCTTTGCTGTTGCTGACTTATTTTTTACCCTTTTTTTTTTTTTTGTTAACTAAATAATTAGCTGCCATAATTTGGCTGTAAAAGACTAAGCCATTAGGCACGAGCTCTGCTCTTAGTTAGACTTCTTTCATATCCCCCCACCCCAAAAAAACAAAAAAAAAAGAAAAAAAAACAATTTCAACAAGTCAAAAGTCAAGTCAAAAGTGTCAAATTAAATGCGCATTAGAGCTTCATTATTATGGCTTAAAAGACAAAACCGCAGAAGGTAAAACGGCAGCCGCAGCAAACAAAATGTTTCAAATTATTTCAACTTTTATTTTTTCATCTCTATTACTCTTTTTTTTTATATACATACAATATATATATATAGGTTTATATGTAGTAAACAATTAAATGGCCAGCAAATTTAATTGCATAATTAATAAACATTAAAAGCACTTAGCTATGGCAACAATGTTTTTAATACTATACAATTTGCAGTTTGCGTTTTTGTCTTCGTTTTCGTTTTTAGTTTATTTCTTCTTTTTTTTTTTTTTTGCTTTTACTGTGAATCTTCATGACAAGAGACACGCACCACGCGACGTATACGTAATATGATAGAGATAGCAATAATTTAAGAACGCAAAACAGATTACAACTTACAGTGATACATTGATAGAGAAGAAAGCATCTAAAAATGAAAACCTAAATAATCGATTAAGGGAAAAGTAACATTTCATTTCATTTATTTAGATCATTCTTTGTTTACTTTAGTGTTGGGAAATTATGAGAAATAAATAAATGAAGCTTCCCAAATCATTTGTGCACATATTATTAGTTAGAGTATAATTTATAAAAATTAAACGTAATTTTTTGCACATATCTTATTTTTCAAAACAAAACCTATTACCTCTCCTTTTAGAAATACATTTAGAAGACGATTTTTAGCACCATTATTCTGAGCTTATTTACAGCAGCTTTATATGTAGTGACGCAAGCGATTTAAAGTTGGGTCATCAAAGAGAAATAAAATATATGTAGATAAAAAAAAAAAAAACAGAAAATTAACACTATTAACTATAAATAGAAATGAAAAAGTTCTTTAAAATTGAAATTGAATTTCTTAAACAATTTAAATAAGTTTATTTGTGAATTAATCAGTAAATGCAATATTAAATTACCGTTAATAAAGTTAACTATATATATAATATAGATCTATATACACATATTATAATATATGTGAATATGGTATGGTAGCGCTGGATGCCAGCCCTGGCTTAAAATGTTAACGAGGTGGCAAGCTAGGCACTTTACATTGAGTTAAAGAAGCGACGCTCTCTCTTTACAAAAAGTTAAAGACGAATAAGCAAAACATAAGCAAAGAGTTCAACTTTTACAATATAATACCTTAATTTGATCTAAAACCAAATAAACTTTAGGATATATCTAAACACATTAAAATTTAAATTATTTTTTAAACATTTAAAAATCTAAATTTAATTAAAATATCTTCATTATTAGATATAATATTTATTTAAGTGTTTTTACTTCTTTTAAAGTCAACTAAACATAACAGTTAGCAAAAATATATTAATTAATATCATTAATTTATTAAAAAATAAATAAACTAAATAAATAATAAATTAATGATATTAATTAATATATTTTTTTGGTCAATTGCTTTGTTAAATTGACTTTAAATTAAGTAAATAAACCAAATAAATAAATATGATTAATTATTTCCTCCTGGTATAAATTTTTCTTTAGACTAAAAATTTCCTTAATAATTAGAACAGATTGATTATAAACTATTTTGTTTATACAAATTGTAGGACTATAATCCACTTAAATAGGTTCTAAAAAAATTATAATAACAATATAATTAAAATTCTTTGTTCTTTATATTGACATTTCACTGTGTTTATCTGTGCGTTCTATAAGAATGCCAAACAAAACGAACCAAAATTAACATTTCAAAAGCAAACAGAACACACCGCGGCGAGTCGCAAGTCGCGACCTTCACCTAGAAGCACAAACAAACCCCTGCCCCTCTCCATCCCTTATCATAGTAGACCTATAGATCTAGTCTATCCACCTGTCTCTACCTAGAGAGAATTATATATGTATATATGAGTGTGTGTGTGTGCGTGTGTATCTATGTATTTGTCTAACCACTTGGTCATTCTGGACAGCGCCTACGCAATTAGCAAATGCCCTAAAGCAATAAAAATAGCAACAATTTGAACGAAAGTCTATCATAGTCATAGAAAGTGAATTTGTTTAAAAGTTAAGATTTGAAATTCTTTTTTTTTCTTCTCTCTTTTTCTGTTTTTCTCTCTTCATTTGGTTTCCACATTTATTAGTTGTTTTGTTTCCATTTTCGGTGGGGAATTTGTTTTAATTTCATTTAACGTTGTCTTTTTTTCACGTAAAACGTGTGACTTGAACTTTGAATTAATTTGTTCAATAATTTACATTCCTCCCCATCTCTCATGGTTCTTGCTTGATACCCTACACTTAATGAGTATATTAAGACTAGGGAAATGTAAGTTAAAGTTAATAAGTATATTTAATGTTTTGTCATATAGAATATTGAATGTAATAAAATTTGGCATACAAATATATTGTTAAATCTTGTAAAAGTTAAGATTTTGAGTTTGTTTATAAATGGAAGTTTCGGTATTAATATAAATTTGAATTTTTAATGTTTATAGCTTAAAATAAACGGTTAAAGCCTTTAATTATAAGGTTGCCAAAAAAAAAAAAATGATCGATAACTAGTTATAATAGAGTTGCCATCTAACATCTTTATTCGAGATGGTAACTTTTTACCCCTAAGAGATTGAGTAATGAAAGTTTTAAAAGTCTAATTACAAACTAATATATATACTTTTTCTTTGTTTCAGGGTATCATTAAGTCTTTACTGCAGCTTAGCACTTCATTATTTCAGTTCTTTCTTCGCCTATTCATTTATTTATTTTGTTTTGTTTTTTGTATGGGTAGACCAGGAATTGCAGGTTGTTTTTGCTTCTTTTTATTTGTTTGCTACGTAATTTATTTGGTTTTACGTGTAGTTTCTAAGAAATGTCTTCTAGTCATGGTGGAGTGGGAGAAGTGAGCACCAATGGGGGGAGGGGCAACTACAGGTTAAGACCAAGAGTCAGTCCACCGCTCGATCGGGTGAAGGTAAACAATTCTCGGAAGTGGCAATGAAACCAAATTGTCGTGTCGTTTCTGTGTAGTTCCCGGTTATGTGCTTTGCATTATGAAGTTGATTGGTTTTTTGTTTTTTAAACTTTTGTTTTTGTGGATTTTCAAAACCATTATTTAAAATGCAATTGGGGGAATTTGGAAGAGAACAGGAACAAAATTAAAAAACTAACAGAATTTGTTTCATTTGGTTTTATCTATTAAGTAAAAATTTAAATGCAAATACTTTACATTATTTTTTTTCGTTTTTTTTTTTTGTGTAAATAAAGAAGCTTTTAAACTATTTTCTCAAAGTAGTGAAAGGCAAATAACTTATGTTGATATCAATATAACATTCCAGCTTTACTTTTTGCCCCATAACTCTTCAGTCAAAGTAAATTACAGGGGCGTAAACGGTATCTTATCTGATATAGAGGGTTGGCATTGCAGTTGCATTCCCTTTTGAGTTGATAAAGTTAGAAAAAATTTGGCAATATTTGCTTTATTTATTTATTTAAATAAAGTTCTTTTGCTACATATAAAGGATTTAATATCTTTCATTATTGAAGACAAACATAAGAATGTTTTTGCATTTCATTGATTGGCATTTGGAAGAACGGGGTCACCACTTGTAAATTAAAAATGAAATCGATCTGGGAACATGGAAATCCTTAGCAATATTTTTTTAAAATAGGTTTTTTTATTTTAGCAAATATTTTTCAGTCTTTTAGACCAAAAAAACTAAAAAACCATGATTTAAAAAAATTTTTTTAAATATCAGTTTACAAAATATATATTCGAAATATAGATATTGCAAATATTAGTTATTGTTAAAAATCAAATTAAAGCTGCCAAGTATTACAAAAATCGAACATTTAATAATATTTCTTAATAGTTATAATACCAAAACAACATTCTATTCAATATGTATTACTTCTTCCTTATCAATTGGCTTTCCTACATAACTGCAAATATAAGTAATTTGTCCTTAAATATCCCGATAATATAAACTAAGAGTTCAAGCAAGTAAAGTATCTTTTTTGTAGTAGAATTTTATAAATTTCTGACAATTTACAGTTTACCAGTTTATGGGATTACAATAAAATGGTTATTCAATAATTCAAATTTCAAATAAACGCCACCATATCGTTTTCTTGAAAGGGATTTTGTTATATCATGCATAGCCCCTTTCTAAGCCGCTGGCTTTATACCCTTACACTTAAAACTTTTTTGCCCTTATCAGAGTACCAACTGGCAGCTGAATCACATCTGCCACCCTCTCATCCCTCACTCTCTCTCTCTCTCTCGCTCTCTCTGCCTTAACCTTAGATGTGGCTATAGAAATTCAGCTTCAACTTTTTATGGTTTTTTTCATCTATTTTTTTTTTTTTCTGCTTTGCTAAAATGTATTGCACTTTGAATACATTTTATTCGCATTTCCATGCTAACATACAACCTTTTTTCATTAAATGTTTCAGCTTTGTTTTTTTTTCTCCTTGCTGTTAGGAGGAAAGTCTGTCTGTTAGCATTCTTTATGTGCAACTACTACTATTCACTGTGGTTTTAGATGCTTTATGTTGTTGTTGTTGC
Organism: Drosophila neocordata; assembly: GCA_018903615.1. Taxonomy (NCBI): domain Eukaryota; kingdom Metazoa; phylum Arthropoda; class Insecta; order Diptera; family Drosophilidae; genus Drosophila; species Drosophila neocordata. Next base: position 3,513,074 of record JAEIGI010000010.1, on the reverse strand, counting down.
TGTTATTGTTAATTGTCTTGTTCATCAGCAGTAACAAAAGCTCCTGGATCTGGCCTAGCCTGCCCTGGCTTGTGTCTAGGTCTAGCCTAACCTGGACTGGCATACATTCCATGTGCTTTGGGCGCTTTGTTTGCACATTGACACAGGTGAAACTAATTAGGCCACAAAACCTAGCTCCAGCAACAGTAACCAGCTCATTTCTGTTTTATTTGTGAACCAACAAAGCAAAAAAAAAAAACAACAACAACAATATATTACAATTAAAATAAACGAACATGCAAGTGAACTCATTTTCATATATATATATTTTTTTTTTTTTTTGCACAAAAAAACCTAAAAACATTCAAAAAACTCTTGAATCAGCTGCGTATCATCTGCTACTTTTGTTGTTGTAGCTTCTTTTAGTTTAAACAATATTCCAAGTCGTTGAACTGTTTCGCATCCAAAAAATAAACCTAATGGATGGATCCCGACGAAGTTTTAATACTCTTAAAAACTGTATTTTTGATTTATATATAGTTTAACTGAATCATTCAGTAGTATGCAAAACTATATAGAAAATGTCCTTATTTGTTCTTGTAAATGTTTAAAAGTTTATTTGGTTCCGCTTGTTTATATGCTGAGACTCAAAAAAATTATTTTTATGTATACCAAACTTACATATATCAAAATTCGTAATTATCCCTTTTAAAACAATCAAGCTATTGATCTAAAATTATTAATATTCTTGACCCACCTATCTTACCTATGGGAGCTATTTCATATAGTCAACCGATTCTTATAAAACTTAGTCTGTGTGTTAAAAAGTATATAAAATTTGGAAATACTAAATTTTGAGATATTCTATTCGAAAGTATGTAAGTTATTGACGTTCAACACCATTCACGATCGATTTTTTTTTATGTGAGCTATAAGATATAGTCCTACGATCAGAATGATTTCGGGTATATAATGCTTGCAGCATAAGTATCTCAAGAAGAATGCGTTGAACCAAACAGATGGATGGATATGGCTATATCAACTCAGCTCTATATGCTTATCAAGAATATCTACACTTTATATAGTCTTCTATTGTTTCAAAAGTTCTGGCATCAAAAAATATATTCATTCTCATAGCAAGCAGAAGAAAACCGCAAAAAGAGAATCAAATTGACTATTCATTGAAAATGGAATATACTGCATATAATATGAATCAATCCATACAAACAAGTTAACAAGTGCAGTTTTCATTCCAATAAACCCCATAGTATTCATTATTTCTGTAGAATCTCTACAATATCTTTTAAACTCTTAAGTTTCCTTGAGTTAGTTCAATAGAGAAAGACTTTTTGTTATATAAAAATAATGTTAAAACATTTGGGTAAAATCTTTCATGTTAGTTATTAGTATTCTTGGATTAGTCAGCTGTTAACCGCATTTGGCCAGAAAGAACTCTTTGTGCATTATTTCAGTGCATTTAGGTATTAAGTTGTTTAGGCCAAAAACTAATATGAACTCAAATGTTTTCAAGTTTTGTATCAAATTACTGTTTAAAATAGATGTACCCCAGTAAAAACAAAATGCAAAAAAAAACACTTGCGTTGAGACATTTTGCAGAAAAAATAGCTACTAAAATTGACCCAAATTTTTAGGGCTGCCATTCGCCCAACTGAGCGTATGCGTAATAGCATTTTAGTTTCGCTAGTTTTCGCTTTCATGCGAGCAAATCTGCTTAACAACATCGTCAACAACAGCGTTGACGACGATGGCGATGAAGTTGGAACGTGCCTAGGCAAAATGAGTTTTCATATTTTGCAAAAAACAACAAAAAAAAAAAGTGCGCGTGAAAAATTCATTAAAAGTCGAAGTCGTAGTCAACCAAACGTCTGACCCCCTACTCCTCCTCACTCTTTTATTTCATATAGTATTCATTTTAGACTTAGAGGAAAAACTCATAATTGCAGCATTTTTCACTTTGTTTTCTTGGAATGTGAGCAGCCAACAACAACAACAACAACAAAAAGAAGAAAAGTTGCCTTATTAAAATTAAGCGAAATTTAATAAGCAACGTTTTATGCAAAGCGAGAGTTTTCCAAGAGTTTTTCTCTTATGTTGGATGTATTTTTTTCTCTGTCTGTTTTTTGTTTTTTTTGGCCACAAAATGGCCGCCAACACCGTGTGGATTACGAAACCACCAGTAAGTGGAAGATCTTACACAAGAGGCAGGAAAAGCCTTCCTTCTCCCCTGGTCTAACCATCTAGTACTCTGTGCCAACCGACCCGCCTCTGCCTAGATACGCCAGAAAAGGCAAAAATGCAGCCATAGTCACGTTTCGAGAGCGTAAAGCCAGTTACCAAATGTGTGTAACCAAATGGTTGGCTATAAAGATATACACCAAAAACCAAAATAAAACTTAAAATGCAAAAAAAATACATATATGTTTCTATATATATATGTGTATATGTGCATATACTTAGGCCAAATGAGTTGCCTTAACTGGGATGAATATAAAGTTGTTTTCTTTCCAGATAAGAACCGTAAAAAGTTGAATCATTATGGTTATACTTAATTTCAATACGTTATTTCAATATTTTGAGTTTAATTTTAATAGAAATTTTAAGTTGTAACAAATTAGAATAAATAAAAAGAAAAGTTCTAACACTCTTAAATAATAATAAAAACATTTAGATTGTTTTTACTTTCAAAAAGTCATCCAATAACTATTTGAAAGTAAAGTTTTCTATGAAATTGGAATATTAAATTATAAACAGAATCTCATTTTTATCTTTTAGATGTTTATAAGTTATTTAAAAATAATAAAAAAAATTATTTTTTTTAGTTTCTTTCCCTAGTTAAAGATAATATTATAGATTTTTGTTTAAAGATTCTTGAAAAAGAAAACAGAGAAAAGTTTACTTTCAGCTTCATCACCTTCACATTAAATTATTATCCTATATTATTGTTTATTTTCTAGAACCACTTCTTTTTTTTCAAGTTTTCTTCTTTAAATTCTAAAATATATTAATTTTTTTGTTTGTGGCGAAATTTACATTTCAATTATGCTAGACAAAATTTATACAACTTAAGCCTCAAGACAATACACACACACACACACACACACAAACACGTATACATACACAGAAGTTAAGAATGACAGCGCCATTTTCTTTGGTAAGGTAAGGCAATCTGCAAGATTGAAAGAGAGTTGGTGGTAAAGAGGAAAGCAAAAAGAGAAGCAGATGAAGCCCAACCATGTCTTGTGCCTATGACTTTGCTGCTGATTCAGTCAGTGTTAGCATTTTCATAACCTTGTCAGCTTGATATGCGCATAAATTTGAAGCAGTGCACATTGTTTATTCAAATGCCTCCCGCGCTGCCAACTGTCAGATGATGCCAGACACACAGTCTCAAAAGGAGAAACAAAAATACCCAAAAAAAAAAAAAACAACCTGAGTCCTAGCAGAGGACAGGAGCGTATTTGATGGTATACGAAAGTGGACTTGCATTGGTAAATAATATTTACTTTTACTTGAAACAGCAAAATTAACAATTTAAATTGACTGATAAGAAAAATTTAAGACTCTTAAATGATTGAATTTATTATTCATGTTATTCTTTACCATAAGGAATCATAAGAGGATTATCCAGTTTATTTGCTATGAAATCCCTTAAAGGAATCTTATATATATACCTTACAGTGGGTATTACAAATTTAGTTCGATTTTTTTACCGCATAGAAATAAGCGTTTCTGACTTCGTTAGCATTCTCTTGACCGTCTGCGCGTCTGTCTGTTTGTTTCTTAGCATCTTTTGGACATTATTTTGAACCTATATGAATGAAACTTAATAGATAAACTTTTGAGGTGTATACGTATATCAAGTTTGAAAATTGAACGGATCAGACTATATAAGGTATGGTAACTATCGGAATAAACAGTGTAGTATAAATTTTTAACTTTTTTTTTGCTTTTAAATGCTTTTTGTACCTCATGAATCAGATTAAATAATTGTTACAGATTATTCTTAGGAGTATAAATGAATAAAAAAAGGATTTAAACACATGCATGATCAAAGCTTATCAGCTTGTTGGTCTAGTCAAACTAAATCTTTGCTTTTAAATTTGAATACTTCCTGATTATATTATAACTGTAGTAAATATTACTAAGACGATTTCTTACTAAAGCCGATATATTAATAGTTGTAAATTTAATGAATCATTTGTTTTCCGGGAATCATGAATCAGGCTTCTTTAAAATATATATGTATTAAATATTGTAATAAATGAAAGAGACATCTGCGCAAATTAGTTACAAAATGTTTAGTAGTCTGTCATAGGTTTGGTTTAGGTAAAAAAATAGATTATGATAAAAAAGGTTTAAAAGCTTTCTGAAGATTCTTCAAACATATGACACCTTAATAAATCCATTTCAAAAAACTAGAAAACTTTATTTATTTTCATTCCTAGTTCAAGATAAAATTGGTACTTCTTGGTACATTCCTTTTGTATTCGTTTTTGTTCTTAATCCGATCCTGCTTATTAGTAATTCAGAACAAATGTTTCTTATTCTCTATTTCGTTATCTGAAAGATGGCTTCCTTCTTGTATGTACATATATAGATTTTGCTTTTGTTTTATTTCAATAGATGCAAGATTTAATTAACTTGGCCTTCGATTACATAAGTTTATCGAATGCATTGTATATACATACATACATATGTAATTTCCCCTATATCTATATATATGTATATTATACAGATATTCCAGTTCTTTCTTATTCAATTTTAAAGAATGTTGTCTCATAATAATCGTGTGGTTGCTTTTAACTTTCGCTTTTTGTATGTCTTGTCCGTCTCTGTCTCTTGTGGTTGAGGTTTCAACCTCGGGCATAAATTACAACAAGAACAGCAAATAAAACAAGAACTAGAAGTGAACGACGGGGCCACAGTCAAAGAACCGCACGGTGGTTCATACGAAAATTTATGTTAAGCAAATGCAGGCAGGCAGAGGCCCGGTCAGAGAGTTGACGATGGTCTTTGGTTTTACCTCCACTGACGGCGTTGAATAGATACAGTTTTTCCCCCCAAAACGAAAATGAAAAAGGAAAATGAAGTCAGACGATGGAAAGCAAAAGTCAAAAGTTTAAAGACATTCTTTCAATTCCATTTCTACCGTCAGCAACCCATATTGAAAGTTACTTGAGATGGCTGTCTGGTGGCGTCTGAGTTTCGGTCTGGCCCGGGGTCTGGGTCTAAAGTCTGGTTGGGCTCAGCACGCGTCCAATGATTTTATCAATGTCAACGAGAGTCGCCGTCGTTTCATAATTGCCGCAGGCTGCCAGCTTGAAATTAAACCATAAAAAACCATGGCAACTGGGCGTTAACTGCACGTAAACTGCCAGATAAAGATACATACGCATTCAATAGATACAACAAAATATGTAAGATATAAAACTATATACTATATATCTGTACATACTTGCAGTTTCACCCAAAACACAGAGACTGACGCTGGGGACTGTCCTCAAAAACGTACGCAGGATGTAAGCAACAGACTAAGACCAAGGTGATGAGACAATGAACAATAATAATGATTATCTTCATCATGATTACAATAATAATAATGAGGATGATGATGATGATGATGTAAAGAAGCGTGACATTTCAACAAATATTTAACTGTATCTCGACGCTGACTGCGACTGCGATGGCAACTTGGTTGGACCTCAGGGCCAAAGAATTTGCGCAACTTTCTACCTTATGATTTTCACTTTTCATTTATGAGTTATTGTTGTATATGTGACATCATCGCATGGCTAAGCAGCCAGAGAGACGGCCAAAAAAGAGTCTGTTAGTCAGCCAGTCAGGCAACGGGGCTGACTTCTTGGACCCTGCCGGGGCCCTGCCTTGGCCAAGTCAAGTGTCAGAAAAGTGAAAACTGTACTCCCCTACGGCTCTTGCTCCATACCCTTATTGTCTCTGTATTACTTCTGTTGCTCTTGCTGTCGTTGGCTCTGTTTATTTTTCTTTTTTGGCGATCCAATTTCAAGTGCCCTGCTGTTTATTTATTGTTGAACTGCAGCAATGGCAACGGCAGCAGCTGTTGCCATAACAGAAAGCCCCGCACGGCAGACAATTGTTAACAATTGGGCGCGTCCGCAAAGTCAAAGCAAACAGAAGCGACTGCACCAGCAAATAGCAGTAGGAAAGTTAGCCAACTTTATTTCAGTTTTTTGCCAGACCACATCGTGTAGTTAAATTATAATAAACAATTCCTTTATTTCATAATCATCAAGTTACTGAATTCGTTTTGACTTTCTATAAACAATTTCAGTTTATAAATAACAAATATAGTTTTTTGAGAATGTTAAAGAGACGCCCACGTGTTGGGTTATTAAATATCCATAATTACCTTTAGAAAACTTTACAAAAACAGATAAACTACTTTAAAAAATTGGTACTTAAAGTCCTATAATATTGCATATATATTTTATCTTTGGCTCTGGTTTGAATTCGTTAGATTTTATAGGTTTGGGTACCTCTATTGGTACAGCAATCGTGAAATAAATTCATAAGAAAGAACTAGTTCATTTTGCGTTTAACCTTAATAACAGCGTTATAAGCCTATAAATTTATAAACAATATTATTAATGAGTAGCTAAAGCAAATAAATCAGTAATTTATCATTTTATATAAATGTTCATTTAGAGGAAGTTGTACTTTGTATATATCTTTTGTTATTCCAAATTCAGTGGGAACCACTTGCTTGCCAGAATCATGAATGGGCAAAGATAATGAATCCCTGTCCGTTTTTTCGTCCATCTATCTGGATCAACATGATCTCCTCCTAGACCATTAAAGCTAAAGAAATTATATTTGGCACCTATGCCTTTGAATCTCGGTATCAACCATGTTGTATGACTATATCACATGGCTCCCACAGGAATAATCGGTCGAGAATATAGTTTTAGGTCAATAAATATAAGCAATATATATTTGTACAACAAGAGGTTTAGTATGAAAAAGTTTCCCTTTTTATATAGTTTCAAATGCTATATATCGAAGAGCAGGATAGAATGTTTAGGGCTAACTTTGAACATGCCGAAGTTGGTAAGCCTTCTAGTTATTAAGAAGAATTCACCGTTTAGTATAGACAACGTCTTTAACCAGAATGATCAAGCAAGAAACTTATTGTGGAACATTTTGAATGCTTCTCAACAGATCTGATGACTTTTTTATACATAGCGAAGGGCAATTCTCCATACCCTTCTGGAAAATTGTAAAAGCTTAAATGCAATCTTGATTATCATATACTATGCTTATATAGGCCTTGTATAGCAAATATATATACTTATATTATAAAAAACTTAAGTAAGTTTAGTAAAACCTTTTTTACATTGCAAGAAAAGGTTTTGTATTTATAGAATTTTATATTTATTATCAGTTTTAAATTTGCATGTCAAAATTGCCGTGTTTGGTTTGGCTTATGTTTTAATTTCTATTTAAGATACTTTTCAATTTTCTAAAATTCTTAACATTCTAAAGTTTAACATATATAAAAATCAATATATATATGTATAAATGTTTGACCCATTGATTCGCTTACCACACAAATGAAAACCGCCGCCTTAGCCACAGAAATTCGAGTGGCAGCATGTCAAGATTTTAAAACTGACCGCACTTGCCACCGGCTTACCCTCACCTTCCTCACCCTTCTCACACACACACACACACACTGGCAATTTCTGCGCCTCATTGGACTTGTCTTTATTGGCCACATCACATCAATTTAGCCTTCGCCCTTCAAACACACAGACCACATTTTCTTTTCTTTTTTTTTCTTTTTGCTTGGGTCATAGGGAGTTTCTAAAAAAAAAAAAAAAGAAGAAAACCCTACGAAAAACTTAGTGAAAATTGCCTGTCATGCGTTTTACTTTCACTAAGCACAAAATGACAAGCCAACAAAGAGAAAAGTTTTGCCCCCACGGCCAAGAAAAATTAAGACATTTAACGCTTTTTTTTCATTACTCCTAGGCCAGGCAAGCCTGCGGTATTCATCCTGTTCCTTTTTTTCCTTTTAGTTTGGGTGTCCTTTATGGGGGAAAAAAAAAAAGAATTTTTGTTTGTGATTGGTGAGGGGTAACCCTCCTCTTTGCTGCTGCTGTTCCTGTTCTTGTTGTTGTTTGGTCAGAGCCTATACGATGATGCGTAATCGTTGGAGCATTGTTGTTTGTTTATTTCTATGTCGAGGCGACATCTTCCCACTCTCCTGCTACCCATTCCGTAGTCTGGATTCCCTCATCGCACAGTTTCCCTCATCTGTCGCCTTTTCTCTTGGAAATTTGATAAACTGCTTTTCGACTTTATTGCTGTTTTGGCACAAAATGCCTTTTTTATTTGGTCTATGACCAATTTTTTGGTTGAATTTCTTTGACCATTTTTCCTCTTCAATCCCCTGTGCTTATTATTATTTTTTTTTTGTTTCTTTTCCCCCTCTCTCTCTCTCTCTCTCTCTCTCTCTAACTTTTTTGTTTTGTTTTATTAGTATTTTTATTTACTTTTATGTGTTTATTATTTGGTTTCGGTTGGAGACACATTTTTTTGTTATTGTTATTGTTGCAATTGAACTTGTTACTTTACTTATTTTTGATGATCTTTGGGGAATTCCATTCGAATTTGTGTTCTTTTTGCCTTTCTTAAGTGATTTTCTTTCAATTGGCTTCTAGGGAATATGTGTCAAAAGTTTTCAATTATCTTGACAAATTTTATTTTAATTAAAACATTTAAGTGGCAAAAGAAGTATATGAAATAAATGTCTATAATGATTTAATGACTGCATAAATTGAATAAAATTAATAGGTTTTATACATTCCATTAAAAAGTTGCCTTGATCAGTGAGAAACCACAAAGTAATACCATATGGGTGTAATCTTTTTTAATAAAATATATTTTCTTTTTTTAAACTCAACTTCGATTGCCTTGACTACCTTTTGTGTAATAATTTAAATGTGGGATATGTTTTATTTAGTCTAGACTTATGAACATAAATGTGTAACTATTTTATTTTGTCTAGACTACATTTGTTAAACATAATTAAAAATATTTCAAATAGATTTTAGTTTTAGTTATTATCAATCAAGACCAATAAGACACATCTATTGGTCCAAGCACTTAGGTAATTATAATAATTGATGACACAGAATCTCTTGAAAAATAATGCTTACTGATAAAAAGAAATCTCCTTTCAGTTTTTACTGTATATTTACATCGCTTAATAAACAATATTTCTTATATTTTTATTCTTTTATTTAATTTCTAAGCAGCCAAACTTATTATTATTTTATTCGTTGAACAAATTTCTAACCAAATATTAAATTTTGTTAAATTTGTTTATATTATTTATCGTTTTTTATAATTTGTTTACTATTATTATTTTTTGTTCAAAATTTGTTTAATAGAAAAATAATGATCAGGACGTAAGAATATATATATTTTATATAATCAGAGATGCTATATTTCTATGCGATGCAAATTTCTGAATAAAATAAAATGAATTTACTCCTTTTTGCAAGTGTATAAAAACTACCGATTTTGAAATCTAAGGAACTCATAATGACAGAGGGACTCAAGACGGGCTTAAACCTTAGATTTCCTACAATAAAACAATGCTATGCATTCTCAAAAGAGATCTTAGATTTTTGGCCACTCCCTAATACTAATCATAGCTAGGCTCTGAGAGATTCTAAGAAACGAAAAAATTTTAGCACACCTTTTATATAAAATATATTGTCTTAATATTTCATTTTGGTAAGTAAAAAAGAAGTTTTATTTTGAAAAACTTGAGTCAAATATAAAAAAATAAAATGTCGAGACGATTTTGCTAATCGTGGTAAAAACAAGTTAAAGTAAATACAGTGAAAACTTTCCAGGGCAGACAGCGACCATCCCTGATTTTGAAGAGAGCTGCTGAAGAAAGTTGTATGCTTTTGAGAGGAAAATTATTCCGGTAATAATAAAAGAAAAAGAATTATCTGCCTAAGTGAAGTATCTGCTACATTCGAAGCGACTTGAATAGATATATATTCCTATGCACATATATAGGAACGAACAGGAACAGAAAAACTAAGTAATAACTGTCAATTGTTCAAGATCGGTAGAACAAGCTGCATTAACCAACTATTATTGGAGAGCAATTGGATAGATAAAATAAAATAAATTATTATAGTAAAATATTAAATAATTATAGTAAATTTCTACTGTTTTGTGTCATGTTCCATAAATTTTACAATTGCCCTTAAATCTTAATGTTTGCAACAATTTTAAATCAAGTCTTCGCTTCTAGTTGTTGCAACTGCTGTCGCTGTTGCATCTAATTATGCGAATTCAGTTAGCTATTTTTTTTCGTTCGGAAAATTAGGTCAGATTTAACATATTCATTAGAATTTTAAGGCAAGATGAGGAAATTATGTTTGTGTGTGTGAGGCCAAGGGGCAGCTGCATGAAACTCAAACTTTGAAGCGCTTCTAATGGTGATTACAAGTGCACACACACCACGTATACACACACACACACACATGCTGGGCGCAAAAAATTATTAGAAAATTGCATTCGACGATGACTGCAATGACCTCGTTTCGGTTCTGCCAGGCAAACCCAACAAACGATAAGCATTTGGTTTTTTTTTGTCGTTTGAGGGAGAGCATAAAAGCAGAGCATTGGCAGCGCCTCTGCTGCTGCCGACCAGAGACCAGGGCAGGGCAATTGCCTTCACTAGCTTCACTTAGAGCAGCAGTAGCAGCAGCGGCAGCAATAACGGCAAAAGAATGAATTTTTGTATTGCTTAGTGGGGGCTTTTTTTTTATTCTTTTCGTTTTTGTTTCTCTCACTCTCTGCTCTCCTCCTCCTCTTTTTTACTTTACTGATAAGAGCAGTCGAGGCGACGATGGCGTCAAATGTCTCAATAAGACATCGGACTGAGACTCAACACTCGAGCACGCATATGTAGTACAATCAATGAGGCGTGGAAATGAAGAAGACTTGAGCTGAGCCGAGTTGAGCTGCTGCTGGCACTTCAATTACACAAGCACGCAAGTCGCCACATAGCCTTCATTTAATGGAATTAGTACAATGTACAATTTGTGGCCAAAGATGTTGTGGAAAAAGAAGAATAGAAATAAATTGAATAAATGCGAGCTTGTCACTCGTCTGCTGCTGCTGCTGTTGCTGTTGCTGATAATTTTGGACAGATAGTCTCATACATACAAAAATGTACATACACAAATATGTGGACTGAGTTTGAGAGATCATCAGCAGGCTGGCTTGCTGGTCATACCCAAACCCCAATACCCGGACCCATCCTCAATTTCCATGCTATTCCATTCTTTTTATTCATTTCTGTCAGCTGCAGAACGAACAGCAGCAACAACAACAACAACAACAAAGTCCCGTGTCGATGACAATTAGCGATTGGCTGTCTCTCTGACCTAAACCAAAACATTATACAGATATAGATATACCGATACTTATAGCTACTATGTATATGTATATATTCTACACATTTGTTTTTTTTGGTTTTCATTTTTTTGTCGTTCAGTTCGGCACACCTTTAACAAGCTAGTAGCAAAATATGTAGAGCATGTACATAGGGAGAGGGAAAACAAGGGAGCTTCCTTTTCTATGTATTTTCTATTGCGCCATAAATTAAATTTAACACCACAAAGATCGGTTACTATCGATAATAATGATCCCTCCCACCCCTTGTGTCTAATCTTTACACATTTCTTATGTCAAGTGAACCTTTAACAACAATTGAAATCAATGCAAAATTATAGTCAACGCTTCAATGATTTCTATACTATTATTTCTAAAGAAATTTTGCTTCAACAGGGCTACAATTGAGATATCGCCTTTACTTAAAACGCATCTTTTGCTTAACACCCATAACTACACGTTTAGTCATTATTCTAGAGTCACTTAGCTATTGAATGACGATACGCAGAAAGTCCATCAAAAGTGCCCCCTTGGGCGTCATATCATTTTACGCTAAACGCATTAAAAATAACAAACTTAGAAATGCAATAAAAAAAAGTACATAAAAACAAATACAGACTAAAGTGAACAGAAAAATAAATAAAGAACGAAGTTGGATATACCCTTTAATGTATAATATTTTAAAAAGAAGTCGGTTCTTTAATCCGAAATACATAAAAACAAATAAAAAGCAAAATTAAGAGAAAAATTATCCAAGAACGAAGTTGAATATACCGTTTAATGTAAATAAAAGTGTTAATAAGTTTTTACATGTACATGTACATAATAAAATTATTATAAAATTATATAAAAACAAATAAAAAGGAAAGTGAGCAGAAAAATGTTCAAAGAACGAAGTTAAACATACCCTTTAATGTGAATAAATGTGCTAAAAAGTTTAAAAAATAAAATGACTTTTTAATAGAAATCTTATTTTTAGCATTTCTTGAGGGGAATTTAAGTGTAAACAAATTTGCTTAGAAAATAATATTATACAGATTTCATACTGCTCTTTATATATATTAATATATACTTAAATATGTACAGCTACATACATATATTCTTTGTTAAATTTAATATGGATTCTGTTTAAGTGGAATACAGTATTTTTACCCCACTTTCTTGCAGGACACGCAATGACTATGAATGATGCAAAATATATAGAAATATATAATTATTTAACTGGTATGTATATCTTAATAATAAATTGTATAGTAAAGCAGTGTATGCCATTATTCGGACAGTTTGTTTTTAAGGCCATTTATTTGCAGCTTATCAAAACCAATAGAAGAAACCAAAAGTGTTGGAAACTCTCGAACAAAGCATTTGTAAGTGCTTTACAGTGGTCAGATAGATTACTCATTTTGCTAGAAGTAAAGTTATAGAAACTTCTAACATATCCAAACAATTTTGCCACAAAGTCTTAAAAATAATCAGTTCATTGTTATATCATAGGTAACGGAACAAATATTTTAACAAATAATATCAAATCTTAAGAATATCATAAAATACTAAAACTAATTTTTCAGAAAATATTGCAAAACGACAAAATAGTTTTGATTACTTAGTAAAAAAAGATTATTCCAATTAAATTCTTGGAAAATAAATGTTTCTAAACATTCCAGATTTTGTTATCTGCAATATTATATTCATTATTAATAATTTAAACAAATGTAGATTGGAAGGGCTCTAAAAACATTTTTTTAAAAGGGTTGAAAGACTTACAAAGAATATCAAATGGTGACTCTTCAATCTGAATGGAACCGGGTAAAGTTAATAGAATTTTGAATTTACGGATTAATTTTAAGCATTTTTTTTTAGCCAATTAATTAAGTTTCGCAATTTTTAGTCAAAAACACTTTTACTTAGTAGACATAGAGAAAATTTTTTGTCAATTTTCTTTGTTTAAAAAAAAGTCTGAAAAAAAATGTGGCCCATACAGGGAAAGCTGAGGGATTTCTTTAATTGTGAGTAGATAATTATACCAATTAACTAATGGATTAACAATTCATTTTTGTAACATATTCAAGTAAGATTTGTGTGTGCGACAACGTATTATCCTCTGTTACTTCAGTTTTTTGGCCATTATCAATGCATCTACTATGCGTTTGTGTATGGATTGTTCACTGAATCGCATAATATTGGACTGCAAGGAGGAATCCCCTGAGAAAAATGATAATATAGCCAATTGGATATTAGATTTGGCAGTGTCAATAAATAAAACTGCGTTCCTCTTGAGTACCAGGCTAGCAGCGGGTGAACAAGATAAGGTAAAGATACAAACAGGACAACAAAAGCCAATATTTTTATCAAAGGAGGAATGGCATCCACAAGCTCGGATTAGTTGTGCCGAATTATGGTCACGACAGTCTCAGACTCTGGTGATAATTTCCTTTTATGTTGGCTATATGCTAACCCATATTCCGGGTGGTCGGCTGGCCGAACGTTATGGAGGCAAATGGATACTGGGCTCTGCGATACTTTTGTCTGCCATTTTAACTCTACTCACGCCATGTGCAGTGCGTGTGGGTGGCCCTTATGCTCTGGTGACTGTACGCCTACTTGTTGGTCTGTGTGAAGGACCCACTTTTCCGGCAGTATCAGCAATGCTGGCCCAGTGGGTTCCGGAGCAAGAGCGAGGTTTGCTGGCCAGTTGTGTGTTAAGTGGTGGAGAGATTGGCATCACATTGGTGCAGCTTGTAAGTGGCCTTGTGATGGCCGAACAGGATTGGCCGGTGGCATTTTATGTGGTTGGTGGTGGTGCAGTTATCTGGTTTGCGGGATTCGTAAGTAAGCCTTGAAGTATGTATAGTACAAACTCTTGTAAACTCTGTTCCTGTAGGCCATGATCTGCTATAGCAAGCCGGATAATTGCCCATTCATAAAAAATGAAGAGAAGGACTACATCAAGAGTCAAGTGAGTGACACGTTGATATGCACTGAACAGAACGGAGGACAAGACCTGACAATACCACCACCGCCATGGAAGATTATACTATTGAGTTCTCCTGTTTGGGCTCTGATTTCCGCTTCCATGCAACACGATTGGAGTCAGCTAGAGTTTTCCCAGGAGCTGCAAGATATGTTGCAGGATTTAAAATCACAAGGCAGCAATCTGTGGGAGGAGTTAGTTAGCACATTAACACTAACTGCTCCACATATAGGTAACTGGCTGGCCTCCCTCTCCACTGGCAGTTTGAGTGATTTCCTTATATCTGAGGGAATACTCAGTCGCACTCAGACCCGTCGACTAATGTCCTGGCTGGTCTTCTTCTGCTGTTCCATGTACATGGTCCATGACAAGGAAAATTATGCTAAGATTTGGAGCTGCCTAGCTGTGGGCGCCTACTATGCTGGCATTAAACTTCTTCCCTTGGACATGAGTCCAAACTATGCTGGCACTTTAATGGGAATCTCAAACGGTTTGGGTTCATTGCCAAATCTTATAATGCCATATTTAAAGGAACTCGAAACTGATTATCCCATTGTGGGTAGCATTCGAACTGCACTATGGATGATCTGTGCCAGCTATATTTCGGGTGATGTACAATCCTATAATCATCTGAACACCCACACGCCAATTGCTAATTAATGTGCTGTATTCTCAATATAAGTAAAATTAACAGGAAACAGAAATAAATCAAAACAAATCATCCCCCTTCATCATTCTTCCTTTCGTCTTCTCTTCTGACTTTAACATATAGTTATAGATAGCATCGCATCGTCAGTGCCGTCTCAGTAATGTATAGCTTCGAGGTTTGAATGACGCGTATCATTGGCAATTAAATTAATATATATATATATATATATATATATTTGTGTATATAGACATACATATATATACAAACATACAACACACCGATACAAAAGGTTTTTCAAAATTTCATTATCATGGCCGATATTTATATACTCTTTTAATATCATTTAACAATTAATCATAACTTTTCAAAACAATTCAATTCAAAACAACTTAATGATAATGCAAGAAAAAAGGTTTTGTTGGTTTAAATTGATTAATTATTTTGTTTTAAATTAATTATATTGGATTAATCTGTTCATTAATAGTATCATATAAATATATTTATATATTATGGATGTATTCATACCCAACTTTGACTTATTTATGTTATATTGAACCTACTTCAGTTATCATTGACAAAAGCTTATCTTAAGAATCAGGTTTTCGATAACCTATGTAATTTCCCAAAGATATATAAAATATATATCTAAAATATAGACTACGTATATTATATCTACAATAAAATAAAGTGTTATTTTATTAACATTATATATATCAAAAAAGCAAAATACAAATATTTCAGATTATTTTTCTAATTATTAACTCATTTTTTTTGTTTTTTGTAGATTAAAAATTTTGTTTCCTAGGTAATATATTTCAGGTAGATTAAAAATATTCGATAATTTATTATTTTAAAATAATTTTTATTTTCTTTATAACTAATCTCAAGCCACGGAAAATACGGGGTTTCAGTGTACTCAAATAGAGTTTCTATATAGTCAAAATTAACGACTTAATTATTTTTGATTTACTTTTACGTGCACATTAGAAAATGTTAAAAATAATATTTATAATTTAAAAAAAAAAATGTTTTTTAATTTTAGATATTACGATAAATGGGTTAGTCATTAAAAGTTTGTTTTGTTTATTTTTAAATAAAGTTTTTTTTAGAAATTTGTTCTTGACCAACAACTTTTTTTAACATTTTTGTGATGTTTATATCAATATTGCGAAGAATTCAAAATTTTCCCAATCAACTTTGCAGAGTATTTAGAATTTTCTTACTTTAATGATGTCTACTTAGCGTTGGTATTGACTAAGACACAGCAAAATTTTAGAATGTAGGCAACTTATAGAGCACAATTATTATGGAAATTTGATAAAACTCTATGGAGTTTCAGATAAGAATTTGTTGCTTGCTATTATGACTAAAACAAATTGACCCCATATGTAGGTTTCTTTTCTTGGTAAGAGTATCAAATGTTCAGAAGCAGAAGCAGCAATTGCAAGTAAGTTTTACAATGTCAAGCTCCATGTATTACACACGATATAATGGTATATATATATATATATATATATATATATATATATATATATATATATATATATATATATATATATATATATATATATATATATATATATATATATATATATATATATATAAGTAGTAGCATACGTATGTATATATATATATTTGATTTCATTGAAATTGTAGGTACGAGGGGTAAGGGAGAGCATTTGTAAAATAGTTTTGTCAGTACGATTTTTACCAGTGACATTTTAATTGCTGTTATGTTTTATTGATATACAAAAACTACTTGGCCAGCTAATTGTTTTATTTGTTAAATGCGCTTTCTGAGTGGCAGTTTAATAATCAATTTTAAATATCATACAATTAACGCTCAATTATGGGGGAAGTTCAAAATAGATATAATAACTCGTAAATAAATACGATACTATAAATTAATACTTATATTGCTCTGATGGATAATGGCAAAGATTTGATTTGACATGGACAATGTTAAATAGTTTCCCTATAACCAAAACTGGCAATCATTCACTTTACAAATATAAATTTATATGATTAGAAATATATACAAAAATTATTTAAGTCGTTTTCCATTAACTTTTTATTAAAACAGAAAGATTTGGTATCAAATCTTTATTCATCTTTAAGATGAATCTCTTCATTAAGTGCAAATGAAAATGGAAAATAAATTGTAGCTTCTTTTCTTTTAATCTGGGTAATCATGCTTCTTTTTGGATCAAAATATGTTAAAGTATCCTTAAAATTGTTTGGTTTTATAACTATCTGTGATTCTAAAGTAATTTTATTTTATCCTAAATTATACATAAGTCTTCTCGGTTATTACCACACTCAATATTTGATTCTCAATATATTTAAGTTAAGGGTATTCGCTTTATACATTTTCTTCCTACTAAATTATTTAAAAGATATCTAAGAAACAGGACATTTGCTAGACGTAGTCTATTGATTATGAAATTCCATCAGAATCGATTGACTATATCATATATATTATGATACAGAATTTTTTGTAGTTTAACTTGTTACTTGTTAATGATTATGCCAAGTTTAATTAAAATCGGTTGACTATATTATATAACTACCATGCAAACATCTGATGAAATTGTATTATTTTATTTAAATATTTAGAGTGTTGTATCTTACTTTGTAATATAACATTTTTGTCTATTTTATAAACAGTTTTTAATCACATAATGTAAATAACTAAAGTTGAATTCCACCTTTGTAAATACATACATATACATACATACATATACATACATATGTATATTTATGCGACATTTTGCAAGTACATTAACTGGTAAGTAACTTAAGCTATTATCGCTAAAGTAACTATTCTAACTAATTGTAGTAACTTGAAGAAGATCGTTAATTATTCGTCTTGTTTGTTCTCAACTCTCTCAATACTATTGTTAGTTTTTTTCTTTATTTCTCCCTCTATCTCTTTCTTTACTATGCCATTAGTAATACTCAATTACGTAATTTCAATTGAATTAACATTTTGTAGTCTGTTGTTTGCATTTTGCTTTATTTAGTTTACATTTTGCTTAGTGGAAAACACTTGAACTGTCAGTGGACTTCCATTGTCTTTTGGGTCTTTAACTATTGGTGGTGGTGGTGGTGGTTCTACTGTGGTTGGCTCATAGAAGGCCGGAACGTGCACAAGAACGAAGTGAGATGCGTCATCATCATCATCATCATCATTGGAGTCCGAAATGGTTATGGATGACATTTCCGCCACCTGATGTCGTCTCTCCCCTTTCCATTCCACTCTTTTCGTTTCTTCCAAAAGCAACAACAACAAAATGGCCTATGACTGTGTCTATATCTACGCTTCTTCGTCTGAAGTGCGGGTGCTTGAATTTGCTTTTTGCCTTCTTCATGCTTTATATACATACATATACCTCTGCAGAAAGGGTATAAGCAGTTTAGTTTAGCTGAAAGTTTGCAATACAAAAAAGTTGACATTTACAACTAAAAGTTATGCTTGCATACATACTTATGTATGTATGTATGTATCCTGAATTCTATGAATTCATAATATTAAAAGACACATTCTTTTAGGGTATAAAAACTTCGTATATATCCAATGTTCTGTTTTATCTCCTTATTCTTTGACTGCTTGTTGGTCTCTTGCGTTTGCATTGCGTTCTTTCATTTACTGCTTGTGCAATCCATACAAAACCCATACACACATACACATACAAACATACACAATGAGATAGAGGGAGTAAGTAGAAAGACAGGCAGAGTGAGAAGGGAAGAAAATCACAATTTTCTATGGCACTTGTCCATGCCGCCACTTGTCTTCCACTTTATGTGGTCGCCGCTGGCGGTAACTAACCAACCCAAACCATACCAAATCGCAATGCTGCTTGTGCTGCTGCTCCCTATCCCCCCCCCTTCCAGTCTTCATTTTGCACCCATAACAAAACACAACACCCCGAAAAAGAAAAAAAAAAAAAAGAACGCAAAACACAGACACTTCAATTGATTATTGGCGTTGGTTTTTATTGTTGGTATTCTTGTTCATGTTGTTATATCTTCTCTTCTTCTTTTATTTTTTGTTTTTGCACATATTGATTTACATTTTCACGTTTTGCATGATTGTTATTGTCGTTTGAATACCCTATAAATTAATTAATAAATTCAGTCTAAGGTATTTCGATTTAATTGTAATCAAAATTTAATTTGTAATTATTGAGCCATATCTAAAATGATCTCTCTAATTTTAGTTAATAAAATATGTTTGAATTTTCAAATAATTTTAATAATTCTAGTTAATTTAGAGCAGAGTGAAAAAAATGTTAGAAAATAAATGGTATTTAAAACCTTATATATTTGTATTAATATATAGTTATATTATAGTTAATTAGTATACTAATAAATTAATAATTTATCTTTAAAGCAAAAAACTAGTATTTATATTAATAAATATAATAAACGATAAACGACAATAAATATAAATTGTATATTAAGTTTTATTATTTTATATTTATACAATTATTATTATTATAAAACAATCAAAGAATTTGAAAACTTTAGATCCATTTGTTAACAACAAAGTATTTGTAAAATATATAAACGGAATGGCAAAATCTATAAATAAAAAGAAACACAGTATTTTCATTAAAAAGACCAAAATATGTTGCTATTTTTGGCAACAATTCTTTGGAAATTCTTTGTTTAAGGTATTTACTTAGTCTACCCTTCAAATTAGCACTGCTTTAAGTGGTTCTTCATTCGACTACATTTGAAAAAAAAAAGAAGGAAAGAAGAGAGAAAAGAAGATGAATAACAAAAAAAAAAAAACGGGGAAACGCGAGGGTGACGCAAAAACCTGAGTTGCCCGAAAGCCAGTCTTTTGTTGTCATTTGCACTTTTGATTTCATTTGAAGTCAGAGTCGAAGACATTTTCAGCTTCTTTTGTGCTTTGTTCACTTTTGTTCTGTTGTCTTGTCCAGTTTTCAGCTTTTATTATAATTTTTGTATTTTGGCATACAAATTAAGTTGCATTTTGTATTGTATTGTTTGGTTTATTTGTTCCGAAAAGGTAGCATCAGTTAAAAATTAAGCTAATAAGCAGCTGCTGCTGGGGGTCGACTCAGGTTGAAGGGGGGTCTTGTTCTCTAACTTTGGACAAACAACAACAAAAAAATCTACAAGTATTGTTCTATGACAGGCAGTACCCCCACACACACACACACACACATACAGAGAAAACAGACAATCACAATATGAGACCTGGCGCAGATGATGATGATGAGATAATGATGATGGGATGATGATAATGATGATCAGTCAGCCATAATTGCTGGGACTATTCAAAGCACGTCAAAAAAAAACCAAACAAAATAAGCAAAAAAAACACAAAATTGAAACCGCACATAGATTAATTACGGAACGGACTTGGAGCGGAGACTTGGTAGCGGCCAGTTTGCCATGAAGTGCATTTCATTTATTTTATAAATTATCACCACGAATTGTTCATGTGAAACGCGGCAAGTTTTCCATCTATCCCATACCCATACCCCTGCCCTACCTTCGCTCTATTACTTTCAACCGTTGGACGCCCACAATTTGACTACAGGTCGGCCATCTTTTTCGCTTCCGCCGTTTGCTTCGTGCATCTTAATTACTCTCCCCTATAACCCCCTTCTCAAGTGCTCTTTCTCTCTCTCCCCCCTTCGTCTCTTGCAGTTTGTGTGTGTGTGCTAAAAATTTCCACAAACGAAACGAAATTCAATGAAAAATACTTATATTCAAATGGCAGAGAAGCAAAATAAAGAAAAAAAAAAAAAACTATTTGAGGCTGTAAACGAGCTAACAACATCTCTTCTCAGCACACAGATACAGATACAGATATAGAAACAGATAGACAAATCTGTTTGGTTTTTTGTCGAACGCTTCAGTGGCCGCTGCTGCTGCTGCTTCTGCTGGCTGCTGCTTTGCACTTGAGATTCTTATCGCTGGACCAATGTGCATTATACAAACAGAGAAAAAGATAGAAATACAGATAGAGATAGAAAACGAAATGACTGAATAAGAGGATACTGAGAGGTGGCAAGATGAAAAGAGGTGTTAGTTATCTACTACGCCTACAACAAGAATATTGTGTTTTCTTTTATATTATTTATTTTTTTTTTTTTTTTTTGCCTTTTTTCATCTTCTTTTATTTTGGACAAGACATAAATTGCCTGTGAAGCGACACATTTCGCCCAAGAAGAAGATGTCCCAACTTATGTACTAGAAGTGCTTTGTACTTATGTCTCATTAGAGATACTTTAGTGGCGGCGAGTCGTAGTCATCGTTGTAGTTGTCGTCAACGTTGCTGTCGTTGTCCGACCTCGCTTTGGCTTGGCTTGGCTTTTATAAAAGACACAGATTAGTAATGCTTTCAAGTGTGGTCTTTTAGATGTGTGTATGTATGTGTGTGTGTGTGTGTGTGCGTGTGAGTGTAAGTAGCAACAGCATCACAAAGTGTCAGCTTTGAGGCAGATTTAAGGCAAGAAGAGTGGAAAAAAAGGCAGCGTTAAATTAGTGGCAATTGTCTGCGACATGTGGAGAGTTCTTTTCTTTCACTCATACACACAATCTTTTACACAATTCGCGTCCGCACTCTCTCTGTATCTCTCTCTCTATCTCTCTTTTGCTTTCTATCGCTGCTCTAAGTCCTCTGTATAGTCGTAACTATTTATTTAGTAAGTAGATGGCTTGCAGACATACATACATAGCTACGTATGTATGTATATGGTATACATACATACATAATACATATATACATATAATAGTACCAATGGCTGTGTATGTGTGTGTGTGTGTGTGGATGAATTGTGTAACACATGTTGGGTTGACCGGCAAAAGAAAAGTAATTCAATTCATTAAATTTCCACGCCGACTTCAAAGTACTCTATAAAAAGTGACCTTGATATAACATTTTCTAATGTAAGTTGTAACAGGATACCTTTTAGAATAGGGTTTCCTCTAAGCTCAAAAAATGAAATTTGAATAACAACAAGTTAGTTACAAATTATGGTAACTCAAATACTTTTAAGAATACTTTGGCAATGATTCTCAGAACTAAAGCTAGAAAAAAAAGGAAAAGATATTTGTAGGCATTGTACAAAGAATTAGAAGAAATTTGTTTTTTAAAACAATATTCCGTTTTGAAAACAAGTTTTCGTGAACACAGTGCCAAAGTTCCAAAATTTCTAAATAGTTCTTATTGCATATTACAGCACAATCGACGACAAATATCAAGGATATATTGATTCCTTTAATATTCCCAAGACAGGCTCTTTTTTATCATATCCCTTGACCCTTTTAATCCCTAACTCAGCCCCTAAAATGAATTTACATAAATCAAAAATCAATCCCATTAAACCTTAAACAATATTGGCAATAATATTGATTTGATTGAATAGCATATATCATAGTAAAATGTTTTCAATTAAAAGAAGAATAAAAACACTGCTTGTATTAAACTACTAAGTCTAATCAATTGACTCCTTAGTAAGGGTATGAAAATTGCTTACGAAGTATAGACTCTCAACTATTTGGCGATATTCACTCACTAAACATTAGACAATGAAGTCCATTCAATTGTTGAACTCAATAAGTTATGTTCAATGATGTGAGATAAGCTTAAAGCTCAAGTGCAACGTTTGAAAATGGAACGAAAGACAATCTAAGTATATATGTACATACACACATACATACATATATAAAAACTATTTTCAAACAAAATGAGAATTCTTTATCTCTCTGTCATAGTAAAAATACTAAAAATTTCGTTTTTCAAAATTTAATTACCATGTTTAGAATGCGTACAGAGATAGACACTTGTATGGAATTATGTTTAGTTTAAAGACTTGGAAAAAAATTTGTTTTCTGTTCATTTTAATGTCTTCTTTTTTTTTTGTCTCGAAGGTCTATATGAATATTATTTTTAACTTGTGAGGTCTATTTACTTGGTGTCAGAACCCAAAAATGGTCATCATATCATTTTTTATTTCTTTCTTCTAAAAATTCTTTTAAAATTTAAAATATTATTTTAATAATATCTTTAAAATGGTTGGATATTGGTGATTTAACCGTAATCAAATCAAAGTAACAGTTATTGAGCCACTTGTTTAATAATGGAACCTTTAATAGATTTGCATGGCATCAGCTTATATATAAACTTTATTATATAGAAATGTTGATATACACACTGAAAATAGACTAAGGAAGCTGTGTTTCTGATATCTTAATTATATGAAAAATTTCATGAAAAAGAAGATTTCAATGTTGACTTACCATTTGTTTATAATACGATTCTTTAAAAATTTGTTTTTAAAAATATTTTCCTCTAAACCCAATATAAATTTTATACCATTCGTGTTCATTAAATATTTTATATTTAAAAGTTGCCATAATTGTTAAAGGAATATTTTGAGATTTTTTTTTAAGAAAGAATACCTGAAAATCTAGTCAGTTCCTAATTTTTTATTGTCTATGACCTTAAAATTGACTAGTATTATGTGCATAGCCGTAGCTTTAACCCTGAGACAGTCAAGGAATATTATATGTATATATAGACAAATATGCAATTGCACTTGATTCACTTTACTTTACTTTTACTGTGAAATGAATTCTTATTTTGTATTTTGCTGTTAATTTGATTTTATGTACATTATTTGCCATGGGTATCTATCTATTTGCGATGAAGTGGCTTTGGCCCCTAAGCAAACCTTATCATCGTCCATAGACACAGACACACACCAAGTACTCGTGATAGACAAGGTCTCTGGTCTAGGTCTGCTGATGGTGTGGCGCCATGGAACAAGGCCTCTTTTCATAATTTTTCTTCATTTTTGTGAACAATTTGCAAAAGCAAATTATTTTAACTAATCGCCAGGCCCTTTCTTGTAGATCTTGGCTATCTCTCAAAGATATTTGAGTTAGTGAGAGATTTGCATTCTGTGATAAGTTTTTTTTTTTTTTTATTTTCATGGCTTGGCTCATTTGCTTATCACATCAAAGATACACAAAATAAATATATTTTTTTTCTTCCTTCTTTTTTTTTTTTGTTTTGTTTAATGGATAGGTCTTTATGATAGGCTAGCAACGAAAAGAATATGAAATAAAACAAAAAATTTATGTTGAAGAATTGTTTTCTTTTGTTTTTTTTTTTTGTTTTTTGCATGCTTTAACATTGCCTGCCCCCATCTGCTGACCCAAAAATAAGACCAACTAGCTGGCCAGCAGCAAAGCAGCAGACAAATTAAACAAACATTGGACCGACACCAAACGAGAATCAAGAGAATCGAGGCGAATGCCTTGAAGTGGCGGCCAGTCAGTCCCGTCCCTGCCTTGGTATTTTCTATTTCTGTTGGTTGGCCAGTGGTATTGGCTGTGGAGGCTGTCGTCATCGACAGCATTGCCCATCGCATCTCATCACATCACATCGCATCATATCGCATCGGATCGCATCGTATTGGATCTTTAACTCGTCTTGGTCAGCAATTGCATATGCTCAGTGCCTTTGCGTTCTGTGCCAAAGTTCTTGTTAACTAAATAGAAATAACAACAACAACTAATATGCAGCTAAAAACAAAAAAAAAAAAAAACAAAAACCAGGCCAAACTAATAAAGTTAATGCATGAATAAATAATACATACATATATACATATGCAATTGATGAGCCAGGCCGAAAGCAAATCAGCATGAATTTACCAAAGGAATGGAATTGGTCCGTAAGATAATTTGCATAAAGATCAATCACCAATATTAACCTTGAAAGTATCTGCAAGATAGAAAAAACATTTAGCCGGAAAAGCAATATAAAATTCCCCCACATGATTTCCATATATATATTCTGGAAATAATTATGACTCATGCTGTAAATGAAAATCAATTCTTCGTTTTATAATTTATAAATAAAATTTAACAATTTAAACTGCAAAAGGAAATTTAAATAAAAGATATGAAATTATAAAGAATTTTTAATCAAAAGAAGAATACATTTTCATTAAATTATAAATGAGTAATTATAAATTCTTTTTCTAGAAAACTTTTGTTAAAATAAGACAAAACTTATTTTATGAAAGAATAAAAATGTTAATAAAATTTATTTAAGTTTAATTACTTTAATTTAATCTTGAATCTTTAATCTTCAAGTACTCATATCTAATATATTTTTTTATAATTTTTTTTATTTCTTTAAATAAAACAAAGTTATTAAATGAAAATATAAGAATAAAAACTAAATTTATTTACCTTCAATTAATTTAACTTAATAAGATTAATCTTTTGTCTCTAAGTATTAATATTTTTATGTTAATATATAAATATTTACTATAACTTTCCTCAACTATTCTTTTATTGAATAGGTCATTAAAGTTTGGCTATAACTTTTCTTGTCAAAAAGAAACATAAAAAGAAAAATGGAAAGGAAATAACATAATATATGTTTTTCTTTATCGATGGAAAGTTGGCGGTTGGTTTGAACTATAAAAGTGTTTATTATCAAAATACTGAAACAAAGCTGTTTATTTACACATTTTAAATCAAAATTTTGTTCTTCATTTCATTTTCAATTTTATATTTACAATTAATTGGACAGGATATCAGAATTCCATTTCAGAATTAAGTTTACAAACTAGCTGCAAATATTTAAATTGCGGTTTTAAATTTTTTTTCAAGCATAAAAAACTAAAGAAAACGTTAACAATTAACTGAATACACAAGAAAACGGACAAAAATAAAAAAAATAAATCCTATTCAGGAACTTTCTACATTATACTTCTAAATAAAACTTCCTTTTCTAAAGCTAAATTAGAAACGATAAAAGAAAAATGTTAAGTGATTATCTTCTATTCAGTAATTAAATCAAATTTTTACCTGATTGATCAAATTCACTCTACTGTTGTTTTTTAATGGAACTTTTAGCCAAGTTGAGCCAAATTTTTATTATTTTTTTAAAGCTCAACTCTTGCCCAATAATAAACACATGCAAATTGTTGGTATACAATTTCAGTCTGCTCTTCTCTTTTAAGACAAACATATGCCTCCTCTGTCTTCTACTATGGCTCCTACTCATTTTTAGTCTTGTTATCCAATCTTCCACTGGTGCAGAGTTTTAAATGCATGAAAAATGTTGTCACAAGAGTTGGATTTCATAGTAGTGGAATGGAGTGCCACTCCATGGAGTGCCAAGGTGTCATTTATATTTGTCTCTCTGTGTGTGTGTGTGTGTGTGTATGCGTGTGTTTGGATTTGTGTCTCGGTCTGCTCATATTTAATGCTTAGCTGGTGCTCCGTCTCTGACTGTTTCTCCTACTGCTCTGTCTCTCCTCATCTATCATCATCCAGTCATCAGGCAGAGTCCAAATTGTGTGCATTAAATGTCAATAACCATAACTTAATTCATTTCGGTTTACCTCCCCTTGACTCCTCGCTCTCATAATCTATCTCTTATGTTGTCATTGTGCCACTATCGGATTCAAAATTGTTTGCATTGGTCATAAAGGTCAACTTTCTGCCTCTACCTTCTCCTTCTTCATCGACTTTCTTCTCCTGTTCCCCTTTATGGTGAGTATTGATAGTCAGTTCTTAAAAGTTTGGTTTGTGGGGGTTATGTGTAACTCAGGGCTGGATTAGACAATAGCACCGAGGGGCTCGTTCTTAACAGAACAAGAAACTATACTCCAGATTCATTTAAGAAACAAAAGTCTAAAGATAATAAATAAATTAACGGCAAATACTATTTTAAAGTTGAAAGCTTTAAATTTATAAATCTAAAACAATTGCCTATACATTAATGATCACTTAGGAACTCGAACTAGAGTTCTTAAATTTAATACAGTTTTCGGTTCTAATTCTAGATTTTTCAGCAAATTAAAGACCAAAAAAGGATAACGTTGGCTTATTTAAAAACCTTAAATATAATATTAAGTTTAATTTATTTCAATATTTTATAACTTAAAGATAAATATTGAAAATATTTAAATCGCAGCAAAGAATTTGATTAACATAAGTTGAACAAGTGGTTAAAAGTATTTTAAAAAAATATATCATACATACCTAGAAAGAGATTTGAATAAAATGTAATTTTAATATAGAAATCTATTTAAAAAATAATGAATCATTAGAAATTAGAAAAGAAGTTACTTAAATGTCTTTTAGAATATTGTTATTTATATCTTAAATGTATGAAATGAATTTTAAAATAATAATACAATTTATAGAGTATATGAAAGATTTTTAAATAGTAAATTTAATTTCTTGTTATGTATTTCAATAGTTAAAATAATAAATGGTAAATTCTTTTAACATTTATTTTGTGAACTTTTAATAAATAATTAATAAAGACCTCTAAAGCCTTAAACCGTCCCTGTTTAAATTCAATTGAACAAGAAAATATTGACTTGAGTGCAGAATGGGTGCATTATAAATCAAATTGGACAATCGGACAGACATAGTGACAGATAGAGAGATAGAATTTGTATTGATAACAGAATTGGGCTAATTGTTTGTTTTCCAGAGAAATGAAACTGAAGGGAAGAAAAGTGAGATGGTAAGCTTTTGACTAATTATTGGTTAAATTCCAACAAATTGAAGTTGGTTGGGGTAATCCTTTTTAAAGCCTGCAACCCCATCTAAAGCAGCAGCAACATGTTGCACATTCACCAGGCTTAAGCTCCCTCTCTCTCTCTCTCTCTTTTCCTGGTCTATGGTTAGTCCTGGCGCCCACAATATCCCACAGAGTCTGCCACTTTCAGGCCTTGCCGCCCGCAAATAAAAACATTAAATGCTTTGTTGGTTATACCAACCTACGCCCTGCAATGACCCCCCTCTGCCACTCGCACTCTTTTTCTCTTTAACTTCTGTCTCCTTCTCCTTCCCCTTTCCCTTTCCCTTTCTACCCTCATCACTAGCAACGTGTTGGCCATTCATTCAGTCATTAAGTGGCAGCTGACGCCGCTGGGCTCTCGTATATATTGAAAAGCGTGAAAAGGGGGAAGGGACGGCTTGGAGCTGACAGACGAGACGGGGGGATTGTCCCTAAAAACATTCTGTGGCCAGCTAAATAATTTTTATTACAATTTGGTTTCTGTTTTATTATTTTAGCCCAGACGTTGGAAATTAATTTCATATTTATGCTGCATACAGGCGGAAACTGAGGTTGTTTTGTTTTTTTTTGTTGGTCAAAAAGTTATGACTTCTACACTCGAACTTTATTAAATTTTGCCATGTATTGCAATTTACCACTAACTATATTTATATAGTACATTAGACTAGGTAGTGGTGTAAGAGGGGGGTGGAATCATGCCATTAGCATTCTAAGTGGTGACAAATCGTGGGGTCATAAAAAAAGGTTATATTATGTACTTTGCCTTGATAATTGGTTTTGATATATCCAGTTCTCTATATAGCATAGATAAATCATTAATGTTGCGGAACCAATAGTACCCCTCCTCAAACCTAAAACCCCTGCCCTTCTCTACCATAAAGTTGGCACTTCTTCAAGCCCAAAGCTTAGCCAAATTAACCTTGAAATACGAATAACATTTTGTCGAAGACTCGCAACGCATTTTAATTGAATTTAATTAACTTTTTTTTTTTTTTGTTTGAATTTTTGTTACTACACTCGATACTTTGAATATGGGAAAAGCGACAAATGACAAGACCAATGGACGTCATATGGCAAACGGACGGACAGAGGCACATTGACAATGAAGCTAGCGACGCATGCGCGCAGACTAATTGCCGGACAGGCAAAAGAGACAGAGAGAGAGAGAGAGAGAAACGGTGGCGGAGAGGGGATTGGAGACGAGACTTGAAGGTGACAATACAACAAAACATATACAGTGGGAACGGATTAGTTGCCATTGTTGTTGTTGTTGTTGCTGCTGCTGTTGGGGTGGATGGGGCCAACGTGATGTTTAGACATTGCACTTGAAATTTGAAACAATAGAAAATCTGTGCATGTGGCTCCGTCTATATCTGTGTGTCTGTGTGTGTATGTGTCTGTGTTTGGCTAAGGGAAACGGCCAACAGACTTTGGCTAATTAGCTAAGTACTTTTATGTTCAGTAAACAGAAATTTTAGATGAAAGATAGCTTAAATAGAAAAACGCATAACCATTTTAAAAATGAAACAAAAAAAAAAAATTGCAAACGTCTGGGTAAAAACTATGAAAGAAAAATAAAAATTAAAATACATAGATAGATTAGAGGTAAAACGTAGTAAGTCTAACTAAGAAAAATAAAATTCTATGAATATTGAAATATTATTTATAAATTGAGTAAAATTCTCAGAAGTAAACATATTTTAATTAACTTTTTCGAAAACTTTTTAAATCCGTTTAACTATTGTCTCAACAGAAAAAAATTACAAATTTTGAATTTAAGAGGACGAGGTCTAAAGATAAAACCAAACTATACCTATACAAAAGATAAGCTATAGAATATTTAATTTCTATATTAAATATCTATTTAAAACTAAAAGGATAAAATTTCAGTAATATCAGTTAAAAACCGGAAGAATGGGCCTAATTCGACCGTAGCGAAGTTGGAACACCATTGCAAACTGTCTTTTGCATTTGCATATTAATTACCAGATCCTATCTGGTAATTAAGGATATATATAGAACTAATGAAATCTCCGTGACTTACGAAAAAAGTTTAACATAACATTTAACACTTATGGGAACTATAGCATATAGTCATCCGATTCTGTTGAAATTTAGTAGAAATATTTTTATATATACCTTACTTACAAATCCTAAATTTTGTAAGGATCACTCTTAAAGTAACAAAGTTATTAACCTAAAGCTATTTTTTGACCTATTGTTCCTATGGAAGCTATCTGATAAAGGTTACCAGCTCTAAAATAACTTGACGTAGTTCGCTATATCAACTCAGCTTATCGTGCTGATCAAGAATATACATACTTGATATAGTCGAAGATGATTTCCATTATGTGCTGTAAATGTTTAAAATTTTTTGAAAGGATTTAATAGTGGATCTAGTTTGCCTCTTGAGAGGAATAAGTATAGGTATCTTTGACTTTAGCTCGTCGTGATGATCAATAATATATATATAGATATATATTTACATGTGACCTATGTATAAATGCTTTTAAACTGATTAATTTATAAACTGCAATTAATTTTAAAGGTCGCAAAGGATTTAATTTTTAAAAAATTGATTATAAAACAATAAAAGCAAATGGCTTACAAATGTACTCATATTTATTTCTCAAAATTTCAAACTCTCTGAATATATAAAGAAATTTAAAATTAAAATTAAATTAAAAGAAAATTTTAAATTTAAATAAAAATATATATAAATGAATACAAATAAATAAATAAATAAGTTTCAAATTTGGCTATGCATTCAAAACAGTTTTCTTCTTAATAAATATAATTATATTTATATATAATATGCGAATTTCAGCTTTAAGAAAAAATTATACAAATTAGCAACATATAAAAAAAATATATCTATAAAGTGAATACCTATAAATTTACACCTAAAAGTCATTATGTATCCATTTTGTATAAAGTTTCGTGCTGCATTTCACAATTCATAAAAATACGGACAAAAATTACTTACTTGAAATGCAAAACTTTATTTTAACTTTGGCAATTCTTTACATTTTGGCCCTTTTACAGGTATTGCAATTGCCATATAAAAGATTGAAGTATTGCTAAAAGTTAACAATGGCCAGAAAAAAAAAACTCCTTGAAAGACCGCAGCACTTGAAAACGGAAATGTGAAACTTTTACCCTTTTGCCAACAAATAAAAGCTTCGCTTTCAATATAACTCTCTCCCTTTTCGCCCTTTCTATATCCTATTTGGTCTTGGTCTCAACATAAATCTCTAAGGGGTTTTGCCAAAGCTCAAGTTCAAAAACTATCTATCGGCTAAAATGGAATTGAATGGCTGCCATGGGGCCATGAGGGCCACAAAGGCGCAGCAAACCAATAAAAACGAGAC
Source organism: Drosophila neocordata (assembly GCA_018903615.1). NCBI lineage: Eukaryota > Metazoa > Arthropoda > Insecta > Diptera > Drosophilidae > Drosophila > Drosophila neocordata. The sequence continues at coordinate 3,482,013 of JAEIGI010000010.1, read as the reverse complement.
CATCAACAGAAATGAAATACCACAGGTGACTGACGCATGCCACACACAATACTCACAGAAACAGCACACAAATACACTCATAGTTTCTGTTAGCAATAATTTACATATTTTTTTCGACCCCGAAAAAAAAAAGAACAGCGAAAAGATAAAATAAGCAAGCAACACAAAAATAAACAGAACTTTTTTTTTTGGTATATTTCTTCTCATTTCTTTTCTTTTCTTTTTTTTAATGCACCTTTTTGCGTTAAGGTTTTTGCTGAAATTGAAAACGGCGTTGATTATAATGTCAATACTCATAAAAACAACAACTCCATGACACATACACACACACACATAGAAAGAGGGGGAAGAAGGGATATACACTACATACAACATCTACCTGACTCCATTGCTCCATCTTCATTGGGTGCGGTCAAAATTTTTGGCTGGGTTTACCTTTTCGCTTTTCGTTTTTTGACTTGTGTGTTGTTTTTTTTTTTTTTTTTTTTTTTTTGCGGTCAATATTTTTAGAGCTAAAAAACAAAAATCAAATGTATGTTTCGTGTTATTCATTGGCACTTTCATGGGCAATACTAAAACGCTTTGAATCACTTTTTTCTTTTGTTTGGGTATTCGCACTATGTCATTTCATTTAATAGTGCTGAAAAAGCAAATTTATTTAAATAAAGTTTTAAAAGGGCTACTCACATCCATAGTTTTAAAATTAAAGTTTAAACTTAACAATTTTCAACCGGGAGAGATCAACCAGAATTACTTTTTTAAGGACTTGGGCTTAAGAAAGATCCTAATTTCAATTCAATTGTTTTAGCACTTTTTAAATGTATACTATAGATACACATATATATATATATATCTGAAGATGTTTTTAAAGAGAACAAAAATTGCATTCCACCATATTAAATATTTCATTTACAAATAATAATAATATACCAAATAAGATAATAACTGAATAATTATATGAATTATTTTTATTTGTTTGCTATATTTAAACTAAAGTAATGCCTCAGAATTTTATAATTTAGAGAAAACTTAGGGAATGAAAAAACAGAAAAAATGAATAAAAACATATATATTTTTTTATTATTTAAATTTGTAATTTTTTCCTTAGGGAAAGTAAGCTAAAATTAAAAAATTAGAATTATTTATATCTTTTATTCTTTTATTTAAACTTCTTAGGTTGCAAAGCTAAATTGTTTGATTTCAATTTTAAATAAAACATTTATAATAATTTAATAGAAAAATTCTATATAATCAATAAACAACTTAGTAATTCGTCTTGAAATTCTAAAGACGCAAAAATAAAATATTTTACTTCATTTGCATTTTAAGAATAAACTTTTTAAAGATATTTTTAAAAGAAGTCTTTGTCTTAATTGTAATTAAAAAAAAAAAAACCCTAACCACATTTATATAATTAACAAACCACCTAATAAAATTAGTTATTATCCTTAAATTCTTTAGTTTAAATGACAAATGATTAACCCATAAATGTTTCAAATGATTTGCATTTTAAACAAAATATTTTTAAGATTTTTTTAAAAGTACTTCTAGGTAGTTCACTTAATAATAATTCTAAGTCTCGTTTAAATTAAAAAAAAAAAACATTTTAAATATTTTTCTATTAATTGTATTGAATTTCAATTAACACATTTTTGAGATCTTAATAAAGGATTTTTTAGATAGTTCCAAACTTAGTGATTTTTTGTCTTTAAATTTTTGAATTGCTTAGATAAATTAAATAGTCGTAAATAGACAATGTTTTAACTAATTTGAATTTGCAAAAAAAAAATCCTAAAGATGTTTTAAAAAGTAACTTTTTGTTAGTTTACCAGCTAGTAATTTTTGTCTTTAAGTTTTTAACCAAAATGTTTTAATATCTTTGCTCTATTTTAATTTCAAGCATTAATACAATTTATTGATTTTATTAATAAAAATTGAATTATATGAAGGACCATACAACAATTTAAGAATTAGTAATACTAATCCTTTAACTATCAGCAGTTTAAAAATTAAAAAAAATGAAATGCTAATGTAATCCATATAGAAATCTGTAATGATAATATTTTGGCAAATGGCAAATTCATCTTTTCAGTTTTTAAAATAAAATAAAGATTTTTTTTTAATTTTTTAGTATTTTTAGAAACTTTGTAATCTTTATTAAAACATAAAAAGTCCTTGTAAAAAAATAAAAACGATCAGATTCTTAAATCAGTAAGAAGACTATTATAAACATATTTTGAAAGGACAAAATTTTTGAATAAAACAAATATTTCGGACAAAAAAAATGAGATGAATTTTAAGACTTTAAAAGTCATTTGTAACAAACTTATGTAAAAAGTTTTTATTCTTACATAAAAACTTATACGCAGAAAGACTTGTAAATGCTAAAAGCAAAAAATACATTTACCTTGGAGGCCAAGGTGGGTTCATTTTGACAACAATAAACCATAATTAGCCCTGTTTTTTATTCTTCTCCATTTGTCGACAATTTAACAAACAGAGAATTTAATTAATATAAATTAAAATGCTTAGTTTTTAATTAAGTAGAAATAGTTTGCAATTTAATTGTTTCTATTAAAAGCATTATCAGCTAGAGTATTCAAGAATCGTCTTTTCTAATTGGCTTCTTAAATCTCTTATTATTTGCTGCTGTCCTTTTGGTTGACCCCCTCTCTTTCTCTCTCTCTCTGTTTCTTCACCTGCCTAGTTGATTTACCTTGGGGTCCAGTTTCTCATCTCACCTCTCATCTGAGCTGAGCTCAACTCAACAAAGTCAAATATAAAATTGAAGAAAGAAACATACAGACTTAATGCTCTTTGGCATGCTTTTAGGCAATAATTCATGGATTAACGCCATTTGGTTTAAGCTTATTTCTTTGGCTGCTTTTAGCAAATTTTGATTTTCGAACCTCACCTTTTTAGGTGGTCATTCTGCCCTCCATCAACTCCATTTACTCCTCCACATACTCCTCCTCGTGTTTCTCTTTCCATCTGCATGCACATTCCTTGAACGTGACTAATAAACTTTTGTCTCCATCTTCGTCTCTAATGATCTTCTCTTTTATTCAACTTTTATTTTTTCTTTGGTTTTTTTATTGTGTGGATTTTTGGGCAAATACACACAAAATTTTGTGTAGCGATTTGTTGACCACAACAAATTGCATACTGAGGCGCCCATAAATAACTTTTGTGTCCAGATCCTGTTTCTTGTCCTTGTACCTGACTGAAAGCACGTGCTAAGTGCTGAGGAGCTCATTAATCAATATGACAGAGACAGACACTGGCAGCCAAACAGAGAAAGAGAAGGAAGATGAAGAAAAGTAAATGGAAGGTTAGCTAAATTCTGTCCTGATTTATGCTTAAGAACTTAATTTCAAATTTTACAGTTTTACAATTTCCAGATCCTTTTCTGCCAAAAAAAAAAAAAAAAAACTGTAACTCGCTGTCGTCTTATCCCTTTTGCTATTGCTGCTTTATTCCACTTTTTTGCGCTTCAACAATTCATAACTCTTGAGGCCAAGATGCTGCTCCATGGCAAACTTGGGCAAGCAGTTTACTGAAACCCAATCAACTCTTCTACCCATTTCCACCACCTTCTTTTTGTGTTTTACCATTTTGCTACTAGAAGGCGGCGAAACATTTTGCGCTCGCTTTGTTTTTGCCACGGCATGCAAAAATGTTGATAGATGAAGGAAGGAAAGAACAGAAAGAGAAGGAGCAGCAGCAGCAACAGCAACAGCAGGAGCTGGGCTTGAATTGTGGGTGACTGACGTTCCCAAGTGGCAATGGTGGGCGGGTTGGCCTCGTCGTCATCGTCGTCGTCCTCAACATCTTGCTCGACTTCCGTTGCGTGAATTTCCGGCCATGGCATTTTCATTGTTTCTTCGCCCATCCAATTTCTCCCTCTCTATATCTTTTTGTCTCTCTCTTTGGTAGGACTTTTCTTGTCCGCTGTCGCCATTTTCTATTTAGCTAAAAGTTTATTCGCATTCAACGCATTTAATAAGCGCTTATTGTACTTAAGTTTCATTGTTGTCCTGTCATAGTTATATTACTCCTTGTTGTTGGTCTAGCTGTCGTCATTGTTGTTGCTCCTATTTCTATATCTTAGTTGTTGCCGTTCGTTTGATTTTGGTGACTTTAATGAGCAGATCCGCTTTTGCCGAGCAAATGAACAATGATTGTCTCTGACCTCTAAACAAGCCAAACTTATGCCAAGCTCAGACAAAGTTTACACCAAAAGTGGTAAATTATGTTCCATCTTGACAAACTTTTGAATGGCGACTCGATTTTGTTTGAAATGAGATTATATTGTAAGTACAAGTTTTTGCTTTCATAAAATCAACTTTTCAAAACTAGAAAATGGCAGACTGAACATTTTCAAATTAATACATACAATTTGTTTAATTTAGAAATTGATATTTGGTCACTGGTATATAAATATCAACTAAAAAAGAGGATCTTAATAAGACATAAGTTATATATTTGACAGACAATTGAATAAAAAATATTATTTTAACTGTTGATCTGTTTATTTCTATGCATCTTTTAGATATTAGTTTGTGACCTATGTGGATGCAACTTGTTTAATAAACTCTTTAGATAGGTAGGTAGAATAAGTATTTCCATTTGATGAATTTGAAAATAAAATAAATCATCCTGTAAAGAAAACCTTGTTTACCTTTTTGTAGCTGAAACAAATTTGGTTCAAAATATCATCTGCTATACCCAATAGAGTATATCTTTCCTACATTTACAGAAGCTACAAAAAACTATTAGACAATTTACTTAGAAAGGAACAAATGTAAGTAAGTCAAGTAACTAATCCAAAACTACTACATAGAAAAGAGAGTACCGCTTCTCAAGACTAGCTTGCAATTCTACAATGTGAAGAAAGAAAAGAGAGTACCGGTTCTAAGAAGAAATAGAGTAAGCTTTTTGAAAAGGTTTTTTTTTTAAAAAATCTAGTAAAAAAATATCTCCAAAAAATAATTAATAAGAAACTCTCAATGTATAAACAACAGATGAAAATCGCAGCTGGCCCACCACAAGTCAGACTTGAAAAGAAATAATAAAAATGAAATTGTTAATATAATTCCGAATCCAATGTTAGAAAGAAAAAACTACATGAACTGGAAATATAAAAATAAAAATGTTTAATGAATTAAGTTCTCCCAATTATAATTGTAGGAATAAATGCAAATACAAAGTAAAACAGTTTGAGCAGATCCTTGCAGTCAGGTTAGCCTAATAACAGCAAAATAATTCTGCGGTCTTTGTTGTTTTTTTTACATATTTCTATATAGACATCTTCTTTCTAGTTAATTCTCTCCCTTTAAGTTTAAAGCAAAACAAACAATTAAAAAATGTGTGAAAAGCTTCCAAAATAACTTTAAAAAAATATTAAATTATCGAGGCGCCAACTTCCGGTATAAGCGTTGATATAAAACACTATTAATTTTGGTCCCTTTAGGGCTTTCGATCATTAGTTTTTTTCCAGATTCCTGCTAATTTATGACCATATTGTGCTTTGATTCTTTCCTATTACACATGTATGTATGTATATATGTACTCCCACACACACATCTATATTTTTGTGTGTGTGTACTTCCTCTCAACATTTATTATTTATATATGAATAGATTTTGTTGGCTTCATAGGCAATTAGAGAATTGGGCATTCCTAAATCTAATCGAAAGTCAAATTGACAAACATATGGCTTCCCCCTTTATATTTGACGATTAACAGCGGGGGTGGGCACTGTTAATATGTCTCTGTTGCTGACCATAACAGCAGAACGAACGACTGCAGGCCAAATGTGGGGCTTGGCTTTGGTTTTAGCTTGCCCCTTACCTCACCATCCAAGTCACCGTCTTCTCACCATAACACTCTACCTCTCTTCGTTTGACACGAAGCGCCTCGTGTTACACACACATGTTTAACTTTATCTTTGTATGTGTTTATCTGTGTGCGTGTGTTTGTGGTGTGGGGTCTGTTGCTGCTGATGGGGCTGGCCAGTTCTTCAGTAGCCAACAACGAACGCAGCACCGCGGATGCTACGCTTTGTTTTTTCTTTGAGGCAAACAAAAACAAAACTCTCTGGCTCTCTTAAGAGTAACTCTCATTCGGGCTCTCTCGTCGTCGTCGTCATTGTCGTTGTCGCCTCGCTCTCTCTCACGTTCTCTGTTTCTCTTATTGGCAACTCAACTTGGGGCTGGTTGTTCTTGAGTTGGGGCTGGCTGACTGCTGCTGCTGCTGCTTCTGCTGCGGTCTCTGTTTCGGTTTCGGTTTCGTTTGTTGGGCCTTCTGCTGTTGCTGTTAATGTTGCTGCTGCTGGTTTGATTTTTTTTTTTTATTACTTTTGCTGTTGTTGTTGTTGTTGTTTTCTGTGCTCTGCTCTGCTGCTGGTGTCTGGTGGCTGCTGTTGCTGGCTGGTGCGCTCTGCAGTTGCGTTCGTGCGCTTTTTGAAAATAGTTACAAGATGTTCATCGAAGTGAGTAGAACGCCGGAGCGGTTAATTGGCCACAAGAAATAAGAACATTAACATTAACATTGTAACTGTAACTGTAAGCGAATTGGAATAATTCAAATAAAGTGTTAAGCCAAAAAGAAGAAGACGCAGAAGAATTGCAATATATAAATAAGAAGACGAAACAGAATAATAATTATGTGGCAATTAAAATAATTAAAAATTTATCTATAAAAAGTGCGTGTGAATTCCGATCAACTATATAAAGTGCATCCTACCCCCCTCTTTCTCTCTCTCTCTCTTCTCACAATCCCATAATCTACCACTCTTCAGATGTCCACGACTCTGTATCACTTCTCTCTCTTCTTAAATGTGGAGCTATTGTTATTTTTAAATTGCTGACCGCAGAAATTTTTTATCTGCTAAAAATAAGAACCGAGAAGGAAAACAAAAATTTAACAAACCCAAAAAAAGTAAAAGTATAAATATAAATAAATAAAAATAAATAAAAAAAAAAAAAACAACAAATGTAAAGGGTAAAAACTCGAAAGTGCCAAAAACAAGAAAAAAATGCGTGAAAAATTTAAAATAGAAAATTTTATTGCTTAAAATATCAACTACAACAACAACACCAACAACAAGAAAAGCATTTAACAAAGTTAAATAAAAAAAAAAAAAAAAAAACTGCATTTTTTGTACCAATCAAAAGTTCAAAGTGGCCAAAAACAAAATTTAATTGATAAATTGGAAATCAAAAATTGTAAGCCAAAATAAAATTGTGTCAAAGTTGAAAGTGAGAAAATAAATGGAATAAAAATTAAATTTAAATCAAATAAGAATTCTACAATTTTCTTTGGATATAACCACACACACACCACAACAAAAACAACAACAGCACTCAGGAGAAATTTCAATAAACAAAAATTGAATATAATAAAATTTGTTTCGCATTAAACTGTATAAAATACACTGCATTTTGGAATATAGTTTTTACTTGATTTTTATATATATAATATATATATATATCATCTCATATTGGATATGCAAGAATGTTTTAAGTGGAGATAAGCTTAACAAGAATTTGGGTGAGTAAATGGAATAGAAGAATAAAAATATTTACTTTGGTGACAAATTGTTGTCTGTCAAAACCAAAAAAAAGTGTAAAGCAAACAAAAAAATAAAAATTTATTAAAAAATAAAAAATTAAGTATACGCACATTTAACATATGACAAATGATTTGTTAAAAAAATAGAAATTATAACAATAAAAAATAGATAATTTTTTATTAAATAAAAACAATTTTAAATTTAATATTTGTAAGAAAAATTGTTAAAAAATTATGTTGTATGAAAATAATAAAAATTTGCTTTAAACTTTTTAAAATAAATATTTGCATAAATTTTTTGATAAATTTTATTTGCATATTTAAAGATTTGTATTTATTTTTCTGTTTATTTTGAATAGTTTTCTCTGTTTTTTTCTTAAATTTTGCTTAATGATAGATTTTTAACTTTAAGATTTAAAGTGCTTGATTTCAAATTGTAAAATTTTCTAAATTTGTACAGCAATTTCTATCAAGAAATTGTCAATTAATTTGATTGGCCTTGAATTAATATATTCCATGTCCAACTTGTTTACAAAAAGAATATTATATTTGATTAAAATCTATATAAGTATAAACAATTATAAATTACAAAAAGTTATGAAACTTTTAAAGATAAAGAAAACGATGAGAAGTAAATAGAATAACAAATAATTGAATTAATTCAATCATTTAAAGACACTTGTTGACATTGAAATTTGAAAAGGAATTATTCGTAAGCTAAGAAATACAAAACAATTTACTTAAATAAATTGGAAAATTTTAACTTTAAACTAAATTATATGCAATTGTGAATCTTTGATAGTTGGAAAAAAAAACATTTGTATTTCCCTTAGAACATGTAATTGAAACAGTTTGAATTTGTTTTTATTTCTGTGTTGTTTTTTTTTTTTTTAGCCAGAATTGAGTTAGGAGTTGCGGTATATGTGGGTAATATGAGGCAGGCTCAAAACTAGAAAAAGGCCTTAAAGCCAATTGGCTTTCCAAAGAACTTTTAGGCAGAGCCAGGTACAGAAACAGAAAAACCCAGAGACACCTGGTCGGTGGTCTAACAAAAGAAAATATATATATGTATGTTGATATATATTTCTATTTGTGTATGTGTGTGTCTGTGTTTAAATAAAGAAAAAGTACTCTAAACAAAAAGCTAAAGTGCATATCTCATTACAAAACCAAGGATCATCGTCATCATCGTCATCATCATCATCGTCATCTTGATGAACACGAAACAAAAGAAATTAATGAAAAGAATTGCAAAAAAAATATAAAGAAAACTTTTGCTCATTACCAAGGCAAGTGTTTTTGTTTTTGCTTTTAATTTTCTTACCCTGTACTTAACGGGTTAAGTAGGGTATGCACAAATTGTCAACTAAATAATGAATACAAAACTATAGTAAGTAAATTATAACTAATCAGAAGTTATAGAGTAACTTCAACAGAATTGGAAGTAATTTATATAAAATTGTTTCATTTATTTTTCAACTTGTACAGGATATCTTGAATCCGTTGCTAAGCATTTTCCTAGAGGGGTTTTTATTCATCTCTCTTTTGTCGTTTTTTGTCATCTTTTACCTATAAGTAGATGTAGAGCTAGCTGTCTGTCAGGGCCATGGATATGGCCACCAGCTGGTCAGGCAAATCTTCAAGGAAATTTTAACAAGGCGTCATAAAAATTGTTGACAATTTTCTGTTTTACATCTGTCATAAATTTTTCTGCATTTGGTCATAAATCTATTTGTTGCATTTTATTTGTTTATTTAAAAATTCTTAAACACAAAACGAAGAAAGAGAGAAAAAAAAATCAAGTAGCGGGCGGCGTTAACCAAAAATACTTCTTCATAATTCACAACTGATTGATGTGACAATTTTTTAATTAATTTTGTTTAATTAGCAGATCTGTTTCGTTGCCTCTCGTGGGTAATACATCAAACAGTAAAATTAAGTATAAATGCAGAATGAACGAAAATGAGTTTATTCACTTGTCCATGGGTTTATTGTACGCTTATCATCAAAAGTTGTTCAGGTATTTGAACCTAACTACCACATAGCCACTCCCACAATATATAGTCTTCTAGTATGTTGAGGGTGTCATATCTCATCAGATTTTCCCACGACTTGTCAATCATACAAAATGTTTCTGTATGAGTGTGTGTACATACATACATATGTTTGTGTGTATAAACTAACTTATTTTGGCAATAATTTGAAAGCAAGAAAAGATAACTTGCTGATAAGCCAAGTTCACCGACTTTCGCTTTCTCTCTGTTATTTTTTTTTCTTTTTGGTATTCTCTATCTCTTTCATTGACTTCCTTCTTCGCACTCTTACTTCTCAGTGGCTCTCTTGACTTTATCATTACATTTCTTGAATTTGGTACTCCTGTTACTGCTTAATTGATAAGCTTTTAAAGGGGATCACTCTGTCTTTATTATCAATTAACTATCAAGGATCAGTGTAAACGATCAATTAAATAAATAGAATTATGTAACAATATTTAAACTTTAAGGTTAATCATCGTTGAAATGGAAAAGGGATCTTATTAAAACTCAAATTCATAACGATCTCAAGGCAGATCTTGCCTTGAAATATAACAAATAAATGAGCAATATTTTTGTATAGAAAATAATTATTTATTTTCTTGATGTAGAACTATAAAGAACAAGATTCTTAATAAGTATTAATATAATATTAACAGGCAGTAACTATTTAATTTCTATATTTTATAATTAACTAGTTTTAATTTTACAAATAACCAGTTTTAAATTTACTGTTGGGATTTTATCATTTGAGGATTGATGACACTTCTTTAGTTTTCTTAATGATCTTTCATACTGGACGCAAAGGTTGCCACTAGGTCGGTCATATTGCCTGAGGTTGCCACATTTTTTTAATAAAAATTAAATATATTATGGCATTAGTTCCGTAATATGACAAAAAATAATTATCAAAATTTCTTTTTGAATTACAAAACAAGTTCTTTGCTTCAATAGACATGAATCATCATTTTAAGTACGTAAATGTGATTAAAATCTTATATAAATTATTCAATTTTGAATTTGTAAAAGATAATAATCTATCTTATTATAATTAAACAACCAATTTTAAAAAGAGTTTTACAATTCTAGTTCTAGAAATGGCTTTTAACAAGGGCTTTCAAAAGTTCTATTCGTTTTGGTTCGTTTCAATCTGCCATGATGATTCAATTCGTAACACTGCACTTTGAAACGCATGAAAATAAAAAGTGATTTTGCAGCACTGGATTTTGTTGTTACTCGTTTAGCTTAGATCTGGGTGCTCCCAAGAGAGTAAGAAAATTTTAGGTTATGTTAAAAATAAATGAAAATTACACATTGCCGAACTCTTTAATAACAATATTAATGTTTATCCAATTTAAATACTCTGAAAAAATTTTATAAAAATCTATAATTAATAAAAATTTAATTATATGTTGTTCTGTAAAATAACTAATCTGAATCGAAACGAAGAAAAAAAACATGGGAAAGCATATGGTATTATGACCTGGACTACCAATTTTTACATGTACTTAACACTTTATCAACTTAAAAGTTAACTATCCTTAATTATAAAGACTTCAACTATTGTCTGATATGGTTTCTCAATGTTAAAAGTTGATTACAAGAGAACATTCTTGGTAATTCTTCTTCCTAGAGAACAAGTTTTCTTCAAAGTTTTCGCTTAGCAATAATGCAATAAAACGGAAAAAAAATAAATAAAAATTATGTTAAAAATGTACAATGCACATTACACACTTATGCCCCCAGCTTCCCCAACCGTCTCCTCGGCAGAGATTCAGCCACCCACCCAATTAGCTTTGGCTTCGTTTTTGTGCAGTAAATAAGCAAAATAAAAATTGTATTCTGCGCCATATTTTGTGGCCAACGCACATAAATAAGCTTTAGACCAGAAAACCAAAAAGAAAAAAAAAAGCAGTAGAGACCCGGCAAAAGATGCTGTTATTGTTGCTGTTGCTGTTCTTTTGGCCTGGCAGCAAGCCAAAAAACAAAGGCATGGCCAAATGTGCCATCAGGCTACTGGCTGCTGCTGCTGATGTTGGCTTCTCCGACTTGGCCAATTTGTTGTTGTGCCTTTTTGCTCGTTTTCTTTTTTATTTTGTGTGCTAGACTAATAAATAATTTTAATTGTATACTCTCTAGGCCCTCGATATTTGTTCTACTCTAGTTTTTACTCACTTATATAATATACATAATAAAATATAATAAAAAAAAAAGCAAAACTTGAAATTTCCATTGTTTTAAAAACGTGATCAACAGCAAATTGAGTTGCCTTTATGACTCTGCTCTAAGACTTATCAGCAATTGACTGAGCTAGGGTAATGGCACAATGGAAGTTGGTTGCCTTTTTGTTTTCTTTGAAAAGAAAAAGAAATTGTCGCCAATTTCTGGTCATGTTTGCCTTTTTTATGTAAACTTTGTCCACTGATAAGCCTCAAAAGCATTATATACATTGAGGCCTGACACTGACTCACAATGGTCTTGTGTGACTTGTGGTTTGACTTTTATGCTGTCATATATATGTATATATGTTAGTATATATACATACATACATATATGCTGGACAGAAGACGAAAGTCTTCTATATTCTATCCTTCATTCATTTCGATTTTTATTTCTTACTTGTTATATTTTATTTTATTTTTTTTTCTTATTTTATTTTTTGGCGTCTTGGTCACGTCTTGAAATGCACTTGGCTTTCTGTTGTTTGGTTGTTGCCTCATTTCACTTGCAGCAGTCTTTGTTGTTGTTGTTGTTGTTGGGGCGGCCCTCAATGCTCAGTGCTCGATATCTACATGAACACACCCACACACACACACACATGCACATACGAACAAACACACACACTTGTGTAGAGATAGTATAGCGGGGACAGAAACAGAGAGGAGACCATGTTTATAGGCGCGTCAATACTGGGCCAAGGTAGTTTTTATCTTTCTACTTGCTTTTTGTTCTTGTTGTTGCTGGTGCTTGTCTGTCAGTCTGGCAGCAGCAACAGAAGCTTTTTCTTTTTTTTTTTGTTGTTGTTTTCTGCCTTTTCTTGTTATTGTAATTGCAATCCTTGAACACACAGTTACACACGCACACACACACACACACTCATGCGTATGTATAGTGATTTGCTTGTTTTTCTTTCTCATTTCATTTTGCATTTATTTTTATTTATTTATTTAATTTACGTTTTTGGCTAAGAGTAAGAGCACGTTTTCCAATTTACCAACCCTTCTTTACCCCGCCATCCCCTGTTTTTCTCTATTAGTCACCAAAAATTGAAAACTTTTTTGTTTACAATTGGCTTACTAAGAATTTGCAATAAGGAAAAATGCCCACCAATAAAATCAAATTATCAAGTTTGCAATTTTCATGAATAAAGAAAACAATAATTGAAATTCTTGTATAGAAATTGAAGAAAATGGAGTATTATCAATTTATTTTTCATTTTCATGAAATCGATCCAATTTAGAATATTAGTTTATTTTTCTTTTTGACTAGTTTTTCTTTTAATAATTTCTAAAAGTCTTTGATTTAAGCCTCTTAACTTAAAGTAACAAAAAAACAGGTTAAATTGTCTTTCGTAACAATTTAATAATTTAATTTAATTCATTGAAAAAGTTTTTAAACTTTGTAGATTGTTTTTCTGAGATAAATATTGTATACTAATTAAGCAAACTTTGTTAGCCAAATTTCATTACAATTGAAGGTAGTAAAAGACAAAGGCTTATGTACTTTAGAATTTGGTAAATTTACAAATCAAATTAAAGGACTTAAGCTTATTCAATTGATTTCTTAGGAATTATATAATAAAAAGAAGGAGAAGGAATTTGCTTAATTGGAATTTCACTTTGTCATATTATCTTTATCCTTTACTTACTTAACAATATTTATTTATATTTATCTTAATCATAAAACTAATATACCAGTTTTAGTTCTCATTTAGTTTAAGACAAGTTTCTATAAGGATAAGCTTGTGTTTAACATTTGAAGAAAAGTAAGAGCCAGAAACTATATTAGCCAAAATTATATTCATTCCAAATGCTCGTTCTTAAGATAAACATATCAAATTTATTTTACTACAAACTCTAATTATACGATCTTTTTTAAAACCCTTCAAACTTAACAAAAAGTCTTAAGTAAACTTTACAATTTTCTTTCAATTTCCCGAAATCAAGGATTTCTCAATGTGTGTGACTAATTTCCCAGAAACGCTTTAAGTACATACGAATTGAATTCATTTTATTAGACACATTTGCTTTTTCTTAGATTTCGTTTTGTTTTTCAATTTTCCATTTAGCTTTTTTGTTTCCTTTATGCTTTTTGGAATTTCTTTTTCGCATTTATTTTGATGATGGTTGCAAAAATTTCCATTACTTGGTTTAACAATTGGCACAGCCAAGTCAAATGAATGCAATTGGCACCCTCCATACAAAACGCTCCTTCTGCCAATACACATTCTTTTTGCCCCACATTTTCTTTTCTTTTTACTTTGCTTTTCTTTCTTCTTCACTTGCTCTCTCTCTTTCTCTCTCTCATATTGTCTCTCTTATTCTCTTTGCCTCCACTGTCTGTTTTTATTCGATCAACCTTCCTTTCGTTCTTGCTCAAACAATGGCAAGCTGTCAATGCTATTGATTTGAGTGTGCGACTTATGTTTGCCATGTGAACGCCTTTTCAGCCTCAACCAATCTGCCACCAAGCTTACCACCTTACCACACCACTCCCTTTTACCCGTACCAGCAATCTCAATATCCTTTCTCCTGCCTTGTGTTGCAATCGATGTCTTTGTCTTCTCCCTATCTCTCTCTCTCTCTCCCTCTTTGCACTTTGAAGAAAAAATAGTAGGAAAAACTTTGTTTTCAAGCTTGTTTTACCTAAATTCTATTTGTGTTCATCTCCCTTACTTACTCACTGACTTCTTTCAGTTTTAGTTTTTTTTGTTTTAAAACAAAAAAATTTTAAATCTATGACTTTGTGTTGTTTTAGTTGGTTTAAGCCCGTCTATAAACAAGAACTTGACACTTACGCATAATCTATGGGCTTTGCCAGTGTCCATTTGTTCCCACAGGACTTTTGGTCTAGATTTATTGCCCTTTACCATCTCTGTATTAAAGTATGAATGTGTCTGTGTGTGTGTGTAAGCCTGTGTTTGTTTGCCCATTCAGTTTCATAATTGATGAACATTGTGACTCGAGATCATTCCTATATGAATAGCTTTATACTGTACTATATAGTGTATGTGAATGCATTTATGTCAATCACACTGATTCAATTAAATGAAGTGCACACAGAGGCTGAGTAAAACAGAAATCTTTGCATCAGCAATTGATGTATATACAACCTCAAAGCAATTTGTTGACTCAATCGATTCTCTTGCGCCAAGCAGTAGGCAACAGAAATTTAATTATATGTCTTTTAAAAGGCTTAGAAGATTGTCTAAGCAAAATGATACTATAGAAAATAAATAAAGAAACAAAAATAGGTTCCATGTCTGTTAGCAATTTTAGAAAATGGGTCAAGTTACAAAATTAAGGCCAATTTGAGAGACAAAAGCAAAAACAAAATATAGAAACAAAAATGAGCACAAAAAAGTAAAAATAATACAATCTCTTTTAATAAAATCTTATTCTAAAACTTTAAAAAAGTTAAATGTAAGACAGAACTGCATTCATTTATCGAAATCGTACTTATATAAATGAAATCCTTTCGCATCTTAAATGGAAATCATTGCTTTTCCTTCTTAAAAGTAATATTAAATAAAAAGCACATTGAAATGCTAATCCTAAATGGTTTAAGATGATTACAAATTACTTACATTTTTCAGAACGTTTATGAAACAAAACTTGATGGGCTTTGTCCTTGAAACATTTTAAAAGTATTTGTACTCAAATTTTACTTAGTTTTTTATACAATTCCATGATTTTTATAATTTGGTTATACACACAGGTAAACAATTTGTCTATTTGTAATTCCTTACCGAAAATCCTAGCTTAATAGTTAAGAAATTAAGCTGTTAAACTTGCTAAGTGGCCATAATAAATGAATGAAAGTTAACAATAATCCCTAAAAAAAAACTGTACACTTAACGT
Organism: Drosophila neocordata; assembly: GCA_018903615.1. Lineage (NCBI taxonomy): Eukaryota > Metazoa > Arthropoda > Insecta > Diptera > Drosophilidae > Drosophila > Drosophila neocordata. The sequence continues at coordinate 3,466,325 of JAEIGI010000010.1, read as the reverse complement.
TTACAATTACCTGACAAATGAATTTCAAGTAACTAAAAAGCCATAAAATAAACAAGAGAATAAGCAACAGGTTTTATAGACCAACACCAACTCAATAAGAAAATATTTACCAAAAGAATAATTTAAGTTGCTTTAATGGGTAAACAGTTTAGTTTTAAAGCTACTCTTTCATATTTAAATAAAATGTATTTTATTTGATCATTATTTATATTTTATATAAACATCCGTTGGCTCAAACATCAAGTAAAAGTCAAGTGTTTATATTATATGGCTATCTATATATCCGTTTTCTTTTATGCTTACGCTCAATTGTCATCAAAGTCATTGCAGCAGGTGTTAAGGCGTGAAAATAAAGCAATGCAAACGAATGAGCACTCGCATACACGCACACACGCAAACTTACACCAACCCACAAATACAGACATACACACACACACACACAATCATAAAGGATACAAATGGCGGCAAGGCAAGAAAAACGTGCCAAATGCCTTCAAGCAGGCAACTAAAAGTCACACAGATGCGTCATAAGCAACAGCAACAACAAAAATGAACAACAATTGAGCTGAAGCTGCTTTAACGATGCCAGACAAGGAAACAGTAATAGGAAAAATCTCTTTAGCTCTGTGTTTGTGTATGTGCGTGTTTCTGTGTGTTTGTGAATGATTGTCGACGCCTGATGATGACAAGTGTTGCGTGTTTTGAATATGCCACTGCCTTCTACTTATAATCTACAACACACACACCCACGCACACACACTCAATTATATTCTCAGCCAAATGACTAAGCAAAAAAACTGAGAAAAAAAAATTCTCAAGTTGCTTGTTGATTCCCATTGTTCAAGGTCCTTCAATTGATACTAACATGTGCTTAAGCATACTCTAATATTTTGTTGTTAATCTATTCTCTAAGTAAAATGCTAAGCCTTTGGAATGATTCTCTATTGCACATTAAAACGAGTAAGTCATCAATCATTTTAACCACCTCAAAACAGCTAAAAAAGAACCAAATAAATAAAAGGAAAACAAAGATGTTTCAGCCATATGTTGTTTGGCTCCTAAAAGGCTGCAGCAATTTCCTTGATTAGGCTGAATGTCTGAAGGAATTTTTTTCTTTCACTTTCTCTTTCGTTTCTCTCTTGTTTGGTTTCGTTTTTTTTTTCTTTTTCCTTTTACACTGCTGTATGTTATGGCCGGAACATAAAAACTAAACGCCAGCACACATACACACACACAGAGACAAATAATTGATACGGCACACACACACAAACACTTGTATATATACATATGCAGACAACCAACAAAATGCCCCACAGTTTTCAGCAGTTTTTCTCACCCTTAGCAAAGGTCTTTTGTATGTATTTTTCTCTACCAAAAAGGATATCTTAAATATTCTATACGCTTTGAGTAGCGGGTACTAGAATGTTTCTTGGAATAATTTTGATTTCAGTTAGGAAAGTTTATACATAAGAATTTAAAAAGATTTTCTGAAAACAATAATTGAGAATGTAAAATATAAAATTTCTTTTTATATTTACTTTTTCTACTTTTAAAAACATTTTTGCGATATTCCGTTCCGATATAAGAGTAAAACAGGATAATAGTTTAAAATTCTAGCTATAGTTTTACTGCAGGATCTAACTACCAGGCATGAAAATTTATTGCTGAAGATTTATAACGAAATTTCTTTTCTATTAGTGTATCTGAGATTTCGGATTGATTATGTTTGAATAAGTTTTTATATTGTTTCTCGACTGGGACCCCTAACTCAAGGTAACATTTCATGCCTTCATCTCACTAGAGTAGCGTAGCTTCGTTTCGTTTCGTTTCGGTTCGTTTCGTTTGGCACAGGTGTACATTGATATATGGTTTTGGTTTGGGTAAGGCCAAAGTCGTTTTAGGCTTAGGTCGTCTGATATATAGGGCCACGTGGCGCATACACACATAGCCATACATATATATATGTATGTATAGCCATGTCCTGTGTGCACATTTGAGTTTCTAATCAAGGTAATTTTATGTTTGCCAAGCTCGCTTAATGCCAAAATTACATTTTTAGTTGGTGTTGGTTATCCTCACATTTTGGCTGCCCTGCCAAATGGTTTTTGGCTTATGCCTGATAAATTCAAGCCAACTCTAGGCTTATCCCTAATGTATTTTTGTGTGAGTGCGAGCATGTGTCTGTGAGCTAATTAGGCTAGAATCGTGCAGCCAAAATGGCCACATTATTGTTAGTAGAGGTCACATTTTGGATGTTGTTTTGCCATTGACTTGTTGCCCCGTAAAGTCGGCTATGCAAAAGTGTTCAACCGTCTCTCTGACAACTCAATTTCAACTTGAAAACTTATATACAGACAAGCTTTCATCTATTCCCACACACAATCAATCAATCAATCAATCGTTCAATCGATCAATCTATCCATCCAACCATACATCCATATACATCTATCAATGGTTAGGTCAAAAGAGTTTGTCATTGGTGAAAAGCCTTTTAGCGACATGTACATGCACATCAATGTATGGGTATTGGTGTTATGTAAGTGTGTGAGTGTGTGTACACTTAATGCACCAATAGCCCAAACGATATCTGGGCCATTGGCATTAAGTGCTTGTAAATTTTGCATTTGATTTGACATGAAATGCACATGTTTGGTGGTTTTTTTATTTCTTTCTTTACATTTCCCTCAAAAGGGGATTATAGGAAAAACCAATAATACCCTGCAGAGTGATTTGTTAAAAGCATATCAAAAGTCTGATAACTGTCACCGCATTAACTTGTGAAAAAGGAAATGCTATTAAAATATAATATAAATTCATTTAATCATGTCAATTGTTTAATTTTGTTAAATTCAAATGTATATGGAAATATTTTTTTTAATGTTAAATTCTTTTATTGGTTTTGGCGGTGTTAAAATTTTATATTCAATTAAGCAATAAATCATGAAGCATTAATTTCTTTTGTATATAAACCTTTATAGGTTTTAAACAAATCAATTTCTGAGCTTAATTATTTAAGTACTTAATAAGTTAAATTAAGTCAAAGTTAAGTTCAAGGTTGTGTACTAATTATATAAATTAGAAACTGTCCTCTAAGTTAAAGCAATTCTTTTTTAAGTTACTCATTCTAACAACTTTCTAGCAATCATAATTTAAAAAGTAACACTTCAATGAATTTCGGAATATATTTACTTATTAAATTTTTTTTTTTTTTCTTTTCAATTGCAGATGACATGTTCAAAGTTCACATACGTCTCACTTAACATATCGGTAAGTGTCAAATTCAAATTTAAAAGCAAAGAAGGAAAATGAAAACATCAACAGAAAAACTCATTAAAAATAAATAAAAAGTTGAGGCAGGCATATAAAAAAGGAAGAAGAATGAAAGGGAATGTGACCCAAAGGCATAAATTATACAACTCAGTTGGCAAATGCAGAGACAGCAGAAGAGAGAGAAAACTGGGGCTAATCAAAAATACATACCAACACAGACACACACACACATAAATAGGGGAAAAAATTCATAGGGATTTGGTTTTTGCAAAACTTTTCTATAATATTTTGTTTGTTTTTTTTTTTTTGGTTTAAATTTGGCAAAAGTTAAAACTAATTGACAGGATTGAAAGAGACTTACTTTGCACATTAATCATACGCCATGTGTTCATAACTACACACATATACAAAATATATTTTAGGCAAAGCACAGACATGAAAATTTCATTTAATTTTAAGCTTGTTATGTCTCCCTCTTCCTGTATGTTCCTTTGTGTGTGTGTTTTTGTGTTGTGTCCTGTCTATCTGTTGTGGGGACAAACGCCCTTAAAGCTGTCATTAGTTGAAATCACATGTCAAGGGCAGAAAGAGACAGACAAAGCATATACAATGACCCAACATATACAACATTTATTTATATATATATAGATAGGTTTGCCTATGTGTCAGCTTTATCCACTCCCCCCTCCCTCTCTCGCTCTCTCTCTCTCTATCTCTAGTGCTCTTCCTCTTACTCTATTTTATGACAGTTCATTGATATGCATTTGAGTCACATCCGTTTTTTTGGCATGTGTGTGTGAACGAACCCTTTTCACGTAAAAGGATAACAAAGAAGTACGAAAAGCAAAACCAAAAATTCAATTAAGAACACAGCAAAGCGACACTAGGAAATCAGCTTATGAAAGACCTCAAAAAAAAACGACAAAAATAAAAAAGCCAATTTTCTCCATTTTCATCAAATGTTGTTTAAAGTTCACAAACTTCTTGTACAAGTTTAAGCAATGCAAAAATCTCATCAAATTTTCAATAGACACCTGAGTGTAAGCCAACAACAGCAACAACAATAACATTATACAACTTTTTAGATGGTTAAGAAAGGACTTCGGGTGTGTAGGCGAGGAGTAAGTAACAAAAGTTTTTGCATTGATATACATCTTCTTCTGTTAGGTCAGACAGTCAGACACTTAATCCTCACGTTTACACCTCAACGCACACAAAACAGATAACTCGAAATTTTTGGTCATGACCTAAAGGGAGAAGCCCCGCACCAAAGCAGCCATAAATTCGTGTATCTACTTAATAATTAACCGAATAGATAGCTTTGACTTCCAAGTAGTAAATGTAGAGTACGGCGACGAGAAGATAGCAGCAAAAGTGGGTGCTTGAAAAGTTTTTGGCTCTTGAAGCATCACCACAATGGTTTTATAGACAGCTCTATAACAATGTGGCAACTACAGAACAGTAAGAAGAAGCAGGAGAAAAGGATAATATGAAAATGCTTAAGTATATACCACCAATCAAATGTCAAAAGTACAAAAGGTGTCAGCTAAAGTGGTAAGGCTCTTAATACTACTGACAGAATTCTTATTTAATTACCCAAAAGTGAAGGAAAATCTTGATTTGCATTTGTTTTTGTATATTTAATCAGTAATAGATTACGACCATGATGTTTTCTTTCTTAGATAAGTTTCACTTTATGCTACTTTCAGCACATTTTTCTTACCTAACCCGTATTGCCTCGGTAGCCTGTTGGTATGCTATAGTTTTTGTTCTGTTAAGCAGAAATAAAAGGGAAAACTTAGCTGATTAGAAGACAAAATGCGACATAGCTTTAATTGCACTTGAACCCCGACCCTAAAACGATAACCTCAACTGACTAACCGAAGAACCATCTGAATGCCCGCCCAGCCGCATGACCGCTATGACCCCCCAACCCCCAGAAGGCAGTTCAAGTTAATTTGCTCAACGCTCTAGTTCAACGATGTTCCACTTGCTCATTAATTACAGCTTAGTCCAAGGCATTCCACAAGGAGCCGCATAGCTACCCCTAATGATTTACCTGCAGATGCTTGTTGTTGATGTTGTTGTTGTTGTTGTTGTTGTTGTTACTGGTTCTGGTTAATGTTGCTGTATGTTGTAGTTGTTGCTCCAATTGCTGTTGTAACTTTTTGCGCTTTATTATTTCTTGATTTCTTTTGGGAACCTTTTGCACCTTTTTTGCATTGTGAAGTCTGTGGCATCATCGTGTACTTTTTCCCTGTCCTTCTTCTTCTTTTGGTGGTTTTACCTTTTGCTGGTTTACCTTTCATTACGCTTCTCTACTTCATCTTTTCCGCTCATCTATTAATGCTTTGTAATCAAATACATGCAGCAACTTTTTTTCTATTGCCTATCTTTTCTTCTTTATTATTATGATTATATTCTTTCTTTCTTTTTTTCGTTTTTTTTTTTGTTGATTATTTTGAGTTTTCTTTTTTTTTTTTTTGGTTTTGCTATCTGATGACCGTTCACATTTTTTCCCCATTTTGTGGGCATGCCACGCCCTCTCATTGCGCATTTAATTAAGCAAATAGCAAGAGAAGCAACAGCAGCTGAGTTTCTAAGGGTTTTGTTGATAAGTTTTGCTCCTTTTTGTGGTCGCCGCGACTTGTTGCCCATTTTGCGGTCTTCCTTGTTGTCCTTTTTTTTTTATTATGCTTTAGTATTTCTATCAAAGAAAATACTTGTGGAAATTCATTTTGGTATCAAAAAAAACAAAAAAGGGAGAAAGTGAATAATTTAAAAATATTTACATTTCTCTTTAAATATTTTGAGACTCTTTAATATTTGGATTAATTGGTAGATTTTATGTGAAATTTTAAAGGAATTTTAAAATAATGAAAACAAATTACGATTTTTTGAGATATTTAAAGAAATATTTGTTTTAGTGATCGATTTTGAGATATTTTAGAAGAATTTAAAGATAACGAAAACAGTTCAAGATTTTTTTTTAAAAAAAGTTTAAGTTTTCCAATGCATTAAATTAAAGATAACTTTATTGACTAAGATCAATCTTAGTTAATTTCGAATTTGTTTTGAATTTTATTTTTGTGGTTTTACTAAGCAAAAATATTGTATAATTAATTATAATTATTGTTTTAAAGAATTTTAAAAAATGTGACCAAAAATTTTTCATTTCCAAAATGAAATCGTAGAAGTAACTTCTTTTTTTCTATAGAACAAGAGTAAAAAAATATAATCCAAAAATTTTAAAAATGGTTTTTTAATTTCTTTTTAAACAGTTATTTTCTTTTTTGAAAACAATTGGTTTTTCCATAAACAAAAATGCTTATAAATTTTTCTTAATTTTCATTTTAAAGTTTATTTTTAAAGAATATTTTCGCAACTTCATCACAATTTTTTGTATCCAAAAAACTTAACCCAAAGGAATTTTAAATTTCTTAGAACAAAATATTTTTGTTTTAATAAGGAACTTTTAAAATTTTACCTAGATAATGAAAACATCTGCCTCAGATTTAAAAAGTTATTTAAAATTAGTAGCTCAGTTATTTGGTGTATATGTGACGTCATCTATTAAGTTGTCAAATTTAACAAGTTATATCATTTTGAACATTATTTCATTGTACTCTTAGGTATTCATGACACTTAGATTTAGATATTTCTTTTGACAGTCTCTTGCCTTCGATTTTGGGTTTTTTCACCAAACAATTTTCATCATCTCTTTCCTTACAATTTCCCATTGATTTCTGTTTTGGCTCTGGTTCGCGTTGTGCTGTGCTTTACCTTCGTCAATTTGTGTCGTCTGTCGACTGTCGCCTTTCAACCTGCTGCCTGCCTGCCTGCACTCACTTTGCCAATTTGCAACTAAATTGCAAGGCTGTCATCGGTAAGAGTCGTGTGCAATCCAATGCAGTAGCAGTAGCAGCAGCAGCAGCAACACCAGCAGAAGCAAATAAACTGACTCACGTTCTTCCAACGAGTCAGCCAACAATTTAATAAGAAAAATATGTTTGTCGCGACGTGACAACTGGGACACGCTCTACACCCACACCCAAAGACTTACAAATGAGTGGCACATGCAGGGGGGGGCATAGAGGGAAGAGCTAAAGTGTGCCAAATAGAAGGAGAGAGAAAGAGGGGTTATTTCACTCTTAACCAAATGTCATGCCACAATGCGCAATGTAATTTAATTTTTATAAAATTGTAAAGCAATTAACTTATGGAGCAAGAGCAAAAGTGTATACGCAGAACGAGAGATGAGAAGATGTGCAACAATTAATAATGCATAAAGCTAGAGAAGAAAGAGCGAGAGAGAGAGAGAGTAAAGGAGAAAACTTAAGCCAAAATGTCAAGATTGCAACTACAACAAGGTCGCCCCTCTTCTCTCGGTAAAAGACAACTTAATTAACCTCGACCTTCTCCTCCTGCTGTTGCTGATGTTGCTATTGCTATTGCCATTACTGTTGTTGTTGTTGCTGACGCTGACGAGGCTGACGTCAGTCAGTCGTTTTTGCCATTGCCTTGTCGTTAAAAACAAGCCACGTTCAATGTCGCCGCCGCCAGTGGACATACACAGTCAGTGTCAAATATAGTGGGCAACTCTCCAGTTTTATGACTTTTAATATATATATATATATATATATACATTCCAGTTGACCGTCGGCTATGGCCACATTAAGACATCAATAATAAATAAATAAACAACAAATAATCGTAGTTAATAAATGTGCGTAAGCGTCTCGCATTGCGCATTGTCAATTTTGCGCATGCGCCCAGCCGGCTAAAATCGAAGCCCAAAAACCAAAAAAAAAAAAAAAAAAAAAACCATGGCAAAACCTGTTTAGCAGACTCTCTCACAATGTTGCATAGAGACACACACACACACATACAAGTGGCGTAGTGCAAGCGGCGGCTGCTGGTGCAGTTTCAAGAACCAGGTCAAGGTTGCATGTTGCATTGACGATCAACAGCAACAGCAGCAACAGAGCTTTCGCCTTGTTCGGGTTCGGTTTTTTTTTTTTTTTTTACATTGAAAGTCAAGTTCGCTTACACACACACACACGCACACATTTGCGCAAATACATATACATATTTGATTGACATTGAACAACGACAAATGCTGATAATGATCATGATCATGATCATGATTGTGTGAAGGAAAAACTGGCCATGTGGCTATGACTGGATCACTTTGTTCACACATGACATAATAAATAGAATAGAATAGAATAGAATAGATGCACTGGAAGATCTACTATTTTATACAGATTACTATATTATATACACATATAATCATATATCTACATATATATATGTATATATATATATATATATATATATATATATATATATATATATATATATTTATATATATATATATATATATATAATTTTGCAAATGGATACATAGTTTAGCATTTATCTCTTATTATTGTAAAGAATATTTATAAATTTATAAAAGTCTTTTTTCATAAATCTATTTATATATAATAAACTTTTTTAAAAACCCTGTAAAATTTTTTAAATTTTATCATTAATTGATGAACAATTTTTTTAAAAATTTAATTTACATATAATCCTTTTTTAAAAATTCTCACAAGTTATTAAATTATTTTTATTAATTTATTCAAAATTACTTAAAAAATTTACTACATAAAAAAATTCTTTTAACACTTTTTTCAATATACTTTTTAAAACTTCCTTAAAAATGTCTAAAAAATTTTTTAAACTTTTTACTTGTTATTAAAATAATTCTACTTAATTTTTTTTTTTTTTTAATTCTTTAAAAATGTTTTTTTTTAATTTTTAAAAAATTATTCATACAATTTTTATTTTATACAAATTTTTTTTTTTGTTTTTTTGTTAAAATGTTAAGACATTTTTATTAATTTATTAAAAATTATTCATACAATTTTACTAAAAAAAAATTTTATGTATTTTTATACGTATAATAACTGGTAAATAATTTTTCCAAAAATGTTGAAACATTATTTTTAATTTATTAAAAATGTTTTATAAAATTTTAATAAGTTTTCAAAGTATTTGATTTTTCAATTCGATTTCCAAATATAAAAAAATATATATTTATTTAAGTACAGCAAAATAAAACAATTGAAAATACTTTTATCAGCTTAAAATTTTAATTAGGTTACAATTTTTAAATCAAACTAACGAAATTATATTAAAATATTTATTGTAACATTTTCCTTATTGAATTCCCATTAAAGTTTATTCCTTTTATTGATTTTCATGGTGTACAATTAATAAAAATAAATGAATTAATTATTATCACCATTCTCAGAAGTTCTGCCTTTGCCTTTATGCTGCTGTATGCGAAAAATTTTATTTACGCTTTAAAGTAGCCAATTATATATATATATATATATAAAATTTATTTGATTTCAATGATGTAAAAAAAAGGCCCTCATCATAAATGAAAAACCATTTGCTATTAATTGCATATTAAAATCGGTGAGATGAAGGAACTACGAATTATATATACACTACATAAAAATTAATACAAAATCCATTAAGAAACTTTTATGGATTTTAATTTATTTTTAAACTTTATTAACAATTTAGTTAATAATGAATTATTTATAAATATATAAACTAATAAACATTTTTAACTTAATAGAGAGTTAAATTAATATTTATTTATATAAATTTTCTCTGAAGAAACAGATATTCCATCATTATATATATTTTATATAAAATTAGACTTATTCTCATTTCATTTCATGTGCATAAATTAGAGTTTAAATTAAAATTTTTAATTTAAAAAAAAAATCATAGTAATGTAAAATTTTTACTTGCTATTTAATATATTAACATAATTCAATTGATTGACAAAATAGTTAACAAAATAATTTATTTAGCATAGTTATGTATATTATATAATTTGCATGGCAATTATTTGACTTTTGTTTTTTCGCGTTCTGACACTAAAATTGAGAAACACTTTTATAACATAGTTATTAATAAATTGCATAATAAAATTGTTATGTCAAGTGCAGCTATGCTGGCATATAACCTTCTCATTTCTCTACCCCTCACCTCATTCCCTTTCTCTCTCTCTCTCTTTTGCTATCTCTCTCTTTCTTACTACCCCTTTGCTTATCTCTGATTAATGACTAGCCACGCACATAGCCGACCTTCCCTTTTATCCTTCTGCCTTCATATTAAGTTTGCTGTACAAGCAACTTGAGCTCAAGTTAAGCGAAAATGCTATTAATTTTCATAAGTAAATGAAAATTGATGTATGTATGTAGGTATATCCACACAGACGTGTATGTGTATAGGTGAGTGTGCGTGCAACCGAAAATTCCATTATTGGGCATATGTTGTTGGTTGTATTCAATTTCCTTTCATGATTCTTCATTCTCAAAGTGAAATGTTTTATGAAAAATCTCTGCAACATTTCAAAGAGTTTCTCAGAGTTTCACAAATAACGAAAGAAGAAAAAAAAAAATATTGTTGTCAGACTAATACTAAATATATATATAAGAATTCATATATACGTATATATGTATTTATATAGATGCACAGACATAGATAGGCAGTTGTTGCTGTTGCTGTGGGAGACCCTGAAAATTGCAGCAAATAGAAACAAAGAGAGAGAGAGAGAAGAGATAAAACGCATAGACAGTGAAACCGAGAGAAGGAGAGAGCGAGATAGCATTGAGCAACAACTTGGCAACCTCGTTGAGAACTCATCACTTGGTTTGTTGTTGTTGCTGTTGTTATTATTGTTTCAATTGCAACCGCAAATTCTATGCGGCAACTCAAATGACTCAAGAAGTTGATGTTGCCGCTGTTGCTGTTGCTTGTGTTGCCACTGATAAGGGACCTCGGCATCATTTTTTCTTGTTTTCTTCGCTCTCTGCTCAAGAATAAATTATGACAAACTGAACCACAAAAGTGGCTACGCTTCTATATACATAAATAGTATAAAGTGGTTCACTTTGTTCTCAACAATTGTCACAAGGCCAGAGAAGGAACAAAACACGCAATGTTTGCGTTTTGTTTTTTTTTGTTGATGATCTTGAACCGATTGGCCATATATATATATATATATATATATATTTATAGCCATGCCATGGCATTGACTATCATCAATAAATTAGAATTGTTCTCCTTTAGTTTTCAACCTTTGCGTATACGTAATAAACTTGAACTTGCAAATATTACTAATACGCAGCTTATGAAATGACCTTGCCTTTTGTTGCAACTAATTAGTGTCTGTATAAATACACACACATATACACACACAGACAGAACGGTTTTGTTTGATTATCAATTAGTTGTGTTTTTTTTTTTTTTTTTTGCAAAAGCGGACCTGACCTCAAGGGGAAAGATAACAAAAAAATGTTTCACAATGTACACAAATGATGAGGGGAAAGAGAGCGGCGGCTCTCTTACTCTAAGATTAAGTTTAAACATTTTTAATATTTACAACCAAGTTTAGCCCTGTACTTAAGAAGTAGAACTTTAAAGTAATTATTATAATAAGGTTTTAAAATATTTGAATAAGCTTTAGTAATAGACTGGCTTTAGCTTATTACTTACAATCTTAATGATTTCTTTTCCGATTTTCTTTGGCCAAAATAAAACAAGAAGAAAATAAAAAATAGTATAAGAAGAAAGTATGAAAAGGTTACTTTACAATCTAAGAAAGTACGAAAAGAACTCTTTACAGTCTGAGGTCTTGTCTTAAAATATGTTAGAGAAATAATCTTGGCTCTTATTATTAAAAGAGTTTTAGGCTTTGATGCAAAATTCTTAACAAAAAGCTCAAACTAATTTAAAAAAAAAAAAATTATTAAAAAAGAAAAAAGAAATATTCTTATCTCTATTTCCTACATATAAGCCCAGTAAAGTTTATTGCTTTAATCTAACAAGACAGATGAGTCTTTTCTATCTAATCTAAATTTCTCCAATTTTTTTCATAAAAAACCACATTTAACAACTTTCTTATGACTAGGTTAAAAGCTAAGCAAAATCTCTAAAATATTTGCTTTATAGTTTGACCTTTTAAATTTGCTGATAGTTGCCCCTTTTTTTTCTTGTTGTTGTTGTTGTTATTGCCTTAAATATTCTTTCATCCTCTAACCCAAGTATTTAATTATTTTTACTCTTTTCTCTTTTGTTTTTCAATTCATGCCAATGCATATTTTAACCTTCCCTCTAACCAAAATCCAAAGAGGCATAACTCAAGGACTGTCATTCCTTTCAGTTACACCTCCTCCCTTATCTCCTACTGCCACTGCCAGTGCCACATCGGTTTGTTTGTTTGTGCCAGGCACGTCCATTGAGGCGTTCATTCGCACGTTTTCACAGTATTCTCTCCTCTCTCTTTCCTCTCTTTCCTCTCTTTCTCTCTCTTTCTTAGTCTGTCTGCACATTAATCATAATTTCACGATTAGCGTAAGTTTTTTTTTTCCCATTTTCCTTCGTTTTTCTTCTTTTTTTTGTGTGTTGGTTTATTAAATATATTTCATCGTTGATGCCACGCGTCGATAGACAGGCACTGGCAATGTTGTCGTCTACATAAATTGCAAGTGAATGAAAAACTTCAGCAGCAGCAACAACAACAACAACAAGTAAAATGATTAACAAAAACAAAAACATTGTAAATTTATGTTATGGCTGGCAGCAAGTAAACAACAAATTTATGGCTTACTCTTAATTATGCAACACACAAATAGCAAGTGGCAAGTTTGAAGTGTACTTGCAGCAAAGTCAAATGACAAATTAAATATGCTAAAATAAAAATATTTAATAAAAAATTTAAAACGTAAAATAAAGGTACTATAATTGTAGATATATATATAGCAGTAGAGATATTTCCCCTTCTTCTCCCTAACGTTTTTGTAACTCAGTAAAAAGGCTTTAAAGTTTATATAGAACTTTGATCTTTTCCTTTTCTTGGTATCACTATAAGTATTCGATAAATTCATTTCCATTTCATTAGAAATTGTATTAAAAATTTGCTGAACTCCACTTCACTTCACTTCACTCCACACCACTCCAAACCAATCCTCTCCACTCTACTTCAGTCATACATTTATTCGATTCATTGGCCATGTCATAGGCTGACAGTGCCACGCCTCTTTTGCATAATTCAAATCGTAGCTTGAATGCTATCTACTGGTAATACAAACAAATCGCATATTTTAGCACTCGTTGGTTTTTACAGAAAGTCCTTGGCTAGGATTCGAAAGTCAGCTTATTAAATATTAAAGCAGTCACTGGAGACCGCTAAATCCTGTGGCTGTCAAGGCTGCTAAGCTTAACTCAACTCAACTCAACTCAAACTCAAAAGCTGTCACATATCCTGCTACCAGAGCAAGAAGAAAACCAAGGGAAAATAGAAAAAAGAAAGAAAGAATGAAAAAAAAAAAAAACGGAAATGTAGTAGAAAGAGCGGAAAACAAGAAGGGAAAGCTTAGCTGAGTTTGCTGTTGCTACTGCCACCTGCAACCGAATTCAATTTCTTTTGCTGTCCGCCGCTTGGTACTCCATTTGGTGGTAACTAAGTTGCAGGCAGGCAGCAGCTGAATGAAAAGAGAAAAGCCAAGTCAAAGAAAAAAAGAAAAAGAATGGAAAAAAAAGAACTACTAAAAGTATTATTATTGTTGCTTGCACCTTGAGGTGGTTTACTTTGTCACGGATATGTTTTCTTTAGACTTTCCCTTGTGAGGAGCACAAGACGAGTTGCCTTCATACATACGCATATTCTGCAATGTATGTGTGAATAGGTTGTCCTGCACATGTGTGAGACTATGTGTGTGTGTGTGTATGTTGAAACATGCCGGAAGTTAAATAAGAAATTTTATATGCTTTTATAACTGCTGCACGTGTTTACAAGGAGCCAAACCAAGCCAGGCTCCATATCCTAGCTGTTGCAACCAAAAAGCCAGAGAGAGAGAGCTCTCACAGTGTGTGTGTGTGCGTATGTGTGGCATGCTTGTGACTTTCCTTGCGGCAACTATGCTCGTTTGATGAAGTGGCGCTGCGGCTTTGACTACTACAGCTGCAACTTTCAAGTGAGTAAGTGAATGCTGCATGTTAGTTTTCAACCTTGTTTTCCAGCCTTGAAAATTAATCAAATTTCGGCATATAGGATCATAACAAGAAATGCATATAATCTAAGATAAAATGAAGAAAATTTTTGATGCATTAAATTTGGCTTAAAGCATACACACACTTAAATAAATATATAGTGTATATACAGATATATTTCTTATTAACATTCTTAAGCAAATTAATATTTAATCTGATTATTAGTTGAAATTGTTAAAGAAGAAGAAACATGATAAGCTATTAATAACAATATATCAATATCGGTTAATCAGTTTAAATGCTTCTTTTAAGGACACGTGAATATAATTCTTATATATTTTCAAAGAGTAAGGAAAATATATAATATATAAAAAGGCAAATAAAAAAATACCTAACAAGCATCCAACAATATTAATGAACTACTTGTTCCCCCTTCAGGTTTCGTTATATAGTAAATCCTTAAAATTATTTTATATCCTTGCTTTATTTATTGTAGTGCAATAAAAATTATAATTCCAATTTGCACAAATCAAAGAAAATAGAGAAAACTTTAGCTATTTTTCACAGATTTACAAAATGATTTGTCCATCGTTCCTTAAGCCTAATCTACCTTTAATCGAATTCACATAAATTATTAGATTATCCAGCCACACACACACATATATACAAACACACACACACACTATTTGGCATAAGAAAAAGAGCAAACATTTTAATGTGACATTTCCAGAGAGAAATGTAGAGTAAATGAGATAGAGAGACTGAGAGAGAGAGAGAGAGAGAGTGAGATATTTACCGCACTTAATTTGTTAACCAACCAGAAAACGAAAATCCACTTGGAAAAATAATGTGAAAATCAAGCGCTCTTAAGGCGTCTGGTTGAGTTGTACCAGGATTTTAAGGCATCAGAAAAGCAGCAGCAACAAGAGACCGTAAAAAAAAGGAGGTAGAAGAACTTGAATTTTCTGGTATCCTCTTTCAACGCAATCAACACAAATGCTACTTAAAAATTTATTTGTGACACGCACGAGACGCAAACTGAAAAAGGAGGAAGCAAAGCAAAAACTCTTGCCACACACACATACGCACACACAAACACTCATGTGTGTAGCAGACAAAAAAGGACAATCAACATTTTAACACTTTGGAGGCAACAAAAAAAAATGTATATATATATATAAAAGGGGAGAGATGAATGAGAAATAGCTGGAGTAGTGAAGAGAATGTAGCAAAGGATGAGCTGAAAAATGTGTTGCGGTCATGCATTTTTATGCCAAGCTTGGGAAAAAGGACAACGGGTCCCAGGGTTGAGGCTAGGGCCAGCATGAGCCAGCAGTGGCCAGGATATGGCCAGGAAGCAGGCGTCACTTGTCTGGGCGCCCATTTAAACCCGTTTGAGCCTGTCATTTGGGGCAGCTTTTTTCAGTCCCTGTCCCTGTCCCTGTCTTTGTCCCCTCCTCAGATGTATGATGTGATAGCCTGTGCTTAGCCACATGATATATGTATAAACTTGTATGTAAAGGCTTTTTTCTGGCTGCCATTGAAAAATTAATAAAATGTGGAAAATGAAAAATCTTATGACACTACCAAACAGGACCAGGAATGATACTCGTTGGCATGTCCATGTGACACGTGTCCTGCACAAATATTGACCATACAAGTGTATTCGCAGGAAGTTCAAGCGAGTCTCAAATCTTTTGAGCAACTTTTGTGTAAACTTTTCTAATCAAACACTTGGCTACCCGGCTTGAAAACTATCCTTGCCAAAAACAAAAAAAAAAATACACTCACACCCACACACACACATATGGAAAAAGCAAAGAAAAGTCTGCTTGTTTGTTTGCTTGTTGTTACGCTTTTGCCACTGCCACTGCTACTGCAGTTTCTCCCTTAGCCATGATATGGCATGGCTAAATGAAGCAGCTCAAATTCCCTCTCTCTATCTCGCTCACTGTGTGCAACACGCAAAAGTGTTGCTTGGCCAAAGGATATAGAAGGATTGCGGGCGTAATGAAGCCTCACAAATGCACACACTGGATCAAACACAACAACAAAAAACCAAAAAATAGAGAAAGAAAACAAGAACTAGTTACTTGGCAGTAATCAAAAATTGTTGTTCTAGTTGAGGTTACGAAAAACCAAACCAAAACTAAACTGCAATTTGCTTTTACACAAACTGAAACAGGAGATTATGATTCTATTGAAGCAATATCCAATTTTTATTGCATTTAAATTGCATTTTAATTGATGTATATAAATCGAGATTAAATTGCGTAGGTGACCCACAAATATACATAAGTATAGCAAAGCATAGACAAGATACTTTTATGCTTTTAAGTAACTAAAACAACTTTAATTCAATTTGTTTACTATAAAGTGAAGTAAATGGATATCAGTTATTTAAAAATTTACAAACACTTTGATTTTCTTTAGTAGAAAGTAGGAAAAAATTATTATTATAAAGGAATTTTACTAACAAATAAATTTCCGTAATTGGAAAATTTGAATTGACTGGTATATATTTCTTAAGTTTAGAACTTTGTTAGAACAACATATCTTCAGTCATCTAAGTTAAGGCTAAATACTTATATTGCTAGTCTTGGCATTTCATAACTCTGTTTTTCAGTTTATAGTTATTTGGATCAATTTACAGTAAGAATAGACTTCTTAGTCTTATATTCTTGTTAGTTTAGAATCTGAAAGATCGTAAAATCAGTTTCCAAATAAATATCTAAAAACTTTTTTAAAAAACTATTTCGCTATTTTGGCCATTTAGACACATTTTTTACTTTAAAACAAACAAATATTTACTCTAAAATATTTCCAATATTTTGTAAGAATACTTTTATTAAATTTTAGTCTTTTTTTTTAATTTCCAGTAATTTAAAAATTTTTTTTTAAATTTTTGAAACATTTTTCATTAATCCCATCTTATTTCTTCCTCTAATATTGAAAGTACTTGATTTAACAGCCTCAAAAGTATAATTTAACAGACTAATGTAAACTTCTTAACAGAGCTGCAATTTAAGAGAAAAGTTTTAGTTTCTCTTAACTTAAAGCTATTGTGCTAGGCTAACATAGTCTTGTAAATGTTAAGATTTAGTCTTACCATAAGAGGACCAACTAGGAGCAACAGCAACTGTAACAGCAGCATCAAAAACAGCAACAGCAGCAGCAGCATCCAACCACGGCGGCCACTTCTTCAGTTGTTGTTGGACCCCAAGAGCGTTGTGTTGTGTATAACGGCAAAAACATATTTTGTGGGCTTTAAATAAAATAACTGTAACAGAAAGAGAGAGAGAGGGAAACAGAGTAAGAGCAAAAGAAAACGACAACGACAGAGAGCGAGAGAGAAAGAAAACACAAGCAAGCGGCTTTAAACAAAAGGACGATGAGATTGCCGAAGGCATAATGCATTCCATGTGTATGTGTTAGTGTGTGTGCGTGTATGTGTGTGAATGAGTGTCGGTTGTATGTGTAGACTATGCGAATGCAGACAATGCAAACTCGAAGCATTAGCGGCGATGTCCTCGCTCGTCCTGGCTGTCTGTTAATTTGCATGCGGGCTGCAGATTGCTTCTGCTGTTGCTCCAACCAACATTCTCCATTCTCCTTGTGGTTGCCACTCTCAACACCTTTTAGCATCAGTTCCACCAAAAAAAAAATAACCCACACACACAAAAACCGCACAGATTTTTTTTCAAGTGTCGAACATGGCCAGAAGGAAGTAGGACCAAACCAACATATGTTTGCTTTTGTTATTTCGCGAATTTATGTATGTGTAAGGGGCAACATGTCGTATGTGTAATGTTTATGTATGAAACAAAAATTGTTATTCATAGACCACAAAAGGTGACAGCATATGCTAACATATGTTAATGTCCTTTCAATGTGGGGAAAGCCCCGAAAAGTACTTTACTTTCTAACCCACTAATTGCTCTCCCCCAACTTTTGGTCAACTTTTACAAGAATTTGCAAAAGAATGTCAAATACAAAAGAAAAAGTAAAATTTTTCAATTTTATCTATCTTCAGGGTGAGAAGTTTTTTGTTTTGCTTTTTTTTTTTTGTGGATGGGGCGTGTGTGTGCCTCAAGTATCTCTTAGACAAAGTTTCATTCTGTTGCTATTTCTCTTTTGTGAGATTTGCTCTACCAAAATGGATTTCTACGTGACAAATCTTTATTTAATTTCAAAAAATTCGAAATAAACTTTGACATTTTGTTGAGATTTATGTGAAAGGCAATATAAATAGGTTGCTCCACGCAATGATCTTTCGGGCGGTTAGACAGTAAACTGGGTTTTGGGTGTGGGGTATTTGTATGGGTGTTGGGCGGAGCTTGTTGGTTGAAAAGTGCCCAGACAGAGTTTGTTTTGGTGTTGGGTTGAAAAAGTTTTGACTGGCTGCCGTTTTAGTTTGTGTTTTATTTTGTTGTTCTTATTCTTCAAGTAATATATATAAGTAAATATTTTATGTTTTAGTTATTTTGCAGATTTCCTTTGTTTCTCTCTCTCTCCTAAATATATATATAATATTTTGTTTTTGTGGCAATTTTAAGTTCACCTAAAAAGTAAAGAAAGTTCAATTTGGTTTGTTGAATGTTGTTGCTGTTTTTCATTTAACTTTAAATTGAAGTCTTCCACATTTGAGACACATCAAAGATTCGTTGAATAGTTTTATGTTAAGGTTATCCTAGCAATACTTATTGTCAGGATATTATACAAAAATATTTAAGGAAGTAAATTTTAAGAAAATTGTTTTTGGAGTTTGCAGATTGTTTTAACTAGTTGAAACTAGTTGCTGATCTAGTTAATAAATTATTTTGATTGGTTATTAATAAAATGTTTTTCTACAGAGTCAATTTATTTTAGATTTCCTTTGAAATCCTTTTATAAGTAAACTATGAAGAATTTTATAAGATTTTTATATCAGTTGCCGAACCTTTTAAATTTAAAGATTGAAAATTTTAAGTTATTCACTTTTCTATCTGATTAAACTAAAATAAAAACGATACAAATTTTTAACATAGAAGGACACTTTAAAACTATAATAAATATAACAATTCTGAAGCATCATTAACTATTTACAAGAAAAAAATGTTAACTTAATTTAGTCATCACGTGCTGTTCAAGTGCATATTAAATATGTATTATTATTTTATAATGATTGGAACAACAATTCGCACTGCCATAAATATAAGCATAACAGAAGCAGAACCATTCAAATTAAAAACAAGAAGAAAAAACAGTAAGAAATACCCTTCAAAGTTTAAGTACTTGAAAATGTTTTTTGGCTTGGCTCATAAATAAATTGATGATGAAGTTAAACATTGTGTAAAGTAGCCAAAGAAATTACACAAACAATCATTAAATTGTTGTGCTGATGACTGAAAATGTTTTCTTTTCTTTCTTTCTTCCTTTTCGTTTTCGTTGTTAATGCAATTGCAGTGGCAGCACAATTTAATTGTTGCTGTTGTTGTTGCTATCAAGGGAATTATTTCCTTTTGGCTAATTTGGGGTTGAACATTTCTTGGACATTTCGGCGTAACTTTAAAATTTTAATTAAAATGCAAAAAGTCAACAAACGGAGCCAAAAATAATGCTTTTTTGCCTTAAAACCATCAATCAAGATCCAAAAAGAAACCAACATTTTGCCATAAAAAGGCATTTTACTGTCGTCTCATTATTATCAACTGTCTGAATTTGAGTAAAAAGAGACACAGAAAAAAAGGAAGAAAAACACAGAAAAAGGATAACCATAGAACAAAAAAAAACAGGATTCCCAGGACAACGCACTAAGCCCACAGCAAGATTAATTAAGTCCGCGTAGGCTTCTCAAACAACAAGCAACAACAACAAAACAACAACCTTAACAAAAGGCTTCTCGGCTTTTTCTTAGCATACTTTTTGGCATTGCGTGAGAAATTAAAATTTCAAAGCAAAACGTGTTGCGGCATAAGAAAATACAACCAAAGATGTGTGCGGGTGTTTATACGTGTTTGTGTCAGTGTGTGTGTGAGTTTTGGGGGTGTGTCTGCGGCAAGTATTTACTCAGCCAAGAAAAACATGAAAAACAAAAGCAAAAACAACAAAACTTAAGCAAAAACAAATAAGCAGGAAGCTAGCTTGCTTTTGCTTTTACTTTGCCTGCCTCATAATAAGCATATTTTGAAATGAGTCTAAAGCGGCGATGTCAACAATGCACACGGTGGTCCTCACGTCCAACATTCACACACAAACACACACACACACAAAAGCACTTATACACAATGAATGACCAGGGATGGCTACCAAATCTTGGAAATCCTTTTTCTTATCTTTTTGAATACATTTTTTTTTGGTAACAAACAATTCAATTCCTCATGAGATTTTCATGGCAAAACTAATGAGTTGGTTAAAGTTTATTAAATTTTTATTATTATTAAATTATTAAAAAAAAAATTTGGTTCTCACCAAAACTTTAATTCATCTATTAAAGGTATTATTTGATAAAAGTTTTGTATTATTTTTGATGTTAGTTTTACAATATATAGTAAATGTTAGACAGAAAAAGATGATTAGATACAGATATTAGATACAGTCTTAGCAGGATTACGAAATCCTGACTGATATTCTACTCTGACTGGCTTCTGTTTGTGATTAAAAAAAGTGTACTTAAGCGTAAACGCGATTTTTGTTATCCTCACATGTAGGAGCACCATCCCTGACATAAACAAACGCATACTTTAGACGCCTCCGTTAATGAGTTCCGCCTTGACGCTGATGAGGATGTTGGTACATATGTACATACATACATATGTATGTATGTATGTACTTGTACATGTGAATGTGTATGTGTGTTTGTTACCATGTATGTCTGAAGGATGTGGATGAGCTTGTTGCTCCAACAATAAACGTGTTGAATGTCAAGAATACATTTTAATGCACTATACATACAGATACATTTCTTTTATTCACTTACTTTTCTAATTGAATGTATTAGTTAAATGTGATAAATGTAAATCCTTCTTCAATTGCGGCCTTTAGTAAAATGACTATTTTAATTCAAATGGGAATTGGTTTTTGGGGTTTTTTGGTTTTAGTTGATGCTAATAAAAAGCGCTTAAAAGGCAAAATGACTGCATTTGATAAAAACGACACCCAAAGGATTTAAGATACTTTTGTAGAGAAGAGGATTTTTGTACTATATGTGTATGTGTGTCCTGTCAACATGTTGCTCACTCATGCACAAATTTACCCTAAAGAGGAGATTGACCTTCATTCTGGACCCAACTCCAATTAGCCTTAAAATGGATTTGTGTGTTACACACAGTGAAAGAGACACTGACAAAGAGAAGAGAGAGGGAAGAGTGAGTTACAGGGCAAACTACAATACATTTACCCTGGAGATTTGTGGCGCCTTCTTTTCATGTATTTTGCATCGTTTTTATTCTGCCTGTGCCCCCATATAACATCGGCATTTTATGCTTTCTGCTCTTCTTTAGTCTGCTTTCTCCTCCCTTGCTTTTCATTGTCAACTTTGTCGCGTTGACGACATTAAAAACGGCCAAAAAACATTTCATTTACAACCCGGCCCATATCCCATACCTACCCTTGTCCCCAGCTGCCATTTGGGGTGTTGATCATTGGAGTCACTGCTTTGGCTCTGACTATGGCTCCGACTCCTGCTTTAGCTTCTGCTCCTGGTTGTGCCCCTCTCCTTTTGTTGTTTGTATTTTGGCGTTTTTGTTGTTTTTGTTGCTTTTGTTAGCTGGGCATTAAGCGCTAAAATATTTATGAGTTTTTGCACATACACTGACAATACATGCGTAAATTCAAGCGTATATAAATGTATCTTTAATGATATGGGCCTAGTGCCAAAATCTGCATTTAAGACAGCTTAAATTCAACAGAATGGCATATTAACTTTTTCTTTTGCAAATTATTTAAAAACTCTTACAAAGTACTTCAAATTTTTTTTACTAAGATCTTTACAATATATCAAAGATCTAAATAAACTTTTACTGAATGTTTTTCATACATAGATTCATTCTAATTTACAACCATTTTATATAATTTATTTAAAGAGTAAATATAAGCAAATTTTTTAGGTATTTGAATATTTTTTTGTATTTAACTTATAAACTTAAAGTAATAAATGTTTAGTTCCTTTACGATTTAATGAAACATTTTATTTACTTCTTATACGTAGTATTTTGTCTAAATTATTACCTTAGCAACAATAGTAGATATTATCTATTTCTTAAGAAATTTCTAGAAATAGAAAAATCAATTTTCAATTGCTATAAAAGCATTTCATCAATTTTAAATTTCTTTTGTTTAAATTTTTAAGTACTTTGGTGGTAAAACTTAAAATTAAAATTAAAATATTTTTAAAGTGAAATTTAAGAATTTAAACAAATTTAAATACTACTGAAATACTTTTAGTATTTTCAAAACTTATTTTTTGTATGAAAATCAGTCAAAATAATTAAATATATCAAACAAAAGTATTTTCTTTACATATATTTAAAATTATATAAATACTCATTAAAGAACAAATCATTTTTGTAATATTTTGCTCATTTATTTTGTATAAACTTTTACTTTTCTGATCATTTAAAGCGACAAGTATTAAAAATATATATTAGCTAAATTAAATGGGTTCAAAATACTTAAAAATTGTCTGAAAATATACCAAAAGAAAAACGGTTTCAAAATATTCAAAATATTTCTTATTCCATTCTCTTTCAAGTTAACCACAAAAATTTTGCTTCTGAGGTTTGTTTTTTTCCTTTTGTTGCTTAAGAAATACATAAACGAATTTTATAAAAAAGATATTCACCTAGAATATCAAGTATGATCGTCATGCTGAACAAGAATTTATATAAACTTGCTTCTATCTCTCTCTTGTGCAAAGTGCTAATAAAAAGCATGATGCAACAGTGGTTTTTCGCCATTGCAAAGTGCTTAGTCATCAGTTGATATAAAAGAATGAACAAAGGAAAATATCATCACATTGTAATACTTTACTTTAATCTTAACTATTTAATTAAAATGTGAAATTTAAACAATTATTTCATTTTTTTCCTTTACAGTTAAACTGAACTAATAGGACCAGCCCAAACGTCAAAATATCATATCACACAGAGATCTAGTGTCACCAACATGGACCTACCTTCAATGGTGCAACGTTCTGGTGACACGCTTATTGTACGCAGTGTTGTTAGTGGCAATCAATTGTATATGGAGCCAGGTAGCAATAACAACAGCAACAATAGTAATAACAACAACAACAGTAACAGCAACAACTATAACACAAATAATCACAGTTCACCCACACAACAGACAAGTAATGCGGCATCAGTAAGTTCTTTGGCTGTGCAACAGCTGGAGAGATATCGTTTGCAGCAATTGTTGCAACAACAACAGCAACAGCAGCAACAACAACAAGCTGCTGCTGTAGCTGTTGCCAATAGTGTACAACAACAGCATCAACAGCAGCAGCAGCAACAACAGGCTTCTAGCTCAATAGATGCCAAAGAGGAAGGCTTGCCCCAGTGCAAGATCAAGCGCAATTATAGCTGTAACCATTGCGCCTATTTCACCCAGAATCCCCGCTATCATCTCACCCATTTGAGAGATGTGCATGGGGAGAAGATTGTGATTAATAAATGCAAACTTTGCCTTTATGCTTCGCGGCATTTCCAGAAGCTTGTGCGTCACATGAAAATGGTGCACGGCTGCACCGATGGCATTCCCAGTGGACATGGTCAGGCACGAGGGAAACGGGGTATGAGTCGTGAGGCGCGCAAACGACGTCTAGAAGAAAGCGTTGGCGTCATGGCAGATCAATCATCGAGTCTAGCCATTACAGTTCATGATGTGCCCACTCTGGAACAGGTGAAGCGAGAGTTGCAGTTACAAGAGCAAAAGTTGCAACGTGACATTGAAGCCTACAAACAGCGTCAGCGTGAAGAGCAACAACAGCGTGAACAACAACAGCAGCAACAACAACGTGACTTGGTCGTCTATGAACGCCAATTGCAGGTATTACGTGAACTGGAGGAACGTCAAAATCTGGCTGATCCGCCAACACCCTCGCCCAGCGGTTCAGCAACACCTCCCTCTCAAGGTGAAGAGCCACAGAATCGCCTGCTTAAATGCAGTGCTTGCGACTACACGACACTATACCGCACTCAGCTGCGTGCTCATGAGCTGGCCGAGCATGGTAAAACCAAGTTCTTCCGCTGCGATAAATGCAGCTATGTGACGCACATTAAGGCTCGTTTTAGCAAGCATGTGAAATACCATTCCATGCCCATGATTAAATGTGTAACCTGCGATTTTCGTACGCCATATAAATGGAATTTGGATAGGCACATGAAGAACCATGGTGGAGCTGGAGCCTTTAAATGTGCCGCTTGTGATTTCACGGCTGATATTAAACAATCGCTGACAGTCCATGAGATGAATCATCATGTACCACCAGTGGGTAATGCCGGTTCCATATGGCCCAAGCGACAGAATAAAGTGGGGGCCAGTGAAATGTGTGATGAATTCCTGAGTGATTCCGCTGAGCTAGAGGATCAGTATAACAACAACAATGTGGATGACGATCTGGACGATCCTGAGGGCTTGGACCTAATGGAAAGTGGTCCCGAAGATGTTCACTATGGTAAACGGAGCAAATATGATGATTATGAAGAGCCAACGGACTTGTCCCAAAAGGGTGGCTCATCAGATACCTCTAGTGTCGGGACCACCACACCACGAGCTCAAAGACCAGTCCCCAATCTCATACCAATTACCAAAAGTTCCAAGGAGTAAGTGTGCACATAAACCAACTATCTAACTTTGGAAATTCTAACTTTATATATATTTCTTTCTTTAATAGTGTTTTAAATCTCTCCAAGGATTCAAATGCCTCACGCAGTTCTCTAACAGAAATTGCCTCCATGTTCTTCAATGAGAAGCAAATCTCCGAAATGTTGGACAAATCTGATGTCGCCCAATTATCACCAGCTACCACCATAGCATCACATGCTTCGTCGCGCAGCCTTCTGACGAAAAAAGCATCCAGTTCTTTCCTGGACAAACTCAAGACAGGAGCTCAGCATGAAAATCTCGTTTGCCAGTGCGGTCATGTGGCCAAGTGCCTATCGGAGTCCATTATCCATGGCAAAACATGTCATGCCTCGGCCGTTATTATGGACGATGAAGCTGATGTTACGCTTCATGAGGACGATGCCGATGATCGGCTTGAAATCGATGAAGATGACGAAGATCATCATTCGCATTCGGCCCTCAATTTGAGTGTGACTGGATCGACGCGTTGCCAACATTGTCGCCATCGTTGCAAGTCCTCGACAGATTTAATAAATCATCTTACTCAATGCGTAGAAGCCATTCGCTGTGCCAATGAGATGTACGATTCCAATTCAGGTGAGAGCACCTGTGAAAGACGTTCACACGACACACAAGCCCTGCAACAGCAGGCGGCAGTCCAACAGCATCGTGTCTGCATCTGGAATAAGACAGC
The DNA here is from genome assembly GCA_018903615.1 of Drosophila neocordata. Classification (NCBI taxonomy): domain Eukaryota; kingdom Metazoa; phylum Arthropoda; class Insecta; order Diptera; family Drosophilidae; genus Drosophila; species Drosophila neocordata. The sequence continues at coordinate 3,440,473 of JAEIGI010000010.1, read as the reverse complement.
CAAGGATTTGGCAGCCGCAGCGGCTGCTGTCCAACAAGATAACAAAGCACATGTGAAATTAGCAAACAATCAACCGCAGTCAAGCAATGAGGAGAATAGCTACTATGGTGTGGAAACAGCACCTGGTTATGGCGAGGTAAGTCTTTTTAGCACCAAAAACCAGAATCAAATTAGAGAATTCAGCACTCTGCTAACTGATTGGTAGCATGAAAAACAAAATTATGTTAGATCTCCCAAGATCCCCTCATATATCCCTGCACCATGCACATGCGTCAAAATGAAATTTGACTCTCTCACGTCCGGCAGGTAACCAAAAAGATGACACCAGAAGAAGAGGCAGCTAATTCGTCACTGAAAAAGGTCTACAAGTGTCCCCACTGCAGTTTCTGGGCATCGACAGCATCTCGCTTCCATGTTCACATTGTGGGTCATTTGAATAAGAAGCCTTTTGAGTGCTCCCTATGCTCATATCGTTCCAATTGGCGCTGGGACATTACCAAGCATATTCGCCTGAAGACTATACGCGATCCTTCCCATAAGACAGCCAAAGTTCTAATGAACGACGAGACCGGTCGACGCAATTACACCAAGTACAACAAGTATATAACCTTGATGAAAGTTACCGAAGAGGATGGTGATCCCAAATTGATGAAATCTGGTGAGATGACACCCAACCAGGTGGCATCGCTGGCATTCTTGAAAGACTACACTAAGGTGGGTAATTCTGTGGCTCAACAGGATATAACCCTGGAGCCAGTTTTGCCAAACAAACCAAATGCTTTAGATGATGCCCATTTGGCGGATAATTTGATACGAATTCCATTGCTGACTACCATGATGAATGCAGTCATGATGAACCAACAGCAACAGCAGAAGGAGCAACTGCAGCAAGAGCACCATCATCAGTCGGCCATGATCACACCCTCAGTAACCATATCCCCAGTAAAGCGATCAAATACGGTAGCATCCAACAAGCCCACTGATGACCTAATCACTGAGGTACATCAAGAGGGCAGCGAGAAGAAGACCTTCTACAGATGCCGCAAATGTAACTTTAGGTATGTTCGATATATTTCTAAAGTCTCTTCTTTTTTGGAATATTTACGACTCTTTTTATATTCTTTAGACATCACAATCGAGATGCAGTGCTGGCACATGTCAAGATTCACTATCAAGAGGCCAGTTTTCCAAAATCTTCATCAGCTGGTGGTAGTAGTACTTCACCCCTTCAAGTCTCAGTGGGCTCCAATCCCCAACTCTATATGAATAAAGTATTTGCCGCTATGTGCCTATCGCAGCCATCGCCTCCAACGAACGGCAATTCCATGGGCAATGGCCAGCAACAACATTCCCTTATCTCGGCTGGCCTATTACAACGGGCGATACAGGAGGCTCAACAATCGCCAACGCCGAATGCCAGCGCTCTTAGTGGCCTAGCTCTTGCGCTAGCCGGAGGCACCAAGTCGTCAACCAAAGCCAGTGCCGCTTCCATTTTAGAGCATGGTGAGCAGAAAGCGAGTCAAAATGAGGCAAGTGCCGACAGTCTGACGTCGCCTACCACCACCACGACCACTACCACTACTGGGGGTAGATCCTTGCAGGATCTACTCACATCACCACGAACTAGACAGGGTCTTCCATATGCACAGGGTGCTGGTGCTGCAACGGCCAATGGCGGCAGTCAAACTAATCATAATGCTAACAGTAATTTGGTTGTGGATATGGGTAGCATTTACCGGCAGGATGCGTTTACCCAAAAGCAGTCAACGAGCGTCGTCGCATCATCCTCAAGCACACCACCCACCACAACCACGAATTCATCGCCTATGCCAGTAACTACCACTCCTACTCCTTTATCTAATTCTAATTCTTTTCCAACTGGTGCAAAGTCCTTGGCTCATAATTTGGGTAACAACTGCTCATCCATCAACCACACCGACACTCATCTACCAAAACCAAAACCACCACCATCACAACCACAACATACCCAACTCATTGCCGGTGATGGTTTCTATACGGCATCAATTGGTGTCAATACGCATACTAATCCCAAAACCATCCAGCCAGCGTCCTTTTCCACATCTTCGTCGTCGTCGTCGTCGTCTTCAGCGTCGTCGCCGGCGTCGTCATCATCAGCATCGCAGGCATCTGCTGCCTCCTCGCCACACTCTTCGTCATCGTATGCGGCTGTGCCAACGCAGGGTTTGCAGGCAACCCGCTTCCATAGTCCAGGTAGTCCCAGTCTATTAACGATGAACGATAGCGATCGACGTGATCCATCGCCCTATCGTTGTGGCCACTGTCATCAAGTATCGAATTGGAAGCATGTGATCCAGGTATTTGTTTAAATGCATTTTGAAAAGTTTCTGTGTTTTGTCCCCAATCAAAAAAAAACAAACGAAATTTTTTAAAGTAAACCCGAAACGAGCCCTCAAAAGAAATACTAAGAAAAATGCATCAAAAAGTAAGGAAAGTAAAAGAGTTTAGCTTGGAGTAAGAAAAGGATTTAGTTCCAATAAAAATTGGATCTATTCTTAGGAAAGAAGAGAATTTAGGGTAGAATTATTTTTCTTATAGGGTATAACCACTTTGACTTCTTAAAAAATAAAAAAAAAAACAGTTTTTCTTCTTTATAATTTTTTCAGTTTTTTTTTTCGTATTTTTTTCTTAATTTTATTTTTATTTAAAGTATTTTTCTGTTGTTTGTAAGCAGCATATTAGAAGAACTTAAAAGGGAATTCCTATTAGATAATTTATTTTAAAACCCATAAATTCTCGAAACTTTTTAAGCCTTGATTAGTCTGTGTCATTAACTAGTTATCCAGTGTCCGTCCTGTTGAAAGTTTAATGTTTTCTATCCCAATCATAGCCACACAAAAAATACAGACACTTGTATTCCCATGTACCCGATCAGAAACATCATCTTTTCTATGTATTTAGTCCCTACGCTGCGCTGGTAAATATTTTTGTTTCTTAATTTTTTTATAATTCCTACTGTTTTTTTTTTGTTATGTTTAATGTGTGGTGTCTGGTCTTGCTTATTTATGTCATTTTTTACATCTTTACCGTTTAGATTATAAGAAAATCATTTGGTGAAAGTATTTCTTTATAATTTGCTTGCTATTTGTCAATCTTAAACAAAATCCTTTTTAAAAATATCATTTTACCACGAAAGCTAACCTCTTCCCTAAAGAGAAAAACCCCAAAAAAAAAGGGGGAAGAGAACCATTTACGGTGCGGGTATTTTCGATGGGGCTAAACTCATATATATCCACACACATATACACACATACACAATTACATAGCACACATATACATAAATACATACATAATACTAAAACAATTCACTTAAAATCAAATATTAACCATTAGCCTTATTTTTCTTTCCTTTCTTATTCACAGCGGCATTGTCGCTTAAAGCATTCCGGGGATATACGGATCGAGACCCTTGAACGTAGTGCCAATGCCGCTACTAAAGCACCACCCATTTATCGTCCATTGGGTGCCGGTGCCAGCAATGAGTCCCAATCCCACATCACCAACAATCACAGCAGCAACAATAGCAAGTCCAACAATCACAATAATCCAAATAATGTCCAACTGTTGATGAACAAACAACTGGAGCAATTACTTCATTCCCCACTCTCGGCTAACGCGGCAGCCGCTGTGAATGCCGCTAATACACCACAGGATCTGCAAACTGTGGCCGCCATTTGGGCTGCCGCCTGCAAAGCTGCCGTATCCAATGGCAATGCGGAGGAGTTACTACAACTACAGCAGAATGATCAAATTGAAATAACTCGATTGGGACCCAGTCAGGATCAAAGTAACTCCAACACCAAGAGCAAACAGCAAAAGTGTCCAGTTTGCCCTTACATATCGGAAAGTAAGTCCCAAATGAATTATCATGTATCTCTGCATAAGCCCACCCAGTATGAGTGCCAGCTGTGCACATTTGTTTGTGCCAAGAAGCAACATTTGAGCAGCCACATGAGAACTGTGCACCAACAGCAACTTGGTAGCGGAACTGGATCTGGCGTTGCCTCCGCCTCTGCTTCATCATTAGGTCTGGACTTCAGTGTGGCCTTGCAGTTGGCAGCGGCTCAGCATTTGCCTTCTACTTCCACGCCGCTGTCAATTGACCTAAGTCAACTTCAAGTGGATCCCACTACAGAGGCTCCCGTGCCCCAACAACAAGAATTGCCACCTGAATATCAATACAAATTGATTAGCTACTGTCCAAGGTGCCCGGCTCGGTTTGCCCAAAAGCACAATGATGAGCGAAACATTAAGCTTGAGTTGGAACAACATTTAGCTGCCCATGAGCCTAGCGATCAGGATGGCGATGAGATATATGTCTGCTCTTATTGTGAGTATCGTGCGGTGGCAGAAACACTTCTGCAATTGCATCGCGCTGTTCATATGTCGCACTATCAGGAGAAGTGCCAGCAACTTTATAAGAATTGTAAAGAGGATTTGGAGTATCCGGCACCCAAATTATTGCAGATTACTGCAGCCGAAACCATTTGGGTGGTGGATAATGAATTGGGTGCCCAACTTCAGCGGCATAATTCTGGAGTTGCCTCGTCTTCTTCATCTTCGTCTCCGTCCAGTACAGCAGCGGCGGCTGGCAATAGTTTTGATGGCCAGAATTCACTTCTTAAAAAGCAGTTGGAGTCGGGAGGTGGTGGTGGTGCCATGGTACGTGACTCTACACCACCAAAAGCCCAAGAAGCCGAGGAAGATGAGGAGCGTCACAGTAGTTCGACCCCGTCAACATCGGCCTCGGTGGCTACAAGTGATTTAGCTGCAGATGGCAGCAGTGAAGCCGGCTCAATAGATATGCCTCAATCGGCAGTGGCGCCTGAACGTTGTCTCCATTGTCCCTTTGAGACGCAACAGCATGACGAACTGCAGCAACATTTGCAGAAGCATGCCTGTGTGAATCCTCCTCCACCCGGTGCCCAACAGTGTGCCCACTGCGACTATAGTTCAACTGAAGATACAGAAATCGAGGAGCATACAGCGGTCCATTTCAATGCCAGCGAGAAATTAAAATCCGTTGAATTCTACACGTGCTATGACCAATTGGAAATCAGTGTAGAACGAGAACCGGATGAAATAAACAATCCCGAAAGTAAAACAGATATGGTTGAGATTGAGGAGCATAACAATAATCAGCAGAATGTGATCAATGCCAATCATGTCGATCATATGGAAGTGGAGGAAACCGCCACAGAAGATTCCACACCAACTCTTCCAGCACCCAAAAAGCCATGCACTAAGCTGATACTCTACAAGAATGATGGAGAACTAAGTGTAAAACCTTCACCGGAGCCGGAGCCAGAGCCAGAGCAGGAAGAACCACAGCGGGCGGAGAATATAAGTGATCGGCTGCGTCGCCGTATACTTAGAGGTAACGTCGGTACAGAAGCTCCAATACCAGCGGCCACAGCAGATACCGAGGCCAACAAAATGATACTGGTCAATGCCAAAACAGGCAAAGTCATTTCCAGAAAATAGACCAATTTCTAATATTTTTTAGAAAACTATAGTCAAACATTTTGTTTTTAAAATTTTTTTTCCCTCCGGTTTATTAAAAAAATATTTCCTTATATTATGGATTTTCATAATTTTCAGAATATTTTAATTCGAAAATTTTAAAATGGAATACATATCGAAATCAAATTGATTTGGTTTTTTTTTTAATATTTTTCTAAAATTCCATCATAAGAGGAAATATTTTTGGTCTATTATTTTGTTGTTAATTTTTTATTTTTTTTTTGTGGGTTTTTGTAGGAGTTTGTCAGGTTATTTGTTTTTAAGCACCAAAGGGTAACCTACCCTCTTTGCCTTCCCCTTCCAACAATTGTTTTATATTGTCACTAACACACACACACACAGCCACACACACATAAAGTTGGACAATGTTCCTGCACTTGAAACTTGGTTTAGTTTTAAGTTTTCTATAGATTTAAGAGCTTCAAAAAAAGAAAAGAAAACAAAAAACATTTTCGAATACTTTAAATATATATATAGATACATACGTATATATAAATTTTAAACGGTGCAAAAAGAATGTAACTTAATTTAAATTGTAATGTAAATTATACATAAATTAATATAAATCTTAAAATATTGGCTAGAAAAACTAACCTCAAGCAAAAAAGAATGTAAAAAAATAGGTAACAAGAGAGCAACAAGATTCAAAAGCGTTTCAAAGAAATCTACAACAACAACAAACACAAAAATAAGAAAAGAAAATGTAACGGAAAGAAAATTCAAAATTTAAACAAATTGTTTTTCTGTTTTTCTTGAATGGGAACTGTGATTATTCATAATTGTAAACAAAAAAAATATATATAAAAAAGAAATAATTATAAAAATCGTATATCATGCAATGAATATGGTACTATATACATACTATATGATAAATCTAAACAAATTAAATGCAAACAAATTAAAAAAGTGAAAAAATGAAAAAAACAAATGTCTATGAAGAATAATTTGCAATATTTGCATTATAATTTTTTTCATTTTGGTTTTTGTACAACTGCACACACACCGTTATATTTAAATTACCTTGTAGTTTAATTTAGGTAATATTACATATTATACGTATTTTAGTTTTAGACACATAAAAAAATAACGGTTTTCTTTTGTTCGATTTTTTTGTTTTTTGTTTCATTTAAAGATTTTTACAAATTATTATCATAATCTTTAAGCAAACGAAAAGAATACACATGTGGAATAGCGGGGCCATATATTAAATAGTTAAAACAATAAAAACAAACAAAAAAGAGTAAAACAAGTAAAGAGTATACAGAAAACTAAATTGAATCTTACACAGCAACCGCCTTTGATACGCATATATATATATATATATATATATATATATATATATATATATATATATATATATATACATTTATATATATATATTTATATCTATATCTATACATGTAATACAAATAGTTCTTTAAATCAAAAACTTGAAATAGTGTATATAACTTAGTTTTGTTTACTACGCACAGACACACATACACAGATTTATGGCATAAAATTAAAAATAAAAAAACAGAGAAAATGTACAAAAAAACAATTGTTAATAAAAAATAAAAAAAATTAAAATGTATTTTATTTCACCTAAATAACCGGAAATTGTTGCGATTGCAAAAAACATTTATGTTTCCTTATCTAATATAAGTAAAGCTACACTCTTATAATTATTTCAGTATTGTAGTTCCACTGTGAAAAATCCGTTGACATTATAAATATTATTTTCAAAATATAGTCTACTTCTTACATGACATTATCTACGCCATTTAGTTGACTGACTGAAAATTTTCTATCTGGCCACACTAAACAAATCTGTTTAAATTTGGTGCTTGTATGTTCTGCCGCTTTCGAACACTGTATCACTCACTAAACAACACTAACTCAGTGTGGAGAGTATTTTTCAGTGTTTTCGACAAAAACAAATTAGTTTTTATAAAATATAGATAAAAGAAAAGCTACGAATTACACCCGCAGGCCACCACACACGCATGGATACTAAGTCCAATGATGATTCAGGTGGTAGTGATTCGCTGGACAAATCCATGCAAATCAAATGTGTGATGGTGGAGACGGAACGAGAACAGCAGCAACAACAAAAGACTGAAGCAGCGACCAGCGCAGCGACAGCGGGAGAAAAGCAAAGAAATAGTAATGACACCTCCACAGCCGCTGTCAATTCCAATGCCACATCCACCTCTACCACAACCTGCTCTGCCTTTGAAACAAAAGTGAAACTTATTTCCCAGAACCTTAAAGAAACAACACTGGCCGAGGTCGAAGCTGAGGCGGACGTGGATGCCAGTGCTGGTGGTGATACAAATAGTAGTATCGAGGAGTCTTCATCGACTACCACCATTTCAACCTCATCCGCCTCCGCCTCTGAAACTCGATTAAATAAAAAAGTGCGTTTTCATCCTGATGTCAAGGAGAATGATGGTGGCAATCGAGTAAAGAAGAAGAAAAGTCGCGCCAGCCAGACAGCAGAAAATGAAGCAACCATCGACGATGATACCCCTTATCCTGTTACCAACAATAACAACAACTTAAGCTGTGATGGCATGGATTTCGATGAATACGAAGAAGATGATGATGATGAGGAAGAAACGGAAGGAGAGGAGCAGGACACAAACAACGAAGAAAAGGAAGAGGAATTCGATATGGCTAAGACCATAGCAGAAGCGGAGGATTATCTAAAACAACACCCACTAACGTTTGTACGTCCCGTTGAACAGAATGGCGAACGAATACGAGATGGTCTTCTGAATGTTGAAGATGTACCTCAGATGATAGTCGACGAGGAAGAGTCTGTCGAATATACTGATGGAGATTACTATGGACACATTAAGCCAGAAAATGGTATTGAACGGATCTTGGGCAAGGAGACCAAGGCGGGCAAAGTAAATAAAATATAATTTAGCTTACTTTCTTAGATTAATAATAACTTTCTTTTTTTAGGTGGAATTCTTATTGCGATATGAAAATCAGGGCGGACTCTTTTGGGAATCCGAAGAGTTCATTCGTCGCATGTGTCCCACCCTGCTAAAAGCCTATGAAAAGAATAGGGAGAGACGACAACAGCGTTTGGTAAGTTGATTTTACTTTACTTTTGATTGCTTGTTCCAAATCCTGATTTTTTTCCTTTATTTCGAGCTTAGATGCATCATGTGGCCAAACGTCAGAGTTTGCGACAGAGATATACGGATTTTTAGTGGACAGAGCTGCTTTTTTAGGTTTATAGATTATCTTTCCAATTTAGGTTCCATGTAATTGTAACATTTTTGTAATATGAAGTAAATTATATTCTTTTGTTGAACAAAAGTCCATCCCATTTATTTAGCTTGTTGTGTTTGTGCTTTCAGCCAGGGATGGCACCTGTTTCATTTTGCGAACTAGTTCTTGCAGCGTGAATCGTTTAAGAGAGCCACATTTTAAAGTTGGTAAATTTGTAAATGTGTTTGGTGTGTAAAAACTTCACCCTTAATTAACCATAAGACAATGTATTTCAGCGAGTGGTGAATCTATGGTAATATTTGAGGTGATTATACAACAAAAGGTAATTATTTCACTTGATCCGACTTTAAATTATGTCGAGTGATATTATAAACCAAGTCTTTATCTGAGATGTCATATTTCTAATAATAATGCACGACATTTTACATAAAATCAATTTGCTTCTACGATCACTGACTTGAACAACCCTAATTTTAAACTAGTTCTCTTATTGTCTCACAGCCCTGGTTTTGAGTCAGTTCTAGTTCGAGAGTTCGACGGACGCGAGAGAAAAAGATACGCAGGAAAAGTCAAAACTAAAATTTATTAACGTTAACAATTCTCCGAAGCAGGCGGGTCTAGCAGCAACATACACAAACTAAAATTGTGGTATAAAATTACAACAACATAAAATTGTAGTTAAAGTTAACGTAACGGTAATTGCCCCCTCAAATAAGCAGAACAAAAGAGAAATTTTTTTTTCATTTTTTCTTTTTGCGTGTCACTGTGACTCTCCCCCGGTATCCACTACCCTCCCCCCACTGCTGAAAACGAAACGTTACCGTAGATTTAAATATTAAGAAAAAAGTGAAATAGACTTTGAAATTGGAATTTTGAATCGGAATAAGAAAGAAAGGTGAGTTCCAATATTTATTGAGTTTAACTGTTGTTGCTTTTGCTGTGTCTGTCTGTATTTTTGTTATTGAATTTAGTTTGCCATTCAGTAGTAGATAAGAGACCAGAATGCAATTAGAGTTGATGGAAATTGTTTATATTTGGTTAAAGATATCTGGTTTATGATTATATAAGAACATTTAACTATCCCCAGCCCTCTGTCCCATTGAGAGCTATGGGTCTAAAAATAGCTGCTGCTGCGGTTTTGGGTCCGTTTTTTTATGGGTTTGTCATAGGTCAGTCCCAAAGATGCAGCAGTAGTAGCAGTAGCTCCTTAGTACGTCGTAGTTAACAAAGACAAAACAGAAAAACAAATTCATCATCATCTGAACTTGGCCATTGGCATTGTCTTTTGCTTTTATATCTATCTCATTCTCCGTCTGTCGTTTTCTTTTCCTTTTTTTGTTTAGTTCATTCACCCAAAGTAGGAGAAGAAATAAATAATAAACTACGCCACAAGCAACAAATTGCGCATCTGTTGAAAATGCCGGAAGAGGAGCCAACACAAAAACCAAGAGATGAGGAAGATCGAAATCAGGAACAAGATCAAGAGCAGGATCAAGAACCCCAGCAACAGCAACTAACAATAAAAAAAGCCGAAGAATCTCCCCAGCTCCAGCAGGCAGAAGATTTATCCATAGTCACAGAATTAACGGCAGAGGAAGTAAGCAAAGCTGTAACTGAAAATGTAAAAAATTGAAATAAACCATAATCTTTTGCAGATACGAGCCCGTCGCTTGCGCACTCTTGCAGCCAGAAGTAGTCTCCAGAATGTGGGCCCTGTACCAGTAAAAGAGTTGGAAAACAAACAGTCTACTCAGGCCATAAATGTGCCAGAATTGCATAGAAAAGATGGCAGCGAAATGGATGTGGAAATGAAATCCATAGCCTCGACGCCAATACAAGATGTGGAAATGTCCTCAACACCAGCTCAAGCAGAGTCACCGACAGCTGAAACAGCTCCATCAATATCACCGCCAAGTGAGCCCAGCAAGCGCTCTGTTGTTAGCTCCTCTCAAAGCCAGACCAAACTTGGCAAATCTTTGGATGAGCAGAATGAACAAATACTTTCAGAGCTCTTAAATGTCACTTGGAATGAATTCGGCTCAGGCTCTATTATATGTGTCCAAACGGCCAGTTTTCTTGAGCAACATCCTAACTTTCGTTTTAATTTTGATGTAATTGTATCCAATGTTTTAATGGAAACAGTTTTAAAGATCTACAATGATGAATTGGAGGAGGGCCAGGGCAGTCGTATAGCATCCAGCGATGAGAAAGAGTTTTCTTCTGCAAAAAAGATTAAATCGGATGATACAGAAGTACAAGAAATTCTAGCCAATGTCGAGAGCGAAGCATTGCCATCGGAGGCAGGAGCAACTGGGACGGTCGCGGGATCAACTTCAGCTCCAGCACCAAGTTCAGAATGCTTAGCTCCATCTGTACTAAATATAGTGACAACCACAAAGCATAATGTCATGTTATATTTAATCAAATGCTATCAAAATTATCAAAATGATTTATCCAATTATCCACCGACTCCTGCCTCCATTCTGCCGCTGGCCTTTAATCAAATTATGCGTATGATGGTTTTGGTCTTAACAGATCGTCTGCATCCGAATCTCTATTACGCAATGGATCAATCTACGTTGCTGGAGCTAATGTATATGGATAAAGTCAGTGAATCGTTGCTTATAGACTTGGTGGCTTTTACCTATCAAGATTTCCCAACGTTTGATGCAATCTTTGGCCAAGTTTTACGTGGCCTTTTTTCAGGCATGCAACGAAATATTTGCACTTCGAAAATAAATGTGCAACAAATTGAATGGTTGGCTAAATTGGTTGTTATCAAGGTGGGTGCGATAAGACCCATTGCCGATTTGGTGGCAAAGCAACCAAATTTTTTGCCACCAATTTGTACAAAAATTGCCGGAAGAGAGATAGTAAAATGTAGCTTCTTGGGACCTTTTCTCTCAGTATCCTTGTTTGCCGAGGAGAATGTGAAATTTGCTGATTTTAGTACTAAGAACAAAGTTGAAGAGGCAGCCGCATCAAGACTACGATGGGTAAGTTATTCTTTTTTTCTTTTCGTTGTTTCCTTTTTTATCCTTGTGACGCCAATTTTTTTTTCACTATTTACAGGAACTCCACTCCATGCGTACTCACATGCATACAGTGTTTCACTCGCTTTGTGTAAATGCCGGCAGTCGTTTAAAAACATTGGAATATATAGGAAAAGTCCTACGACACAATGAACGACGCGTTCAATTTGCCAGCGATGAAAAGCTTTTAGCACGCGATGGCTTTGTTATTAATCTTATGAGTGTTTTACAGCAATTGTCAGTGAAAATTAAATTAGATCGAATTGATCCAAATTTCCATTATCATAAGAACTCATTGATCAACATCGAACAGGACACAAAGATACGTTACAATGACGAGGAATTCAAGAGTTTTTTGGCTAGAGATTTCAAAGCGCCTGTCGAAGAGCCAGCGAATTTCCAAACACAATGCTGGTTTCTTACCCTCCAGGCACATCATTTGGGTTATTTGCCAGCCATTCAACGATATCGCCAGAAAGTCCGTGCCATCAAGGAGTTACAGAAACTCATCGATGAATTGGATAGAACCAAGCCACATTGGGTTAATTCGCGTTATGCTAATAGAAATAATCAGTTCAAGGAGCGATGGGAAAAACAGCTGAGAAAACTGAACAGGTAAGCAAGTATTCCTTATAGTCTTTTTAAGAGAAAGGGATACCCTTTAAGAATTTACTTTATTTCACATATATCATTGACCTTTTTTATTTCCAATAGATCGAAAACCTGCAGTGAGATAACATTGTTGGATTCTGGTTTATTGCAACGTTGCACCGAATTTTATTCTACTGTATGTGAATTCATGTTGTACCAATTTGAGGGAAGGCCCATTGAGGGTCCATTTATCTCTAAGTTGCCTGTGCAGCAACTAAAACCGACTGATGCATTTTCCGCACTGCCTGAATGGTATATAGATGATATAGCTGAATTTATATTATTCACAATGCAGCATGCTAATGTGGATATACGCCAGGGTATTGATCATTCAATTATCACCTGGTTACTGACCTGTGTTTGTGCCTCGCATCTAATCAAAAATCCCTATGTGACTGCTAAACTGGTTGAGGTCATGTTTGTCTTTTCATTAAAGCCAGCTAATTCAGTCAATACGGCGGTGAGTTCAAAAATTTACTATATTAATAAATGAAAGACTCCAATATTTCATCTTATGCAGATGTGGAATCACGAACTAGCTCAAAATGCCTTGGTTAGCGCTCTAATGAGATTCTATGTGGATGTGGAGACAACGGGTCAAAGCACTGAATTCTATGATAAGTTTACCATAAGGTAAGTAAAATCCTTTTGAAGTTTCGCTTCTGGTTTTTGCCAACTGTTTTTTTTTTTCTTGCAGATATCATATTAGCCATCTGTTCAAATCAATGTGGGAGAATCCAATTCACCGTCAGGCAGTCATCTGTGAATCACGTGTTGGCAATCAGTTTGTTAAATTTGTCAATATGCTTATGAATGATACAACATTCTTGCTTGATGAGTGCCTCGAAAATTTGAAACGTATACATCTGACACAACAATTATTGTCCGATAAGCAAAATTTAAGTAAAATGAGCGCCGAGCAACAACAGAGTCGTCTTACCCAATTAGCTACAGATGAGCGTCAATGCCGCTCCTACTTGACGCTGGCACGCGAGACTGTTGATCTGTTTCACTATCTAACTGTAAGTATTTTTTTTTTAAATATAATTCTATGTTTACAAGAAAAGCTAGTGAAATGTTGTGCCGAAGAATTTACTTTACTTACTATAAGACAGGGTTTGTTAAGTTTTTTATTTTATTATTATTATTAGTTTGTAATACATATTCCCTATTTTCCGTTTCAGAGTGACATTAAAGAGCCTTTCATGCGCGCCGAATTAGTCGATCGTCTGAGCTCTATGCTCAATTTTAATCTAAAACAATTAGCTGGCCCCAAATGCAATGATCTGAAAGTGAAGAATCCAGCCAAATACGGTTGGGAGCCACGCAGTTTACTTGCTCAGATCTTTGATATATATCTCCACTTGGACTGTGATAGATTCGCTCAGGCCTTGGCTGCCGATGAGCGTTCCTTTGATGTGCAAATATGCAATGAAGCGGCGTCGAGAATAAAGCGTCTAGCCCTTCGCTCAGCCGTTGAGGTGGAGCGCTTTAAAGCGTTAACGCAACGAGCCCATGAGATTTACGGTAAGCTTTTAATACAAAACATCAAAAATTTAACTTATCCTTACCTAAAAATATTGCAGTTACCAATCAACAGACTGAAGATGAATGCGCCGATGCACCGGATGAGTTTAAGGATCCTTTAATGGATACTTTAATGTCAGATCCTGTGGTTTTACCATCAGGCACTGTAATGGATCGTGCTATAATCACACGCCATTTGCTTAATAGCTGCACAGATCCTTTTAACCGTCAACCCCTCACCGAGGAAATGTTGATACCAAATATCGAGCTGAAGCAGCGGATTGATGCCTGGCGTAAAGAGCAGCGCGGCAAGCGGAATAGTAGCTAAAGACCAAGCCACGTCATATTAGTTTATTGTGCAGTTTTCTTTTTAGTGTCTACCTATACTTCGATATACATATATAGCATATTATCTATATCTATATAGATATAAACATATATAAAAATGAAAATACAAATGGCAAATTTAGTTCGAATCCATGAAAGTGGAGAAAGGCGTAATCGTAAATATGTTTTTCAAAATTCCACAATTTTTATGTTTTCTATCATCGGATTTTATATATGTTTATTATCAAATTTTGTCCAACTCGGATGACATTTGGTATGCTACGAAATTGCAAAATTATTAAAAATGGTTTTCCCAAAATTTGTTCTATATAAAAATATGTGTAAATAGTTCTTCAAAAATTTTTGGAATTTAATAATTGCAATTTGGATTTACAAATAAAAATTCTCTTTTTTATATATTCTATGAAATGTATTTCTAATATAAATAACACAAAAGAGTTTCTTTATACGGGTGCATACTATAAATCCTAAAAAAATTTTTCATATTGATTTCGGAGTGAATTTCGGATTCGCTTTAAGCAATTCATTTATTTATTTATCCTTTCGTTAAATATTATTAATTTCTTTTAGCATGTTGCCAATTATCATCTTACTTAATGCTAAAGTATTATCTTATTTAATATAGGCTTTAGCACATGGCAAAAACATACTTTTTTTTGAATATAAAAACGCATGTTTATAATAATCACAATTTATATTAATACTTTTTCTCTCAATTTTAAGCAAATGTATCCTTTGAGACATCGTTAGTTGCTTTGAAGGGGATTATAATTTATAATTTTCTTTTAGACAACGTTACCAGAACGGACACCATCCATAGAAACACTGGCAAAGATTTTCAATGTTAGTTGCTTGCTGGATAAGAAGCTCTACCTGTTGCTGTTCGTTGACGCTCTTCTGTGTATGGAAATCTGTGCCAGTTAGCTTACTCTTAACGCGTTTAATGACCTGAGTGGCCTTGCTATTGGTCACATCGACTTGCTGTTGAAGATTACCTTCATAGATCATTGATTTGGCCATGGGTAGGGATTCCTCCAAAGAACAACTTGGACTGTTATAACTATTGCCCGTCTCTAGTCTAGATAAAATACCAGAAGTTGCTGATTGTTCTCCCATGACACCTTCGGGGGTTTCACCAATCGACTGCTTTCTATCATTGGCCGTATCTACTTCCCAAGTACACCAATTAAACAAAGGATCATAGACAAAAGCCTCTAGCACGGCCATTAAAGAGTCCTTGTTGCCTCTCAGTACCCGCATAACACTCTCACATGTTTTTCGATAAGTGCCTTCAATGCCTGTTACTTCCATGGCTTTAATAAGCATGCGGGTTAGGCGAAAGGGAACCTTCTCAGACGCATTTTCACGAGTCATGGCCACCTCGAAACAGTCACCAAAGTCTATATGCAAAATTTTTCCACTCATACGATCCAACATGAAATTGCTAGGATGGCGATCACCGAGTCCTAGAATATAGCCCACCATCGACATGACAGCCAGAGAACGGGTATAATTGTTCCGCCTTTCGAACCAAAGTTCCGATGAAGGACTTTTCAGCCATACCAATTTAGCTAAATCATCGCCCTTGGTCTGATTCATTACAAATTCAAAAATTTCAACCTTCTGTATGAGCGTAAGATGGTCGTAATCTGGCGAAAAATTAAGCATAATTTGACGCTCCAAAGATATTTCAACGTTCCTATTTTCCCTATAATTCTCGATCAGCTTGTGCAATGTATCACAGTGTGGCACCCAGCCAATCAAACCGGAATTTGTACTCAGCGGTATCACGGCATATCTCTGAATGGCTAAATTACGACGGAAGGTATCGGGATCGTCCAACAAGAGTGTGTTGACCAGGGAAAATAACTGCATTACACGCTCATCTTGTCGCAAATCTTCATGTCCCTTAAGCAAATACATATAATCCTTGCCATCGGATCCTTTAATGCAAAGTTTTCTAGGCCGCTGCTTAGAAGTAATCATCCGAAGATAAGGTTTGATTCGATGTATGTGAATGAGTTCCTCCCCAGGTTTATATGAGCCCGGAACAGCCAACTCCAAATCATTGCAGATCAACAATTTCGGCGACACATGAGGCAATTCCAAAGACTTAATCTGTATCATTTGTCGGGATATCTTTTGGAAAACATGATAGTAAATGGCCCAGGCTCGATTTAGATCTAACAGTTTTGTTGAGATCTTGAACCGCTGTGTCCATTCGTAGGCTTCGGCTAGCTCTTGGCCATAGGCTTCCCAAAATAATGTTTCATTAGGAGTTTGTGGACCACGATCCAACATAGCATGCAATGGTTCAAGAACTTCGAACATCGCCTTCTCATTGTGTTCAACTAAATACAAACGCGATGCTTTATCCAACCCTTCATGCCACTGCTCGTGCCATAAAATGGCAATTCTAATCAGTTCCTCGCTACACATAACCGCTTGTTCAACCAGAGAAGGTGAGTGCTTTCTAATAGAGTCAAAAATCCTAAAAGCAGCGTTCTTTCTAGCCCAAGTTGTAGATTGGGAAGCCACTGTTAACGGGTAGACCAAAGCCTGGGGATGGTTTTTCCCAATATCCATTAGCAGCTGATGTATCAGTTGTCCCACCAGTTTTCTGTGGGTATCAATGCGGGCAATCAATTGCGGTATAACTTGGAGCCAGGTGTTAATCTCAATCAGCTTCATGCCAGAGAGCAAAGCTTCATAAACTTCTGCATGATGGCCATAATCAAACCACAAGGTCAGTAGACGTAAAGTATCCTGGAGAGAGTTTCCCTTAATCAGACTAATGGAACGGAAAAATCCCTGAACTGCAGGCACAGCATATTGTTGAATAATCAGCCTTTCATTATCTACGCCACCTCCTAGTCCCATGCTCAAGCCCATGCTCTGCAAGGGTGTCTGCTGCTGTGGTTGGTGCTTGTCCAGGCTCTGTTTTTGTCCTTGAACCACTTTGAAGTTCATATAGGCCCACAAGTGCCATGCCTTGTACCAGTTGGGATCATAGCTGGTCGCCTTCTCGAAGTAGTCCAATGCCTTTTGTATGGCATCCCGCACCACTGGTTCCTGTAACTTGTTTTGCCAGGTGGCCAGGCGCAAATAACACCTGGCCATTAAACGCTGATCCTGTTGGTTCAAAGCCTCCGGCGGCAGCTGCGAGTTGTAAGTGTTGACAAATCGACGAAGTTGCTCATAGGCGTGAGGTAGTTGATCTGATGCAGCCATATATTTGGTGTAGGCATACGTAACTTGCGGCTGATGACACGGTAAAGATTCATTTGGTGCCATTTTAGGATCTGTCCCAAGTAGCATTACTAGAGTCTTGTGAGACAAGTGCAGGGAGCCTGATTTTCGGCACAGTGAGGCATATTTTAGCCAAGTGTGTATATCCTCGTGAGGCTTCACCACCAACGAATGCACCTGGATAATCCTACGCCAATCTTCCACTAGTCTTTGACCACCTTGCAAACGTTTCCACCACATGGCCTTCAGGGGTTCTCGCCTCTCGGGTATCAATTTGTATTGTATGACCTCTTCAAGTTCGGCTAACATTTGGACACATACCATTGCCCCGTAGGCACGCTCATACGATTCGCCAGCCATGGAGGTCAGTTCAGTGTCCAGCAAATCTCTAGTCTCATCAATCAATCTCTGTGCGGTTTCGTAATCATCATGATGCACTGCTAAAACTGCCCGATAATAACTCCCGTCTTGGGTATCCACTGGTATACAGCGAACATATTCCTGCATGGCTTCCCAATCTTGCAAACCCCAAGCAGCAACCGCAGCCAATGCACCTGCCCTAGCCTTGGCCTCCGAATTAAATATTTCCCATTCGTTTTTAGTCACATTGCTTAATTCCGTCCAATCGCCTAAGGCCTCCAAGCACCGCATATGGCCCAGGCGAGCTTCTAAGTCGGATGAATCCACTCTCAAAGTATATTTATAATGCTCCAAAGCCTGATCCCAGTTGTGTAGCTTTTCGTACCAACGTCCCTGTACATTTAGCTCGTTAGCAGCGTTGCGGTAGGTTGTAAGAAGACCTTCCGCAGCCTCCCTCTGCTGTAGTTTGTTGTTAATCAAAATGAGGGATTCGAAAACCTGAGGGTCTTCGCGTAAAAGAAATTCCTCTTCTTTATAACGCAAAGCTTTCGCATATGCTCGACAGGCCATTGCGCGGGTGCCTAGCAATTTGGTCTCAATTGGTATAGGATCGCGATCACAATGTTCCATAAACTCAGCCAGATTTAAAATAGTCTGCGTTATTTCTGGCATATCGGTGACCTGCAGGGCTTGGATTAATGATTGCGTAAGCTCGTTCTTATGTTCGGGTGACAGTTCTGTCCAGCAGGAAATGAAAGCAGCATTAAATAAGTCCCTTAGCAATGTGTCGTAAACCTGAGCTAGATTACAACAGGCTCGTAGCGCATGCGATGGTGATTCTTTCAGTAGACCAATCGATAAACGTTTTAGCCATTCGACCCAATCATCTTTGGAAACCCGTCGAGTCACCTGCCAAGCGGATCGCAGTACGTTTGGACAGACCTTTAAATTGGTGCTGCTGCTATTGCCTCTATCCGGCATAAAAGGTTCGTTTTTCCTAATTTTTGTTTGTCGCAACCCAAATTCTTCTACCATAGTGCTTTGAGATTGTAGACGAGTCAATAGTTTCTCATATTCTCCATCCACAATTCTATGTTTGGTCAAAGTGCGCTGCACCATGGGTACAAAGACCAAATACTTTTTGCCCAACTGTTTTACAAGGGAACGCAGGGTAATCATCGCCTGTTCCCTTAGTTCCGGCTCTGTATCCAATACCCTCACCAATGGATGAATGATACGTGAAGAGAAATCTGTGAAATCCAATTGACAGGCCAGATTATTGATTGTCTCCAGGGCTACCAGAGAAACCTGCTGCGGCACATACGGTGAATCGAATAGCTTGACTATCGGCGGCACTATTAATGGCAAATAATAACCCAAAGTACTTCCAAATTTTTGTAGGGCCTGTAGTAATTTTCGGGTAACCATCCGATCCTTGGAGTTATCATGGTGAAGAACCCTTAATATCTGGGGTATTAACTGGGCCAGATAATCTCGAAATTCGCAGCCCAAGGCTACAGCAATTTGTTCTATCAAATTGATTAATGTAGATTGCAGTGGGGTGTTTATCGTCCAGAACTCCTTGATCAACTTAAATATGTCTCCCATATAGCTGATAATGTGAAGCTTGACAAAGGCCACCAATATAGCCAATTGCTGGAATAGAAATTCCCTCAGCTTGTTATCTGCTGTTCGCACATTATCCAAAAGATTTGGGAGAACTTGCGCCAAATATGGAACACACTTAATGCCCAACGATTGGAATATAAAAGTCACTGCCTGCACCACACTAGTGTGATAGGCGCTTAAGGTGGGATCACGCAAAATACGCATTAAAGCGGCGATTGCTACAGCTGGATAATATTCATCCAAGGCATTACCCATGTTAACTAGCAGTTCAGCTGTTGAAATATCTTGGCTTTCATCAACTTTCCCATCGGAATAAGCTATCAACACATTGTCCTTTTGACTATCGATGAGTCCTTTGTTCATTTTGTGCTTATATGGATCCATGGCTCCTAACAATCCCAACACACGAATGGTTTCCCGGCGTATCGATCTCCGTTGCTCCGTTTTTAAGAAATTAATCAAAATGTCGATGAGAACAGGGTATTTGTGGTATGGGGTAACCACTCGTCCTGTAGCGCTTATCAGTTGACCCAAAGTCCAGAGGGCGACTCCACGTTTATCCGGACTACCAGCGTCGCCCAACATTTCAAGCAGAATCGATAATAGCTCATCGGCCCACAGTTCCATCTCATTGCAACCGCCATTTACCTCAGCCAGATCGCCTATTGTTCTTAAGACATTCAATATCACACCCGGATTCGATTCCGGTTCATGTAGCTTGGGCACCAAAGCCTTCAATATTGGATTCATATAGGAGGATATCAATCGTGGTGTACTAATAACCAAATGGTCTAACATCCTTGCACTTTGTTCTTTATTTCGACTCATTCCGGAGTACTTTAAGTCGGTGAGTAACTCGATCATGGTGGTTCTCAGCTTTGGCATCACATACGCTGGATTCATAGAGGACAAACGTCCAATAGTCACCATAGCCAGTTCACGAATCTCAAAGATCTCGTCGTGCAAGGTGATAAACAGCGAATTGAGCGACTCTGGCTGGGCCAATTTCGCATCAAAAGTCTCATCCAAGGATCGTAGAATGCGTATTCGTACATTACAATCCATGTCGGTAATAGCCACCATAAGTAGGCGTTCAATCACATGTGAAACGGTGTCGCTCAAAGTCTTGGAGTTTTCCATGGAATCGGATGCCTGAACGGCGAGTTTGAGAAGACGGGTACATGACTGGACACCCTCCAGCCGTATCTCCTGTTGTTCATGAACTATAAAGTAATCCGCACATCTAAAACGCAGAAGAGTTATTAGAGTTTAATCATTAAGACCGCGGGATAAATGGTCTTACCGTCTTACAAAATCCAGCATATTCTGTTCTTCGAAATTAAATGTGCCTAGGGTCTTGAGTGCCAGAACTATTGTGGCAGTGTCTGTGGTTTGTAGCATTAGTGAGGCATCGATAGCTATGGGTGTCATGACGGCATAGGGTATGGCCGCCGGTTTATTCATCAAAACCTGATACAGTACGCCAATTAGACCCTCAGTTATCCTTGATTTCAACTTGGGCACATTTTCGGCCAGTTCCCGCAAACAAACTGTTAGGGCTGGTGATAGGCCAGTGTAGAACATTTGCTCTAAGATATCCCTAACGTCGTCGGCTACTTCTGATTTTACTGCATGAGCCAGGAGGGTGATGCAGGCAAACACCGCGGGATCAACTGGCAGTTTACGTTTACTGGCCAAATCTTTAGCTGGCAAAGCCAATTTAATAGTGGCCATAATGGGCTTTAGATGCTCTTCAATGTCTCGCTCCACTGCTACAGCGATGTAACCAATGGTTATGTAGGCAACAGTGCGATCCTTCTCTTTTCCTCGTAATATAGACATTAGGTGGGAAACACAGATTTTTAAATATTTCTGGACAAAGACTTCTCGATTGAAGGCAGCTAAGCGTGGAAGGATTTGCAGAAGCGCTTGTTGTACATATGGGGATTTTGAAGACCGCTGCTCCAACACATTGTCACAGATGGTCCCATAAGACTCTGTTAGTATCCCATGGGCATATGCCGACTCAAGGACATTTTGCTGATTAGAGGAATTTTTATTAGAAAAAAGACCTTTGTGAAATAAAAAGTGCAGATGAAAAAGATACAATGAGCCGGTGGAAACTGAATCGGTTAACTACGGTTGTTTCAACACCAAATAAATGATTTATTGCCCTTATGAACACTAAATGGGATCGTGCATGTAATGAAACCTTCGTAGGACATTCACTTACAAAAACAATTTGGTTATCAGGTTGCTTTCCCAGCTTGAGATGCATTTGTTTGCCCAACCCCAAATTATCAATGAATGGCACCTTCAAACGTGGTACGATTGTTGTCAATTGTGAAGTAACTGTAGAAGAAGTGCTCGCCTCCAGGAATTTATTGCTTTGCGGTTTAGGGAAATACGTTTTTAGTGAGTTATACCGACGTTCCCAGCTGGCATTGGCACAACGGAAAAGCTCATTGAACACAATTAGACCGCCATGAATGCGATCATCTCGAGTCATGCCCTTTTGTTCTTTTCCAGTCGAAAAATCGGTAAGCCAACTGGATTTCGCCTTATTATAACAAATTTTATACCACTGGGGTTCACTCGATTGCTTGGTATTCTCCCGCTGGGCAGTGACAATGAGAGCTGCGCGCAAAGCCTCTCCAGCGGACTCTCGTATTGCTGGTTTTGGATCAAATATAGCATTGAATATATGCTCAAAAAATGTAAGAATTTGTTGATAGAAATATGTTGGCAAAGCAATTGCCAATTCGCGTAGGATAAAGACAGCGGCATGACGACGATACTGAAAAAAATTAGAATTAGGGTAATTGACAGAAATACGTCTAAATAATAAAATTTCGCTCGATTTTAAACATGTAATTGGGTATCATACTCAATTTGCGATGTAAAAAAGAATAGGAATATAAACCATTCCTTTATATTAAGGATCATAAATGCTAACTTCTCTAAAATGAAAACCTTAAGAATTTACACTGGCAACGTACCTCTTGCCTATCACCGCTTAGCATCTCAAAAGCTTTTTTAATGTCAAAATCAAAGGAATCCACGCCCTTGGAGCCGGGCATATTAGCCAGCTTGACTAGAGATCGAGCAGCGATCTCAATCACTGAAACATCATTGATAAGCAGTAGATCTCTTAAACGATTTAAATATGGTGAAATGCCCTTTCCGGTTGTCCAGTGATCGCTGCTAATAAGACACACTGAAATATATAAGAGTTACCCAAACGATTTTTTGGATGAATCCATTTTCCTTTTCTTCTTACTCATGGCTAAGGCTCCGCCTTTCTTCTCGTTAATATCCGTCGCATTCACCATATTAAATATATGTTGATCGAATTCGTCAAAGAATTGGTCCAACTCCTCTTGAGACATCTCCTGCAACTCTACCCTGCAGTACAGAAAAAGATCCTGGGTGGTCTTGTTCTGAACATTGCGATTGTGGGACTTTAGCCCGTTAACAAATTGTTGCACTTCCGACGATGAATTCCACATGATGATATCACACTATGATCTGACTCTATGTATGTAATTATAGATAAAACGCAGTTGCAGGTGCTGCGCTGGCCAACGGTTTCATTCACATGTTCACTGCTTATACTTGCAGAAAGCTTACAATAACTTGAAGATAAATTTAGCAACCAACAAACGAATACAGCTTCGATTTTTGGAGAGAAGGGCTTCTAATGTTGTGACCCCCACAACATTCTCAAATGTTTTCGCGAAAGGGTTGTCCGTATATTTTTAATGGGGTTTTAGAGGTGGGAGAAAGTGCAAAAAATGCAACTGCATTTCGCTAAGAGTTCATTTCGATTTTTCTATTTTCTGGTTAATCGAAAAGTACTAATTAAAACAAACAGATCATCATCTGTTGGTCAAAATGAAACGGTTAACAGTTTAAACTAATTTTTAATTAAACGGTAGATTAGTTATTTGGTATAACCGTAGAACGTTTTAATCTCGACAAAACCCTCGATAAAGTGAAGGAGTGATTAAATTTATGTAATATTTATTTTATGGAATTTTAAAACAAAGACCCAACAACAACTGCGAACGAAATAATGTTTCAGTTTTAAGCATGGCCTAATTTCCCAATTCCAAAACTATATCTAAAAAGTTCCTTATAAAATTTTAGAATTTAATAATTGCAACTTCGATTTACAAATAAAAGGTTTCTTTTTTATATATATTATGAAGCGTATATATAAATATATATACATATATATATGCATATGTATATATATATATATATATGGAGACACACACATATTCATATATATTATAAAGGTTTTTCTAATATAAATTATACAAATATTTATTTTAATATTTTCGCTTAGTAAACTACTCGATTTTCGTCGGTCTAACGAAAAGAGGGATTTAAGGTATTCTTTAGGTTTCTTTTTAAAGTCTAATCTCGTTACCAGAACGGACACCATCCGATGTAGCACTGGCAGAGGTTCTCATTGTTCGTTGCCTGCTGAATGAGAAGCTCTACCTGTTGCTGTTCGTTAACGCTCTTTTGGGTCTGGAAATCAGTGCCAGTTAACTTGCACTTCACCCGTTTAATGACCTGGCTGGCCTTGCTATTGGTTACATCGGCCTGCTGCTGAAGATGAGCTTCATAAGTCTTTGATTTGGCCATGGGCAGGGATTCCTCCAAAGAATTACTTAGACTGCCAGCACTGTTGCCCGACTGCAGACCGGATGAAGTTCCACCCGTAGCGCCTCCTCCATTAATACCACCTGGGGGTCCACCATTTGGGCCATTGCCGTCATTGCCCTTTTTATCCACATCTAAGAGACGCCAGTTAAGTAATGGATCATAGACAAAAGCTTCCAGTACAGCCATAAGAGAGTCCTTGTTCCGTCTCAGTACCAGCATCACGCTTTCACAGGTTCTACGGTATGTGCCTTCAATACCAGTTACCTCCATTGCTTTGATAAGCATACGTGTTAGACGGAAGGGAATCTTTTCAGGGAATTTCTCACGGGTCATGGCCACCTCGAAACAATCACCAAAGTCTATATGCAAAATTTTGCCACTCATGCGATCCAACATTAAATTGGAGGGATGGCGATCACCGAGTCCTAGAATATAGCCCACCATCGACATGACAGCCAGAGAACGGGTATAATTGTTTCGCCTTTCGAACCAAAGTTCTGACGAAGGACTTTTCAGCCATAGCAACTTGGCTAAATCATCTCCTTGGGTCTGACCCAAAGCATATTCAAACACTTCAACCTTCTGCATGAGCGTGAGATGATCGTAGTCAGGTGCAAAATTGAGCATAGTCCGATGCTCTTGATTTAGTGGCACCTTCTTTTTGTCTCTATAATCACGGATCAGTGTGTGCAATGTATCACAGTGTGGCACCCATCCAATTAGACCAGAATTTGTACTCAGAGGAATTACAGCATATCTCTGGATGGCCAAATTACGACGGAAGGTATCGGGATCGTCCAACAAGAGTGTGTTGACCAGGGAGAATAATTGCATTACACGCTCATCTTGTCTCAAATCTTCATGACCCTTTAGCAAATACATATAATCCTTGCCATTGGACCCTCTAATGCAAAGTTTTCTAGGCCGCTGCTTGGATGTAATCACTTGTAGATTTGTCTTAATGTGACTTATACGTATTAATTCCTGCCCTGGATTGTAGGAACCTGGAACAGCCAATTCCAAATCCTTGCAGGTCATCAATTTCGGAGACACATACGGCAATTCCAGTGACGTAAGCTGCGGCAACTGTCGAGATATCTTCTGGAACACATGATAGTAAATATCCCAAGCCCGATCTAGATCCATTAGCACTGCCGAAGTCTTATATCGCTGTGTCCATTCGTAGGCTTCGGTCAGCTCTCGTCCATAAGCCTGTGAAAACGATGTTTCCTTTAAGGTTTGTGGTCCCCGATCTAGCATGGCATGCAATGGCTCAAGGATTTCGAACATTCCCTTAACATTGTGATCACCAAAATACAAACGTGAAGCCTCTTCTAATCCCTCATGCCACTGCTCGTGCCATAAAATGGCAACTCGAATAAGTTCCTCGCTGCACATAACCGCTTGTTCAACCAATGTGGGTGAATGCTTTCGCATGGAATCCAAAATTTTGAAAGCGGCATTTTTTCTAGCTAAGGATGCTGATTTGGAAGCTACTGTTAACGGGTAGACCAAAGCCTGGGGATGGTTTTTTCCAATATCCATTAGTAGCTGATGTATCAGTTGTCCCACCAGTTTTCTATGGGTATCAATGCGGGCAATCAATTGCGGTATAACTTGGAGCCAGGTGTTAATCTCAATTAGCTTCATGCCAGAGAGCAAAGCTTCATAGACTTCTGCATGATGGCCATAATCAAACCACAAGGTCAGTAGACGTAAAGTATCCTGGAGGGAGTTTCCCTTAATCAGACTAATGGAACGGAAAAATCCCTGAACTGCAGGCACAGCATATTGTTGAATAATCAGCCTTTCATTATCTACGCCACCTCCTAGTCCCAGGCTCAAGCCCATGATCTGCAAGGGTGTCTGCTGCTGTGGTTGGTGCTTGTCCAGGCTCTGTTTTTGTCCTTGAACCACTTTGAAGTTCATATAGGCCCACAAGTGCCATGCCTTGTACCAGTTGGGATCATAGCTGGTCGCCTTCTCGAAGTAGTCCAATGCCTTTTGTATGGCATCCCGCACCACTGGTTCCTGTAACTTGTTTTGCCAGGTGGCCAGGCGCAAATAACACCTGGCCATTAAACGCTGATCCTGTTGGTTCAAAGCCTCCGGCGGCAGCTGCGAATTGTAAGTGTTGACAAATCGACGAAGTTGCTCATAGGCTTGAGGTAGTTGATCTGATGCAGCCATATATTTGGTGTAGGCATACGTAACTTGCGGCTGATGACACGGTAAAGATTCATTTGGTGCCATTTTAGGATCTGTCCCAAGTAGCATTACTAGAGTCTTGTGAGACAAGTGCAGGGAGCCTGATTTTCGGCACAGTGAGGCATATTTTAGCCAAGTGTGTATATCCTCGTGAGGCTTCACCACCAACGAATGCACCTGGATAATCCTACGCCAATCTTCCACTAGTCTTTGACCACCTTGCAAACGTTTCCACCACATGGCCTTCAGGGGTTCTCGCCTCTCGGGTATCAATTTGTATTGTATGACCTCTTCAAGTTCGGCTAACATTTGGACACATACCATTGCCCCGTAGGCACGCTCATACGATTCGCCAGCCATGGAGGTCAGTTCAGTGTCCAGCAAATCTCTAGTCTCATCAATCAATCTCTGTGCGGTTTCGTAATCATCATAATGCACTGCTAAAACTGCCCGATAATAGCTCCCGTCTTGGGTATCCACTGGTATACAGCGAACATATTCCTGCATGGCTTCCCAATCTTGCAAACCCCAAGCAGCAACCGCAGCCAATGGACCTGCCCTAGCCTTGGCCTCCGAATTAAATATTTCCCATTCGTTTTTAGTCACATTGCTTAATTCCGTCCAATCGCCTAAGGCCTCCAAGCACCGCATATGGCCCAGGCGAGCTTCTAAGTCGGATGAATCCACTCTCAAAGTATATTTATAATGCTCCAAAGCCTGATCCCAGTTGTGTAGCTTTTCGTACCAACGTCCCTGTACATTTAGCTCGTTAGCAGCGTTGCGGTAGGTTGTAAGAAGACCTTCCGCAGCCTCCCTCTGCTGTAGTTTGTTGTTAATCAAAATAAGGGATTCGAAAACCTGAGGGTCTTCGCGTAAAAGAAATTCCTCTTCTTTATAACGCAAAGCTTTCGCATATGCTCGACAGGCCATTGCGCGGGTGCCTAGCAATTTGGTCTCAATTGGTATAGGATCGCGATCACAATGTTCCATAAACTCAGCCAGATTTAAAATAGTCTGCGTTATTTCTGGCATATCGGTGACCTGCAGGGCTTGGATTAATGATTGCGTAAGCTCGTTCTTATGTTCGGGTGACAGTTCTGTCCAGCAGGAAATGAAAGCAGCATTAAATAAGTCCCTTAGCAATGTGTCGTAAACCTGAGCTAGATTACAACAGGCTCGTAGCGCATGCGATGGTGATTCTTTCAGTAGACCAATCGATAAACGTTTTAGCCATTCGACCCAATCATCTTTGGAAACCCGTCGAGTCACCTGCCAAGCGGATCGCAGTACGTTTGGACAGACCTTTAAATTGGTGCTGCTGCTATTGCCTCTATCCGGCATAAAAGGTTCGTTTTTCCTAATTTTTGTTTGTCGCAACCCAAATTCTTCTACCATAGTGCTTTGAGATTGTAGACGAGTCAATAGTTTCTCATATTCTCCATCCACAATTCTATGTTTGGTCAAAGTGCGCTGCACCATGGGTACAAAGACCAAATACTTTTTGCCCAACTGTTTTACAAGGGAACGCAGGGTAATCATCGCCTGTTCCCTTAGTTCCGGCTCTGTATCCAATACCCTCACCAATGGATGAATGATACGTGAAGAGAAATCTGTGAAATCCAATTGACAGGCCAGATTATTGATTGTCTCCAGGGCTACCAGAGAAACCTGCTGCGGCACATACGGTGAATCGAATAGCTTGACTATCGGCGGCACTATTAATGGCAAATAATAACCCAAAGTACTTCCAAATTTTTGTAGGGCCTGTAGTAATTTTCGGGTAACCATCCGATCCTTGGAGTTATCATGGTGAAGAACCCTTAATATCTGGGGTATTAACTGGGCCAGATAATCTCGAAATTCGCAGCCCAAGGCTACAGCAATTTGTTCTATCAAATTGATTAATGTAGATTGCAGTGGGGTGTTTATCGTCCAGAACTCCTTGATCAACTTAAATATGTCTCCCATATAGCTGATAATGTGAAGCTTGACAAAGGCCACCAATATAGCCAATTGCTGGAATAGAAATTCCCTCAGCTTGTTATCTGCTGTTCGCACATTATCCAAAAGATTTGGGAGAACTTGCGCCAAATATGGAACACACTTAATGCCCAACGATTGGAATATAAAAGTCACTGCCTGCACCACACTAGTGTGATAGGCGCTTAAGGTGGGATCACGCAAAATACGCATTAAAGCGGCGATTGCTACAGCTGGATAATATTCATCCAAGGCATTACCCATGTTAACTAGCAGTTCAGCTGTTGAAATATCTTGGCTTTCATCAACTTTCCCATCGGAATAAGCTATCAACACATTGTCCTTTTGACTATCGATGAGTCCTTTGTTCATTTTGTGCTTATATGGATCCATGGCTCCTAACAATCCCAACACACGAATGGTTTCCCGGCGTATCGATCTCCGTTGCTCCGTTTTTAAGAAATTAATCAAAATGTCGATGAGAACAGGGTATTTGTGGTATGGGGTAACCACTCGTCCTGTAGCGCTTATCAGTTGACCCAAAGTCCAGAGGGCGACTCCACGTTTATCCGGACTACCAGCGTCGCCCAACATTTCAAGCAGAATCGATAATAGCTCATCGGCCCACAGTTCCATCTCATTGCAACCGCCATTTACCTCAGCCAGATCGCCTATTGTTCTTAAGACATTCAATATCACACCCGGATTCGATTCCGGTTCATGTAGCTTGGGCACCAAAGCCTTCAATATTGGATTCATATAGGAGGATATCAATCGTGGTGTACTAATAACCAAATGGTCTAACATCCTTGCACTTTGTTCTTTATTTCGACTCATTCCGGAGTACTTTAAGTCGGTGAGTAACTCGATCATGGTGGTTCTCAGCTTTGGCATCACATACGCTGGATTCATAGAGGACAAACGTCCAATAGTCACCATAGCCAGTTCACGAATCTCAAAGATCTCGTCGTGCAAGGTGATAAACAGCGAATTGAGCGACTCTGGCTGGGCCAATTTCGCATCAAAAGTCTCATCCAAGGATCGTAGAATGCGTATTCGTACATTACAATCCATGTCGGTAATAGCCACCATAAGTAGGCGTTCAATCACATGTGAAACGGTGTCGCTCAAAGTCTTGGAGTTTTCCATGGAATCGGATGCCTGAACGGCGAGTTTGAGAAGACGGGTACATGACTGGACACCCTCCAGCCGTATCTCCTGTTGTTCATGAACTATAAAGTAATCCGCACATCTAAAACGCAGAAGAGTTATTAGAGTTTAATCATTAAGACCGCGGGATAAATGGTCTTACCGTCTTACAAAATCCAGCATATTCTGTTCTTCGAAATTAAATGTGCCTAGGGTCTTGAGTGCCAGAACTATTGTGGCAGTGTCTGTGGTTTGTAGCATTAGTGAGGCATCGATAGCTATGGGTGTCATGACGGCATAGGGTATGGCCGCCGGTTTATTCATCAAAACCTGATACAGTACGCCAATTAGACCCTCAGTTATCCTTGATTTCAACTTGGGCACATTTTCGGCCAGTTCCCGCAAACAAACTGTTAGGGCTGGTGATAGGCCAGTGTAGAACATTTGCTCTAAGATATCCCTAACGTCGTCGGCTACTTCTGATTTTACTGCATGAGCCAGGAGGGTGATGCAGGCAAACACCGCGGGATCAACTGGCAGTTTACGTTTACTGGCCAAATCTTTAGCTGGCAAAGCCAATTTAATAGTGGCCATAATGGGCTTTAGATGCTCTTCAATGTCTCGCTCCACTGCTACAGCGATGTAACCAATGGTTATGTAGGCAACAGTGCGATCCTTCTCTTTTCCTCGTAATATAGACATTAGGTGGGAAACACAGATTTTTAAATATTTCTGGACAAAGACTTCTCGATTGAAGGCAGCTAAGCGTGGAAGGATTTGCAGAAGCGCTTGTTGTACATATGGGGATTTTGAAGACCGCTGCTCCAACACATTGTCACAGATGGTCACATAGAACTCTGCTAGTATCTCATGGGCATAGGCGGACTCAAGGACATTCTGCTATAGACAAAGAATATTTATTAGAAACATTTCAAACCTTGACCTACGTTTTATTTCATCGTAAATGTGTTTGTACAGAGCCAGTCACGCATAGCTAAACATTTTTGAGGATGTAAAAATTAAGTCTGTTGCACAAAGAACAACGCAAAATTAATCTCTAGTTTTCTTTACGTCAACTGCGCTGCTTGTAACAATTACGTTAATATTTTTGCAATGTAAAGTAACTTACATACATACATCTATATTTTCGTAACGTTAGAGTAAAGCCAAATTAAACAATATGAAGTTATGGAAACCATACTTACACTTGCGAATTTGTTTGATACTCCATTGTGTTGCTCGGTATGCTCCAAATGCATCTGTGTGCCAGTGCCCAATTTATCAATAAAGGGCACCTTTAAACGTGGTACAATTGTTGTCAATTGTGAAGTAACTGTAGAAGAAGAGCTTGCCTCCAGGAATTTGTTGCTATGCGGTTTGGGAAAAAGGGTTTTTAGTGAGTTATACCGACGTTCCCAGCTGGCATTGGCACAACGGAAAAGCTCATTGAACACAATTAGACCGCCATGAATGCGATCATCTCGAGTCATGCCCTTCTGTTCTTTTCCAGTCGAAAAATCGGCTAGTAAACTAAAATTGGCCTCATCATAGCAAATTTTATACCACTGGGGTTCACTCGATTGCTTGGTATTCTCCCGCTGGGCAGTGACAATGAGAGCTGCGCGCAAAGCCTCTCCAGCGGACTCTCGTATTGCTGGTTTTGGATCAAATATAGCATTGAATATATGCTCAAAAAATGTAAGAATTTGTTGATAGAAATATGTTGGCAAAGCAATTGCCAATTCGCGTAGGATAAAGACAGCGGCATGACGACGATACTGAAAAAAATTAGAATTAGGGTAATTGACAAAAATACGTCTAAATAATAAAATTTCGCTCGATTTTAAACATGTAATTGGGTATCATACTCAATTTGCGATGTAAAAAAGAATAGGAATATAAACCATTCCTTTATATTAAGGATCATAAATGCTAACTTTTCTAAAATGAAAACCTTAAGAATTTACACTGGCAACGTACCTCTTGCCTATCACCGCTTAGCATCTCAAAAGCTTTTTTAATGTCAAAATCAAAGGAATCCACGCCCTTGGAGCCGGGCATATTAGCCAGCTTGACTAGAGAGCGGGCAGCGATCTCCATCACTGAAACATCATTGATGAGGAGCAGATCTCTTAAACGATTTAAATATGGTGAAATGCCCTTTCCGGTTGTCCAGTGATCGCTACTAATAAGACACACTGAAATATTTGAAGGTTAGCCAAACGATTTTTTGGATGATTCCATCTAATACTTACTCATGGCTAAGGCTCCGCCTTTCTTCTCGTTAATATCCGTCGCATTTACCATATTGAATATATGATGATCAAACTCATCAAAGAATTGGTCCAATTCCTCCTGAGACATCTCCCGCAACTCAGCCTTGCAGTACAGGAAAAGATCCTGGGTGGCCTTGTTCTGAACATTGCGGTTGCGGGATTTTAACCCGTTAACAAATTGTTGCACTACCGACGAAGAGTTCGACATGATGGCTTACTCCGACTCTCAAATGATTTTAAGGTAAAAAGCAGGTGCATCTGCTTCGTTGCTAACCTCAGTAGAATACGGGTCAAGCAGAAGGTTTTTGGAGTTATATTTGTGGCTATGGCTGCACTTATTCACTGTTCAGTCTTAAAAACTTCACATTGTTACCGGTTGGTTAATCATTCAAGACCCAGGATCAATTAATTCAGCGAGGTAGTAGTAAATTGGTCAATTTCATGAAAATGGCAAAGACAGCATTGAGGTTTATCGATAGTATCGCATTCGGCTAAAAGCGCTGCAAATTTTAGGGAACTCTGGCGGATTTCCCGCTAATATATCGTCATAATAATCCAAAGCAAATGCAAAGTATTAACAAGAAGATAATAAAATTAAACAATATTTAAATATTTAATATGTTTAAATGTAATGTATTCTCTGATATTTTTCAAGCCCGATCATAAGTTTTACAATATATTTATCCTAATGATACTTTTACATCACGATTGTCCTTTTTGGAACTGACATCTCTAATTTGTGACGTCTACTTTCAGCACTGTTTTTATCGATAATGAATTTTCCTGAATATCGATTTGTTTTTGGGAAAATTCAGTCCGCTGAGAGTTTTCATAAGAGCCTGCCACAAAAATGTGAGTAAAGCAATTTCGCACCGAGAATCTGCAAACAAATTCTATTTTAATATATAATTAATGACAATTCAAACCCAATTTGAACATTCTTTGAAATCCAGAGTTGTAAAGTAACGAAATATGGAAGAGGGAAACTTAAAAAAGAATTTAAAATGGATTTTTAACTCGAGTGAGAGAGAATATGAAAGGAAAATCGTGGTGTAGTAGGAAAAATCGATGTTGTGCATTGGCGGGGGTGTAAATGATATGTGTGTGTGTGTAAGTGAGAGAGTCTGTGCGTGTTAAAGCTTTTCACTGGGGGCCCGCAGCGCCATCTAGCTAGTACAAAAAAAAAAAACGAAAATGAATGAAAAATGTGTTTTTGTTTATTGCAATTTTAGCAAACGAATTTTGACCGTTAATACACCGATTTAAAATAAACATCACCTCGAAGAATGTCGAACCTGAGGAAATTCAAAGACGAGGATCGTGAATCCGAATATGGCCGGGTGTACGCCGTCTCCGGTCCGGGTAAGGAAGACGTCAACTTTGTCCTTCACCCGGCTGACCTTAACTCCTCTTCCCTTTTCTTTTTTTGCAGTTGTCACCGCCGAGGCTATGTCCGGCTCTGCGATGTACGAGCTGGTTCGCGTTGGTTATTATGAGCTGGTGGGTGAGATTATCCGATTGGAAGGAGACATGGCCACCATTCAGGTGTATGAGGAAACTTCCGGAGTTACTGTGGGAGATCCTGTTTTACGTACTGGCAAACCACTGTCTGTGGAATTGGGTCCAGGCATCATGGGAAGCATTTTTGATGGTATCCAACGTCCCTTAAAGGATATCGGTGTAATGACCAGTTCTATATATATACCAAAGGGTGTAAATACGCCTGCTTTATCCCGTTCTGAAATGTGGGAATTTAATCCACTCAATGTACGGGTTGGTTCACATATCACCGGAGGAGATCTCTATGGTGTGGTCCATGAAAACACTTTGGTCAAACAACGTATGATTGTGGCTCCTCGTGCCAAAGGCACTGTGCGGTATATTGCTCCCGCCGGCAATTATAACCTTGAAGACGTGGTACTGGAAACAGAATTTGATGGAGAAATTACCAAACACACTATGCTGCAGGTTTGGCCTGTTCGGCAACCGCGTCCCGTCACAGAGAAGCTCCCAGCCAATCATCCTCTGTTTACGGGTCAGCGTGTATTGGATTCGTTGTTTCCTTGTGTTCAGGGTGGCACTACAGCTATACCCGGTGCCTTTGGTTGTGGCAAGACTGTAATCTCACAGGTATGTATGAAAAGAAATTGAATCTTGCGCCTATTGTATTTTGAATCCTCTTTTTTAGGCTCTCTCAAAGTACTCCAACTCGGATGTTATTATCTATGTGGGGTGCGGTGAGCGTGGTAATGAAATGTCCGAGGTACTGCGCGACTTCCCAGAATTGACTTGCGAAATTGATGGCGTTACTGAGTCCATTATGAAGCGCACTGCTCTAGTAGCCAACACCTCTAACATGCCTGTGGCTGCTCGTGAAGCTTCTATTTACACTGGCATCACCCTCTCCGAATATTTCCGTGATATGGGTTACAATGTAGCTATGATGGCTGATTCTACATCACGTTGGGCTGAGGCTCTGCGTGAAATTTCTGGTCGTTTGGCTGAGATGCCTGCCGATTCGGGCTATCCCGCCTACTTGGGTGCACGTCTAGCTACTTTCTACGAGCGTGCCGGTCGTGTTAAGTGTTTGGGTAATCCTGAACGTGAGGGTTCCGTGTCCATTGTCGGAGCTGTGTCGCCACCTGGTGGTGATTTCTCTGATCCCGTCACTTCTGCCACTCTCGGTATTGTGCAAGTATTCTGGGGCTTGGACAAAAAACTGGCCCAGCGCAAACATTTCCCCTCCATCAACTGGCTCATCTCCTATTCCAAGTATATGCGTGCTCTAGATGAATATTATGACAAGAATTTTCCCGAATTTGTACCCCTACGAACAAAGGTTAAGGAGATTTTGCAAGAGGAAGAGGATTTATCGGAAATTGTTCAATTGGTTGGCAAGGCATCGTTGGCCGAAACCGATAAGGTTACTTTGGAAGTGGCTAAACTTCTAAAAGATGATTTCTTGCAACAGAATTCATATTCACCATACGATCGAGTGTGTCCTTTTTACAAGACTGTGGGCATGCTTAGAAATATTCTGGCCTTCTATGAGACAGCAAGACACGCTGTAGAGTCAACAGCCCAGTCTGATAACAAAATCACATGGAATACCATAAGGGAATCAATGGGTAGCATTATGTATCAGTTGTCTTCAATGAAATTTAAGGTATGTTCGCAAACCCTTAAAAATCTTATTTTATTACAAAAGAAAGTTCGCAATTGATTGAAATATGATTTGTTAAAAAATTATACTTTCATCCATCACTGTATATGTGCCTATTTTTAAATTCTTTTTTCATTAATGATTTTTTTTTTTGCAGGATCCCGTTAAAGATGGTGAACAAAAGATCAAAGCGGACTACGATCAGCTGTACGAGGATCTGCAGCAAGCCTTCCGGAATCTAGAGGATTAAAGCTGACTGCCACAACAGAACAAGAAGCAAACCAATACCAAATCCTAAAAAATACCAAAAAAACCTATACCGAAAAACCAACAAAGCAACCAAAAAAAAAAAAAGAAGGAAGTTAGGTTATTATACGAATTCCCCCATTCAAGCTAGTCATACACATATACATTACATAATGCATAATAAGGATATTTCAAGTCAAGTTTTATTTTTAAGTTTAACAGTTTCTCGCCAGGCAGTGAGGCAGGCACAGGATCGGCACCAACTGGATCATTGACGATGAACACGAATCACACAAGACGAACAATAATTAGTCGGTAGCGCAAAATAAAATATAAAACAAAAAAAGAAAAACCAAAAAAAAAAAGGGAATATGAAAAGGAAGATCGAATGGAAATCGAAAATGAAAAATGAAAGAGTTGTCCTTATAAACCAGCCATACATATATTTATATATATATACATATACTTACACATAATACTTATTTATGTTGATACTTCATATTAATTATAGTTCAGAGCAAAAAATATTTTATTGTTAGTAAAAATTGAAATTGAAAATTCGTCAAGTTTATATAGATATATATATATATATCCCTTTGTGTTCCTCTCTCCCTCACTCCAAAACACTTTCACTATGAATCTTTAAACTAACTAACTTATTTCATGTTTTTTGCCAATGCGTGTTGATAAAAGAAAGTTAAATACATTATATAATATTAAAAAATTATTATATATAAATACTATATATATATATATATATTAAAGACCTTTACAAAATGCAATAACTAAGTAGCCCAACAAAATGCATAATTGTACCTCTTACCAACCAAAAATAATAACAAAAACTAAAAACTTTTTGTCTGTGTTGCAAAAACCAAAAACAAACGGAGCTATGGTAATTAAAAATGTATTATGAATGTTAACAAATAGCCACATGCGTTTTTTTCCGAATTTGGACACACATTTTACTAAGAATTAGGAACATCAGAAGCATATATAGTTTTCCGGTGTTTTTGATTTTCAGGAAAATGCTATGATTTCGACGAATATCGATAAATTAAAATATTTGTGAACCAAATATTGTTACTGGAGCGTGTTCAGAATTATGAAACAAATGCTTTTAAAAAAACCGGGCTTGAATTATCGATTGCCAAACAAAGCTATCGATTTTATAAACATATCTGCTTTTGCCGAAAGCCCTTAATTAAATTCAAGCCGATAAAAATCATATGTTTGCAAGCGCTTTACAGCACTGTAAAAGATAATATTTAACACTGAAATTAAAAGTGACGTGTTGAACTTTGTTTTGATTTTGTTTCAATTTAATTGAAACATATTTATCTAAATAGTTAATAAATTGTAGTGATATACAAAAATGTCGCAATTTGGCGGACCTGATGATTTTTATGGCACCAATCAAGGAGATACCAGCTATAACTTTGATATGCCTGAATTTGGACAAGAACTGTGAGTTTCATTTGATAGATTCTGTTTGTTTAACGTGTATGTTGAAATGTTTGTTTTGTTAAAAGCAATTTCCAAACATTCGACAACACACAGGCTTCAGTGCCACCTAGTTATGAAGCGCCACCCCTACAACAGGGTTTGGGCGGTTTCTATGATCCGACAGCCTATACGGATAATTCCTTTGGTCAAGACAAGTCATATAAGCCGGGCGGAGTTGGCGGAAATGTTGCAGGCAATGAATTCGACGATGAACCACCTTTGCTAGAAGGTAAGCGAAAGTAAAATGAAAAGCGATAATAGTTTCTTATTCAAAATTTTCTTCTTCAGAGCTTGGCATCAATCCCAATCACATATTTCAAAAGGTAAAATAGAGGAATAAAATAAAGTAGTTGAACAACTTGTTAAGTTAAATTGCATATTTTATAAGCATTTGAGAGCTGCAATAGGAGCGAGTCCTTTGGCTGTAATACTTTCTGTTAGTTTAACGCACTTTCAAGTCCTTTGTTTTGGCGTTTTCTAATTTGTGTGCTGCAGGCGGAATGAGTGGTGGTAACAAAACATAGAATACATGGTACCCAAGGATATGATAACGTCAAGAAGAAAACTTGAGGCGCTACCAAGAGTGGCCACTTTAGGATTTCAACTTTACTCCGTTTTTTAATTGAAATTTAAATGTTTTTGCATTTTGTTTTTTCCTTTTCTCTCACTTTCTTGAAGTTTGTAATTTATATTTTTTTTTTTATTCTTTTTGTCTGCATTCTCGTTTGCATTGTTGTTGCACTCTGCTATGTCTCGTCCCTATTTCCTCTTCTCCTTTTTGTTCTTAATGAAGACATATTTTTTCATTGCTTTTGGCACTGCTTTAGTTAGTTGTTGCATATAAATAAATAAAACAACTTTTGTGTTTTTTAATTAAACTTTTTTATGCTGTGCAACTTTTTCACAGTTTTGTCCATTTTGTACAAAAACAGTGAGGAAGCAAATAAAAAAAATTTGCTCACACTCTTTCGTCCTATGCCCCCTCTAGTTCGCTCCCACTCTCTCTGTCACTTGTTCCATTCATTTGATTTTAATTCGTCTTTTTTTTTTTTGCTTGCCTGGAATTTATTACGTTTGTGTTAATTGAAAAATGAAAATGTTAATGAGACTTTTTCTACCCTCATTCTGTTATGGCCCTACTCCTACTCCATCTTTTCTCTCTCACTCTCTCTTTCTGGCGGTGTCATCATAAAAATGAAATGAAATAGTAATTAAATTGGTCAGCACAGCATCAGGCATCAGTTGGCTGAGATTTATGGATATTCTTTTGCTGATTAAATGATCAAATGAACCAAATGGATAACGAAGTTATGTTAATGAATCATAGCAGGAAGCCAACCGAATATGTTATGAGCTCCCTCTTTACGGTGGCCTATAATAACTTACTTATATATTAAAGGTATTCAAATTAAAACTTCTAAAATCAGTTGATTGAAGTTATTTAAGTAGAAAAGATAAAAGACATTTTCCTTAACAAATTATCAATGTGAGTAATGGCATCTTTTCTTTAGCCTCCACTTCTTATCTTTATATGATTTCTTTATGCTAAGCAAATGTTTAATCGTTTTAAAATAATTCATTAAACGGTTAATAATAAGTTTTTCTAGTGACTTTAAGTTATTCATATGGATAGATCGAGTGACATAAAACTAACATAAAATTTGACAAAAAAAAGTTATTGATAGAAAATGTTAATCATTACTTATATAAAACTATAGGTTAATATTATATTATACCCTTGCAGATATTATAAAATTGGTCAGATAGACAGACAGTCTGTATGTTTCTGCGCAAGAAATGGAACTTAAATTTTAAGCTATATGGTTCAAATTTGCTAGATAAGCTCTTTTATTAATAATGCAGATGAAGTATGAAAATCAGTTGGATCGAACAATTATAAGATATAGTAAATTGACTTTAAACGCCAAAAATACATCAAATATCAACAGATGGCGTGTGAAAGAGACAAACAGCATTTAAATTTTGTTTGCTGGAACATATACGGAAACTTTAGGGACGTTTATATTTCATTTCATCCTCGAAGTTTATTGGCTTAACCTGAGGCTGATGTACAGTTATTTTAGGGTTCAAATCAAGGATCTCTTTTTAGATTTCTGATATAGGTTCTTTTTATTTTAATTTTAGTTTTTATTTTGTTTTGCATTGAAATTTCAATAGGTATTCTAGAGCAACGGGAATGACTGTTATAGAAGAAGTTAAAAGATCGCCTAGTTGTTTTTTATACCCTATTTGCTATGCATATTTTTCTTCTCGTTTCTTTTTTTTATTTCTTTGTTATGCTATTTTTATTATGTTTATCACTTCTATATATTCTTCCGCCTTATTTTATTTCTTTGCTACTGATTGAGTTTCGTGTTAGCTTATGTTATTCTTATCTTGTTTAATTCAAGCGTCCTACTTCTACTTAATGTACGATATTTCAAAACCAATTCTATGTTTTTTTTTTTTTCGTTAGTGAGGTTTGTGTGTAGTTTTTACCCTTACCGCTAAACCCCCCGCAAATGGATGGATATTATCAAAATTTCATAGGTTTGTCTTGTCCTGTTTTGCCGTTTGCCGTTTGCATCGTTCATATTCTCATGCGTCAAATTGTACGTTGACAGCTTTCAGTTGGTTCTATTTTAGCTGCTGTTGTTCTTGCTGTTGTTGTTTTTGTTTCTCTCTTGGCTGGTCAGCAATATCATTTATCATCAATTTCCATTTTTCAAATTTCTCTGCCACTGCACACGAAAAACCAAAAAGCAACAAAAAAATAAGAGTAAAAACCAAAAACGCATAGAACGAACAAATGTTTCGAATGGCGGCCCAGCTCAGCCTCCGTTTTATGGCAGTTGAGAGTTGTTGTTGTTGTTATTGTTGTGTGAGAACAAATGAATTGTGTTGTATGTCCTGTGTGTCCTGTTTGAATGATGATGGCCAGTTTGATTGGTTCCTACTAGCTAGCTAACCAAGGATGTAATCCTTCATTTAGTGTAATTTTAATAATATTAATCCTAAACCCCATCTTTAATCATTCGTTTGTTTTTCTTTACTTTCCATTTTAGACTTTGGCCGTACTGAATCCTTTACGCGGAACTGAACAACAAATACTCCAGGATACCGATATGGCTGGTCCTTTGGTGTTCTGTTTAACACTCGGTGGATTTCTATTGCTGGTTTGTTTAAAATTTACTAAAACGGATTCTTATGCATTACATCAAGACTTTACAAATTTGCTCAAAATTGTAGAAATAGATTACTCTTAAGTCTATTACATTACTAAAGTAAATTTCAATAATTTTTAATTTCAAACGAGAATCTAACTGTCGTGTCAATTATATTTCCGTTTAGTAAGGACAATTAACCTTTAGGGTAAAGTAGTAATCATTTATGATTTGTTTTGTTTTCTGTAAAAGGATGCAATTCAATTCTTTGTTATTCTTTTCTTAAAAACGAATATAAAACACTTTTCCTTCTTACTAAGTTTTTTTATTATTTTCGTTTTTTTTTCAGCAAGGCAAAGTGACGTTTTCTTTTATCTATGGAATCGGCGTTATGGGCTGCATTTTCTTCTATTGTCTGCTGTCACTGATGGTTACCCGGGCACAGGTGACCTTTGGCGCAGTGGCCTCCGTACTGGGCTATTGTTTGCTGCCCATGGTTGTATTGTCGGGCATCAACATTTTAATCACCATTCAGTAAGTAATTGTTGACACAACTTGCCACCATCGTTCAATTCATTCATTCCCCTTGCCATCTTTTATCTTCAGCTCTATTCATTCCGCTTTTTATTTATGTTTTTAATTGAAAAGTTGCCAATGCATTGGCGTCCCTTTGTTTGTGGCCGGTAATTACAAACTTTTGCCTAAGCTTTCCCAGCTGCGATTGCAGCACGTACTCGTCTCGATTCCATAGCATAGAGAGAACAAACTTGCTTACAAATTGATAGATTGGCTACGATTTGCAAGGATGAGAGCACTAAAGCGTGAACGTGGCTATTCAAGTTAGTTATTTGTTCATACGAAACCGCAATGTCAATAGTTCGTCCCAGTAGTTGAAGATTAAATAACCGAGAAAGAGAGAGAGATAGAGAAAAATGTAAACTATGTTCTACAAAAAGGGCTAATGGTTGAATTACATTTTCAAATTTCATTTCATTCAGTTAGAAAAAGGCTTAAAGCACCTGTACGCTCTCATATTACTTTAATTTAGAAAGTTTTTCCTTAAGAATAATGGTATTCAGACATCGATTTTTTTTTACTTATAGTTGGTTAAAATTGTCTATACCAAAACTAATTTTATTCGTTTTTTTTCCTACTCCTTTCACTAATTCAGATACTTACCAAAAGACTTTGCTCCCCAACTTTGGCTGGACTTTGCCTTTAGCTTCATTTTGCTTTGGTCTCCCACTCGAACAATTTAGATTTTTAATTTTGTTGCAGTTTTTGGTAAAAAGGCAAAAAAAAAAAAAAATAATGTTTAGATGGCAATGATGGTGCCAGCGTTGGTGCTGCTGCTGGTGATGGTGGTGGTTTGGTGGTGGCCAACTTAATTTGCGCTTTTAGTGCACTCCGGGGCTACTATTTTTGGTAGTAGCGTTTGAGGAAGTAGCAGGAACAGCAAAAGTGGACTAGAACCAACTATGCGCCGTTTAATTTTCGCGGGTGGGCGGTTGGTTTGTTTTACTGGTGGTGGGCATGTCCAACTTACCGTGTCCATGTTTTCCCTCCCGTTCAGTTCTTTTCACTCTCCATTCTCGTTCTCTTGACCACGTATTTTTGCTTTTCAAATATGTGTCCAGCACTTGGTATATGGTATAGTACCTACTTTTTTGTTTTTCATTCTTCTTGTTGGGGTGCCCGTTTCTTTTTTTTTTTGGTATTTTTTTTTTTATATTTTCTATCTACATTTCGCTTTTTATGGTAACGATGCGAAAGCAACACGCAAATGCTGCGTGCGTTTCGTGGATTGTTGAATCCACTAGGTTCCGTTTCTTTCATATCCCTTCCCTTTGGCACGTCATAATTTCAGTGGGCAGTCGGTGAATAAGGGTTTACTCGACACCAACAGTGCTTTGTTGGCCACCAGGACACCACCAGGAGTTGTAGAATAGTGGAGCAGCACGAACAGCAACAAAACTGTCCAACTGTCCAGTGCAATTGCCATTTTTGGTTGCCTGTTTGCTTGCGTTTTTTATTTGCACTTTGTCTGACTCCCCCCACATCCTTTCCTACACACACACGCACACACATGCACACAGACTTACTACCCCATGGAACGTCATGTTGGTATTCCACGTTTATATACTCTACTTCCAACTCCATTCTGGCAGGCAAGTTTACAGTAAATATTTTTACGATTTTTGCTATTTTTTTTTTTCATTTTAGTTAGTCAGGACAGACTTTTTAATTGAGTTTGTTTGGTGATGCAAAAGTGCGCAAAAATTACACAGACAACAAAAGTGGGTGGATGTGTAGATGCGTGTGTGTGTGTGTGTGTTTGACTGGGTATTGTTTTGATTGGTTTTTAGGCACCTTGCTGCATTGGTCAAAACCATTTAAGCTTCAACGCTTGACCAAAAATCACTTGGTTCTAGCGAAAAAATGGGGCATTTGAGAATAAAAAAAAACCCCAACAAACCAAAAGATGAAAGTGAATGTCCTTGTTGTTCTTGTTGCTGTGGGGTTGTATAGTTGAGGAAAACCAGGTGACAGCTGAGCCGCCAAAAACAACTCGCAAAAAGGCAATCCATTAAACGTAGAAGGGCACACAAATTGTTGCTGTACAACTTTGCCTTCGTTGGCATAAAGGATTCCTTGTCAAATTAAAGTACCTTTGATTTTATAAATCAGAAACGGTTCGTTACCTAAATGAATATAATGATACACAAGAAGATAAAGTGATTTGCGGTCAGGCAAAACTGATTTATCAAAAGATTAAAGAAACGAAACTCAATAGAATTTTGACATTTTAATGTACAAACGAAATTGTGCACTTAACTAGTTAAAATTAAACACCCCTTTTATGACAACATCAAGTTAAAACCTGGTTAAAAAACCAGTTAAAAAACAACATCAAGTTAAAACCTTTTAAAAAATCATTTGACAGGGTAAAAAACCTTGGTGAATTATCCCACAAATGAGATGGTAACTTTTATTGATCAGATGACCTTTGAAAGCTTTTTTCAAATTTGAAGTTGTTTTCTATTTTTAGTTGTTTTATTATGAAAATGGACTCTCATCTTTGTTTGCTTTAAGATAATTTGTTAACGTCTAAATGTAAAAGGTTTATGCTCTGTGTCTAAAATTGGGATAATGAAGGTTAAACAATTTGATTGTAGCCTTATTTCTATTCATAGCTTATGGTGATCTTAGATTGAAAGTTAAAGCTGTTCTATTTTTAGCTGTTTCATTATAAAATTTTACTCTTCTCCGTTTTTCCTGAGGTAATTTTTAAATGTCTGTGTGTTAAAGGTTTGTGTTCTATGTTTAGAATTAATGTTATAAAGGTTAAATAATTTGGTTGTACCCCTAATATCTATTTATGTTAATTTTTGATGATTATGGCATCTCTTTTTTAAAAATTGTTAAATATATTATAAAATGTATAATGTGCTTTAGTTTACCTTTGTTAATCCAAGATTTCAATTTAAGTAAGCTCTCAATACTCTTATTATACCCTGTAAGATTGTATGTAACAGGCAGAAAAAAGCATTTCCGACCCCATAAAACATATATATTCTTGATAATCATCAACAGCCGAGTCGATTGAGACATTTCCGTCCGTATGAACATTTAAATCTCAGAGACTATACATTTGGTGTGAGAATTTGCTTCAAATTATGCCACTTCCGCAATTTAGAAATAATAACTAGAGTTATATTAAAAGTAGGGTAATCTTATTTGCCACACCTAATAATATGGCCAAAAGGTTTCAGCTGACCAAAATTCGGACAACAAACATCTCTCCGATGTTTGTCAAGGTACAATTTATACTGATTTGCCAAGTGCGACATTGCGAAGTAATATGTTCGCTGCTGCGGGTTGTGAGGAGAATTTTTGTATGAACTGTTAGCCAATTCAAAGGAGTTTGGTTTTATAAAGTTTCTCTACTTTATACAGGGTAAACTCAAAGTCGCCATGGCTTTCTTTTAATAGACTTTATCCATCATTTTCTTCTTAAATACAGTTTTTTTTTTTTAGTTTAAAGAGTTTTTTTTTTGCTGCAAATCTTTCTTTTGAAGTGCTAGCTGATTTTAGTTTTGTTATTTACTTAAATA
Organism: Drosophila neocordata; assembly: GCA_018903615.1. NCBI lineage: Eukaryota > Metazoa > Arthropoda > Insecta > Diptera > Drosophilidae > Drosophila > Drosophila neocordata. The sequence goes on along the minus strand of JAEIGI010000010.1, from coordinate 3,396,403 downwards.
ATTTGTTATTTTTGGATTAATTTGTAAAGAGTTTTCATCTTTTTTTTTTTGTCAAAAGTGTCCACTTAGTTTAAAGTGTTGTTTGTGTTGTAAAGTTTTTTAAGTTGAAGTACAAAATGTTGGTAAACTATTTTCTACTAATTAGTAATTTTTAACTTATTATAGAAATTGCTTAAATATTTGACAAAAAATATTTCTTTGAAACTAAATGGACTAATTTGTTGTTGGTTTATTAATGAATTATTTTAACATTTTTATATAAACACAAAGTTTTGACATATTTATATATCTGTATCTCTTGGTTATATGGAAATTGGTGTTCTTAAGCAATTCCATTTAATTAATAACGGGCAATGATAATTGAAATTGATATTTGACCAGGACTATATAGAAATAGCAATTGAAATTGAATTGAATTGAATGCCTGTAATATTGCTCTTTGGTAGATAATTAAAATTGTCTGGCATGTAGGCCAGTTGTAACAATTTTTTGTGTATATTCGTTTTTGCCAAGTGTTTTATAATCCAAGTGGAGTGATTGGAATTCTTCTTCTTTTTTTCCCCCCCAATTTTTCCCTACTTTGCAGAACACTCTTGGTTGGTCTTTGTAGTTAGTGGACTTTGTTTGCACATCCTTTTTGCACATCGCCTGCTGTCTTTGTTTGCCTTGCTCATTCATTCGCACTCACATCGAGCCCCTAGTTCCCCACCACCACTAGCTTGGTCCATTGAGGATATTTTTTCTCTTCTTTTGCGGCTTCATGCATATGCATTGTTTATTGATTTTATTCGCTATTCTACCATCTCTTCCTTCCTCTCTCTTTCTCTTACTGTCTGTTTGTCTATCTCTTCTTAACTCACTACTTTACTCTATACTCTATTCTCTTTTACTCTTCCACTTTATTGCAGGGGCACACTCGGCCTAATTGTGAGCGGCATCTCCATATTCTGGTGCGCCATGTCGGCCTCGAAACTATTTGCCACTGCATTCTCTATGGACCATCAACAGCTGCTGATTGCCTATCCGTGTGCGGTACTCTATGGAGGATTTGCGTTGATTACCATTTACTAGGCCGCCTGAAGGCAGCGATACATGCGTGTTTGTATGTATGTTGTTGTGTGTCGGGTCTATCTGTATATATGAATACATGTACATGTATGTACATGTGTGCAGGACAATTAAAACCATGCCAATGCATAACAACAACATAAATACACACACACACACACACACACACATACATACATAGGCAAACTCATCTACATAGACAGAGAGAAAGACCAATATGAAAATATTTTAAGAAAATAAGTGCCGATTGCGAATTTGTTTTTCATATTTTCCTACCTCCACTCCACCTCTTTCTCTCTCTTCCTATATTTCTCTCTCCCTCTTTCATCCCCTTTAGGTACGTTTTTATACATTGGTTTACTTTTTTGTGTGGAACTCGGCCATGTAATAAATTTGATTGAGAAACAAAAAGGTTAACAAATTGATATTGCTCTTTCTTTTTTATTTTATTTTTTTTTTTTTTGTCATCCGAGTTTAAGCATATTGCAAAAATTTCAAGCGGCCATTTCCGTTTCCGGCATTGCACACTTTTTGGGCCATGCAAAATTAACACCAGTTCAATTCGAACACGTAAAAACTAACAAAAAAAAAAAAAAAAAAAGGAGAATATATGGTATGTGAAATTGTTATTTATATAAGAGCATTATATGCTCGTCTAGTCATAACGAATTGTGTGGAAAAAATACGTTGACCTATGGGAATTTCATGATTTTGTTGAAATGTTGAAAATTATGGAACAAAAAAAATTTATTAAGGTGATTAAAAATAAGACTACAAGTAAGGTAAGTTACTAAATTGTTATAAATATTTTATCTTTGACTTGAATGTTCATTTGAAAACATATCTAGCATTTACATTGACTTTGAAGTTGGTGCAGTTTGTGAAAGTGTCTTTGAAGGACTTAATTTGAGAAATTAAATACCATTCAGTTAAATAAGAATTAAGTTCGGACGGTACCTAATGTTTTTTTAATACACTTGTAATTTCAAAGTGTTTTTTAAGAGGCGTAACTGTATACCCTTGCAGTGGGTACTATATGGCAAAATTGGTCATGTCCGTCTGTCTGTTTCTTCGCAAGAGATATACTTTTAATTTTAAGCTATATGGTTAAAACTTGGTAGTTAAGCTCTTTAATTAATTAGGCAGATGAAGAAAGAAAATCAGTTTGATCGGACACCTATAAGATATAGTAAATCAACTTTAACTGCCAAAAATAGAACTAATATAAACAGGTGGTGTGTGAAAGAGATAAACAGCATTTAAATTTTGTTTACTAGAACAACACAATATAATTGCGATTGATCACAGATAAGCGGACCCGTGACGAAAATTGGTTTGGTGGTGTAGCAGTTAGTTTCTCTTTTTTATTAATTTTTTAATTGTTTAAAACTTTGCTTGGAAACCGTTGTGACAGAAAAAAATAGTTAATTAGTCTAAAACTGCAAAGATATACAAACTTTAGGAAGACCAAAGTTAACTTTTTTGATTTTTTATTAACAATAATATAAAATTTTCAACGACTTTGTAAGTCTATGGGCTATGGGAAAGTTGTCATTGGGAAATATGTGTTAAATGTATTGGTTAATAATTTCTTTTTTAATATCAGAAACAATTTGAATCGATTTTTCACGTTTAAGCTTATTTCAGAAAAAATATAATTTTACTACTCTAAAAAAAAATTGGAATTTGGAATAATATACGTTGTTTCACCTTAAAAATAATTATAGTAGTTCAGTTAGTATATAAATTTAAATTCCTTTTAAATTTAAACATACATAGAACGAAATATACAATTTTTTTCTTTATCTATTTTGTTAGTGTTTGAAAGTTGTTTAAGAATAATTTTCCATGGCTAATTAAGTATTGCAGTTATGATATCCGAAACAAAATTGATGATAATTTGTGTTTATAACGGTTAGGAATACAAAATTAAATTAATCTTTTTTTATTCCTTTTCATTTTGCAATATGCAAAGTGTTAATTGAATTTGTTAATGGGGCACAAAGAGAGAAAAAGTCAACAGGCAAAAAAAAAAAAAAAAAAAAAAAAGAAATAACGCGCAAAGGACAACTAGGAAGGAGCGAATATGGAAGAAAAAAAAGGTTATGCCATATGCAAATAATTCAGCGTCGTTCGTCGCATTTTCATATTACATAATTAGCGTGCCTTTTTTTTTGTTTTTTGATTTTTGTTCTTTTTGTTGTTTTGTGTTTTCCTTTTTTGTGGAGTTGTTGTCGGCATTGCCTCCCGCTTCTGTGATCCTCTTTGTCCTGGCTCGATTGTCTGCATGAATAAATTGCAAAATGCGTAGCATACTTTTGTGCGCTTTTTGATTTCCGCTTTTCGGTCTCACTCACACTCTAAATGTCTCTTTGCCCCATCTTGCTTTTGGTTATGCAAATTGTTGTAATTACTACAATTCGGTTGAAGAGCATTTTTATGGGACTAAAAATAAAGAATGAAGGAAACGAAAGGAAATATTTGTGCGCTAATTGCGTGGAGCCAGACCGGGCCAGACCAAGCCAGGCGCAAGGATCTTTGTGTGCTTAAGCATTTTTACGCTCATCAAAAAGGAGCAGAGAGTAGCGGTTTGGACCATTAATAAACACTCGTTAGCCAGATGGGTAGCGACACATATACACAGACACCGATACACTGAGTGGGCGTTCATTATTTTTTGTTTTTTTGTTGTTGTCGTTTTCGTTGTTGTTGCCTTTTTGCACCTCTCGAATGTGTTGCTGATAATTAGAATTAGCTCACAATTAGCCAAAAAGAGGCATGGTAAAACGGTCTGGCTGCCATCTCCATCAGCTAAGCGTATTAGACGTGCTTCTCATTTTTTAGCGCTTTTTCTTTTAGATTGCTATTAATAAGCAGCTTGGACTTGAAAATCCTTGGGTAGGTAGAAATGAACGCCATAATCGAGCATAAAGCGTTGAGCCAACAATAGCAAAACACCTGCGGACAAAAGCTGCTTACCCAAATGCAAAGCACCCAAAGCAGATGGCAGAAGGCAGAGAGAATTGGATGGATTGGCAATGGAAAGGATGTTGCATATAGAAGGCAAACGGAGCAACAAGAGTTATTACATTTTAGGTTTTCCTCTACTTTTGCATCTTCTACACTTTACTTTATTCTATTTTCTCCTACATTTTTTATTTCTCATGTTCTTTCCTCTCACTCACTCTCTACCCTGTGGCAAGCTGCATTTTAATAAATATGCAATCTAAAAACGTTCGCACACAGACAAAGCCACAAAACCACACGTAGCAAGAGTAGAATGACTATAAAAGGGTCTAAGGGTGAGTAAAGAGGCGTTAATTACGCCTGCCCCTGCTTATAGAAAACGAGACACAAGAGGCGAGACGAAACGCAACGAGCTGGCAAGTCGAACCTCCTGTATAAGGCTTGGTTGCCGGTTGCCAGTTGCCACATTTTTAATTAGCGCGCTTAAAAGCTCATTGAATGGTCGACAAAAAGGATGTGAGGGGAAATTGTGGGGTAAAAGGATCTGGCATGCCAATCTAAAATGTCTACGTGTATGTATTTTAAGTACATCTACCGGCTAACACCATTCACATTAAATGCTCTATATATTTTCCATATATTTTCTTCATTTAAATTTATTGATAAATTTGCATTTCATGTAAGAGGATAAATTTCATAGCAAAAACATCTAAAGCAAAATGCAGCCAACTATAATGAATTTCCCATTCTTAACCAATATTGCAATTTGAATTGAAATTTGGTTTTTGTTCTCATTTAATCTTAAGGCTTGCACAATACCTTAAATGGCTATTATAATATTAGGATTGAATTCTTTATTATTTCATATTTGAAAGGATGTGAAAGAAGAATTTTCGATTCTTTTAGAGTACTTTGAAAATGTGAGCTAACTGTTCATTGTACTTTATTCTCCTTAAATGTTAGAAATTTGCATTTCCATATGCATAAGTTTTATGCCCACTTACCAACACTGTCAATTGTATGCGAGGGTTTTGCCATATCCATTATTTTTCTTAATTTTAAAGTTTGACTTTTCAGTTATAATCATTTGTGGGGTAACTTGTCCTGAACCGCAACTAAATTATTTATTTGAATTTCGTTTTACACTCTTCTAATTCGTTGCTATTCCTAAAAGGTAGTTACAGGATATTAATTTTATATAATACAAAAACTTTTATAATTTTTTAATATATATATATATATTTACGAAGAAACATAACAACCAAATTCTCACTTGGAGCAAAACAGTTAACATAAACTAAATTGTTTTTTAATCTAAAACAGTTCTTAAAATAATCTCATATTTGGATAAAAAACCCCAATTAACATCAAAGTATATAAAAAAGTCAAAATGCCCACTTCAAACAAACCTTTTCCTTTTCTGTTTTTAATTTTTTTTGAGAACTTGTGTGATAGAATCTCGCAGACCGCGTGTCCGGCCACTCAATTGCTGTGGTCGGTAGGGTTGATGGGTGGTTAAGAGATATGTTAGAGGGGGCTGGGTTATGTAGGTATTCAATTGCGGCTGCAATGTGCATGGAGAATTAAGCGGAGATGAGCTTTTGCAAGTGGGCGTGGCATGTGGAAAATGGGGTTACCACCTGGCCTTCCATTTTTTGCCCCATTACGTTCACGTCATAGCTTTCGAGGTTGACTTTTGAAAAGCCAAACCAAATTGCTGGTAAGTCCTCACCTCTTCAACTTACACCACTCTCCTTGCCGTTGGCTAGAACACGCTCACACACATACACGTACTCACACAGACATCGCTAAAAGCCAGATGTAACATTTATGGCCATGCTTCAAAATGGCCGCCAACATTACATACCAAGGGCTGCCAACTCAGCGCGTTGATTGCTGTGGCCAACGCTTGTTGCATACTTCCGGGGGCCCACAAAAATGAACAGTAGATTTTAGGGAGGTATTGTTAGATGAGTAGGATGAGATAAGGGAGAGTTGAGTGAAGATGGAACTCTCCAGGTAAAATTTGTACGACTCTCGACACATGCAAAACCAATTAGCTGAAGAGCAACTGAACCTAACTTAGAGGCAGGAGTAGAAGAGCAGAACCAGCAGAATAACAAAGCACTTGAATTAGGCAAGAACTCAAGAGAATGTTCTTGTTCTTCGTCAATGCCTGAGCAAGCAAAAGTAGCAACACTCCTCCATCTAAACCTCATACCTAATCCTGGACAGCAGAATGTTTATTGTTTTTCACTTCTCTTCATGCACTTGAATGAGCTTCGACTTTGGGTCGACATCACCGTAGTTGCTGGCATCTGGATGTGTGTGCGGCGCGCTGATAGCCCTGGATTGGGTTTAAGATTGGGCGGCGAGCAAGTCGATTTCAACTGAACTGTAGATAATCCCCTGACAACAGCAGTTAACAGGCAACGATTACTTTGGCAACAAGTCAATTACGAGTCGACTGAAAGACTCCCTAGCCTGGTTATAACGATAAGCGTCTAAACTCTCTGCTAGTGGAGAACTGAATACAATAAATTCCTTGGCCACTGCTTTTGCTTTTGCTACTGCTATTGCTATTGGTGCTGCACTGCAGATCCCCTTAATGCGCTAACTAATTGAGCGGGCCAGCCCCAAGATGGCAATGCGGGCGACCTGAACCTGAAGTTGAGTTCACATTCTCTTACTTATTGCCAACTTGCAATCGCTTGTAATTTTCCTGTCTCGCTTATGCAATACCCTATTATTTCTAGAATTTTTTTTAGGGATATAAGATGGGTACGTTTCTTCTATTTCTAGTTACTGAAGTTTAAATGAATTTTTACATATTTTTCATAAGTTATAACATTGAGTACAAAAGAGTCAGAGAGATTTTCTGCTTGAAGCGATTTTTTAGTAAATAAAAAGCTTTAGATCCCTGTTTGCGTGAGAAGTAAAGAATGTTTTTTTGTCATTTGGTTTAAATTACACTTTTACACTTAAAGTACCTAAAAATATTAGTAATCAAGCTAGTTATATAACAGTGAAAACAAAATATTAAGAGGGATCATGTAAAAAGAACAATTTAGTTGAAATGTGACAATTACGATAAATAATCAATAGTTGTAACAATATTGCTCTAAAATTTTGATACAACTAATGACAAAACTCTTAAACCATTTACTAAATAAAATGAGAACCTTTATAATTCTTATTGTTTAGATATGTTTCCAAGTTAAAGTATCTATGTAAAACTATTACTAACATTTATTTGTTTGTGCATACATTTTATGGAAATAGTTGAATTACCTTGACTAAATAGATACATTCGCAGGATAAAAATACATAATAGCAAATGGAAATATATAAAATAGCATTTCTGCCTTTGAAGCTAACCTAATTTCCGGATTTCAGTCTGCGGTTGTTTATATTTAGGGTAACATAAAAATGCCTTCGCTTACAGAGACTGCTAATGTTAAGTAACAGATTGAGCTTATTAAAGATAAATATGTTAAGTCACTGTTATATTAAAAGTTTGAATTTTCTTTGTAACACTGTTATTAGGAACATCGTTTAAAAACTTATTTTATTTAGTGCGTGTATTTAGTACGTCCTGGAATCATATTGATTTGCCTTTTTATATTATGTATTCCAATAGTAATCTAAATTGTGTTGATAGTCCAGTTAAACAGTTTATTCTCTTATTATATTTAAATAGCGTGTAGTTAATAGATTCTTCTTTTACTTTCTAAGGGTATCAACATGTCCAAGTTATCCAAATGAAAATGCCTTCTTTTTACGAAAATCTTACAACATTTTTATTGCCCCTGTCGAATTTGTGTGTGTATATGTGTGCGTCAGAATGTGTCTGGTTAGGTCAAGATTTTGGCTGGCTTTGCGATTTCAGTTATGCGGTTTCAAAATTCAATTAAAAGGCAACATAACATTTATCTTACTCTTTTCTTTCCAATCCCCTCTTCTTTTACTTACTTCTCTCACAGACTTGTTAGTAGTTTTTTGGGCCAAAAACTTGGTTGGTTGGTTGGTTGTCTCTGGACAGGCTGAGATAAGGACATCTCTGGATGAACAAAGGCTGTAGAGAGATTTGAAATGTAATGGTGAAATGAGTAAAAAGGGAAAGAAAGAAAAAAAGGAAACTTTTCTGTAGCACGTGCTGCAAATTTTTGGCTGGCAAATGTTCGGTTACGAATCATTCAGGCGGCAGCAACAAACAGACAGAAAAACAATGCGGCAAATAGCAAAGAATGGTAATGGAAGAGATATGATGTCAGTGAAGAGTATAAGAAGGGGGAGAGAAAGTAAAAGAAGGGGAAATGAGCCGGTAGTCGGCCCAACTCACACGCTTGACTGCATTTGCATATTTTGTAGCGAATTGTTGCTCGACTTGCTGCTAATAGTAAAATGCGACAAAGAAGAAAAAGGAAATGCAAGATACAGACACAGAAGAAGAAAAGGGCAAATAAAGAGCAGGATCAGGATTAGGATAGAGTGTGCGTTTTGGCACGTGTTTGTTTTGCATGTCTAAAGCGCTTTGAGCTTGTTGCAAGGATATTCAATGTATGTCAAATGCTTAATCAGCCGCACACAAGCGCACATAGAAAGAGATGGAGATACAAGCAGACAAACAAACAACAGCAAATGCAAGCAATGCATAAATATTTCAATAGCATACTTTTTGGCTACGTGCACAAGCAAATGTAACGGACATTCTAACACTACTTCCCCAAAAAAAAAACCCCTCCCCCCTAACAGCATCTGTACTGCATTTTATTAAACGTAAATAATTGAAACACTTTTGCAGACAGGCCAAAAACTCAGACACTAAGCATCTGCATCTGTATCGGATTTGTTGGTATTAAACAGAATCCAACTCTTAGCTAGGGCAATGCCATTTGCCTATGTGTTATTGAGCTTGCCAAATTAAGGATATTTGCATTCTGGTTTATGAACTTTGAATTGTTCATTTGAGCCAATTCATAAATTGTAGCATATTTGATTTTAACTTTTATTCAAATACACAAAAAAAACAAATTGAACTTCGATCTGCCAATCATTTATATTGTTTCGTTTGGCTAAGCAATGAAATTAAACAAATTGCATGCAATTATTGATAATAAATTGAATTTAACATTTCAAAATTGCAATTTTAAATAGTATATATAATAATAATAATGATGATAATAATAATAATATAAATGATAAAGGCTTGTAATAAACAGGCCAAAGTGTAAATTAATGATCAACATTTATACTTACTACTAAATTATCTTTGATCACTTGCCTTTTGTAACTATTTATAATATTATATATTTTACAATCATTTATACTGTCTACTGTTTTTAATAGAAGCAGCTTATAAGGCAGGCTGAGTTGTGACCTGATTCAAAGTAGCCAGTACACTTTTATGTTAAGCTGTAATTTTTAGCAAGCCAATATGTGGGTTATAATCTGTGGGGTATAACGTCTACATAAAGATCCTCCAAAAATTTTAAAATAAACTAATAATAAACTTTATTGGAAAATCGGTTATACCTACATAGAGATAGATAGATTCCAAGATATATGTAGAGTCCAAGATACAAATACTCAGGCACTGTTATGGCTAGATCCTTTGATTATGAAAACCATCATCTAACACTTAATTTTGTGAACAAATCAGTCGACTTAAAAGGATCCACCCACTCTCATTCTAAAAACTTTAATTAAATTATACAATAATTAATAAAACCAGCAGCAAATTAATTAACTTATTATCTTCATTAATAATATTAAAGAGATATATCCGCACATTTCATATTATCTATTTTAAGTCAGGTTTCCTATTTAAGGAGTAATCTCTTTATTAATCGAGAATCAATATTAATATAATTATATTAAACTGTTCTGTTTAGTAAAAAGTTCCTTTTTAAACATTACTGAAATTTGTGTCTTATTTTGAATATGCTTTCTATATACATATATAAGTATTGAATACTGAGAATAAGGTTAACAAACTTTAAAATAATAAATTTTGAACAACATATTTAACTTTGTTTACGAAATTATTAGTTTCATTACTATATTAGTATTATACTTAATGTTTGTTTATGAAATTATTAGTTTTGAAACTATATTAGCAATATAACTATATATATATTTAATTTTGCAGCATATAAAAGACACATCCTTTAGAAGAATAACTTTATAATAAGAACAAAATAAATGAAATGAAATTTAATAAGAGTTTACTAAATTATCTTATAAACCTATATTAACAAAACAGTGGAACTTAATTAAGAAATGAAACTAAAACAGAGATAAAAGTTTACCAAAAATATAATCTAATAGAGAATTTATTGGCATTCTTTTTTGTTTTAATGCCATTTATGAAAAAAAAAAACATTGACGAATGCTCTAAAACAATATAATAATGTCTTTGTATTGGTAAATGTAATATAATACTATATATATACCTATTGTCCTATACATAGCCGAAATTATCCTTATAAACTACTTTAATCTCTGTAAACTCTGTCACTTTTTGTATCCTCTTAAGCACTTAAACTTCTAGTTTAATATAATATATATAGTTTTATATGGTAAAACAAGTCTCTGTGGGCTTAGAAGTCAAAAAATGCATACACAAATTAGAATAATTAAAAGGGAATTGGTGAAGGATTCTAAATTTAACAATAATGAAAACGAAAAAGACATAAGCCACTGCGGCATGGATTTCAGTTATCTTGGGAGGGGTGGCACGTTTAATAATAAAAATATACATTCATGGTAGATTTAAATTTTCAGACCAACTGAAAAGTTTGACGCTTGTTCTTCTGAAAGTATTTGAAAACTCATTTTCTTTCTGTTCTTGTTGTTGTTGTTGCTTTGGCTTTGGCTTGTGCTGTAATTTCGTTGTCATTAAGTTGGCATTATAACAAAATGCCTTTTCAATCACTTTTGACTAAATGCACTGACTGTGTGCTAGGAAAGAAGACTAACAGGAGAATGTAAAGAACGTGGGGACGAAGGAAATGGCGGTATATATAAGGATGAGAATGAGAGTGAACTGGCTGTGCGTTGTCTAGAATGAAGCTGATGCTGGCAAGGACTTTACGGACGCGCCTCAATGCTCGCCCACTCGACAAAAATTGTTTCCCTCTGACAGGGGATAAGTAAGAAGCACAACAATGCCAATGGCAGAGCAACCGCAAAGTTCTCTGAAAGAAACATGAGGCAACGCAGTAAATTTCAAGCGTTTCATCAATGTCACTGAGGGAAAAGGACTCGTTGCCTGCCCACGCATATCCTTTTGTATTTAAAATGTTTGCTTCGCCGAAAAGTTTCTTTATTTATTTTTCTTTTTTTTTTTTTTTTACTTTTTTGGTTCATTTTCACAACAATTTCATTATCTGCAAGAGGGAGAGAGAAAGTGAGGTAGAGTGAGTGAGTGAGTGAGAGTGATAGGCCAGTTACTTGTGTGACAGGCGACACGCCGCAAAGGAGTCCAAGGACTAGCGAGTGCAAATTTTTTTATGGCTAAAAGTTTTGCAAGTATTTGTGTGTGTATGTGCTAGCGTGTGTTGGTTTTTGGAGGCGTGGTGTGCAGCGATAATGCGTCATGGGTATATAAAGCCAGCAGGACTTTTCACAGAAGTTAGAGAGAGAGAGGGATGCAGAGGCAGGACTTGCACCATCCAAACATCCTGAGGCGCATTTGCATAGGCTTAATTTAAATTCCCCTAAACAGAAGCATATCAAACAACAAAACCAAAAACAACAAAATACAAGAAAAGGACAATACGAACCGAACACAGAACCTTTTGCCAGCACGCAAAACTAAGGAACAAAAAAAAAAAAAAAAAAAAGGAGAAACGCAAAAAAATAAAAAACCAAAAACAAAAAAAAAAAATACAGAAAAAGGTTCTCGCTTAACTTTGGAAAATAACTGCAGGCACTCGAAAGGACACATCAGCACAGGGCAGGACCTTTAAGAGTGAAGCGAAACGACTTCCACAAAATAACAAAATCAAAAGGATTTTGCGTATAAGTTGCAAATTAAGTTGGCGCCAGCTCTTCCTTAGCCAACACCCATACCAACTCTTTCTCTTCCTCTCGTCATCAACATCATCATCGACATCGTCGTCGTAGTCGTCTCATCTTATGTGCTTATGATATCCTTTTTGGCCTGGCGGGCAACAACAACCTTGTCCTTTGCTTGCACACACGCTTCCTATTTGCTTAAAACTTGTTATTTTATTTCTCTTTTTTTTTTTTTTTTGCTTTCGGTTTTCTCTTTAAGAGGTATAATGAGTTGATCTTGGGGTTTATCCAATTGAAACAGGATTTCATAATATTTACTCATTAACATTTGAGTTTCAATGGAAAATCATTTACAATATCTATTTGCAAAAGGCTTCTATTTATATTTAAATATATTTTAATAAGTATAAAGTAAATTTAGCTGAAAAATAGAGAAAATACATTTTTTTTCTCAATTATTTTATTTTATTTTTAAACATTTTTTGTTTTATTCATATTAATCATTAGTTTGCAACTTTTAGCAGCAGAAAAAGTTTACATTCACTTTTGATGATTATAAAGGAAATAAATTAAGTTTAACTTACTATATCCTAGTTCAGGTAATTAGATTTCAATTGTTTTGTTGTATTCTTCTTATTTTTTACTTTTTGTCTATTAAAACATTTTAATTATTTTATAAAATTGATCAATTTTCTTTTAAATTTTACATAAAAGTAGAAAAAGTGAAACATAATGCAATATTATTGCAGATAGCTACTAGGATGTGGAATATAGCTACGGGATTCAGATTTTAAACGAAAAGTTTATAAATCTGATTTCTTACATCTTAATATTGGTTCTCTTCTTAAGACAGAGGTAAAGCTGACAAAGAAAAATGGCTTAAAAGATTAGTGGAACCTCCATTATCTATAAGAAAACTGTTCAATTCTTTGCAGATATAATACAAGGACTTTTGCTATAAAAAAGGAATGTTCAAAACTAAATTATATGACAAAAAGTAGTTTAAAATTTAAAAATATAAACCTCAGAAAGTAAAATTTTTGTTAGCATATTTACAAAGCCTATTCCAAAATACTTTTCGTCCAAAAAGACTATTCCAAGATATAATTTTCATATATAAATATATATATAGGTATAGAGTATCAGTGCTTCGTTTAAAACTAAGCTAAGAATAATCCCTTCAATATACTGTTTAAGTGGAAAAAATTTTGTTTAGCTTGCCCCATTTGGTTATCCTGTTATTTCAACATACTTCCTTTATGTGTATGTCTGTATGTAGATGTACATTTATTTGTATGTGTAGTTGTTGTGGCAGAGTCTGCTGCTCCTGCTGGTGGTGCTGCTGTTTTGGGACTTATCTAAGAGCCAGTCGTCCAGGGAGAGAAAGAAAAGATAGAGAAGGGGAAAAAAATACCGAAATCCTTTAATTGAGTGCACACTTATGCCAAAAGGAGGCAAGCTCATAGCAAGGCCGCCAGTCAGCCCACCAGTGAGCTAGCAAACAAGTCAGGCGCTTTGGAATCCTTTACAGTGCTGCCTGCCTGCTGACTTTTTATGCGCTTTTAGCGCCATTATCCTTTTTACGATTATCGCCGCTAAAGCGAATTGACTGTTTGACGTTCAATTGAAATTTTGCATTAAAGCTCAATGGCTTAACCCCTTCAAATTATGCAATAAGGACGACGACGCCCACAACCAGTTCCACAAACGCCACCAACACCAACTGAGCCGCAGTTGAAAGTTGAAATGTCAGCGGGGGCAACGAACGACAGAAACGAGATGAAACTCAAGTTCTAGGGAAAAAAGGAACGAAACGAAACGGAAAAGGAACGAAGAGAACTTCGTACGGCAGCCAATTAGTGCGCATTGCTCATACGCCACGTTTGTCATGGCAGCCAGAGACTGAACCAAAATGTCCTCCACATTACCCCTTACTATTGCACACATATACGACTCTGCCTCCCTTTCTCTCTCTTTCTCACTCTATTGATATCTTTCTCTCTGTCTCTCGTTTGACTCGCATAGCGGAAACGGAAGTTGTAAGGGGATTTTCAATTTGCAATTGAACTGATTCTGATTTTTGGCTTGCGTTTTTTTTTTGCTGCGCTCATTTTATGGCTGACTTGGTTGCTGTGGTGCCAGTGCCACGACTGGTGGCAAGTGGAGTGCGGAAATGTAATCATCGCAATCCAGAGAAGGTTCCCCCCACCACCACGAAACCAACTTTTTCGCCTACTGCCTGCCCTCTGCAGCTTATCGACAAAGTCAAACGTACACATACATACAAACACCCACATCATGGTATATATATATATATATATATATACTTACATTTAATTTCCACTAATTGAATCGAAATCGATCTCTCTTTCTCTCTGCATTTTTGTGCACAGCAGCATTCAGTAAGGGGGAAACGAGAGCAAGGGGTGAAGAGATTCAGTTTGACTTTTGTGGATAGAGTTTCGTTTTGAGAATACCTGGGGACAGGGGCCAGTGGTAGAAGCGGTTTGGGGGGGTTTTTTGGTATTTTAATAAACTTTTCATATAAATCAACGAAAATTTTTGTCGACATTCGCCTGCCGTAATGGAAATTATCGCAACTTTTAAATACGAAATGAGAAAATGTTCAAATGTAAAATATAAAATGGGAAAATTTTTTAAAAAGACGAAAAAGGATTAACTAGCTGGAAGACCTTTATGCAAACCTACCAACAACAAAAAAGAGTGTCAATTGGCAATGTAGCAGGAAGCGACAAAATCTGGCAAATAATGAATAAAATAAAATTGATATGCAAGTGATTTTTAATGAGTAAAAAGTGGAATTGTCGATGACTTTGCAGACATTCAAGTTATTCCCCTTTGAAATAAATGAGGTTTCAAAGGATGTTGGGGAAAAGGATTATTATGACGTTTAAGTCGATTAATGGAAAAATGGAGAAATATTGTAAACGGAAAAAAAAATAAAAGAATAAAAAGAACATCGTAACTGGTTCCGGGTCGGATTATTACTCAAGCAAGTTGGTCAACATTTATAAAGGTTAAAATGGGATTTTAACACTCTTTAAGCTGGTTAGCATATTTGTTTCATTTTTTGTTACTTAATTTAAGCAATACAGTCTACTAATTTAAATATTTTCAGGTACTTCATAAAAGAGATGAAAAACAAAAAATATGAAGCTCCTGCAAATGGTTACAAAATTATAATTTATAGACGATTTACACACTTTAACTAAAAATATTTAACAGGAAATTTTGAAAAAATACATCTTCAGATTTTAAGCATAATCGGCAACATTCTCTTGCAAATCGGCGAATGCTTTTATAATACGATCATAGAGTGCATTGCAGGTTTCTGTAAAAGCATCTTCTCCATCTTTGGGATTAATAAACTTCATCGTTGATATTGCATACATAATGTCTGAGGTATGCTCTCTGATTAGGCCCCAAGTGACATGGGCCTCTTGGTTATTAGTATATTCAACAGATTGAATGGCAGCTGTATAGAAGGCCATCATGTTACGTAACATTCCCACTGTCTTGTAGAAGGGGCAATAGGCATCATAATCACTGTAAGAGTTTTGTTGTAGAAAATCGTCCTTTAACATTTTGGCCACTTCTAAGGTAATCTTGTCAGACTCATTAAGTGAGGATTTTCCCACCAATTGTACAATTTCGGAAAGATCTTCTTCTTCCTGGAGAATTTGTTTGGCCATAGCACGAAGTTTTATGAACTCGGGATTGGTCTCTTCATAGAAGGGATCTAAAGCGCGTATGTACTTTGAATACGATTGCAGCCAGTTGACTGACGGAAAGTGTTTTCTTTGAGCCAACTTTTTATCCAAACCCCAAAATACCTGTACAATACTGAGGGTCGCAGAAGTGACAGGATCAGAGAAATCACCACCAGGTGGCGACACAGCACCAACGATTGAGACAGAACCCTCACGATCGGGGCTGCCTAAACACTTGACGTGTCCCGCACGTTCGTAAAAGGAGGCCAGGCGTGCTCCCAAATAGGCAGGATAACCAGCATCAGCTGGCATTTCAGCTAAGCGACCGGATATCTCACGCAAAGCCTCAGCCCAACGAGATGTGGAATCAGCCATCATGGATACGTTATAACCCATATCACGGAAGTATTCGGAAAGGGTAATACCAGTGTAAATGGAAGCTTCACGAGCAGCCACAGGCATGTTAGAGGTGTTGGCTACCAGAGCAGTTCGTTTCATAATGGACTCTTTAATACCATTGACATCTACGGTTAGTTCTGGAAAATCTCTAAGCACCTCTGACATTTCATTGCCACGTTCACCGCATCCCACATAGATAATGACATCCGAATTGGAATACTTGGAAAGAGACTAATTAAATGGGAGAAAAGGTTTAATAGCCAACGTAAACTTAATTAACGTTACCTGCGAAATAACTGTCTTGCCGCAGCCAAAAGCTCCTGGAATGGCTGTAGTTCCGCCCTGAACACAAGGAAAAAATGCATCAAGTACACGCTGTCCGGTTAACAATGGATATGAACCAGGTAATTTATCGGCAACTGGACGAAATCGACGGACCGGCCATATTTGTAGCATTGAATGCTTTGTGATCTTGTCGTTAAACTCCGTTTCAATAACTATATCATCAACATAGTAATCACCCGCTGGTGCTATCCATTTAATTGTACCATGTTCTTTGGGTGCTAGCATTAGGAAATGTTCCAGCATACTATTTTCATGTACTGTGCCATAGATATCCCCACCCGTGATCATTGAACCCAACTGCAGTTTCTCTGGTGTAAATGGGTACAATACATTTCGCGGTAAACTCTTCACATCAACTCCCTTTGGTACATAAATCGAACCAGTTAGTTCGTGAATTGTTCGCAATGGTCGCTGGATTCCATCAAAAATGCTTCCCATTATACCAGGACCCAATTCTACTGAGAGAGGTTTTCCCGTCGTATAGACAGGATCACCCACACTGACGCCAGAAGTGTCCTCGTACACTTGTATGGTGGCCATATCGCCTTCCAAGCGAATAATTTCGCCAACCAGACGAAAATGCCCAACCTGAACTAATTCATACATGGCAGCGCCAGCCATTTCTTCGGCATTTACCACTGGACCGGAGACGCCAAAGATTCGACCGTGAGCCTCTTCGATTACTTCATCACTCCCCAATATGGTATTTGATATAAACTCCTCTGTTAAGGAATTTCGGGCACTGATTTCATTAATTACGTTATCTTGAAAAGTGGTTATGCGAACATGCTCCTTTTCAACTGGGGACTGGTAAGCTTCATGCAAAGATTCTTCCAAAGAATCAATCGTTGCGAATGAGGTTTGATTATAGCAATCTGCGGTTTTCGGTACCGAACAAGTTGGCACACATCGAATAGGCGCATTGAGAGTGTTGTCGACCTGGAGAACAGATTCGCCTGTTCCACAAACATGACCGGATTCATCATCACTGAGACAGTTGCACGTCTTAACAAATTTGGATTTCTTCTCCATACTGATAAGTTAATGTAAATGTCAAAGATAAAATACAATAAACAGAATGACAATTAAAGATTGAGAATAATTCATTCATAAAACAATAAAAACAAAAAAAGGCTAAAATTTGTTTAGCCTTTAAGAGTATAATTGGAAAGAGTATTTTACAACGAAATCTGATTTGAAATTTAATCTTAAATTTTTAAGGATTTTCAATTAATAACTGAAGAATTAGATTAACTGAAAATATTCGTAATTATTTCTTACCAAACAAGCTAAATTATTTATTATATCTGTAATGCTTAAAGCAATATGAATAATTTTTATCTAAAAATAATACTAAACAGTTTGTTAAAGGTTTCCGGTTTAAAAATACAAAAACCTTAAAGAAAAATGACCCTAAATTTAGAAGCCATGTTTCGCTTAAAATTAATCGATAATTTGGTCGATTTCTCTATTTACTAAAGAAAAAGAAGTCAGATTATAACATATTTCTGAAAGGCCTAAGATCAAACAAGGAGAGTTTAAAAGTTTGATTGAAATGAAATCGATTTTTCTGGATTATTGAATTTTAAAGTAAGTTAAATAATTTTAAAACTATTTTAAAATAAGAATATAATGAAAATAGTTTTTGGTTTCAGTTAGAGATTTTTAAAAAAGAGAAACAAATATTTTAAATATAATATAATAAGAAGAACATTGTTCCCATCTGATGTAAAGTGAATATAGTTTTTTGAAGAAATATTGACTTTATGGGTTTCCAAAATACAGTTAGAGTTTAAGACCAGTTTGAATTGGTATAACGTAACTGTACCAAAATCGATAAAACTTTCGAGAGTGGTCATTTCATTATATATGTATATATGTACGCAAATATGTTTGTTGAAGCCAATTTGTGTCTGCAAACGGAAACTGAATTCAGCCTTCAATTCACTTTATGGATGCCTTAGAGACGGAGAGAGACAGCTAGATATATATAGAGAGAGACAGAGAGTGAGTGAGAGTTTTTCAATTACATTAAATGTATTTTGTTGTTTGCACTTTATTCGTACATTTAATTTTTCATACTTTAAATATTTACATATATTTAACAAACAAACAGGGAGGGGAGAAAACATGACTTTTTCACAAATAAAACAAGAATATCCATTCATTAAACAATAATACTATTTATGCATGCATTTGTATTTGTGTATGTGTGGGTGGTTCTTTTTTCTTTTTTTTTTTTGGGTATATATATGTGTAGATGTCTTTTGTGCGCGAGCTTGACCCTCCTTTCAGTGGGAAGCAAAGTACATTATAAAAGGACGTTAGTTAGTAGTTGTTGTTGGCGAAATATTGTTTAAAAAAAGTATCAACCGCAGGCCGGAATGTTTTCATCTTTCCAGGAATGTTGAACAATTATGAATTGCACGAGGTTTGTTTTTGACGGAAGTGTACGCACATTTTTCTTGACTTTTCTTTTGCTTTTTCTTGTTTTGTAAAAGTTAACTAAATAACAAATATAAGATTAGATTGTAAACGTAAGGCCAATGCGATCTAGTCCTCCAGATTTCTGAAGGCCTGTTGCAAATCTTCATGCAACTGCTCGAAGTCAGCCTTAATCTTGGCTTCACCATCCTTGACGGGGTCCTATAATAAAAAAATCAATATTATTGACAGTCATGATGTAGCTGTTGTCTGTAACTTACCTTGAATTTCATGGAAGACAGCTGGTACATAATGTTGCCCATAGCCTCACGAATAACGTTCCAGGTGATCTTGTTCTCAGACTGAGCTGTCGATTCTACAGAATGACGAGCCAGATCATAGAAATCAATGATGTTCTTCAGCATGCCGACGGTCTTGTAGAAGGGGCAGAAACGATCGTATGACGAGTAGGAGTTCTGTTGCAAGAAATCATCCTTGAGCAACTTAGCCACCTCCAGAGTGATCTTATCGGTCTCGGCCAGTGAAGCCTTACCGACCAGCTGGACAATTTCAGAAAGATCTTCTTCCTCCTGCAGGATCTCCTTGACCTTGGTACGTAGTGGCACAAATTCGGGGAAGTTCTTGTCATAGAAATCGTCTAGAGCACGCATGTACTTCGAATACGAAATGAGCCAGTTAATGGAGGGGAAATGTTTACGCTGAGCCAACTTCTTATCCAAACCCCAGAACACTTGCACAATACCGAGAGTGGCAGAAGTGACGGGATCAGAGAAATCACCACCAGGGGGTGACACAGCTCCGACAATGGACACGGAACCTTCACGCTCGGGATTACCCAAGCACTTAACACGACCGGCACGCTCGTAGAAGGAAGCCAAACGGGCACCCAAGTAGGCGGGATAACCTGAATCGGCAGGCATCTCAGCCAAACGACCAGAAATTTCACGCAAAGCCTCAGCCCAACGAGATGTGGAATCAGCCATCATGGATACGTTGTAACCCATATCACGGAAGTATTCGGAAAGGGTGATACCAGTGTAAATGGAAGCTTCACGAGCAGCCACAGGCATGTTAGAGGTGTTGGCTACCAGAGCAGTACGCTTCATAATAGACTCAGTGACACCATCGATCTCAACAGACAATTCGGGGAAATCACGCAATACTTCAGACATTTCGTTACCACGTTCACCGCAACCCACATAGATAATGACGTCGGAGTTGGAGTACTTGGACAGAGCCTATAAGTGTACAAATGTTTAATTTCGGTAATCAGCTGAATCCAAAATAGATTCTTACCTGTGAGATCACAGTCTTGCCGCAACCGAAGGCACCGGGAATGGCAGTGGTACCACCCTGGACGCAGGGGAAGAGGGAATCTAACACTCGCTGACCGGTCAACAGAGGATGATTGGCGGGCAATTTCTCGGTGACTGGTCGGGGTTGACGCACTGGCCACACTTGCAACATAGTGTGCTTGGTGATCTCACCATCGAATTCTGTTTCGAGCACAACATCATCGACTTTGTAGTTACCCGATGGGGCAATGTAGCGAACAGTACCCTTGGCACGGGGGTTTACAATCATCTTGTGCTTAACCAAAGTGTTTTCATGGACCAAACCGTACAGATCACCTCCGGTGATGTGAGAGCCAACTTTAACATTCAAAGGATTGAATTCCCAACTGGCCACACGTGACAAACTTGGCACATTCACACCCTTGGGGATGTAAATGGAGTTGGTAAGCTCGTTAATGTCCTTCAGAGGACGTTGGATACCATCAAAAATACTGCCCATAATACCGGGACCCAATTCCACCGACAAAGGTTTGCCAGTACGCAAAACGGGATCTCCCACAGTGACACCGGAGGTTTCCTCGTATACCTGAATGGTGGCCATGTCACCCTCCAGACGAATAATCTCACCCACTAGCTCATAGTAGCCGACACGGACCAACTCGTACATAGCAGAGCCAGACATGGCCTCGGCGGTGACGACTGCGCAAAACATAAAAACCATCAGTATAAAGGAGAAATAAAATTTGTTCTACAACTCACCAGGACCCGAGACTGCGAACACACGTCCATATTTGGACTCACGCTCTTCGTCATCAAAACGCTTCAGGTTGGACATAATGTTGCTTGATTTGGCTCTATAACTATAATAAAACGACAAATTTAAGCGCGTGACCTTTTTTCACCTTACTAATATTTACTATTGTGATTGATAATTCACTTTTTTTTTTTATCACTTTTTAACTCCCCACTTAATTATGTTTAATGCGTAAAACTTTAAAAAGAGAGCTTTCATTTCACGTGACAAAGCTTTTCACAAGTTCGAAAAAAATTTACAAAAATTCCCATGGACAAATGGTGGAAACCTGTCACACGCCCCTCCCTCACTATGACCAACATACACAGTTTAGCACTCTATAAAACTAAGGCTACTTTATGTTAGAATATTAAAACTCAATTACTAAAAAAAATTTCTTTTAATTAATTTACATAAAACATTTACATATTTATTTTTTCAATTCGAATAAAAAATACGAGCGGTTTTTGTTATCTGTCGAAAGCCGAGAGAGAGGAAGAGAGAGGCTCGCTCGCGCTCTCCCATTCGAAATCGAAAATTTGACAATTCGGTTTTGACGTTGATCACAAGACTACTGTCATTTTCTGTCAGCTGACAATTGGAAAAAAAAATATGAAGAAATATCTACATAGAGAGAGTGATAGCGAGAGAGAGTTTGGAGTGGCAATCCACCATATTGGATTTTAATTGAATAATCTTGAGTTGTGGTTGCAACTTCATATAGAACTTCTTATTTGACTGGTGGCCATATGAATTCAAATTGGATCACAAGACCCCGTCTGAGCGAGCCAGCGAAAAGTGGTTAGTATAAGAAAGAGCGAGAGGAAGTTATTATCAAAGCGCGAGGGGGAGGTCAGCTGACAAGACAGAAAAAAAATGTAACGCTTACAATTTTCCACATGTAGAAATTCGTAATTTTTCCGATTTGCACTTGGAAAATGTGTTATCTAACATGCCTGCATTTTGCTTAATTTGCACTTTGCATTATATGTATATGTAACTCTCGTTTTGGTTGTTTACTTGTTTTACTGGTTAATTTATTGTTTTTCATTTGTTTAAGCTTCCAATTTTTTTTTTAGGTATCGTTTCATTGGTGCGGTCGTTATTTTTTTTTTTTCTTTACTTTTTTATAATTCTTTTTGGTGCTTACTTTTTGTGTCTTCGCGTTCACCTTGCGAACGTGTTTGTGCTGCTTCTCTCCAACAGAACTGAAACCGACTGAACTTCGAAAAGTTTGGACGATCGTGTTTGTGTGCTAGTGCTTCTGCTTGAGCTTTCGTTTTCATGTGAGTTGTGAGCTGTTATCGAATGTGAGCAGAGCTTTTAAGTATTATCGCTGAGCAATTCTGGTTTAAGAGAGTTACAGTGAAAGTTATAAGAGACGTGTCTCTCTTTAGAGAGTGCTAGAAGAGCCTGCCGTGGGTTACTGAAGTTCGTGGTGAGATTGTAAAGTTAGTAAAAACCAGGGGCGGACTACGACTTAAATTTTCAAACATTTTTTGTTTAAAAACTATCCAATAAATTGAATTAAGTATATTTAAGCCTAGCATTCATATTCAAAATTAAAAAAATTTGGTAATTTCGTGAATTTTTATAAATAATTTTTTTTTTTTTTACAAGTACTATAACTCCTATATTATATGATATATATAAAATTTTAATGTATATATAAGCATAAAATACTCTTCTATTACAGTATAAAAAGTAAAATATAAATAACGCTTTGAATTAATTACTTGTTTCCGATACTTCAATGAATAAAATATTTCCCAATTTTTATTAATTTTACGTAAATTAAAAACAAAACTCTTGTAAATGAAGAAAATAAGATTTGTCTAATACTTGGTTGCTTTATAAACCAAATAGATTTTCTAATAGGTATAATGCTAACCTTCTGGTGTATTTTTTATTAGTTATAAAAAATTAAATGTAACTGAATCGATTAAAATAATTGCAATAATAAGAGCAACATACATTATCTGAATTATAATAAAAAGTTAAATCCTTATACACATGTATAAAAATGACTTGGAAAAACATGCAAATTTCAATTAATTAATTAATTACAAGAGCTTTTAGTTTTCCATTGAAATGTTTTAACAACAACGGGCTATAAAATAAAATATTTATATAGAACGAGAAAATGCAATATTCAATTAATCAATTTACGTTAATTGCCCCCAATATACGAGGGTTGCGCAATAATTAAATAATCAACTTAACTAAGTGAACTCCAGCCAAACTCATCGAACTCACCTTCCATATGACCATCAGAAAGAAGAGAAACAAAAAAAAAAACTTTGATTAAAAATCGCATTGTAAAAAGATATTTACCAATGTTGTGTTTTTTATACCATTTACCTAGAGCATTAAAGGGTATACTGTAAAAGTTGGCAGGTATGCAGCAGTCACAGTTAGCTAATATATATGCTCCAAAGTTCATATTTAGTCAGGGACAATAGAAACGGCTATATTTTAATCACTAATTTGGGAGTTTTTTTTTTTTTCAATTACGAGATAGAGCTTTAACTTATATTATTACCATGTAAAAACAGATTTGGGAAAGGGTATATTAAAATCGGTGTCTTCGTCTTGATGTGCCAATTCTATTTTTGCTGTTGCTCTGGTTTCGTTTTAGTTTTTGCCCTTTTGTTTATGTGCAACCAATCAGCTGGAGAAATGGGCGAAAAAAAATATAGCTGAACTCTAATTGGAAACTGAGTAAGCCAAAGCCAAAGCCAAAGCCAGAGTCTGGAACGCTAAAGGAGATGCAGATGAAAGGTGGCTGGCTGGTGGAGGTAGTAAAGGGGCAGAGATTGATTTTGCTAAATTTCTGATTGCAGTCAGCAAAAGTGGCAAGTACAACAGTAAACCATTGCTTACAAAGTAGTCAAACAGTAGTCAACAGTGAACGGTTGGACTTGCCAAGGATTGTTGAGAGGAATGCTTCTTCTGGATTCTGGCTCCTGGCTTTTGCATAACTTATAAATCGATGACGTTGGCATGCAGCATGCAGCATCAGTGGCACAAGCAGCACCAGTTGAGACATTTGCATAATAAGGCAGCATGAAAAGTTGCCTGCCACTGCACTAGGACCAAGACATTGCGAATGTGGATGGATTCTTTTTTTGATTCTGTGTCAAAATGGCGCAGAAAAATGCTCGAGTGGCAACTGCAGCGCAGCAGAGTGTAGATACTGTGGCATGAATTTGACAGATAGAAAGCTAAAATATGACAGTCATTCTGAGATATCTACACATATACATACATATCTCAAACAGATAGCTTGATATAGAAAAAAAAGGAACAGGGGTAAAGTAAGGATGACAAAGTAAAGTGTGGGAGATATTCTTGGACGGCCCTCAAATCTATTTCATATATTGCATAAGCAAATTGCGTTTAAAATATAGATAGATTGGATCAGATGAACAAATAATAAGTTTATCCCTTGCCAACTAATATAATTCATCAATTTTTCAGTCATTTTTTGGTATTTTAGCAATTTTCAAACTAAAACCAGTTCAATATCTCCACGATTGTATAATTAAAGCTTAAATTAGCTTCCAATCTTATAAATGACAGCATTTCTAGTTCAGCTTTGAAGTTTTCCTTAGTCTTTGGATAATATGTAAGTCTTGGACTATAGTAATTAAATCGATGTGCAGTGAATGAAAAATCTTTTTATTATTCTCTCTCTTTTCACAGAAAACAAAACTTTACAGGATTAAGATCTTGAATTTTTAAAAATTAATACTGTATATAGTTTTCCAATGAACAGTCAAAAAAGGTAAAGTAGTCCCATGAGTTACCTGATCCAAGGTAAAAATTTAAGGACTGGACTCAATGAAAATAGCCAACGGTTAGGACCCGATTTGTATGGGTCCTTTAAGAAAGTAGTTTTCGAATGTTTAGAATTTGAATATTCGTAACTTTTTAATACTGCTCAATTTAAGGTTATCCAAGATGTGTTTAAAATGATTTAATGATTTATGCCAACCTTTTATTAGAAAAGATTGTTCAACCTTTTATTAGAAAAGATTGTTCAATATAGTAATCTAAATGGAAAATTATGTTAGAGTGTTGAGCAAGTAATACAAGTAAAATGATATGGAAACGAACAAGTAAAAGTTGAAGCCGGTATATAGATTCCGAGGTGTAAAGGTCAACGTTCTTTTTTTCTAGTTAGAAAGGACAATTAAAAAGTTTATACTTAAATATAACTGGCTTTTCTACTATTTTCTATATTTGGCATTCTATTCTAGAAATAATCGGAAAAGGCAAAACAAAATTTCTGTGAGAAACTAATTATCATATTGATCTATTATTTGATATATATAAATGGATCAATTTTAGAGTTAATATATATAACAAAGAGTTAAGAAAAAGAAGATAGCCATCAAAGAGACTTAAGAGTACGATACCCCGAACTTATGCTATATACAATTTTAGCTTCTTTGCTATGAAATGTATTAAAAAGATAACTTACCTAATTTCTACACAATTAAGCTTCCCATATCACTGTATAATGAGCCACATAGAATAATGGATAAAGTCCTCACAATCCTTAAATTCTTAATTTACAATTCAAGATTTCCCAGATCTTTTACGTAAATATAAATTTATTTGTTTATTATGAATTTATTCAGAGTACTTATGTATATAGATTAGATGAAATATTCATATTCATGCAAATTCATTGCCATTTGGCGCATATATTATTTCGTTAATCAAATATCTAATCACTGTTTGCAGTGAGTAGATGAAATCACTGCATATATCACATAAGTCTCAATATTTATTGTGGACATACGTACACATAGATTTAGACAATATTCAAGTTTAGTTACTATCTGGTATCCATATCTGTGTATATACATTAAGTCATAACTTCATTTGGGAGTCGTCCATGCCTTCATTTAGTTTATGCTTCTCGCGTGCTGCTTTCTACCAGCTTCCTTATTCCCTTGCCCCTCTGACTCCTCTTCCATTCTCTCAATAAATTCATTTGGTCTTGTTTTACTATATGTTTGGATGGTTGGTGGGTGGAAATGGGGCTCCACCATTGGCATTGGGGGCTAATCTTGTTGCGCATTGCCATAATTTTCAATTTACATGCACCGAGTGGCGTCTGGGTGGTGATACTGTGGTGGGTAAAGAAGAAGAGTACAGAGTCCTAGGGGGCATAGGGGCTGCTTGTTGGTTCAGGCGTTATATTGGACACTATAAATTAAACTGCCCAAACGCTGCCATTCACTTGATTATAGCCTGCAGTTCGTATCCAGTATGTCAGATGCATTACCCTCAAGGGGTAGAGAACAAATGCAACGTATGAGGCAAGGGCAGAATGGAGAAGGGTTCACGTTGTCCCTAACACATTTGCGCTACCATTTAGTATTCGGTCCCATGCTCCTTGTCGTCTAATCATTGACATTTATTCGTTCCAGCCATTCGAGCATAACAATCGTTCACATGCAAATTAGCTTAAATTTTGAAATTAAAATTTAAAAGCATCAATTACATTAGTTAATCCAAAATTGAAATATTTACTACACACTGCTACTACTGTAGCTAAAGCTAATATTTAGGCCAATAGAAAATTATAACACAACTAACAAAAACAAAAGTTTTTGCCAAACTATGTGCATACAAACATATCTCCGTTGCCTGCATACATGTTTTGGCTAAGTCCTTCCAATGTGCTGCACTCCACATTGCCGACCGCAAACAGCAACAAAGCAGCCAAGGATAGCTGCAGGACTTGAGTTGAGGTTTCGCAAAAAGAACTAGCATATATGAAACAGCAGGAGCTTCAGTAATGGCTTACCCCTCCTTCACCTTTTCACCAACAAAGCAACAACAACAATATGGTAAAATAAAACAATAAACTTTTCCATCTAGACACACACACACACACAGAGGATTAAACTAATTTGCAAGAACATTGAAAATCCTTTAAAACTGGTGCTGCTGTTGTTGCTCCTACCGGTGCTATGGCTTCCACTAGCTAGAAAGAACAAGAAGCCCATAAAACTATTCGAAGAGTATAATGTTGGTTAAAGGAACTAGCAAAATGAACCAGAATTAAATGGCTTAGTTGTTTAGTAATGAAATACTATATGAAACACCTTTATCGTAGTTTATGCTTTAACATTTGGAGAAACAAAGTTTCTAAGGGTTTATCTCACAATACTTTCATATTCAAGGAACTTAATAGTCAATAAAATGTATAGAAATTACAATAGCTTTATCATATTTTCACTGTTATCTAAGAATTCTTAACTAGTTTTAGTCGTATTTTGAGCGTCTTTTTAGGGAAAACAAATGTGTGACCCCTTTCTGAATCTTAAAAATGATTTCCATGATTTAAGTGATAAAAATATTGAGTATAGTAAATTTTGTTTTCTTTTACTAATTTAGATTTAGATTTTATAGATAATCAAATTATGTCGTTTCATGGAATATAAAAAAGTTCCTATGAAAGAGGTTCAAATCTTATTAGCTTAACACAAAATGAATAATTTCTAATATTTGAATATGTTAGCTATATTTCATCTTTCACTTAAAAAAATTTTGATTTAAAATTAATATGTATATCTATTTGCATATCATAATGTTTTCTATTAATTTCATTATGTAAGATAAGCAGTAGCTCAGAACTGGTTCCGGTTCCACAAAATTTGAAAAATGTCATATTTATGTTATTTGCAGCACTGCAACAAATTCCACAAACAGAAGTTCATCCTATGGTGCATGGGGCAACAGCTTCTCCACATGCCACACACTTTTTTTTAACTATTCCCCCCTTTGCCAACAAACTGCTAGCTAGTGTATTGCACATTTCAACTTAACTGAATTATTAGCCGAGTTATGTGAATTATGATCTCTTAGTGCCCGAGTCTAGGATAACTGCACTACTGCACTATGCCCCCAATCTTTCTCTCCTTGCTCTCTCTCTCTCTCTTTCTTTCTCTTTGCCACTTGCCTCCCTCTCACAGGCACTTTCGTTAATGCATTTGCCCACTGGCCATGTGGGATTGGTGTTATTGTTGTTGTTGCTATTGTTGTATATGCAACAGAGAATCCAAGCAGGAGGTAAACTGTTGACTGCTCACCTTGCCATCCATATAAGTTGCAAGGGGCAGAGATAGAGAAAGAAGACTTTTCAGGAGATGAGGCTAAAGCTTTTGTTATATTCATGTCGTTGTTATTGCCTTTGGTTTTTGAAGTGGAACTGGCTAGGAGTGCGGTTTGATGAAGGGCCAGCAGTCAGGCATTGCAGTCAGCAGGGATCCCCAAAGGACGGAGAGTCCAGCAGAGTTCACAAAATCTCCCAACAGATTTAACAATAATAGAAAAGAAAAGCTTTTAGGTAGAGTTTGAGTTTTGGTTTTGCTTTCCTTGGCCTACGATGAGAATGAGAATGATGATGAGGACGACTACGACTAGGATGATTTATGACACAAACTACAAAGGATTAGCATATGAAACCAAACAAAGCTGATGCTTCTTCTTCTTCTTCTGCTGCTGCTGCTGCTTGTGTTTTCTCTGGGATCTCTAAACCAATTTCCAATTGTTTGCCTTGGTCGAGAAATGCAGGAGATGACAATGGGGGAGAGGAAGTGAAGTGTCTAAAATCGAACCGGAAATGGCTTAAGTAAACACACACAGACACACACGAACGAAGGACATAGAACGAACCAAGAACCAAGGACTATGCGTAATTAACCTTTGACACGTATGTCTGTCTCTGTGTCTGTGTGTATGTGTATATGTATGTGTGTGTCCTGGCATATTCATATTTCATTTACCTGTCCAGCCCCTTCTGGCAATTAGGACAATGCAGGTGGCATACAACGGCAATGGCAACGTCATCTGCAACGTCAACATCTTCTACACTTCAGCCAATTGAGCTTTGAACCCAAGTAAAATTTGATATAGATTTTGTTTAAATTTAAGTTGTAATTATGTTTGTTTTTGTATGTTGTCAGAGACAAGAGCCATTGCCAGAGTTAAGCATGAATAATAATGCATTCTAATAACAAGTGAACAAGAGACATGTCTATTTATAAGAAACTAAACCCCTTAAAGTTGATATATAAATATATACATATATATATATATATATATCTCGACTCGGGTCTTAACTAAAAATTTATATTATGCGCAAAATTATCCTAAATAAATTTGACAGATAAATTCATTTTAGCAATGTTGGATAAATTCTTGTTTTAAGTAAATTATATACAAATGATCTAAATTGATAAATTTTCTTTTCAGTGAAAATAAGGGAAACTAGTTCGTAAATAATTATTTATCTCTTTATACCTAAAGAATGCTTATTTAAGAATGGAGTTTAGTACAAACATATGTCCTTCTATTTATTTGCCTCTCAGGAAATCTTTTACGTTATTTCTTTCACAGGGCAATTGATTTGACATAACACTATTTGACATAACTAAAAAAAGTCAAAATATGCAAATCAATTAATAATCAGTAATATAAATATTCAAGTTGACATACTTTTATAAATTTCCGAACACTAATTTTATCGCGTTTGTCACGCAATGCTAATTTTAAATTTGGCGCCATTTCTTCTTCAGCCGCTTTGTTTTTATCTAATTATGTGCAATTAAATGGATTGCGATGTCTAAAATATAAAGATTGAATCTAAGATAAGGTTATTCAGATAATATATCACTTGAAAGCATTAGCAAGCAATTAATATAGAAGAGAACCCTTAGTCATGGATGAGTAATATATTTCTAATGAACCAAATAACTATTTTATATTTTGAGCTTCAGATCCTAAAAAAGAATAAACGAATATTAATGAATTAAACAGATGTCTCTATTTAATCGAAATCAGTCTGGAACGTAAGCATCAACTGAAAATGTAATTTCATAACTGAACAAAGTACAGTCTTCCATTGAATTGGTAACGATTTCCTAGTAACAATCTGCCCCATAGCATAAATAAGTTAATAGTCTTCCTTATCTACTGGGTGTGTTTGTATGTTTTATTCTAAGGCTATTCCCAAACAAAGTTAGGATATAAAATAGTTATCTTTATAAATTGTTTCAATGATGACCACCATGATCATGTTCGCTGCTTTTTTTGGACGATTTATGCCATTTCTTCTTATGCTCTTCGCCACCTTTTTTGCCATGTTCTTTCTTGTGTCCCCATTTCTTGGCATCCTCGTGTTTTTTCTTGTGGCCTTTGTGTCCTTTCTTCTTGTGGCCCTTTTTGCTGTGCCCCTTTTTGCCATAGTGCTCTTCGTGGCCACCCTTTTTGTGGTGGCCCTTTTTGTAGCTGCTGCCCTTCTTATGCTTTTTGCCTTCTTCGAAAGCTCCATGTTTCTCCTCGCCACCCTCATCATGATCCTCGTCATAGTATTTCTTTTCCTTTTTGTCCTCGTCCAGTTTGTGGACATTATGCTTGCCTTTGATGGAGTGACCCTTTTTGTAAGAGCCATGATCTTCAAATTCGCTGCCTTTTTCACCTTTTTCACCCTTCTTCTTCTTTTTGTGGTGTCCTTCAGAGTGTTTGTGCTTTTTCTCATGTCCCTCCTCTTCGCCATGTTCACCTTTTTTGCCTTCCTTATCATGATGCCCTTTCTCGCCTTTCTCATGTTTCTCATCATATTTGTGACCTTTCTTTGATTTTTCGCCATGCTTTTTATGATGTTCGCCGTGTTTCTCCTCTCCAGATTCCTCTTCACCTTCCTCTTCATGCTCCTCATGCTTCTTCGATGCTGCCACTTGTAGATCATCATAGAAATATGGTTGAAAATCGACTAAATCTTGGTTAGCCAATGGCATGGAAATGACCGTAGCTTGATCTGGTGTGGAGTGAAAAGCCAGAGAGATAGAAATGAAGATGGTGGCCAAAAGGCCAAACAGCTGCCATGTAATCCACATTTTGCCTCCACCTAGTCGTTATCCTTTGAGCCGTTGAGTTGCTTGGTCTACATTGGCGGCTTTGCCTGCTGCTGCTGCTTCTGCCGTTGCTGATGGTAATCCTGTAGCTTCCACGCCTTCTTGTCGTCTGTTGGGCTGGCCTCCAGCTACCAAAGCTTTTTATATCTTTCTTTCGTTCGGCCCTTTCTTGCACTTGCAGAGCCACGCCTCCACTGTGCCTTTGCGCCTCTACTAGCCTGTTTTTGCTGCGGCTCTGCGGCTGATTTGGCAACTTTTTTTTCTTTTTTTGTTGCTGTTGGTTTCTTTCAATCTTTTCACTTTTTGTGTGTGTGTGTTCTTTTTTTTTTTGTATTTTTTTTTCCTTTTCCCCCGTTACGAGTCTAAGTGCATAACGTTGTTTCAACTGAAAAACCCTTCGAACTGGCCAACTTCTTGTGGTTTTCTTGGTTTTTCGGTTTTTGTTTGGTCTTGAGAGTTTTTTTCCCCATTTGTTGTTATTCATTTTGTTATTGTTGTTGCGTTTGAATCATTTGTTTGTTGTGTCGACTTTTGTTACATTCCCCTTTTAAATTGCAAAACCCATTTCCAACCGAAAGAGCAAAAGATTAACTAGAGTGGAACCATCTATAAATTAACCATTTAGCTTAGTTAAAGAAATGATCATTACACCATAAAGAAATTTAATCAATATTTGATTTGTTTTTGTGTAACTGTTAAAAGTTTAATTAACTTGATTCAGATGAAAAACTATATGCGACAAATTTCAGTTTTTATTTGTTCTTCCTAAAAGGTTCTGAAAACGGTATAAAAAAACGGAAATGCCTGCTAATACCAGCTAGCTTAGCATATGTGATTTGATTTAAATGATCTAAAAGCTTAATAGAAATCAAATTAACTTTTATAAACGATTCTATGTTTATTTTTGGCTGATATGAAGGAAAGTGCAATGATGATTAGTTTGGGTGGAATAGCTTTAAGTTGATATTTGGTTGAAAATAGCTTTAGTATACATTTTTTTGTTATATCTTTATAATTGAACTATCTTTACAATTTTTAATCGAGTTTCTACAGCAAACATAAAAACATCAACTTTTCTGGTATTACGCATACGCCATGTAGTTTAAAAGTAGGCCATTCTTAACTAGTTGGAGGTGATATTATAAGATGTTATTAAAGGATTATTTTTCGGGATAGTATTACAAGTTGATATATATTCAATAGTTGTGTGAATTCGATAATTTATAAATGTTTTAGATAGGTGGTCTAGTCATTCTAATCCATATGACCGTTACAGTTGGTAATTTATCATGTATTTGCTATACATTATAGTTTTAAGTGTATATAATTTTGTTATTACTTTCTTTGCATCATACTTTTAATGATTATAAATTTATTATTATACTTATTTATACTATTTACATTTTTATGTAGAATCGTTGCATTATTAATATCATTATTATATATGAAAAGTCTTTGCATCTGTAGTAGAGAATAAACGAAATGAGTTGGAATATTTGTTGTTTTATAAAATCTTTGAAAAGTTATTTGGTTAACAAATTATTAATAAATACACCTTCTATTAGAAATATATTTTAGAAAAATTTCATA
This sequence comes from Drosophila neocordata, assembly GCA_018903615.1. Taxonomy (NCBI): domain Eukaryota; kingdom Metazoa; phylum Arthropoda; class Insecta; order Diptera; family Drosophilidae; genus Drosophila; species Drosophila neocordata. Next base: position 3,363,810 of record JAEIGI010000010.1, on the reverse strand, counting down.
AATAAAATGTTGTAATATGCAGCTAAAAAATACCATTTGTAAGATGCATTTGCAAAAATATTTCAATAGATAATCGTATTTGTTGTATTAGATTTCTATTCTATAATCAACAGCCGCCTCTTTCAGGAAGAAAAGAATTGAATTCTTATCTCTTATTTATGCATAAATATATTTCTTAAAGGCATGCTGTTTGCCCTATATAAGTATATACTATATATGTATGTATACTTATACATATTTCCATTCAAATTTATATGCCCAATGCGTCAGCTAAAATTTCGCCATAAAGTTCTTGCGGGCCATTATAAATACCAAGAAGTCTTAAAGCAATTTCGTTGTTTTTTCTTTCCTTTGCATCTTTCACTTGCTCGTTCATCCTGTTCTACCTTGGTTGGGGTAATGTGGGGGGAGGTTTTTGGGCGTTTTTGCACAGGAAATGCATTTTAAATGTTGGTCGCGGCATAAATAACCCGTTAACATTAACAGGCGACCAAATAAGTAGCGGGCCAATGTTGAGGGCAGCAGCAAGGAGATGCCTTACAATGCGTTTGCCTTAATTTATGGGCCAGGATTGGCAACAAGGACAAACAGGACGAGCACGATTCGACTGGTTGAGAATGGTCGGAATCGGAGGAGGGGGAATAGCAATGGCGATGTTCGAAATTCGCATTCGATTCGATTTGCAATTCGCTGGCAAAAAGTTTGACAGCCACTTGGCACCTTGGAACTTTTTTGCTGGCCTCCAAACCTGCCTTCTTGCCTCTTCTTTTTCTCTTTAAATGTATATAACCAGCCACCATCTTTTTCTATCATTCTCTCTTTCTCTTACATACACACACACACACACACACACACACACATCTACATTCCTACACATAGAGAAAGTTCAGCAGTTGGCCAAAAGTCACTTGGCATGCATATAAATTGTCAGCCATTAAATTTGCATTGACATTTTGGTCGTGTTTCCACTTCCTCTTCTAACCTCTTAACCCGCACATTTCCACCATGCTGCTCCCTTTTAGGTTTAGTTTTTAGCTGGGTGATTTATCTGTGCACTCTTTGATTGCATGGAGCAGCGAGCAACGAGAGCAACTTGTTTTTATTGAATTTGCCGAATTAATTTGCCAGCATCAAGCAATGGCAACAACAACAACAACAACATCAACAATATCAACAGCAACAAATATTACTAGAAAAAAGAAAACTGAGAAAAAGAATCTCTCGAATGTTGATTAAACTTGGCTTGGCATAGATATACCATCCATCCCGCCCAGCACTCCATGCCACATCGCAATCATGTCGCTGTGTGCCATGACGGAGACAACAATCTTTTTAGCTTCGCCAGAGCAATTAGCCTAATACGAAGGCCATGTGATTCTGGTTGGTCCAGTTGGCTTTTAGCCTTATTGAGGGAGTCACCATTCACCACTGCAATTCCGATCATACTCGTAATCAAAAGAGGGGAAAAAAGGTATCATCTTTACCTTGTTTTTTGCCTTACCCGTACTTATGCAATACCGTAAAATGAGCCAAGAAGTGGACAGGAGAGCAAAAGGCTTAATTGTGTAGCTGTAGGTCCTTGTGTTTGTATATGTGTGCCATGTGTGTGGGAAATGTAATGAGATCCTTAACAAATTGGCAAGTTCTTTAAGTTGATTCATTCATTGGAAAAACTTTTTGATTATACATTTTTATGCCTGTGATTTGGATTGATTAATGTGTTACAAGAGAATATTTAATTTTACTTTAAATATTAATGTATTTGGAAACCATGAGTAATAAAAGAACTACAAATATTTAATACAAATGCCGTAACAGAGCTTTTTTAGAAAGATTAACAGGCCACACAAATCGAGTTTGAAATAAAATAAGCAACCAGCGAGATGTTTATCAACACTAATATTAACAGACACCAGTTATAATGTTAAGTTAACATAAAAGAAAAAATTACTTAATAAAGTAAGCAACAGAGAAGATAATATGAGAACTTAGTAACAACGAATTTGTAAACATACTTTAAACAAATAATTACGATTAACTAATACTCTATCTATTGAATAGATATTACAGTAAGCCAAAGTCAGAAAGTAGAAGGTTTGAAGGTTACAGTAGAAGAAATTAATGCCCTAATGTAGAACATGTATTATGTATTCCGTACAACATCTTCCATCTTTGTAGTTGTAGAACCAAGCTCTATATGAAATTCCAAGAATGTTTGCTTAGCCGAAATTAATCTAAAACAGCTAATCAAATCCAATTCAATAGCTTTATTAAAGGTCTTATATTTTTTGTTACTTTTTCAAATAAAAATTAATTTAAAAAGAAGTTTTACTACATCTCTTTAAGGTCACTAGTGACTATGCTTTATGCCGTTTTTCTTTTCTTGTCTGAGTGAAACACGAAACGAGTCTTAAGTATTCTTCAATATATAATAGTACAAGTTGAATAACCTTTTGTTATAGCCAGAAGCGGAATTTAAGCTAAGCTTCTTCTTGCCTGTTTCTAACAAACAAAGCAATGAAAAACAGCATACACATGTGTATGTATGTATATATATATAACTTACTGTTAAAAGGAAATATACCTTAAGACATTTTGTCGTTTTTGATATTATTTAAGGCAAACGTTTTGACAAGCTTTAAAATAAATAGCTATATGTATGTACATATAGTAAGTAAAGGTAAGTATATATGTATGTTGGCAAAAATCCGTTAAACTTTGATCGCATATAGCTCAGCTCTGAGCACGTCCTATGGCATGCATCTGGTTATATAAGGGTCGGAGTCTATGTTGGCGTTTGCGTCTTCTTGCCCTTTGCTGAAACTGCAGCAAATGCAGCGTGACAGTCGCGGCTTTTTCACTCAGCTTAGCTCAACACACACACACACACACACATATATATATATATATACATATACACATGCATCAATACACACAACAAGCCATTGAAAACTGTGTCGAGAGGAGAATGTTAAACCTCAACTCACTTCACCTCATCTACCTTACCGCAGCACACACACACACATACACAAAGATACATAAACCACCTGCATACCAACACATACACACAGACACACACTTACATACATTTCAAAATTCAATAAAAATCTTTTGTTTTCGCTGTACGCGCATTGAAAAGTTTGAGCCAAGGTTTTTACTTGCCCGCGCGCACATGACTTACTGATGCACATCACACTACCCTCCCCCCTTTTCCCATATATGTATGTACATATCTGCAACCCTTGCCATCATTTTTACCAACTACAACTACAAAAACAACAATCCTCAAACCCTCAACCAAGTCAACTGCTTGCGGTAAATTTGCACGTACGTTGCATTTTAGTAACATTTTCTCCTTTCCTTGGGTATGTAATAATGTGTGTGTGTGTGTGTGTGTATGTGTGAGCGAGCTGTCTGTACAATTTTAAATGATTCGCTGTAAGCATGTGTGTGTGTGTGTGTGCTTGTATGTGTCTGTATGCGGTTGTGAGTTTTCATTAAGAGCAAATCCGTATCTGTGTACCATAAGAGATTTTGTGGCAGCTTTAAAAACGAAGCGTCAAAGTCTCTTCTTTGCCCTGCCTTGAAAATGTATTCTATGAGAAATCGATGAGCTAAGCTTAACAAAGAAGCAACAAGAACAACTTACAAAATAAAGCTAATTAATTCACTTGAAAACAGTGAAAAGGTGAAAAGTGTAGTGGGAGTGATAGCAGAGTTCCCTTAGTTCAATGAGTGTTAGCTATTTCAGGTGTGCTTCTTTGGGAGGATAACGTGTTTTTGTGTTAAATGCAAAGTTCTTCTCAGCAAAATTAGCATATAATTTACTTAAGACATCGATACGAAATACTTAAATGACAAATAAAGTTTCACTAAAAATGACAAGTTGATTTAAATTTAATTAATATTTTAATTTTTATTAACATATCTAATTTAGAAGATAATGTAAATGGAACTTTTAACTCTTAATAATCTTATTAGAGGCGGGGTTTTTTTTTGAAATGGATATAAATACTTTTTTAAGCCATATGCTTTGGATATGCCGAAGTAAATTCATGTTCGATATGAAATACTTTGTAAATTTCCAGATGAGGCTAAACAGCTGGGCTATAATAAATTCCGGAAAGCAAATCTTAAAGATGGCATACAAATTCACAAGACTTTTTGCCACTTTTCAGCAAGTAACTCTTTCTTTGTGGGATCCTGAAATGAAATAAAACCGTATTCAAACAGGCAGCAAAGATCTTTAGACTTTTAACAGACCGCTTTAGAGGATTCGCTCTAGAGGTCTCAGTGGAAATAAAACCCTTAACCACCTTCCTAGATGCGGGTTTTTTACCATTGAAATAGATACTTTTTCAAGATTTGAGGCAGAGATAGTTGATGCTAGAGAAGGTAAGCTCACTCAAAACGACAAAAACGCATAAAGACCACGTGGAAGCCATTGTCGACAAACGATACAATATCGCTTACTACTTTTGTGAAAACTCTAAAGGATTTGGGAAATAGATTCAAAGTTATCATCAGTTATTAAGCAGATTGTGGGTTATAGCCTCAGTATTGTAATGTTGTTAGCTGAAAACCACAAAGATCTACATACCAAAGTATATTTTTTTATTGTTAACCAGATATTTATAATAGTTATTTTCCATTATATTAAATATATATAAGTTTATTATGTTTTATGAATTTTGTTATTTCTTCTAAATAATTTAATTTTCATATTTACTTACAATTTTCTTTAGTTTGTTGTATTTAAAAGCAAAGATAAAGAATAGATTTTATATTTATTTTTTGGTTTATAAATTTATTGCCAATGGCAGACAAACATCAAAGGATTACAACAGTTTTTCCACAAAACCATAAGCCAAGTTTATGAGCTTGCCTCAAAAATGAATAAGAATCAAAGGATGTAAGGGTTGAATAAAAAACAAGCAATATTTCACAATGTTTCGACACCTGAGAATAAAGCAATCTTATGAGAGAGAGAGAGAGACTTTGTCCGCCTCCCCCTCTCACCCTCATCCACTGGTTTCATAGTATGTGAGTCTTTCGATATGCAATTGGCCCAGTTACATTGACAAGCAGCGGTAAATTATGCGAATGCAAGCGAAGTGACTGCATATAGCAAAGTCTATACATATGTGTGTGTGTGCGACTGTATGTGTGTATCTGTGTATGAATATTTTCCAGCGGTTTATTCTTTATGTGTATTGATTTGAAATGAATCTCCGTGTAAGCTGGCCAAGCGCAGCAAACCTAACATCAGAATCGGAATCAGAATCAAAACCAGAACCATACCGATTGCCCTCCCTTGCCAGCGAAACCCTCCGTCATCGCCTTACCAGCTTTATCCTGCTTTTATATTTGTCTGTACAATTTTTACTGTTTTTTTTTTCCTTTCTTTTCATTTTGTTGCAAATTTCTCTCTGGGTGTTATTTCTCTGGTCCTGACTGTTCTCTTGTGTTCCCTGGCATATAACTTACTGTCATATTTTCATCTATGTGTATGTGCTTTCAGGAGTTGGGGTGGTTGACATTTGCGGGGTGTGGGTACCCTCTTTTGTTGTTATTATTGTGCATGCTTCTATTCAATGCTTTTTTCGTATTAAAAAGTTTTTCTTTTTTTTTTTTCTTTTTCTCTTTTTGTTTTGTTCTTGCTTACTGGCTTTTTTTTCGTTGAAATTCGCCTTCTTTGTCTCACTCTATCTCTATGCTTCTGGATTTTGTTAACTTTGTTATACTTTTTTTTTCTTCTTCCTTTGTTGTTGCCTTTGCTATTCAATTTTCAATAAAATATGTAAATTTATACCGCATCATCTCCACATTTCTCTTTTTCATCTCTTTCTCTCTTTGGTTCTGGTTCTGGTTCTGGCTCTTATCTTTCAGCCAAAACATTTGATAGCTACAAGTTATGGCCACCATCTCCAACCGCCCCGCTCCCCCCTTATACAACTAAGCAGTGAAGTATGTTATTAATTTGTAATTTGTTTATGGTTATTTGTGCACAAATCAAAGGGCAGAGATTGAAAACTTTTGAAGAGTAGACGAAACCATAAAGTTTATGATAATAGAAATTCAAGTATTTCTAAGTATTAGGTTTTTGTTTTTGTTTCAAAATTCTTGAGGTTATCGACACAAGGATTATGACCTTCTGATTTTCCTTATAAAAAGCATTTTGTGTATGTGTTTAATTTCTAACACAAGTATACATAATTATCATACAATTCATTAGGTAAAATTAATTTATTTGAAGTTACTTCAAATTGTGTTATTTCGTAATGATTTAGGGTCCTTGTGTGTTGGGATGTTTCTAATTGATTTCTAAGGTAAGTTATTGGTAAACAAATTATTATAGACTTATTTTGCTATTAACCTAAGTATAATGAAAATATATCAATAATATTTATATTTAAAATTTATTTAACAATGCAATTAAAGACAAATTAGAATTCGTCAACTTTTTGTGTAATTTATCGGAGCTTTGATATTGTCTTAAATATTAGCTAGCTTTTGGCTTTAGTTAATTTATAATATTAGTAATAAATAGTCTTCAAAAAACAGTTACGGGCAAACGAATTGGTTACTAAATTGCACTAAAAAAATATTAGCTAATTTTCTAAAAATATAAATTAAGTAACCGCAATATGAACTTCAATTGCAGCGAAATTTTAAAGATTTTTATAGCCAATATTTTTCCAAAAGGTATGAGAATATTGTTCAGATGTTTGTAACGCATAAAAATATATGTTTCCGACTCCATAAGAAATATATATTCTTTATCAGCATCCGTAGCCGAATCGATATAGCCATGTCCGCCTAGTTGCTAGTCCATCTGTTTGTGTCTTTGCATTTTTTTGGCCTTAAACTTTAAGATTTATGGCTAAAACTTGGTAGAAAAGCTTTTTGGTTATGTATGTAGATAAACTATAAAAATTAGTCGAATCGAACGACTATCAAATATAAAAACTTAACTTGACTTTAGACCCTACAAGCACAAAAAACATATGTTTAACGCCTGCCCAAGGAAAACAAATTTATTCTTATTTCACAATTTTTTTTTACTTTTTTCATTTCTAATAAGTTTCCATATACCGTACACTAAGTCTAAAATTATATCGGATATATATTGATATTGTTATCAATAAAAGAAATATTGCAAACGCGAAAGTCCTGTGTTTAATTCCGGGTGAAGAAAATGAAAAAGTTGAATATAATATTATATTATTTTTAATTAGCTAAAATTTTTCATGGACACCGATGTAGTGGAAAAAAGGGCTAATTACTGCTAGGGTATACAACTTCAGCAATGCCGAAGTTAACTCCTTTGATATATTTCATACTAGTTTCATTTACCTTAATCTGACATGTATTTCGTTACATACTCACAGCTTAAAACTGATTGAAAAATAAGTTTTATTTTCAAATTTAATAAAAACTATATGAATTAAGAGTTTATGTAGGATTTTTGTTGTTATAGCATTCGTTACTTTGACATTCTAAAACATTTTGAAAGGTATTAACAAGTAAACTTCCATATTTTATTTGACATTTTAATGCATACGATAACGTTTATCTATGTATATGTGTATGTATGTTTATATAAATATTTCACTTTTATTTGAATCCTGGCAGATTTTTTTTATTTGATTTTTGTTCAGCTACAATATAATCAATCATTAAACTTCAATAGTCATGGCCCCAAGTCAAACAAATCAAATCAAAACAAATACAAAAATCAAATGAAAGAAAATGAAAATGTCATGCCATGTATTTCCTTTCCCCCGCTATGCTTTTTCATTCCGCTTTTATCTATATATATATATTTATTTTTTTTGTTGCTTATATGAATGTTGGGTTTTCGAGTTGTTATATTTGACTTTTGCATTTTTCAAACAAGCGACGCATTCATTCACTCATTCATTTATTTGGGCATTCATTGTCATTTGCTTTCTGTGTGTATTTATTCATGCATTTGTTTGCTTTCTGACGCTTGTTTCCGAAAAATTATGTGCAAACAAAGTTGAATTAAAACAAAAAGGAAGAAATAAAAAAAAAAATTTTGTCAAATAAGAGCAAAGACAAACAAAAGCGACTGGTGCGGCGGAAGAAACAAAGCAAAAATGTAAAAAGCTACAAAAAATATAAAAAAAAAAAAATAGAAAAAAAAAATGGCATAAAAATATTAAAATACAAAAAGAACAGAACGAAAACAATATACACAAAAGCAATTTAATTGCCTGCCCCGGACCTTTTTTCAGTCGTAGGGATTGTAGAATAGATGGATGGATGAATGAATGGATGGATGGATGGAGTGTTAGGCCCAAGTTCATAAATAAGTACGAGTACATAGACATTTTATGCGCCTTGGCTTTTGTATCTGCCATCATGACATGCAAAAGGCAAACGCTCAAGTTCTACTAAAAACAAAAGTTAATTAGAATGTTCTCCTTCTCATCATCATCATCATCATCTTTATCATAATGACGATCATTATCATCGTCATTGTCATTGTCATCTACATAATGCGAAAAGAGAAACAGTAACAACAATAACAACACAAAAAGTAACACAACAGACAAAGTTGCAGGCAGTAAATTAGATTAACAACAACAACAACAGAAACAACATCAGTAGAAGCAACAATTGACAAAACAAACGCAACAAGCAATTAAAAATGTAAAATTTTCTCAGCTTCCTTTCAAATTATTTACAAAATTTTATGAGCAGCAAAAGTAAAGTTTAATGAAGCATTGCATACTTATGGGCGACAAAGTAAAGAATAAATAGGCAAATCTTAGGCAAAAATTAAATACTCAACTGCAATTTTATATTATCAACAAAAAAATGCAAAATAAAACAATTAAAAAAATGAAATTGAAGTTGCCAATTGATGGAAATTTTAATTTACATTTAATTAACAAAAAGAAAAATCGTTTAAAAATGATTGAAAAGCAAAAGTTTGCAATTCAAGTTATCTTTTTGTACTCTTGCAAAAAGAGTATATTCATTTTGGTCGAAAGTTTGCAAAGCATTAAAGAAAAGGCATATCCTACTATATATGTATATAGTTAAATAAGGGTATGACCTCAGCAGAGAGTACAATAAAATTGGGCAGTTGTTTATTTTCCAAAAGAAAAAATTTCTTTTTCGAGGTCTATATAGATATATATGATTGTATCTTATTATGATATATGATCAGCATTATAAGCCAAGACGATTTAGCCAGTCGATTAGCTTTTAAATCTAAAGTGGCCATCTATCTACTAATCGATAGATCAACAAATTCTACTAAACAATAATATTGAAATAAATAATTTTTCAATTGGAAATGTAACGATTTTTTTCTTTTTTTTTGCAATTTTCTTTTAGTAATTTAATTAAACCTTCAAATAAAAAAAAGCTACAAACGATAAAAGTCAAGCTAATCTTTGATTAAACAATAGTCATGGTCACGGTTTTGATATAACCTGAATAAAAAAAAAGATATATCTAACTGTTTTATTAAATCAACGAGATTTAACTTATAAGTTTAAGAATTATGACCCCTTTTTAACCTCAAAAAAGTAAAAACAATTCAACTTTTTTACTAAAAAATACTTTCACCAAAATCAAAAATACTATGTCCGAAAAAACACCCTAAAGTTAAATCCTAGCTATTTTTTATACTCAACTTGAGTTTTAATTTACACTAGAAAAATAGTCAAGTGTATTGAGTGCAATACTTAAGTTGGCTATTCAATCAAATTGAGTGTGAAATAACACTCAAATAAAAATATAGATAGGATTTATTTGAGTGTTTTTTTCCTACGAAAATGTTATTGATTTTTACGTCCCGGTTTAAAATGAAAAAATTGCAAAAATTTTATTATAGATTTAATAATTTCCTTAGTTTAGTTTCTTTATATGAATTTTGTTTTTTCTTATATTAAATTTTGTTAATTACTATAACCGCAGTTGTGTGCAGAACTAGAAGTAGCATTTATTCTCAACATTTTTGGGTAACAGAAATTTCTGTGGCTTGGCCCATTGCAAAAGTCTTAAGCTATTTTTAAATGGGCTGCTTAACAAAAGTTGTAGCAGAACCCAGAATGTTTTTTACTATTATTTTGTTCCTTTTTTATTCTAAAAACAGTTGACAGATCCCTTTAATGATAAACGAAGTGAAACCCGAGCCATGGCAATGAGTTTTTAATGAAGCCTGGAATGGAAATGGAATGGGCCATGTGTTGGGAATCCTTTAAAATACAATTTAAAATAGGCTTTAAAACTAGCTGACCATATCTATTTCTTGTTCTCTCTTTTTTTTTTATTTTTGGTAATATTTTTTTTTTTGTGGGTGGGTTTTTTGAAGTTGTTGGTCATATTTTCAACACGGCTGGCAAATAAATAACAGGACAAACTTTTCAATAAATAAAATTAAAAACTTTTTGCTTCTCTTACGGTCAAAAGTTCGTCGCCAGGCGGCGCACAAATTCGAATCAAATTCGAGTTGAGGCAAAACGAGCAAACAAACAAACAAACAAATAGAACCAACTGAAGTATCAGATCGTGAGGGGTTAGTGGGCAGTGGGAGGACCAGTGCAGGGAGTTCGGATAACCAGACAGTGGTAGTAGTAGAAGAAGAAACTCAAACAATCGCCAATTGACCGTAAAAATGTCTATGTATGTACATGTCTGTGTGTGTCTATGTGTGTGTGTGTGTATGTATACTACCAGTTAAGCTGAACGCCTACAAAAGCGCCCGAGTCCTAGAGAACTGTTGTAAACTTCTCTCATTCTACTATGTCCTCTTCACCAACAGTTTTTTTTTTTTTTCCGAATCTCTAAGTGTACCAAGTGAAGCGCTTGAGGTTTGAAAACAATCACCTTGACGGGGCTCAACTTTGGTTTTTCACTGAATTTCATTTGCCATTTCTGGGTAGGAAAAAGTTTTACCATTCCCCACACATCCATACCCATACCTATACCCATTCCTAAACCAATATCGTACGGTCAGGGCATCTCCGGCTTTAGGACAAGGCAATCAGTGGAAGCAACTGGGTTGAGTTTTCGCGTCGCGGGGCAGCTAAATCAAACTAAAAGTTTTGGTGCGAAGAAAAAACAAAATCAAATTCGATTCGAGAATGTGGGGAGGCAAAAATGAATTGGTCAAGTGGAAAAATTTTACCAAGGACAAGCCATAGAGAAAAACAGCAAAAGGGAGAGACAGAGAGTGTAAGAGTAGAAGTCGCAGAGAAAGAGAGAGGAAAGTATTGAAATACATTTAATGAAAAAGTTAGACAAAGTCGCGTGGGATGGGTGTCCGGCATTCGAAACTTGCTTTGCCAATTGCCAATTGCCAAGCCAAAAAAAAAAAAAAAAAACAAAATGCGAATCTATATATATATATATATATATATATAAATGTATGTATATACGCTAGAAAAAACATAGCAACACGATGTGATTTTTATGTAAGCAACAACAAGAAGTGAGCATGCTAAACACTGATTGCGTTTTAATGCCATGTTATGGATGAATAGATGAAGTTAAAAGAGAAAAATAACCAAAGGAAACTGCTCTGCCGACCTATAAATACCCTTAAAATTTTATGTCTTTCAACAATACTATATAATATTTTGTAAAACTAAGTACATATGCATTTTAAGCGAAGATTAAACATTTAATATTACTTTTTTAGTTACATGATAATTCTTAACAGTTTTTTAGTTTCTGAACAAAACTTATATACCCGATTTTGTTAGACTATTAAAATCAAAAGGGAAGAAGAGTGGGTAAAGTACTGTGCATTGTTCATTGATTAAGTTGGAAAACATTAAAGCAATTGTCCATGTGGAAAGGGAGAATGCTATTTAGGGGAAGATATTGATTTGTTTAAAAAACTAAAGAAACTTTATAACATTTTACATTCATTTTAGATTCATATTGTTAAACGTCGAATTGGATATCATCCTGTTGAATATGTAAAAGGACTCCATACTAAAACCTTAAAATTTTAATTATTATTGTTGAATCACTTGTTACTTGTGGTTTAACATTTAAATTTTGACATTTCGACGCTATCCATACGTTTCATTTTACATAATGTTATTTTACATAATCGATAACAGGGCTGCATTGTAAACAGAACCATCTACATAGCATTTTTAACATTTATTAAACAAATTAACAAACAAATTAACAGAATCCTAATTATAAGTACACTTGGAAATTAATTATCTTTTATATTTAATAATAAATTAATAGATTTAAAATCTATTAACTTTCGGTTTTAGAAGGATTCGAAAATCCTAAATAAAATGGAAAAATAATGAATAAAGAATGGTAACAATTTTTAATTTACGATTAATTTTTGTTAATTTTTATTGGTTGTTTAAAACATTTAACAAAATTTAATTGAAAATATGGCTATGATATATAGAAAAACTGAAAAAGTTGGCAGAGATATGTAAATGGTTTTATCTTAGTTAATAAAGAAATCTTATTGTTAACTAAAATTGTCAGTAGCTTAAACAATATTTAAAAATATTTTATCTTTAAGATAAATATCTACCTATAAATATAATATCCATAAGATATTCCTGAGCAGTATTAATTAACGGTTATATAATATTCTCTACATTTTCCTCTAATTGCACTTGCCTTTTTTTTCCAGTTTTAATATGACATTTAAAAAGTCTTGATTTTTTGTTTTCTTTTCCCACAATTAACTTAATATCATTGTATTTCAAATGCCAAATGCGTGTATATGCAAAGCCAAAGGCAAAATGGCCTAAACTCTAACATTTAAACATGTTGTTAGCATGAGACAGAATAATTTTCAATATAAAGAGGCAACAAATTTATTTGGAATTAAGTTGAAATATGCAAATTAATGAGTTCTCATGTTAAGTTTTCTCTGAAAGTCTCTAAAATGATAATTAAATGATTAAAGTTGCTGATAATCTAATAGACTAGAATAAATCTATAGAGATAATTAGTATTTTAAATTATATTTATGGAAGTGAAGCAAACATTTCATGACACAATTATTTGTTATAAATAATGAAATGCATTTAGTTTGCAAGTTTAAATTGAAATTTCTTTCGTCCCATTTAGTTAAGAAAAGTTATTTAAGGAATGGATTACTTTCACATCTATTTATCTTGTCTGGTTTTTTAGTTTGGAATCTTTCTGCATATGCATTTCCTTTAGATAGTTTGCTATCATCATGGTGCTCCAGCGGCCAATTGCTGCTATTCCCTTGACCATGGTCCATGACTTGGTTTTGTATAAAATGTGCTAAGATAACAAATGAGGGGGCAGCTTTCTCAGCTGGCGCTGCGTTTTCTTGGTCCTACATAGATATCCTCATTTTTAACTGCTTGGCATTTGCAAACTGCAGCGTCATTTAAACTTTTCTCATTTGATGGTGGTGGCAACATCATCGAGAGGTTGGCAGGGAGGGAGGTGGTCGACGCAAATAACCCGGAAAAACTTTGCCCGGCATTGGCTCTTCACACGATAAGATGACGATGGCCTTGGGCACATGGGAGTCCTTTCAGTTGCGTTCCTTTTTGTTCGGTTCGGTTTGGTTCCGTTTCGTTCCATTCCGGTTCGGGTTTCCCCCAACCCCTTCAGGTGCTCTCTGATCGGTATTGTTTGTCCAAACATTTTTAATATGCAACTAATTTGCAGGACATAACATCGACGCATTGCGGCAAGAGGATGCACACAGGTGCTGGTTAGGTTCTATAGCCAAAGTCCCATGATTCGTCTATTGTTTAAATTCAATTCCCCGTCTTTGTCGCCTCAACTACTTTGGCAAAAAGTTTTAGCCAGCTTCAGCTATAGTCCCTGCCACCGTTCCCATGCTCCTTGATTTCTGGTTCTCTTGTTTGACTTTCAGTCTCGAATGATTTACCTTACAAGATAAACAGACGAAGGCATTGTCTGAGCAGCAGCTTCAGCTCCGTCTCCAACTCCATCTCCATCTCCAGCATCAGCATCAGCATCAGCACCAGCTTCAAGTTTGACTTTTGTCTTTTGTACTTTGTGCTCTTTTACTCTTTCTCTGTTACACTTTGTCTCCCTTTCTTCATCTGTCTCCCATTCTTGCTCTGTCAGAGCTATCGTTTGGGATAATGCGCTTGAAATTGTTGCAAAGAGTTGCGCCTTAGCATTTCGGCCTGGGCTGGCAATGCAATTTAAACTCTTTGATAACTCGGCAAAAGTGCATTTGGATCCCTTTCCCAACTATATCCTTGCTCCACTGCTACTGCTGCTCCTGTTCTTTGTGTCTTATCAGTGAACGAAAGGAAGACACATGAAAATGCAATAGCCAAAGTTTGATATGAAAACGCAGCGCGCATTTCGCGTATTGCAAAAGTTTTCAATTGTATTTTTTTGCTTCTTTATTCCTTATATATACATACATACAGACATGCACTACATATAGATTTTTCTCCGTTTTTCTACCTTTCTCTGTGTGTGATTTAATTTTGAATGAATACCATGCCCCCAACCAATAAATTTATATGCATTTTCATTCCCACAAAAACAAACAAGAGGAATATAAATCCATCGCCAAGTTTGTAGAGAGATTCATATAAATTTTCATAGCTTTAAGCAGTTTGCCAGATTGAAAATCATCGAATAAAATATCATAATTTCCCCGTGAAAAGATTTATCCATCAGTCCAGAAATATCAATACAATACCAATGAATTATATATACTATTATATAATGTTTGTATAAGAGTTCGAGTCCATCACTTTATATCAATTCATCGGTATTAACAATTGTGTCCATATGCTCCATAGATTATTTTATTTTATTTATACTATCAATTAGAAGTAATTAAATTGCTTTCAACATTAACATTAGCTATAACTACTTAGCCTTAAGCTGTACATTGTGTCTGTATATATATACAGCTTAATTTTATTTACTAATATAATTATATGAAGATTTTAGAAAGTTGATGGTTGGAAGCAAATATTATTTTAAATTGATTTATGGATGGATGTAGATGTTTTTGTTTGGACACAATAAATTATGACTAACATATGAAGTATGGATAAATTTATATTTCAGTTCCTTATTTAGATTATAAAGTTGGGTAAAGTTTGAATGAGCGAGAAGAATTCTTGTGATTTTTACAATGTCTGCTCTATTCATATTGTGTGTGGGATAAAAATTATAATAATATCTTTGTTCCATTTTGTATTTGTATTGTTGAATTTGAAATTTATAAGAAAACCATTTACAGCTCTCAAAATATCCAAAGAAAACATATTTAATCTCTGAGTATATTAATACATATACAAAACCGGGATTAGTCAAATAGGAAAACTTAAAAAAAATATCAGATATGTGATATATCGAAATAAAAGAAGAAAGAATTTGAAATAAAAGAATTGGAACAAAAAATGCATATTTAAAATAATGTGAGGAGTAAAAATAGAGCTTTTAGTTTAAGTAACTTAGTGTTTGAATATAGATTTGTTTAAATGGTTTATATATATTTAAAACCAGCCGATTTTACCGGTCAATGCAAACTGTAAATAAAATTGACCTAATCAAGCCTTTAGTTAGGTGGGACCTTAAACCAGATTTCAGATCCTACCACCTAATATGTGACCCCATAGACTCTAAGACCTCATTCATACAAATATTTATTTAATAAAATCAGCTTACATTTAGAAGTTAAGATCGGTTGAAGATCGGTTTACAATTTCTATTTCTCCCCAAAAGCCCTTTTCAACTTGAGTTATTTTATGTTATGACACTATGTGGACTAATAATAAAATAATAAAAAGAATAGAAGAAATATTTAGTAATCATGCTTAACATTCTATTGAGATGTCAGCCTTTTAAGTGAACCTTTAACAAAAGTGCCAATAGAGTCCTTTTGTTGGTTTTTGAGATTTACATGTAAAGGAATTGCCGCTGGTGATTATTAATAAGATCTTTTTTGCATTATCAAATTCGGGTATAGAACTTACTTTCCATCTTTCACAATTTAGGATAGATTCTATCTTTTTACTATTAAGGATAAATTCTGTCTTTTAGCTTAGCATGATATAACATGAATTCATTTATTATTTTAATTGTAATTATCCTATAATTAATAAATTTCAATAAATACTTACGTTATCAATATTTTTTAAGTATTGCTATTATAAAATCAATAATAAGAATAAATCCACTTATCATTTTTTATATTATTCTTTGGTATATTTTTTTATGCAAGACTATATAAAAATGATTACTGAATGGTCTTATAATTTTATTGACCTAAAGGAATCCTTAATTTATTAATTTACACACTTATATATTTTTATTTTTATGATTCTCCATAAAAAATCAAGTGCAACTGCACAACAAAAAGCCATTAACACGTAATTTAAGTATATTAAGTACCATTAGCTACCTTTATACACTTCTCTCACATATATTTAACAATAAAAACATAAAAAAAGTGAATTACAGAGAACTGGAGTGAAAAATTGGAATAGTTTGTAAATTGTTTCAACACTTTTCTGTTTTTCGTAACAATATTTCTTTTTTGTGTTTTCGTTTTTGTCTCTTGCACTTAATGAACTACTTTAAATAATTTGCCAACTGAAAATTATTTTCATTTACTAAACTTTGCCGTCGTCGCCAGACCAGCGCCACGCCTTCTTCTATCACATCTCCTCCTGCATCCTTTTATCCTTCATCTGCTTATTCGCGGTTCAAGCTATTGCCTTAACTCTCATTCAGTGGCAACTTTCGCATCGTTAACAATTTGGCAAGATTTAAAAATGGCAGCAATTGAGAAGTGAGGAACAGAGAGTAAAGGAGAAAAATCGTTTCAAAATATTCACGGGAACGATTTTGAGATACCCTGTAATAGATATGAATGGAATAAGTATTGAATTTGTTAGTTATATATTCTTTGTTTTGTACTATTTGTTTTTTTTATATTAAATTGAAATATCTTAATTAAGAATTGTTTTTTAATTTCTTTATAATAAGTATTATTAAGTGAAATATTGGTAAAGAGTAAGTTAATAGAGTTTTTATAATTATATCGAATTGAAACTTAACTATATCGAATCTTCTTTGTATTATGTGCTTACATCTTTTAGAAATTGCTAAACATTTATCGATTATATAAGGATATTTAAGGAATATATAATAGAATTCTCAATTATTATCTCTCACTCTTGAATAGTAAGAATTATTGTATTAGTAAGATTTATCCTATACCAACATTGAATATAAGAATCTATATTTTCCAACACTGAATACTACTTTTTAACATATACATACAATACTTAAACTTGTGTTTTTAGTCTATTAGATCAGTTGTTAATAAATTTAAAATCATTTTCGTACCTTGAGATAATCACTTTAGTATACTCTTTAAACTTATGGATACAGGGTATTTGCAAAGACGGTGAGAAAGTCCAAATAAAAATATCACTTTACTGTTGTCGCTCCTCAACGAAGATGGCGACAAGGATGAGAATGAGGATAAGAGTGAGTTTAAGGATGAAAATGAAGGAAGAGAATGCCGCTCAAAATCGCTGCCAAGAGCGGGGTAATTTATCAAGACAAAAAGCTGCAACCAAGAGACAGACAGACAGACAGACAGAAAGAAAGGAAGAGCAAAAAGACACAGAGATAAAGATATAGATACAAAAGCTGAAGACGAGAGATGGCAAGTATCAGATAAAGAAAGCAGCTAGCCGACAACAGAAACGGAGTATATATAAGTATATATAAATATATCTGTATATATATATATGTCTATGTATAGGTGAAGGATATTCTGTGGGTGTAGTTGAAGGTTTAGCTCTCGCGTTTTTGGTTACTTTCTTAATTTCATTTAAGCAACAGCTACAGCAAAATCAGTAGCTGTAGGAAAGCCATGGACAGAGACTGAGACAGAGGCGGAGCAACTTTACAGCTTCCTTTGGCTGTTTTGTTTTTCAATTTCGCTCAGGCGAGGAAACTTTACCAAATACATCTCAAAAGCAGGCAGCAAAAACAACAACAACAACAACAACAGATGTGCAAAGTTTCTATTAAAACGGATTTAATTATGTAATGGAATCATGATAAATTTCGCGCAACGTGAAAACTGTTGGCCCAGGCCCTCTACCAAAAGGGAGAGTGATAAAGAGAGCAGGAGAGTCCTTCAGACAAAAGAAATCACAGGGGAAAAGAGTGTGGAGCTTCTAGACCAGAACGTTAGACAGTTTTTGGTTTAGTTTTCTCGTCTCTCGTAGGCCGAGTTTAAAGAATTTTTTTTCTCATTTCAGAGAATCAACCTGAAAAGCTTGAAGAGATGTTTAATTAACGTTGCTTATAATGAGTAGTTATGGCAATTTTTCCAAAATGAGATGGGCGTGGCTTTGCCTATGTTGGTTCGCCATTGTTCATAAAAGTTGATGGAAAGCTTTTTAGTTTACCTTTGTTAACGGAAATTGAAGTGCGTTGAAAGTGATTCTCATATTTTCTTTAGAATTTCAATTGCTGTAAAATGATGAAAGGTAAAACCGGATAACATAATACGATGCGAATACAAACTGAATAATAAGACAAAGACTGCGAAGAAAAAGTGAACAAAAAAAAACACAAAAGCAAATGAAAACATATGATCATTTAAGGATAGAGTGAAAATATTTATCCAAAAATAAAGGAATTATTAACGTTTAAGTTTATTTTAAAAATTTACATCATTATTAGGTTTAATTTATTTATTAACTAACGTAATTAAGTGTGACCTTTTCTTATTAAACATTCGATACTAGTCGATAGTTATCGATGACATAATGTATTTAACTATAGTAAGTTGAATTTCTAGTTTCTAAATATTGTTTTGTTGAAATTTAACATAACAATTGTTTGAAAAGCATAAAAGTTTAAATATTTTGCATGATAATTTCAAACTAATATTAACATTTCGATATTTCTCTCGGGTTAACAAAACTTGAAATCAAAATTGCCTTGACTTCTTGTTTTGACATATCAGAATGCATTATGGCTAGTTGACTATACATTTTCCTTATTCAACAACTAAACCTCATAGTGCAGGGATCTAGCTACCCCTATATAGACTGATGAGTAAAATTTTAATTGTAGTCCTGCTGCTCCTTAGGATAAAAAGTGAAGTATTAAGTAAATAAATATTTCTTTTTTCAGCCTAACCCGATGGCAACACGAAAACGCATTCTTCACACATCTCTTCACACAGGTTCTTTTGGCACATTTATTGTAATTATTGATTTTAGAATTATTTTCATATAATTTAAGACTCTAATTTAAGACTCTATTAATAATAAAATAACTGTATTATAATATGACTAAACATAATAAAAACAAAATTCTTTCGATATTAAAATGAAAAGAGGAATACGAATGAGAACATTCTTAGGACTACGACTAGTAATATGACTACGACTAGGATGTCTAGAATAAGTAAGATGACTATTAATATGACTAAGAATATCACTAGCAATACGACTAGGAATATAGCTAGCGTTATGTCTAGATATCCGAGTAATAGAAACTTTTATTTCCCAGTCGAGTTAAACATTAGTTGAAGCGAGTGAATTAATGGGCAGTAGGGTTAGCATGCTAGTGTAAGAGAAGCCCTTGGGAAGAGTACCCCATATACATATGTATACAAAGATAGCGAAAACTGAGTAACTGTTGTAAAAACTGGCAACTTGCAGACAATTTAAAGTTCAATTACGTAACTCTGGCGCCCATTCGCCAATGTCGGCATCAAACTGCTTTCAGTTTTTCAATTAAAAATACATTAGATTACCACACAAACACACGCGCCCACCCTTCCATAAGAGGAGTATAGTAGGAGTGGCAGTGGTCCGCCCACATGGGCAGCCGCAAAATGTCAAGTGTCTTTACTCTGCCTACGCTCTGCTGGCTCTGCTATCTCTTCTCAGACAACTCACTTAAATTGCAATAAATAACACAAAAAGAAGGAAAATGAAAAAATAAAAATAAAACGAACGCTTAGCAGCAGCTTAGAGAACACACCTGAAAACACCTACAACGGGGGGGTTGGTTACTGCCATCAACCTGATGGGGTCTGATGATCCTGCATCACTGATAGGCCACAAAAAAAGAAAAACCAAAACCGTACAGAAAAACCCCTTCAACGGAAAGACATTAATATAAAATTAATTTTTCTCCTTTCTGGGAAAATTGCAAAACGATTGACTATTAAAATGGATAAAGCATAATATTTTTCCCATTTGTGTGATTTTGTGTGTGTGTGCGTGTGTGTCGGTGTGGCAAATGGAAAATATCTCTCACGTAAATGCAGGAAAAATAGTTTATAGTCGCAGAGCAGACGACTTATCTCTGGACATTGAAGACAGTGACCATAAAAGCTTCCGGTTTTAAGGTTTCCAATAAAAATGAGAAAGGAGTATTTTATATATATATATAGTTTTTTTGGGATATTTTTTTATTTTTTATTCTTCCTGTAGTTTGTAGGCGGGGATAAAAGTGGGTGGTATACAAATATTTAAATACCCTCTTTGTTTTATTGTTGTTGCTCTGGCAATTAAACAACGAGCGAAAGTTTCACAGTGGCAGCAAGTTGAAGTTGAAGCTGAATCCATGAATAATTTGACCAACAGCAGCTGGACCAGAAGATGCAGGAGAGCAAGCGTTAAGAGAGAAAAAGGATTCATTCATATACATATATACATACATACATATACTACCCATACATATATATATAGACACAAAGCAACCGCATTGAGAGATGAGGCTATGCAAAAAAGTTTCGGACTGCGGTTTTTTCTTGGGTTTTTCGGTCACTGGAGTTCAAGCGTTGACGGGGGGGTTTCCTTTGTGGATACACACACACACACTCACAAGATTATGGCACATTTAGTGGGCAATTATCACCAGCAGGGCGCATAATGATTATAATCATCATTGCCATCATCATCATTATCATCAAAAAGGACCAACTTGCATTTGCGTTTCATATTCAAAAGGATTCTCCCTACCAAGTCTAGTACCTCTTAGGGAAGATAGGGTGGTCGGCACATTATCTGCCCTAGCTGAAAACTGTATGAAACAACTGACTGACTTAAAAACATAAATACATAACACAAAAGCCAGCCCCGAGAGAGAGAAGTTGCAGATTTGGGCCTAACACAATGGACTTTTTGGCCATAAGTGGAGATTGCCTCCCATTTTTACTGTGTCCATGATTATGACTGGGACTACCATGATGAGTACTGTCACTAAAAATAATAATAAACGTAAATTTTCTCTAATTTACATGCACACACACGCAACACACACACGCACATCCACACACACACGTATAACACAAAGTTGTTGAATGGAGAATAGCAAAAGCTCTGGAACAAAAACAGTTTTTTTTTAATAAACTAATTCGAATACTCTTCTGCTCGATAAAAGAAAAATGATTTGAAATCTTTAAAACTTGTTTAATAATTTGTGACTTAACTTAAAAAATGTATTTCAAACTAAAATAAAATTTAAGTATACAGTTTTTGGAAAGTCAAATTTTTCTTGGTTTTTTAAGTTTTGAAGGAAATTTTTGTCATTTTTTTGTCGACATGTGAAAAGTTTTTATTGCAAAAAACCATTAAAATGGCAAAGGTATATGAAAGTAGCCATCACAAATAAAATAAATACAGTGGAACTTCCCTAACTTGAATAAGAACTTGTCATAATACAGCTAAAATGTTTGACTTACGTTAATTCAATAAAATATTCCAAAATTATTGAATTTTATTTGTTAAGTATTAATATTTTTCAGTTTAATAAAAATCGTAACTAATTTAGGTTAAATATTTGTTTTAGTTTTGTTTATTTGTTTATTTTATCAAAAAGAGTTTCCAGTTACTATCAGAGCTTATAAGACTTTGTTAATGCAAATTTAAATTAGATAACAAATTTGATAGACCATTCTTTAAGGTCTCACGAGCTTCACGTTGTGAAAGTTTGAGTTGTTCATAAGAGTTGATGGAAAGTTTTTTGTTAAGGCAAATTGAAGAAGCGTTTTTCATATTTTCTTTACGATAATGATGAAAGGTAAAACGGGATGACATAATACGAGTGAATACAAATAGAATAATAAGACAAAGACTGCGGAAAATGCATAAAAATGAACAAAAAAACCAGAAACCAAATGAAAATATATGATCATTTAAAGGTAGAGTGAAAATATTATTCTAATAATAGATTAGTTATCCTTTAAGTTTATTTCAAAAATTTACAATATTAATAATTATATTTGGATTAATTTACTTATTCATAATAAATGTTTTAATAATAAAGTGTGACCTTTTCTTGATCAACAATCGATACTAGTCAATAGTTATCGATGACATAATGTGATTAAGTATATTAAGTTAAATTTCGAATTTTTAAACATTGTTTTGGTTAAAATTGAACATAACAATTGATTGAAAAGCATAAAAAATTGAAATCAAATGAGTTTTGACTTCTTGTTTTGACAAATCAGAATGCATAATGACTGCACTTTTTTTCACAAGGATCATGAATATGCAAGTATCTCGTTCTTGTTAAGCTAACCACAAGTATCAACTTTATATCCTGATTTTTGTTAATTAAATATTCGTTTTATCTCGTATCGTTTTTAATAACACTTAACACATAGTCACGCTTGGTATATTTTCAATTAGCACTGCTGGCGTAGGTTGGTGCATATGTATGTAAATTAATGTGTAAGTTAAAAAATTCAAGTTTAATTATTAATATTGAATGTTTTAAGTAGATATATGTATGTATCTTTCCAGTTCAATTCGTTAGACCACATATAAAACCGAACACCCATTCTCCACACACATTCTTCAGACATTCTCTGAACATTCTTTTGCCCCCTTTACATCACAGATTAAAACTGTAATAAATAATATTATAATATAAATAAACATAATTACACTGAAACTAACCTGAATTTTTAGGAATGTGAATATAGTTGGAAAAATTAGAAGTATGGCCAGAAATACGTCTTGGAATATGATTTTAATTATCACTAGGAACAGTTTTATGAATATACATATGTATATTTAGGAGTAGGGCTATGCCTAGAACCTATAATAATATGGATAGGACTGGATGGCTAGAAATATACCCAGAAATATGGCTAGGATAGTGACTGGAAATATATGTATGGTATATAGAGCTTAGCTACAAATATATGTACGCCTCCAACCTGAAGAGGTACTAAATACTCTTTGATATATTATTTCGAATTCTTAGATTGCTTCACAGGTTCTCTAAAAAAGAAAAAAAAAACGACTGGACTTTTTACGACTTATTTAAAATATTGATAAAGTCCTTCTCTAATCTATTCGTAAAATTTGAACAATTCTCTATTTAAATTTTTTTCCTGGGGTTCAGCTTACCATCGATTCTTTGTTAAGTACTTCAATCAAAAGTTATCATTTTGCTATGCTCTTTGTTTTTGTTTTTTCCTTGCATTCAGCATACAACATCTTGATTCACCAATTCATAATACCCTTTTCTTGCCAACTCATTGCTAAAAACATAGTGAAAAAGAAAAGCAAAAGAAAAAAACTGCTTTTCACTGCAAATAAACAACAAAGTCACTGAAATTTAATTTCCAAGTAGCAACTTCAGCAGCAGAAGTACCAACAACAACAGCAACCGAGCAACAACAATGAATGAAGAGGAGCGGCACTTTGCAACATGTTCATGTTGCTGCTGTTGGATACATGACAGAGACAGGACTTTAGCTCAGCCCATTCCACCCTTTTTGCTAACCAAAGTAAATCTGCTATCTCTTTCTTTCTTTAACTCATTTTAAGCATTCTACAAAAATAGCAAAAGAAAAAGAGAGAGCAAAAAAAGAAAAAAAAAAAAAAAGTTGCCTTATCACTTGGGCGCATTTACATAAAAAAACCACAAATAAAAGTTGCCAACTAACGCAGAAGAACTGAAGTGGGTGAAAGTCGGGGTAGGGGGAATGTGGCAGAGCAAAGCTAAAGAAAATAAGTAGAAGAGCACAATCACTCGCCGTATGAGCTTTCTTCTTGCCCCTTGCCCCTTTCTGTACCATTCTCCAATCTCATCTCTTCCAGTGTTTTGGTTTAAACGCGAAATGGAATGGCAATGCGATGCCGCCGCTGTTGACGTTGACTTCGCTGCTTAAGCATTAAAAACTTTTCACATTAAAGCACATTACAACAACAAATCATAGAGCAAGCAAACAAACATACAAGTACACAAACACACACACACACACATAAACAGAGAAATACATACAGTTGCATATGTAGAGCAACACATTTAGATAATATGCTACAACTGCTGTGGCACAAACAAATGACAGCACAAGGGGAGTGCATAAAGAGAAGGGGTATGCACTGGTGGAGTATATAGGGACTCGTGTAGGACTCATGCGAGTTGTAAAAAGCTTTGGCAACAATGTCGCCTGAATGTCGCGCATTGTTTCCAGGCCGCTGCCTCTGACACTACCAAACAAAACTGTACAGACACTTCTCTCTCCTAAACCCCTCCCCTATTTCCCATATTTCCACACTCCCTTCTCTGCTCCAACGCCTCCTTCAATCTTAACCAAAAAAAAAAAAATATATATATATATATATATAACGAAAAAAGGAAAATAAGCAAAAACTTTTTAACTTGTTTTTTGTTAAGCACATTTGCGCATCTTTCTCTTACTTATGGCATACTTTTAAGCACAAAAGCGCATTAGCCAGGCAATGCATGAAATTAAATTACATATTGTAGAATGATCATTCGAAACATGCAACCAACTCAAACGACCCATACAATCTCTACTATTATCGAGCCATATTCAGTAGAAACGATATGGAAGCCGCCAAAGTTCAACGAAATAAATGTTTATTAAACACTGGTCTTCTAGGGTAAAGTCCTTATAGGTCTTGTATTTATTAAATAATGTGTTATAAAAGGTATTTTGATACCTTTAATTTGTAATTAAACTTCTCTTGAACATCAAAATCCGAGTCAAGTTTGAGCTATTCGCTTGATACATGGTTATAAATTATTACTAGGTCGATATAGACATCGATAGAATAGATAGCTCGAAAACGAACTTAGTTATTCAAACCATACTTAATATCAATATGTTCTATAAAAGTCGAGAACCTCACACATTTCTTCCAATATATCTATATAATCTTGAAGCTTTAATATCAACAATTTGAAAAAGGTGTTATAGGGTAAACTTATTTTTGTTGAAGTATATAAAGCAAATTCGGTGTTTAAATGCTTTGTCTAGATTTATAGCATATCTAAATATGCTATTCAGATACCTATAACCTCTATATATGAATTTCTAAAATAATAATTGAGAGCAACAAAAAGTTTGAGCAAATATAATGATTTTAATCTAGTAGAAAACGAAATCTCCGAGTTAAATGAATCAGAAATTCTCCAAACTCAACGAAACAAATTTATATATGTAGGTAAGGAAAAAAGCATTCTAATTATCGAAATCAGAAAATCATTTTCGTAATATTAAAAAAAAAACTTAGATTTTAAAATATTATTTGAGCATTTGGTAAAAACGGTTTCAATGATGGAGTAAAAAAATTTTAATTCATCCAAAATCCTCTAAGCCTAAAATTTGTTCTAAAAGTTTTGGTATTTCAGTATACTAGCAGGTATCGGCATACAAATATTTATTTAACTTTGCTCTTAATTATTGTTATTTGAACTAAGTTACATAAAATAATACCTAGAATCCGCAACAAGGGGTATTATGAATTTTTTGGTAAACAGTATCTTTTTTAGTTTAATTATTGAAAAGTAATCCTGCTAACACTAATTAATATCTTTAATATGATGTGTGGTTCGACAGGACACAACTGGAATGAAATGACCACTAAGACAAAATCAGAACACGTTCTCAATTTATTTAATATGTATTGAATGTAATTGATTAAGTAAAAGAAATTAAATATTTGACAGAGTCATTAGCTTTAGAAAGAAATTTTTAGCCAATTTGGCCAAAAGGGGAAAATGGTATAATATATATACAAAAATATAAGAACGAAATTATCAATTAACCCTATTATGTGAAAGAAACGCTGTTAAATATACTAAAACATTTCACCCAAAATAGGAATTCCAACACAAAAATTAAATACAAAAGCAAATCTACATATATAAGATAGGTATAATAGTTGTTAAACAGATGCGGCAAGATCGGAGTCAGCTAGATGGCAACGCTGTCAGATTGAGAAGTGATGTGCAGTCGTAATAAAAACAAGTGTTGCATATCGCTAGAAACTAGGCATATACATATGTATGTTAACTTGTGCAACTAATTGTAATACTGAGTAACAATAAACATTCAATCCCGAAGTATGGTTATGAAGTTATTAATACATATGTATATAGAAGTCGAAATTGTTAAACCTATAAAACAGAAACAGACAGAAAACGCCTGTGCTTTTATAGGAATATGCAAAGCTGATGAGTGTTGACCTGAAAACTGTCGCATAAAAGGTGTTGGTAAACAGTATGTAAATAAGCTTTAATAAAAATACTTTTTAAGTTACAGAATTTATACTATTTACATATTATGCTCTATATGTTTGTAGTTTTCACTTTTTATTACTAATTTAACTAGGAATATTATCAAAAGGAGTTAATGGACCTTTTGTATAAATTTATATACTTGTAAAGAACATAAAGAGAAAATATATACTCATTATCTTATAATTAGATTTTCTCAAGTAAAAAGCTTTAATTTTGTTTAATTTCATGCTAACACAAGTGCTAACTATTACTTTTTAAGTTCCATTTTTCGGTAAGTCTTTTTTATCTCAAATCAAGTTTGTTCTTAGAATTTGTTTTATAAATAATTTAAAATGTTGGAAAATGGCTTAAAAATTTTATTAGGTGTTAAACAAGGAGATGACTGGTTTTATTTTTTACCAGCCTACCAACACTTGGTACAATTACCTTATCTTAACTGCTCGTAAAAATGATTGATTGAGCAAAATGAGAGGCTAACTATTTCAAAGGTTTATTCAATTACTGTGTAAATGTTTCTCAATATTATTTTTTCCACAGAAATTCAAAGGATCAAAGCATTTATATGTATGTATGTATGTATTTAGGTATACATATGTACATGTAATACTTCAATTTATGAAATGGCCTGCTCAACTAACGCCGTTGACAACCCTCATGGACCTTAACGTTGCCGCGACGTTGACGGCTGCTCCTTGGCTAAAAACTTGTTATGTCGTTAAGTGTGAAACTTATTTCGCACATGACGCAAAGACGATGGAAAGGCATGTTGGTGGAAAGGAGGAAATGTAAGCGGGGGGAGGTGACTCGAAAATTGCAAAAGAAATCAGGAAGAAAAGTTTTCTTTATTTTCGTTTTTTTTTTTTTATTTTCCTTTTTGCTGCTTTTTCTGTTTCTTAAAAATCAAAATAGCTAAAATGTAGCGACAAGTGTTGAGAGAGGTTAAGAAGGACCAACCGAGCGAGTGAAAACTTTTTTGGCTAGTGCCAAAAAGGACATCAGAGCGGAAAGTAAGCAAAAGGCGACAAAGTGCGCGGCCAATCTTCAAATATAAACTGCAGCTGCGCGTCCAAATAAAAGAAGAACAAAAGGAAACCAAGTGACAAGTTTTTCAACTCACAGGAACAGGAACATGTGTCCCTGTCCGCTCCTTTCCAATGTCGAGCATCCCAATTTGTTTTTTGTTTTCCTTTTTCTTTTTTTTTACTTCAGTTATTGGCACGCGGTGGACATCTCAGCACATGACATATTTTGACATTATCCATGGTTTTTTTTTGCTTCTGGTTTTTGTTTTCCGAAATGTGAGAATTTACTTTAACTTTTGACGAGGAAAAGCAAAGTTGGCTAAAATGTAGGTTTATTTTAAAAATAGATTATGGCAGGCAGAGTTTCATATTTAAAGCAAATAAACAAAGAAAGGTAAACTTTTTGTTGTTGTTTGTTTGCTCCCTTTTGGCAATTTGTTTGGCATTTTTCTTAATTAAAAAAAGAGGTCATTGTAATGTACACCATCTACATATGCTTCCTATTTATAGTACTATATTATCTTTACTTCCATTTGTTATTAATACCCTGAGACTAAAGGATGAGAAAGTATTTTAGGATTGCGCAAATGTGGGTTATATAATGTAAGCTTTGAGAGACGATTTTATGCAGAATAGAGGGGTATATTCATCCCTATCGTATTAACTTTTTTTATTACTAAATATAAGAAATCTGAGAACTTTTTAGTATTTAACTTGAATTCATTTTTAAATATATAAACAGAAGATTGATGTGTGCTGTAAGTGAATTTCTGGAGTTTGGGGGTTTTGACCCTTAAACTTATATATAAATATATATATAGATATCTATTTATATGTGCTACCAACTTTTTATTATTGGGACTGTTTCCCTTAAACGATCTCACATGTCTAAGGTCTTTTTGTAATGGATTTGTGAGCGTCTTGTAACTTTGTTTGATATAATATAAAAAGGTGTGTTATATCATATAAGAACTAGATTTCCATAGTCTTATATCTGACATAGTCTTATATCTCACTGTTCTTCAGTCTCTATAGTTTAAATCGGCTTAATATGTTTAGTCTGTTTACATATTCTTCTTTTTACACGGTATCTTTTAGTCGGTTGTATAATACTTTTGTTTCCATTTTGTTGTGTTCATATGCAACATTCTTTGTTGCTTTGAGCTGACTTAATAATTAAAATGTAACATGGTACAAATGCACAGTTTGAAATATTCCATCTCTCCTTATTCTCCAGTTGGGCCCCCCAAAGGAAATCCCTTTTCATTTACATACTTTTGGAAGCGTGGGGAGTAACAATAAAAGCAGGAAAAAATTTTAGAAGGCCGAGCTAACTTTGACAGTGCCAAAATTTGTATACTCTCCTAAATTCTGGATTTGGTACTAGGTCGTTATATCTTTTAATTAAAAAAAAGAAGTCGCTCGTATTTATTATTTGTTTATATTCTTGTTTAAGATGAAATTTGTATAGGAAAAAGGTTTTTAGTGAGAACTGATAGAGGTATTATCTGTACAGATATATATCTTTTATATAAAAGAAACAAACAATTCGATATATTTACAAACTATGCCCTAAATAGAAGTCCATAAGAAAACGAATATATTTTACCTTACCTAAACCTTCAGATTAGTTTTACTTGATCTACATAGACAGATAGAATGATTTATCTCTATATGAACTAACTTCTTTATGCTGTTCAATAAGGATTTAATTGCTCTAATGCCTTACCAGTCTTGGGCCATAATTAATATACTCTTATTCTAAGGGTATAACAGAGGAAAATAGAAACGAAATTTCATTTATGCAAATGCACTGCATTTCGATTGTTGGTTTTTCCCCTGAAATTGTTTTCAACAAAAAGAGTTCAGTTAATGGGAAATCAATTAGGTACAAATTCAAATTCTATAATTTTAACTCAAACTAACTTGCTAAATAATTGAATAAATTCCCATAAAAAATAATGCAAAGATATTCCAAGAAATTATTTTACTTTTAATGAGATAAATTCTCAGTTTCAGATCAATTAATTATTAATTTTTTTCATTTTATTTTATGTATATAAAATCAAATTTATTTTTTGAATTTCTTATAGATAAAAGATTTAATAAACTCTTTTTAATTATATATATTTAAAAAAAAATCAATATTAACCTTTTCCATGTAAAAGTTTGCGTTAACTTTAAATTCATTTGGGGGACTAAAGAAAAAAATTGTTTTCATTATATTATAATTAAGTTAATAAAAAAAAAACTTTTTTATGTGTCTATTATGACCAGACATTAATTCATTCATTAGTATATCGTTGCTATGCCATTCATTCTATATACTTCTCCTCCATGGATATCCTTTCACATTTTTTCCGCATTGTCATTACATTGTTTCCACCTTTCATTGTATCTATTCGTGGTCTCACTCATCTCCATCTCCATCTACTTTTACCTGGTTGGGGAGGGGTATAAATTTGTTTTGTTACTGTTGTTGGCCGCTTAATAACATTTTAATTGTTGTTGTGGGCTTTGACCGTGGCAAAAACAAAAAAAAAGAAAACCCTTGGACCAACGACCGAAAAATTTCGCGCAACTCTGCTTCCTAGCATTATTATTATCATAATGAGCACACCGACGTTTTTGTGGGAGGTGTGTGAGTGTGTGTGTGTACTAAAAGGAATGTTGCATAATGTGGCAGACCGAAATTCCCACTGCCTCCCCTCTACCACTACTCTTATTCGCAGCCCTGTTATCCTTTCACCAAAACCAGGAAAAAGCATTCCAAATTATGCATGCCGCTTTATTTTTTCTAGCCTTTGTTTTCTCACAGTTTTTTTTTTTTTGGGCTGCTTTACTTCAGTACTAAGTTTTTTCTCTTTTTTTTTTTTTTTTTTTGCGTTACTCATTGCGAATATAAATTCAAGTTGCTTTTCGGTTGAGTCTATTTAGATTTGCGAGAGAAAACGGCGCCACGCCTCGATGAGTTTATTACCAAAAGCAAGTTTAAAGCGGGTTCTAGAAAATGCCGCCTGTCTGCTTATCAACTTGCCATTAAATCTCTCGTTCTTCTATTTTTTATTCAAGGCCTTCCAACTTCAGCTCCAACTCCTTCTCCTTCTCCAAATATTCTGATAAGCACAAAAAAAAAAAAATTTTAGCGTAAATTTATTTGATGTGTTTTATTGTGTTGTTAAATTTCGCGTAGCGTTTCTCGAAATGCCACCATAGGACCATGAGTCCTCTAGAGTTCTTATTCGTTCTCCATGTTTTATGTTTGTCTTCTTCAGGATGCTTAGGCTCTATCAGTTGAGCCGTTTATCATTCGCTTCAATGTTGGGTTCTCATCTGTTACTTTATGTTGTTGTTCCTTTCACCTGTTTTGTGTGTGTGTCTGTGTGTGTATGTCTCTGTGTGTGGTTGTTTTGGCTGTCGCCAAAGTTCATTAAATGCCCCATGAATTTTGTGAAAATGGCAAGAAACCAAACTTAAAAATGAAGAGCAGCAGGTGAGGTTTCTATTAAATAGGTGATAATGAAATAACTTGGCAAATTTGTGGCTTAAGCAAGTTTAATGTGCCTGATGGATAACTGTATTCAAAATTTGCTTAATTTTAGTGGCAACTTTATGCTAAAGATGAATTTAATGGAAAACTAATTTAGTTATTATTATTTTATACTAAATAGTTTTAAATATTATTGTTTTTACTCTGACAATTTATTGATGGCTTTTGGGGAATATATCCTATAAATATATCTGAAAAACTAGTGTCATATCTATGAGGTTCCCTAATGAAGTGCTATTGTTGTTCGAGCGAGTTCTTGGTCAGTTGCTTGCCTTTGTATTACTTTACTTTATTTCGCAATATTTATGAGAATGAGCGGATGCAGCGGCAAATTAGATAATTGATAAATGTGTATGTATGTGTATGCAAAATAGGTTGATATACACATACATATGTAGATTATAGATTAATAGCGGTGTTTATAGAAGTGTATGATGGGAAGATGAGCTTGGGGATAACTCTTATGATGTCTGCAGATGGTTCCTCAATTCTTAATTTTTATTTGTTATACAATTCAATACTTACTTACACGCTCAAATTTCGAATAAAAAACAACTTTAAATAGATCCTGTTTGTTGTATCTAAAATATAAAAATTTGTTTTTGAAATAAAGATTTTATTTAATTTATAATATTTTAAAAAAATTTATGAAAAACAAAATTTCCAACTTGTTTAGCCGTCCAAATTATCATTTTAAAAACGGCTCGCATATATTTACTATTTTTTTTAAAACAGAGTCTTGTACAAAATAAAAGCACATAAGCTCGTGGAATCTCTTCATCAGGTATCAATGGAAAATTCATCTGTCTATTCAATAGAAAATTCGCAGTACAATGTAATAGGTTCTCGTCTGATGACTTCAAAAGTATCAGAAATAGGACTTCCTCAAAGCAGAGTGCTGGGTCCAAGACTCTTCCCGATGACACGGCTATCATCAGCCGATCCTAATGTCCGATTAAAGCTTCTGATCAATTTAGAACCCACTTAAATTACCACTTGATGGGTGATGGACTTTAAAAGGTTTCACATTTTAAACTTAAGCCAAATCAAAAAAGGACTTTCCTCAACTGATAAGCAGAAGGAAGTAAATGTTTTGAAAACTTCTATCTATATTTTTTTGAAATTTTGATATAAATCATTTTTTTGAATTTCAATTCAAAGAAAGTCAATTCAAAGTCATTTAATTTTAATTGCTGAATTTTGCTTTTCAACTTTTAGCAGATGTTGCATATTGTTCATTTTTTTGACCATTTTTGCCAGCCCTAAACATTCAAAGCAAACGTCTTAAACATCTCAGAGCCATAAACAAGCCATTATCAACTGACTGAACAAAAGTCGGGCCAAATAAAATGGCAAAAAAAGCGAAACGACAAAAAAAAAAAAAAATAGAAGTAGCAGTAGAGAAAATAGAGAACTGAAAGAGAAAACTGCAGCTGGCTTCGTTTGGATTATCGTTTATTGCATTATTTTTATGCGATGAACGCGCGTCGATTAGAAACTAAAAATGTATTTCGTTTTGGTGCTGCTGTTGCTGTTGCCACGGTTGCCTTTGCCTTGCCATTGCCAGGGCATTGCTGTTTGCCGGATGGCAAAAGGCGAATGAAATGCAATAAAAATTGCCACTTGGAATGAGGACTCATCGCAAAAGGGAAAATGGAGCTTTTCAGAGTCGCGAGTAGCAAATGGGAATCGCGTTTTGGCGGACAGAAAATGCATTTCGTTTGGGCGAAAGGCAGCTAACTATCAGCAGTTAACAACAATATTGGCACCTTGACTGCTTGTTTGTTATTATTGTTGCTGTTGCTGTTGTTGTTTCCATTATAGTTGTTGGCTCTGGCTAACTGTGAAATTGTTGGCCATAAAACGTGAGCATTGAGCGAATGCTGAAAAGTATGCAACAGCAAAAAGAAAGAAACAGAAAATTGGCAACAGACAAAAATCTTTTGGCCTTAAACGTGTTAATTTAACTCAACGATTAGACACAACTCTCAGGGGGGTGTAAATGGAGAATGAGTTTTTTTTTCTTAGTTTGGAATACTGTTAGCCGAAATAGACTTCCCTTCTATTACCAAACAACGAATAGACCGTCCGACCACTCACCGCATCCGAAATCCGTTTTGTAAATTGCCCGTTTGCTTTACGGCTTTCCAGCAACAATAAATTTGAACTCCAGTTTTGCTGTCAGTCAGTTGGGTTAGTGTTAGAGGTTGAGAGTTTCATTCAGAATGGCTAAGTGCATTCTGCCTAAGAAGTTTTCAATTTGCTCGTTTGTTTTGTTTTGACCAAAACCCTATACTTTTGTAGCTATATAAGTAATGATGTGACGATTTGGCAGCAGTATTCCGACTAGTAAACAGGTCGCTCACTTTGTAGTTGAAAATAGTTCAAATTAGTGTGGGCGTATGAAAAAAGTTCATTGCTCTCCAGTTTGCTAAAATTGTTGAGAAATAGTAGAGTAAAAGTTGGGTATAAGAACTCCCAAATAGAGTTGGTAATAAATTTTGAAAAAAAAAGAAACTTTTCTATCTTATTTATGGTTTTGGTATAAATCAATGCGAGTGAACGATTCATATTCTAGAAGTAGAATCTAATGTTTAAAATTTATAGTCAAAGTCATTTCTGGAAAAATAAGTCGCAAAATATGATCAAGTAGCAAAAATTTAGATTTCATTTAAAGAGGAAACGTAAGTTAAACATTAATATGAAAGTATTAGCCAAATATTTTTTAAATTTTTGCTTTGTTCTGTACCAAAGAGTAAAATAAACGAGAAATGCTTTTATATTGAAATTGAGAAACTGAAGTAAAAGAAGTCACCAAGAACTTAATAAAGAACAGAAGAAAGAAAACAAATAACCAAAGGCAAAGTAAAAGAATCAGTTGCTAGGAGAGAGAAGATGAGCCAGAACTTTAAAAGGTGACAATAAAGTAACTTGGCAAAAGTGCAATATAAAGAGCTAGAAATATATAAGGAAAGTGCTTTCAAATCTTAAATTTAAAAACAAAATAAAGAGCTAGAAATAAATAAAGTGCTTTAAAATTGTTAATGAAAGAGGAACTCTTAAAAACCAAAGCATTCTATACAGAGATCAACTCATGTACAAGTTCAGAAGAACCAGTTTACAGGGTTATGTAGTGGCTTATGTTAAGCAAATGTTAACTCATAAGCAAAAACGTTTACGGCTTAAAATTAGCAGATAAAAGTCAGTATTACCTAAAATTACTTTTAATATGTTTATTCATAAAAAATTTAGAAAAGTAAGTAAGAAACAAAACTATAATGGTTAACAAAAACATTTTATTAGTCCATTTAATAATAATTGGTATTATAGGATTAACAAAAAAGGTAATAAGTGGAATGGGAAAACTTCAATTAAATATATAGAGAAAAGTCCACTTGTGTTAAATTTACCTAATTTTTTCCAAATAAACTTAATTTTTTGATTATAAGTAAACAAAATTGGGAGATGTTTGATGCCTTCCTTGACACTGTTATGTCACAACTGAAAGAGTATTCAAATTTCGTTAAGCATTTCACACAAGCAAATGCCTTTTACCCAACATTGTTGTTGTTTGTTGCTGTTGCAGTTAAGCTCAAAAATTTGCCTTGGCATGCACTTTGGGCATAACATTTCGGCCAGCGGCAAGATGATACAAAATAAAATAAAATACAAAAAAACAAGAAAAAAAAATGGGCCAAAAGGATGAAGGAAAAGTAGTTGGGTAGTTTGTTGGTTGTGGATGTGAATGTGGGTGGAAAGGATGAGTAGTTGAGTAAAAGGGGAAGTCAGTTTGGTCGTTTGCCCAGCCTGATAAATTGCTTCCGCAGTGGTTGTAGGAGCAAACGAAGTAGAAGCGAACGAACGCTGCTGCACGTAATTGCCGAGCGGATCGATGAAAAGTAGCTTAAAGATGCCAGACAAGCAAACCGTTGCTGCTGCTGTCCGCTACTGTTGTTGCAACAGCAACCGAGCTGTTTGTGACAGGGCCAACTAATTTGTACACTTCAGCCAGCAAAAACCAAATGACAGACGGCAAAAATAAGACAATGTTTTAAAAGTGCTGAGCCAAGAGCAATGCCACCACCACCAACTAGGAGTAGCACCACCCTATACCAAGTTTCTGCCAGTCTCTTTTGCTGTGTGAAATGTAATGCAATTTCATGTCAAAAACTAACACAGGCGACACAACTGAAGGCAACTGGAGTAGGAGACAGGCAGGCGATGAGAAAAGGAAAACTTTAAAGTGATATTTTTGTGTCGGTTTAGAGCTGATGGTGCACACCTGTCTTGTTGTTGCACTTGTTGTCATTGTTGCCATTGCCAATGCTATAGCTGTTGCTGTTGCTGTAGCTGTTGTTGCTGTCTTGGTTTTTGCTGTCACTGCAACATAAGCAGACAGAAAATGCCAGTCATGGATGCCGCAAGAAAACAAACTTTTGCTTGCTGCTGCTTCCTTTTTCCTGCTTCGACCGCAGACCAGACCCAAACCAAGCTAACGCTTACTTCCGCTTTTGAGTGTTAAGCACAACACTCTCACACACACACACACACACACACATCCGTATAAACACACAAACACGAACATAGATACAAACACACACACACACACACAAATACTCTTGCAATACGCTGTCCTTTGACATGCATGTCTTGGTCTTTAGTTGCTCCTTCTACCTTCTTTGTTTCTCTTTCCCTCTATCGGTGTGTCTGTCTTATTCTCTGTCTTTACCTGTGTCTGCTGTCTGTGCAGTTTTGTCATTTGGCTTCATTCGTTGGTTCTGCCTGATGCCTGCAAGCACTAAAGTTATGACAACCACTGCCACGCCTCTCAACTACATCTCCCTTTTTTTTTAGCCTGAAGCCTTGGCACCTACAACTGTAGTGAAAAAAGAAGTGAAAAAGGAAGTTTTAAAGGTGATTCACTTGTTTGTTCCTTGTTTGTTTGCAATTTGTTGTCATAATTTTTGTTGTTCAGTCGGAATTTTCTCTTTTTGTTGTTGTTGTTGCTCCTCACGACTGAATTTGATGTGGAAATTGTTATGGTAACGCACTTGTGATACTCAAACAATGCGGCTTTTGAAGCACACACGTTACCAAGTACACATATATATATATATAAATTTAATTCTACTAAAATGCAGCTTAGGATTGTTTTGATGAAACTTTCTCAAAGCGCAATTAATTAGGGTTTCCTTACAAATTAAATTGAATTGTTTCTCAAAATGAACTTAAGTGGCTTCAATAATTAACTGAGTTTAGCTTTAGTTAAGGTTTATTATATATTTATGCGGTATTTATATATGTAGGAATGCAGAAAATTGCTTTGTATGTAGAAATGGAAAATCTTTTGTTTTAATATTAGTTCACATGATTTTGAAGCTATAAACTACAAAGATTTTTCTTGTTTAAAATTGAAAGATTAAGATTTTATCAAAAGTTTTTAAAATTAAAAATCTCAAGGACTATTTAATTATATATTAATATATAGGGAAAATTCGATAAAATGAATACATCCACAGTTATGTATAAGCAATTAATTTACTTAAGTGGCAAAATTGTGTGTTTTATTATTTATTTAGAACATTGAGATTGTTTACCTTTTACATTTTCTATATAATGAAATGTATAATAGGTAAAAATTAATAATATTGCTTCTCTGTTCAACCAAATGCCATAATTATAAAATTTATATTGAAATAATTATTGTTTTGTCAGTTAGCTTTATAACGCATAAGTTTATCGTTTATAAAAGACAAGATTGAATATGTGTTTTTTATTTTATTTTAATATATATATTGATTTAGTTTTATAAAGTAGTTGAGGCAAAATACCTCGAAAATATGTCTTAGCAATCATTAAAAATAATAAATTTTTGAAACATTGTTATTTGTATTTATTTATAGTACACTTAACTATAAAAAACTAATTTAAATAGGGAATTATTTGTCTTGAAATCTTGCTTTATTTGATATTATTATTTAAAAGAGTTTCATTAATATAATATAATCTATTTTGTCTATTTCAAATTTATTAATTATAATAAATAGCAAGTTATGTATTCAATTTTATCTTATAGTAAGTTTTATTCATTTATTTATACTATGATTAATAAGTAATTATATTACCTTTAATCGGAAAACTAGCAATAACAACTTGGGGCATAAGCTAGGTTTAGTTGTTGCATAATAGTTATATATCTATGGTATACTTATTTCATATTTACATATGTACATATATATATATCTTAAATTAAATAAATTGGTATAAGTTGATTTCTATAAAAAATTGCGTGGTGGATATGACGTTAGGGTTGTTAGGGGATAGGCATATAATAGGGTTGGGATATAGGAATTGTTTCCTCTGCTTATTATATTGAACACATTCTGTGAGGATTTGTAGAATTGTCATTTTAGTTTTGCAATAACTAAAAAATTTCTTGAATATAAATTCGTGGGTGAGCTTTGTGTCTGAATCGGAGTCTTTAAAATTTAACGATGTCGGTTCGTTTAATTTTCATAAAAGTTAAAGGAATTTGGTAAGTTTTAGTTTTTCAACTTATTTGAATATTCTTCTTAATGTTTACATTTCAAAGAAACAAAAAACTAATGATTATTATGTTTAAATTGTAAGCATTCTTTCTTATTTTGATACTTATATTTTTGCCAGAAAAGGGTGACCAGTAAGGGGGCAAAAAAGAATAAAATTGCTGTATGATGATTGACAAGTTCAAGGAAGACTTTAGCTTAAGGAATGAGTTATTTTAATATCGCTACCGAGAATTAGTTTTGGCCCCATTTATTATAAAACAGATTATTCAACATATTAAGATTATTTAGCATTTTTCTATTCAATAAATCTAATAAAAATATTTCAACAAAGTCGTTTTAATTATACAATGGTGCCTCCGCAAAGGTGGAACAGATTATTACTCATCAAAGGATTTGCCAAACTGATACTTTATGTTTGCTTTATATTCTAGAAAAAATATATTTTCATATAACAATTTGTCTAAAAAATATCTATTTTTTTTAGACCATAGAATTTTATTTAATTCTTTTGCTTTTATTGTTATTTAAAACGTTTGCAAGGATTTTACAATATTTAATTTCAATATTTGAGTTATTTTATTAAAATTATACTTTCGATATACGTTCATACCATTTTACCGTTTTTTTAGTACCAATTTATGACAATGTTCCGGTTGGATTCTTGCTCATCACCTATTCCGACTTCTACCACCTGCTTCGTCTTTGGACAAACATACATCGAATACGTGCCAGACAGAGTGGTCGTCAGTGGTCATTTGTCCACTACACCAATATATATATATATATAGATATGGTCTGTATAGTTGGTGGCCATATCAATTTCGCCATCGCTTGCTCTTGGCTCGCATTATCGTTAAAATTGTATTGGATTGGGCCAACATGCTTTGTTGGTTTGCTGACCAACTGTATAACCAACTGACTGGCCATTGTGGCCTCCAGTTTAGCTTCAGATTCAGTTCAGTTTTTGTGTATCCCTTTTTATTTTTTTAGTCTGCATTTTTCTTGGTCTCATTGTAAGTGTGTATGTGTGTGTGTTTATAGATTTTCCGTTATAGCCACACGAACTTCTTCTTAAAATGCAATTTTCAAGATTTTTTCTTTTGTGTGTGTGTGTGTTTGTGTTCACTTCGTTTTGGTTTCCATGTTTAGCAGAGTTCAGCAGCAACTGCCCTAGCCACGCTGATTTTAAGCTTCTCAACTAGCCACGCCTTCTATTTTCCTGCTTTTGGCTTGCATGTGTCAAAAGGTATTTTTATGTTCAGTTCGTGTTTTTTTTTCCTTTGCCCTAGCATTTTAGAAATAAGAGTAGAAGAGGTAAATAGGTGGTACAAGGTGGGCGACGACCTAAAGTCGAATCGAGTTGGAGTTGAAGTTGGAGACGAAGTTAGTGTTGGAGTTGGAGTCAGAGTCAAGTCCCATCTTGTGTGCAGGTAATGTGGCACTTGGCTAAAATGGTGTGTGAAATTTTATGCGAAATGGCTTAAGATGTTGTTGTTGTAAATGTTCTTGTTGCTGCTGCTGCTGTTGCTGTTGTGCTGATATTTCTAGAACGGAACACAATCATTCTGCTATGTTGCACATAAAAAGTTACGTTGAGTGGCAGTATATATGACAGTGACAGAGAAAGAGAAAGAGAGAAAGAGAGACACAGAGAGAAAGGGAGAGGTGGTTGCAGAATTGGACTAGTTGGGTTACATGTTTTTTTTTTTTTTTCATTCTAACTATTTTTCGTACACCTCCATCGCTCGCTCCTCTGCTCTCTGACCAAGCTGCTGTGCTGATGATGACATTTTCTTTTTCGGTCGCCTGAATTGGCAACACAAAAAAAAAAAAAAACGTAAAAATAAAAATAAAAAATAGAAGAAAATAAAAAAAATAAACGAAGAAAACCTTACCCGAACCAAAATGCGCAAAAAAGGATTAGTTAGTTTTGCCTTGGGCTTTGGGTTTTTTTTCTTCTTTCTTTCTTCTTTTTTTTTTTGTCGACTTGAGTCAATGTTGTTAGTTTCGATTCTAAGAATGGGCAATGGCCCGTAGATGAAATTCGATTTCGTTTGCGTTTTTCGATTCCCTCACCCCCTCTCCATCGTTTCCCCTTTCCCTGTTATTCGGTTTTGGTAGTACATATTGTTATTGAGTGCGAGAAGGCGATTAAATGATGGGATTTTGGGTTGAATGGTTATCGTACTGGGTACATACACGAACAAAAAAAAAAAAGAAAATATACAAAAAATGCTTAACTTAAATGGAAATGTTTGGGTTTAAAATGATTAATAGAAATAAATGTTTTCAGCAAGCTAACATTAAAATGTTAAAGAGTAAATGGATATAAAAAAGGATAATATGAAAGAAGCAGATATAAAAACTAAATTAAATTATAAATGGATTATATTTCTTGATTTTTTGCTTAATAAAATCGAATTTATTTAAAGGATTGAGATTATAGAAATATAGATTTTGTAGTTTATATTATAATTAATTAATGAATAAGTTATAAAAGTTAATTTAAGCGAATTTGGTTTCATTCTAGACAACCAACTTTGAGTTAGCTAAAATTTTACAGAATAAAGAAAGAATTTTGATTTTTTCTTATGTTATTGTTAAAGTTTAAACGATTTTTATTTAATTTCTTATTTAAAAAATTTTATTTAAAATTCTTTTTAAAGTAAATTCACACTTTTGTATGTATATAAATATATTTGTATGTACTTGTACATCTTGCTAATGGAAATTTATTTTTTTTTTTAAATAGAAAGTTGATGCACTTAACCAAATTGCAAATGGAAACTGGTATAATGGTGTCTGTTCTTTTTGGCCATATGTATTTCTCTTGCTAACATCCTGGCTTGGCTTTCTCTAGTGTTGAGAGAAAGGGTTTTTTTTCTATTTTGAAATTTGCTTTCATTTCAAATGCATTTGTATGTAAATATTCAATTAGCAGCAAAACATAAGAACAAAAAAATATCAAGCAAACAACTAACAATCAGTTTATATATGTATATATACATATGTCTATATAGGATGATGTGTGTGTTTCTATCAATGTATGATGATGAAGATGTGTGTGTGTGTGTGTGTGTAGATGGGGGAAAAGAAAAAAAACAACCTGAAATTTTTATTTAATTTTCACACCTGTTTTCAGGGCAAATAAGTTTCCCATTTTAATTCTCATTTGAATTTTACATGCATTTCAATTTATTTCGACATTTCTCTACACTTGCCTAAACGGGCATATTTGTGATTATCAGAAATATGTACAAAAGAATGGAAATATCTTTGGTTAATCGATGTTTCTGACTAAATTAAATATCTGATGAATAAAAAGAGATGTCTTTAAGATGAAGAATTTAGGCTTTAATCTATATTAACTTTGTTTTTAAGTCTTGTTCTAATCATATTGGTAGGCTACTACAAACAGCTATTAGAGCAGCCTTAAATAATAGTGGCTATTATGTCCTTTCTTTGAAAAGGAGTCCCTGAATAGCATATCAAAGTAAGATCTTACTACTTTTTAACGAAAATGTTTCCTAAAACTATTTGCCAATATTCTCAAAATTTTTTGAATATTATTGTTATATATAAGAATATTTTCTAACAATTTTTATATAAAGTTTTGATTAAAATGATCATATATAAAAGAAGAATATTTTTAATTCGACTAGGCTTGAGTTAGCCCGTTTATCTCGTGTTACCAGTCTTTCTTTTTTCTTTTTTTGTAGCTGTCGTTGCTCTTACACGAAGTCCTGGTAACATGCGTTTACAGTATTTTTTCGATATGCAGTGGCGTGAATGTTTTACATGTCAAAGGAATGTTGGACTGTGTCTGTCCAGGTGAAAAGTACTTCATTTCATGTGGCCAGAGGGGGGTAGAAAAGGATCACATCGGGTATGATGCATATCTCTCTAACGCGCTTTTTCCGTATTTTTTTTTTTTTTTTTGTATTCTTCCTGTTGATGTAAAATGGTGTTCGTTGTATGCGAGTGAGGGATGACAGAAATTGTCAAACAATGCCAAACTTCATTATCAACATCATCATTGTAATGATGATCACCATTACCATCATTTTTGTTGTACACCATCACACTGGCTGTCTATCTGTCACTTTGTCTGTCATTGTCATCATATTTTGCAAATTGCTCGTAAAAATGGCTTTTAATTGCACATGGAAGAAGGGTTCACTTCAAGCAAAATGAAAGGCAAACTCAAACTCATCTCCCTCTTTTTTGTCAGCTCCGGTCGACTCTGTGTGAAATTTAAACGCTGCCAAGATTAATTCAATTAACCTGCATAAAATGAAAAAGGTAAAATGTTTCATCAAATTGGTAAGAGCAGAAAGCAGAAGCCTGGCGCTAAAGGAATTTCATTTTAGAGGCTTTTACCTCCGGTTTTTGCTGCTGTTCCTTCTGCTGCTGCTGCTGCTTTTGACACTTTTAATTGGTAGGCGTAGCAAATCATTAATTATATTTCAAGATGAAAATGCATGTCACTCAGTGGGGAAGTAACTAAGTAAAGAGGATTGTTAGTTGAGAGCAAAAACAGATAGATAGAGACGGAAGGATAGAAAGGAATGGAAAGGAATACAGGCAGATAGAGAGAGAGAAAGGGATGAGTGGAGACAGATGAAGCCGGATTGATGGAAGCCAAGTGAAGGCTAAATCTGTCAGCAACTTTTAAACAATTGGCTTTAAAATAGGTTGCTATTAAGTGGGCCATAGAGGAATTCTTTAATTAAGTGCTAAGATGGCAAACAAAAATTATACACGAACACTAAGATAATCAAAAGGAATTAAAGTTAATCTGTTAAATTTTATATATGTGTGTATTATAATTATTATATTAATTAGTTAACTATTACTTAGCTCACCTGTTGAAACAAATTATAGAATTGAAGGTCTTTGAATTACAAGGATAACTTAAAAATTACGTAAAACCAAAAATATCCGAGAAATTGAAAAGTTTTTTATAAGCTTAATCTCACATCGAAATATTGAAATTATTTCAACAAATATTAATAGTTAATACTTTAACAAAGTAAATTCGCTGGAGTACAACGCTTGGATTTTGTTTATATATATTTTGTTTCTTTTATTCACCTTTTACTTTGTTGTTTTTCAATCTAACTTCTATCTTTCCTATAGATCCTCCAAGTTTTATCAATGAATAACGTCGGCTGCTTTTACTAAAATACGACTTTGGGAGTTAAAAAGAGGTTATCAATATCTAAAAGATGAAAGCCATATGTTGATAGTTTGTGATGATTATATAAGAAACAAATTCTTTAGTTCTTGAGTTTCCATAGAAATAAACACCCAAAAATATAGCTTAAGATTCATAACTTGGTTGTTTCAAAGCGTTTGTAACGGAGTTTGGTATTTGTAAGTTTGGTATGGATAGATTTCAATTGAATTTTAGCAGAATCGATTGACTATATGCTACATAGCTAGCAAAGGAACAATCGGATAGAGAAAATTTTTGTGTTAAAAAGCACTTTTTTTCAATTTACTGACATTTTACTTTGGTAGGACTAGCTTTTTAACATTTCTAATGATTCTGATAAATTATATTTAAATCTAAAAAATAATTTGCAGAGATTTTTATAGCGGCCATAGTTAGCCTTTCCTTCCGGAAAACTTTGAATTTTATCTTAAATTGTTAATTAAATATTATTTGGGTTTAATTTGTTGTTTTATATGTTTTATATCCTAATATAAAATTTTATCAGAATTCAAAGTCTTTTTAAGTTTTCTGCTATATTATAAAAAATATATATATATAAAAATATCTGCTAAAACTTGAGAAAAGGGTTCAATATCTGGTAAAATACTATAAAAAAATGCATATAAAAAGAATAAAGTATATTATTTGTAAATAAAAAAATAAATAAATAAGTAACAACAATAATAGATTTATATTTAGTTTAATAAAAAACGCTATTAACTTTTGGTATTAAAAATAAAAAGTTCTAGAAATATGGTGAAAAAACAAATATTTTGTTCAAATGGTTTAGCACACCTTATTACTATCAGGGAATAAAATTATATATGTATGAAACGTTTAATGATCCGATACATAAGAAATAAAAACAAAATGAGTTCATAATTTCAGTTTAAATATTCCTAATTTAGTATTACATTTTCTGATTTTTTAGGGAAAATCTTAAAAATAATTTAAAGGCCATTGGAATTTCTTATTAATTAAGCTAACAATAAAATAATCCAAATATTTATTAATTTTCCCAGCAAACATTTAGAATTGTTATTGAATTTATTCTAAATTGAATGATACAGCTTAAAAACACATATTATTAATGCATTAAAGTTTCTTAATGAC
This sequence comes from Drosophila neocordata, assembly GCA_018903615.1. Taxonomy (NCBI): domain Eukaryota; kingdom Metazoa; phylum Arthropoda; class Insecta; order Diptera; family Drosophilidae; genus Drosophila; species Drosophila neocordata. The sequence goes on along the minus strand of JAEIGI010000010.1, from coordinate 3,319,788 downwards.
AAATCATATCATTTCCACAAAATTTATGATTTCACATATTTGTCGGTATAATTTTTGTGCCAGGCGCATCCAGTGAAGTGTGAATTTTTGCATGCAGAAGAACTACTTTGTCTGGGACCAGTTTCTGGTTACAATTGTTAGTTGTCCCAAGAAAAGTCAATGTTGGTGGAAGCATCAGTTACTTGACCCTGGCCCCCTATGACTTTGCCTGTCCTTTGCTGTCCAATTCGTGTCCTGTGGACCGCATGTTGCTTGTCTTTCAGTCCTTGTCCTTGCCATTCCTCTAATGTCCCATCCCATATTTGTTCCTACCCATCAACTGTGTTGTGTTTTGCGGTTTTATTGGTTTGCGTTTGTACATTCCATTTGCAAAATGATTGGAATTTATGCTTACAGATTAGACAGAGACCCTGGGGCCAACCTTTTATAACCAAGGGACTTTCACCCACTTTCACCCTACTTTCACTGACTGACTGACTGCATCTACTATCACTGCGGTTATTGTCCCTGCTCCTATCTCCTCGTATGTATGCTTTGTGTATATGTATGTGTGAGTTCTCTATTCCTGGTTACCACTCTATATTGATGTTTTATCTTGCTGCTTTGTGCTGGTTTGCTGGTTGGTCTTTCTTTAGCGTTTTTCCCAAATCGCTGCACGGCCTCCGGGCTTCACTTTACTCTATTCAAAAATGTTGCATTTTCAATTCGACATTTTGGTGAAATGTTGCGTGTCCGACAACCGCTTTGAGCTGACCCCTACTCTGGGCCAGTCATTGCATGAGATCGTGATGGCAATGTTGCTGGTCTGGTCTTGGTTTTCGTGTTGCTGTTGGTTATGGCGGTCCTAGCTGTGGAGTTGGTGGCCATGGTGAAAATGCTGAAAGCTTAACGCTGAAAAGCCTTCGTGCCATGGCCATGTCAAAGCCGTCGCCAATATACGCCCAGCTGAACAAATTAAATAATGGCAGCCAGCAAAGAAAAACAAAAAAAAAGTAAAAATAAAAAATAAATAATAAAGAAAATAAAACTCCACTGTGAAAAAATGAACTTTATTTCACTTAAAGCCAAAAGCAACACTAGTCCAGGATGAAAGTGTAGCTATTGTAATGGTGGTAGCCACACATTCACTCACATGCCACACATACATGCAAACATTAATATACATATAAACTCATACACACACACACACATACATACTTTTACATATACATATATAAACAAAGCTGCAGAAGAAAGAAACATTTAATCGGTTTATGCGGCACTTGGAATCGAGAAATTCATATATAAATCCACATGTAAGCGGAATCATTCATATATATAAGATAAAAGGTTTATATTCATTTGCAAATATGAAAGGTAAATAAATGCACTTTAATTTTCACCTTTATCGCCAAAAGTAGCTAAAAGAACTTTGTCAAAAGTTAAAACAGACAACAAAACCTTCTCTTCTATGAAAAGCATTTCTATTTAAGAGCTTATCAACCTAAGACTTTCTTGTCTTTAGATTTTGATTATGTCAATTTGATTGAATTTTGTTTTGATAATATTTTAACTTTTCGACTTTACTTTTTTAGGATAATTAGTTCTTCAAAGTGTTAGTAATATAAATAAATATAAAATATTTTCATAAGCAAAAATAAATTTTTGTAAATTTTCCTCTTCAAACCTACATATTTTCTTGTTTTTTTCGAATTAAATATTTAGTGCCAGAATAAGGCATTGATTATTAAGGTTTATTTTCCTACCTGCATGTACTGTATTTGAAGAGTTTAGAATTTTTATATAAATCCGAATAAAGGCTTGGATATTAAAATTATTTTTCCTTCTTCTACTTTGTTTTAAATACTAATCTCTACTTGAGTCAACAACCTTTCTTGGCGTCTTAATCAAAGATCATTTACATATATCGAAAGTCCATCTTTGATGTATCACATTATATTTATATAATAAGTGCCTCATTATGATTATTCGAATAACCGATTATCCTACCACAGATTATTCATTATGTTTGACAACGACGTTTACGTTGGACAAATGTTTCATAAGATAATTTACTTACAATGATTGATAGAAAAGGGTCGATGAAGCCCCAAAATGTATGCTATAGATAATAAAGAGAAAAATCAACTTAGAAAATATTTCAAAATGAAAGGAGGATTATTTTAAATTTTTGGATATTTGGCAAAAAGTAATGCAGAAGAAATCAGGAGAAAGAAAGAAAGACCATGCCGACTAGTGCCTAGTGTGCGTAAGTGTTCAGATTCTCCTTTAACATTTTGTTTTATTTAACTCAATTTCAATCACTTGATAATAAAATAAAGTTTCAGTGTACAATAGTAGAGAGTAATTTTATTTTAGAAATAGTGATTTAAAAACTGTTAAATTGGGGTAACAGAAAAATAAAGTTTCAAACTAACTGCCCGTTCTATTAATCAAATATAATTTACTTTTTATATATACAAATGATATTAAACTATTCAGATTTAACTAATTTTATATATGATTGATTTGGATATACATATTTGATATTTGTAAATACAAATTTTGTTATTAAACACTTTATTTACCAATTTGAATGAATATTAACAGAAAATCAAGTTAAAAAAACTTGATTAAACTAATTTCTTTAAACGGTTCTGGGTATAAACTAAATTTTGAACACTTACACACACACACATACAGACATATATATGAAGCTCTTCTGTGGCTCGCTTTCGCATAAGGTTACATATTTTTTAAGCCAATTTTACAGGCCACTGCCTAACAAGGACATTAATTGGTAGCTGACTGCAACAACAGAGCAGCAGTAGCAGCAGCAGCAGCAACCCGCCCTGTTACCTAACCCTCTTCCCCATGCTCTTGGCAACCCAACCTTCCCCTGTTGTCCATGCGACACGACCAAAAGAGTAGTTAACTGTATGCGTTTCGTTTTGCTTTGGCTATATTTATTTTCTTTTTTTTTTTTAGCTCTCCTCTCTTTTATTTTTTTGTGTTTTGTTTTGTTGGCCAACTGTATTCTTGGCTCCTTTTTCATGGTTTTTATTCACTTCAATATTTACTTAACCCTTTTTTTATATGCTGCCGAGTTAGGCGGCTAGCTGCCAGGCAGGACGAGGAAGCATTTCTTTTCTGTTGTTTTTTTTTTTGGTATGTTGCTTTTGCTCTTATGATTAAATATGCCTTTCGCTTTTTGTTTAAGCTCGGCTAACTTGGCTTAAATATTGCATGAAGGTGGTTCCCAGTGGTGGGATTGTGTGCAAAAGAATTGTGTGGGTGGGGGGAGGTGTGGGAAAGGTTCTGGTACCTGCGGCCTGTTAATTAGTCGGTTGGCTCTCCTGACTTTTGCCGCTTGGCAACATATTTCGTTTAAGGTTCAAGTGTTTCTGGCAAGTTCGAAGTGCCAGACGACTTTTTTTGCCCTCTCTCTCTCGCTCTTTTGCTCGCCATTATCAAGTATCGCTCTCTCTCTCTCTTGCTCTCCATCTCTCTCACTCTATTTGCCTGGCATGTAAAAGTGCGATTATAGTCGCATAATTATCACGCTGACATGCCCACACACACATATATATATATATATATATTGAAGGTGGTTTTGGGGTATACGGGTAGAAGGGGTATTAGCTTAAAGGAATGGTAAACCTTCTATACAGAGAAAATGCCAAAATGTAATTACCCAGCAAACAAACCGCAATTTCTCGGTACACATACACAAACAGAAAGCCAGAGCGAGAGAGGTACGAAGAAAGAGTGAGAGAGAAAGAGAAACTAAGTGAAAGTGGACACGCAACAAGCAAAATAGGCTAACTTTGAGGCCACCAGGTGAACTACCATCTACACTCATTCTACTATTCACTTGCTCTTCACACGTCTACTTCTGCCTTCCATCGTCCAGTTCCATGTACCATAGTCCAGTTACCCTCCACACACTTATACACACACACAAACACACACACATAGAAGGGTTTGCGTGTTTGGGGCATGGCTTTGGGTCTTGGCATCGTGATGGCGATATCGTTAATGTTGCCGTTGATTGTGCCCAAATGGGCCAAACACTCAACATTTATTCGATAGAAAAAGTCAGAGCGAGAGAGTGTGACAGTTAGACAGAGAGGTTGAATGTGGTAGGGTTTCTGTTGATAGCAGAGCAGCGAGGTTTTGGCTGTAAAATTCCTAATTTATTTGGCAATTGGTAAATGTTTCACACCCTCATCGAAATGCAATGCTTAAAGCGTTCTCTACACTTTTGTTTGTTTATTTTGCTTCCTTTTTTTGCTGTTGGCCTCTTTAAAATATGCTATATACGATATATACATATTTATATATACATATATATATATACCACACACTAACAACATAATTCCCAGGCATAAATAAAATCAACAACAACAACAGCAGCTGCTGTTGCTTTACCTCTACCTTACTCCTCTCTCATCTGCTGCGGCTGCTGACCAACTATGACAACAGCTGGCCATATTCTGGACATCATCACCATGGACCAAGAGAGGTAGGGTTGTGGTGGTATGTGTGTGTGTGTGTGTAAGGCAACACAGAATGCAAATTTCGGTTCATAATAATAATGATGATGTGATAAAGTCCCCTATCTAGGTGCTTACATGGTAATTGGTAGTCCATAATGAATGCAAATTCCCTGACACTAAGCAAAACTGAAAGAAAAATGCAGAAAAATGGTTACAAAAAAAGGGAAACTTACTTAAAATGAATATAGTTTAAAATTTCATGATTAAAATTTAAAGAAATTTAAGTTCAAGTGCTAAATGAAACTTTCTGTTACAAATTTTTGATAACTTTTGAATGCTAAATTAAATTAAATGATTCTAAAATTATATATTGAAATGGCTTTATAGCTTTTATTAAGTTAGTGGTTATATTTTGAGACTTTGTAAAATATTATTTCGATTTATTTATTATATTTTAAGTTCGCTTAAAAAAAAGTTATAGTATTTGCTGATTTTTAATTTTTTAGTTCATAAAACTCTGCTCCTTTTTTGTCTTTTATATTCAAGTGTCTTTTAATGTGAATGTTAAAATGAGTTTGTTTTTCAAAAAATTTATTAAATGACTCAAATTTTTTGTGAAATAAAATCTTATTTGAAGGACAGATTAGATATAGTATATGGATAAAACGGTTTTGCTCTCTAACGAAGAGCGTGGCAAGGCGCTGGATCAAGTTAACGAATTTACAGCTGGTAATCAGGACTTAGCCCAAGATGATCAAATAAATGCATTCGAACACGATCACAACAAAAGTGACTTTACTTCTTTTGACCAAGATGGTGGCAAATCGTTCACCTTCAAGCATGGTGGAGACATTTGTTAAAGATGTGGCCCAGGTCGATGAAATGAAATAACTTTCAATTAAGTTGTGGTAAAATTAAGAACCACCAAAATTACTTAAAATAGATATTTGTAACGATCCCTTCTGATCGTTTAAAAGTGCTTCAAGTGAAGATCCTTTATTTCATTTGCGATACTAATTTTACCAACAAGTAGCCAGCAAAACGATCTCCCCATAACTTCTCCAACCTTAGAAAAAACTTAAATTTGTAAAGATCATTGATTGAGGCAATTTACACTTATTTTCCTATTTTAAGAGTTAAGAAGAATTTAAAAGCTGCCATTAAAATTTGAGAACATAAATATATATATATTTTATATATTTTTGTAACTTTTCAATTGTACATTTAGTTTATAATTAAAGGCTTACATTGAATGCTTTAGCAAAAAATAAAATTTGGTTTTTGCAGTAGATTGTCGTTTGTAAAATACGAATAATCAAAAAAATAACGATTGCTATATTACCGTGCCTATTCGCTTTGAAATCTTTTCGAAATCTTTTAAAAATATCATGATTGTTAATAATGATAATCAAATGTTATGTACATAAAATATTTAAAATTATATTTAACAGTTAAATTAACTTAACTGACTGAAGATTGATTTTAGTGAGTAAATTTATTTAACACTATGGGCACTCTCAAGCTTTGAAAAATAAGGATGTAAGTTTTTAAAAAATATCACAAAACTGGGGGCTAGTCTAATGTTCTCACATATCCAATTTGCTTTAATAGGACACAATCCAACAAATTGTTCCAATTATTTCACATGCTTCTGGTTTAATTATAAAATAATTCAACCAAATTGCTTATCCTTCAATATATCTGCCAATTCATAAAAGTATTTGTATCTGCAAATGAAACGTAATTGTACTAAATTTGAAATTCGCACAAATTTTTTCCATATTGATCATCATTGAAATTAAATTTTCTATTTGACTGCTGTTTATCGAATTTTACAATTGACTTGCAATTTGGCCTTGTTCTACTTCAACATTTAATTTAAAGGAAATTTAACAATTTGATAGCGTTCCCACTACAATGGAATTTCGTATATCAGTTTACCACCAACTCTACATCCCCCCGCTTTGCCCGTTCACCAACAGATGTCAGTTCAGTTCTTGGGGCACTGTCCACTTTGTATATTTCGCGCATTTCCATGTCTGTTGGTCTATTTTTGGCGTAGCTGGCTCGTTGGTTTTATTGGCTCGCTCTCTCTCTCTGGACAGGCTGGTATTTATGTAGTCTGAAGAAAGGAGAATGGTGAATGGAATGGTATGAAGCCAGGGCAACGTCATTACCAGGCAACAACGATACGATACGATACGATTTTGGTGCCGGTCGCGGTTGTTGGCTCTTCTGTTGCAAGTGCACTAAATTGGTAGATTCGAGGAGTGAAAAGAGTGAAGTGGAGCCTAGACCATTCCGACGGTTAACACAATTGCGGTGCATGGCTATTGCCGTTGACGTTTATGATGTGTTGCCTGGCCTAGCATATCGCCATGTTGCTGCTGATGTTGCCATTGTTGTTGCCGATGTTGTCGTTGTTGCTGTTGTTGCGTGTGCTATCATTAAGTGTCGAAAATTTCATCAAACACTTCAAAGCGGACCACGTGCCCCACCTACCACATGCTTCTACTCGCCTGCCCTTCGGTTCCCATTGGCCATGCCCTTGCTCTGTTTCAGTTTATGATTCTATTATTTTCACAGCAAATAAAAGAGAAAACTGCGTATCATGGCCAAGTGCTAAATGGGCGCAAGGGAAAATTGCAAAAATTTTCGGTGCTAGCTTTGCTACTCCATCTCTTTCTTTCTTTCTGGTTTTTTTTCTCCGTTTCTTTTTTTTTTTTTTTTTTTGCTTTGGCTAAATTTAAAAGTGCTGGAGGTGGGGATTGCTAGTAGCGGAGGGGTGTGGCAGCTGAGCACGTAAAAAGCGTTGAACCGGAACGTTGTGGGCAACAGCTGCAAATAAGTGTAAGTGTGTGTGTGTGTTTGGGTGTGTGTTTGAGGGAAAAGCGAATTTCCCAGCGCACACGGAAACTTTGCGCCATGAATCAAAGTTTAGTGTAGCATACTTTTAGGTGCGATTTATATATTTCAAAATAAAATAAATGAAGGGCGAACGAGGGAGCATTCGAAGCGCACAAGAAAAAATAAAAAGGAAAAGCCCAAAAGACAAAAGCAGCTAACAGAAGTAGCAAAAAAGCGAAAGAAGTAAAGTCGTCGCAATACACTGAAAGAAATTATCCAAGTTTAAAACCAATCAAATTTGCAACCTCAAAACAAAAGATGCCGGAAGTTGCGTTTATATAAGTGGAAATATATAAAAGGAGCTGTTACTCTCTTTCTTGTAAATAAAAAAAATTACAAGGGAACTACAAGGGTAAAAGCTTTACTTAGTTTCTCCTTTCAAAACCTTTAATAGATCAATATCCTTCAAGTATCTTTTTGAAACTTCTTTCAAAAAACTTGTGCATCTTTCTTTTTTAAAAATTGTTAAATTGCTTAGTTTGGTACTCAAGCAGCTTTTGTGACAACATTTCTGCATTTAACCATTTCACATTTATCAAACAAAGGACTACGTTGGCTTAATAGTATACCTATATAAGTATTATTTATTTTATTTTATCAACTATTATTTATAGTTCTTTAGTTTTACTATGAAGCATATATTGTAATTATTTTTATTTGTTATATGTAATTGCAGTTTAATATATAATCTCTTAAGAGACTATAAGCTATTTTTTGTTAAGGTAAAGGCGCTTTCTGTTTTAAGACCAAGTTTCCTGATTGTCTTTATAAACTACATTTCGGCCACTGCAACTGACAAGGATTCGAGTGCATGGACTCAAAAGAAATATCTGGTTTAAAGTTGAATTGTGGTTTAAATTAAGCTAAAAACTCACCTAGTTTTTGTATTAAAGGTAATTAATGCTTCAGTTGCGTTGCCCTTCGATTCTGGGTTAAAAAAAAGATATTAAGGCAATCAGGTTGTTTGGTCTTTCACATATTGATGGTCTAACTGCCTGGTAGACAATAGAGCTATATAGAGCTACTCAGAAAAGTATAAATAATTGGTTTATAATTGTTTTTTTTTTTTTTTTAATAACCTATTCTCCGAGAAATATAACTGGTTAATAAAACCCTCAAATATAGCTAAAAGGTTTCCATAAACTTGGAACTTCAAAGAAATTTTAGTTTTTCCAACATGACTAACTGATTCGAATATAAATCTTATACCAATTGGCCATATATAAATCTTGGAATATATTCAGTGATTGTCTGAGTAGAATTAATATTAAGTTAGTTAGACTCATGTGCCTTCGTGAAAGAATTTATAACAAATCTGGAAAAGCATTCTCCTAACAATGCTGAAAATTGGGAATGAGGCCATTAAGAGACGTGTGGTCTTGGTACGACTGATGCGAGACCCAAATCCAGAAATGACCTTCAAGTATGACCTCCATGTACATTTATTACTATTATTTGTAGGGAAAGTGCTGCTACTTTAAGAAACTCATGACCCTTTTAAGAATAACTTGTAGGAAAAATTAAATGAATTTTCTTACGTTCTGCAAATTTTTGGATTTTTAGACAAAAAGTCAGTAGAGAGAACTTTCGGGCATCCCTTATTTGCTTTTATATTATCAAATTATAACTTAAAATAAAAATGTTAATTTATTTTCTTTCTGTGTATGAGTGTAAATTCAAATTCTCTGTTTTATTTCAACAGCGTTCGAGGAAATGCAAAAATTTACACTTGGTTAGCTGATTGATGAATGCATAAATGAAGCGTACACATGCGTTTTAAGGAACTAAAAGGTATAAGGGGAAGGGGTATAGAATGGTGGCAGAATCATGGAAGGAGTTTGGTAAAATGAAGCAATTTGGCAAAGTCACAGGATATTCTTTTGTGGCTTGGGTAGAGACTTTCAATTCTACCTACTCCTTCTGTTCCAACTTCTACTTTTATCGAGCAGGTAGTTCCCATATGTGTTACAGTGTGTGTGTGTGTGTGTTTGATGGTTTTATCGAGCCATTGCTTCTCTGATTGTTATGCACAAAATATGTAAATGTGATTTTTAACTTGATTTCATTTACCACCACTACACTCTTCTCCCTATCAACCATTTGCCTTGCCCATGCCATATCTAACATTTTTTTCTTCTTTTCTGGGATTTAAGCAAATTATTGTAATTTATTTGACAATGATTTGGGCTAATGCGGCGTATGAATAATGTTGCAGCTTTGACCTTGTTATATATATATATACATTTTTTTTTGTTGTCGGGGCTTTAATTAGATAAGCAGCAATAACGGGAAGCGGCAACAACAGAAAAAAAGGAGTTAAGAAGAAATGATTTGTAAACACAATTTGGTAAGCGAGGCATGAACATAAAGTCAAATTTATGGCAACTGAGATTTCGTTTAATATTTCCCTTTCCTCCATCCAATTCCACTCAGCGTTATTGTTGTTGGTTGAGGTTATGTCTCACTCACTTGCGGACCAGACAACGAAATATGCCAAAAATGAGCTGAAATTACTTTTCATATTCCAAAGCATGGGTTAGGAATAAGTGAGTGGGAGGGAGGGCTACAATGCCTCTGACATAGAAAGATAAGTGAAATGCATGGGCTAGGACATTCTCCATTTCTTTCTCCTCAAGAGACAGATATCTATATACATACATAGGAATGAATGTATATATATATGTATATATAAGTGTAAGTACATGTATCCTATGTAGAGATGGCTCGTTAGGGTCCCCTTGTCTAGAAGCTAGACGACAACATAATTTCGTAATTAATTTGCCAAAACACGAATGTAATTTAATAAAATTGCGCATACGCCGCCTCGTTGCCTGGGCAAGCCAAAGGATACCGCAATGGTGTCTATATTTAATAGGGGAATGGGGATATGGGTCCTAGCAATTTGCGGCATCTTCATGCCGCATCTTTGTCCTTGGGTTTTTCTGCCAAAAGTAAGCGACGATTATTTATGGTCTATTTTTGAGCATACCACTAATTATGCCAAGCATTTTGATCGTCCCGGGCAACGCGTTCCAATTACTCGACGCAAATAAATCACAGCAAGCACACCCATTTTACCAATTGTGGCTACAGCATCCTTTCTCCCAAGTGTAATTTCCCTTTTGTTGTCAGCCAAACAAGTGACGAAATCCCCAAGCAACACCAACAGCAATAGCAACAGTATTTGATTTGAATCTCTTCTTTATTTAGACATTTATCACCAAAGGGAGGATAAGAAAAGTATTTTTATTTCCATTGAAATTGTTCCAATAATACGTAAGTATATATCAACTTGATGTCGATTTAAAAAGACATTACAATCTATTTTTAAAAAATGACAATTAGCTATTTTTATATTGAGTTTCTTTCATTTCAATATATATTTTCAGATCATTAATTGCAGGTGACATATGTAGGCCAAAGTACAATAAAAGAGACTTGTTGCTAAAGAAAAAATTGGTAATATTAAATTTGCTCTTGTCAATTAAACTCAAATGAAATAATAAGAAAAATGTAAAGCTTTTAGTAGTCAATTGATTCAATAATTTTACTTTGGTTAGCAATAAAAAAAATATCTATAAATAAAATATATAAGCCTTACCTTTTTATTAGTTCTGCAGCTAATATTGAAAAGTTTCTCAATCCCTCAATTTTCAATTTTTGAATAAAATCACAAAGATATTTCAAAATATATCAACATCTTTGAAAACCAATTATTTTAACTTTATTTCCGGAATGTAAAATAATTGAAAAATGTATTTAAATCTTTCAAAAAGTTTAGTTCATTTTTCAATTCCCTAGAGATTGTTGAAACACTTTTCCAACTCTTTTGTTGTTTTGTTTGTTCTTACAGCTTAAGATCTAAATCCCCATTTGCCAATTTCTAACCGCAATCCCAATTTCAGTTGCCGTTGGCTGGCAACTCAAACCAGAGCAGACCCGACCAGACCAGACCAAGCCACGGTGTTTGAGGGGATACCAGTATCACGTAGCCCCCCTCCGGCAGTTAAATCAATTGCCCCAATTTGATAATATTTCACCAGGGAATGATTATGAGCTGCGTCTCGGGAGAAGATGTTGCCGGATGATGGGCAGTGGGTGATGAGGGTTGAGATTGTTGTTGTTGTTGCGGGGCCTGGCCAGCGGTTTCTGTTTTGTTGACATTTCCGTTGCCAGCGTTTTTGGCGCTTCCGCTTAAAGTTTATTTTTCTTGGCCAACTGTTCTCTCTCTCTCTTTTTCTCTCCCACTAACCATTCATCTACCATATGGCTATGGACTTGGCATCTCTGTGTCCTTGGCAGGATTCACGTAAAAAGGATTTTGGGCCACGCATTTCGCATGCCTAAATGGCAAAAGACGTCGCATAAACATGACATGCCACGCCCCCTCTCTAACGCCTACGTCTTTGTGTTACATTCCAAACCAAACGAAAAAAAAACGAATATGAAAAAACCGTGCAGGACAGCAGAAAAAAAAATAAAGTCCTTTGCCTCTGCTTTCTCTCCGTCTTTCTACGTTTGTTCTTAGCTTCTTTTCGGTTTGTCAGTTTGCCTTCTTTTTCCTTGTTTTTTGCTTGGGGTTGTGTGCGCATTTGGCGGTTTTTATGAAAAATTACCATGTTTTCGTCGCACTCATTCGCAACGAGCCAAATGTCTGCCACGCCCACCATTCTGCCGCCTTTTGACGTCGGCCAGCATTTGCCACGATATATAAATTTTGTTTTTGTTATTTTTGTACATTTCTACTCTTCTTATTTTTATTTTACGTTCGCAATTTTGGTATTTTCTTTTTTTTTCTCCTCTACATCAGGCACTTGAGACGGGTCAAGGAGGTGTGTGTGTGTGTGTGTGTGTTTGTGTGTACGCGGTGCAAATGGTGTCGGCTAGAGGATGGGGAGATGTGGCAACATACATACTTCTTCTAATGATGCCACTTATGTCGTGACGAAATTATTTTTATATACAATAATTTTCTAGGATACCCTGGAAATATGATTGGTTGGCTTTCGGGTCATTTGGCACCATCATAAATCATATTTATATGACTATATATATAGTTTTTGTTATAAATTCAAAATGATAGTGATCCTTGCCTTGTTATAAAAGCTTAAGCTCTAAAAACTAAAAATGAATACTAAATCAAAGGCACAATCTAATTAATCTAAGTTTTATAGAAGAAAGTTATGTATGAAAAACATTGATTGTGATCGATTTTGGTTATGATAATGAAAAATAATAAATAACTTCTCTGTAGGGAATATAAAACACATATATATTTGTTTAAGCAAAGAAAATAAGTCGATTCTTTCTCATTGCCAAAGCTAATAGATCATTTTTTGAAGACAAAGTTTTTTGAATAAGTCAAAAATTAAACAATTTTTAATCTAGCTTTATTAAAATTAAATAAATTATTTGTTAAAAACAGAAAAATTCTATAAATTGCACTCTATTCAATAAAATTGAAAACATCTACAAAAATTACGTATACGCAATGTTAGATATTAAAGACGATATTTTGATTAATTTTTTATCCCTTGGAAAGCTGAAGAATTTTGAAGGAAACCAAAAGGGTTTATTACTACTTCTATCTAAAAATTGATGGAAAATTCATTTTTGTTTAAGTAATTTCCAATTTAAGTAAATTATATAATCAAAGTAAAAATAATAAATAATTAAGATAACTTTTATCGCCAAAGCTATTTCCAATTTAATTAATAAATTATCCAATTTTTATATTAACGTTCAATCCAATTTTTATATTATTATTCAAGATAACATACTTTTTTTAACGCTAGAATTATTTTCAATTTAATAAATTAAAATTTAAAAAAACATTTCAAGAGGTAAAATTATTATTACAAACATAATTATTATTAAAAATAAAATTATTTATATTGTTACAATTATTTGATTTTGATTAAGAAACACCATCTTTAAGTATTCAAGAAAAGCCTCAACAAAAATATGCTTTAATGAAGTAAAGTTAAAATATCAAATATCTTATATATATATGGAACTATGAGGTTTCCTTTCATAGGAATAAAAAGGGATATAAACAAATTTACTTATGTATTTTATGTATTGTATTTTATTTTTTTATTATTTTTTAAATTTTATATGTTTTGAAATTAATAATGTATTTCTGTTAAAGCAATGTAACTATCTGCCATCCTTGTTAATAGTCGCTCTATTTTCTATTGTCATAGTAAATCAGTTTGCTGTGTATCCTCGAGAAGTCAAGATCGTTTGACAATCAGAAATAAAGAATTCTACATGTACATTTCTAATATCAATTAAATAGTTAAATAAATTCCAATATATGTACAATATTTACATTTACAGGATATACTAACTTTCGATTACTTTACAACAATATTATTTTTCATGCCCACACGATTTCTTTTCTTTCCTCTTTCTGATTTTATTTGTAATGTGTGACTGAATGCGCCATTCCATTCATTGTTATATGTATGCCTATGTACCTAGTCATATTTTACCTCTTGTGATTATTTTTGGTCACATTTTCATTTCCTGTTTTATGTTACTTTTCTTCTTTTTCTTTTCTATTTTTTGAAATTGCGTGCAGAAAATATTGTAACTGCTAATTGGCAACACATAATTTACGTGCTTATGCCAATTTTCATTTCCATTTTCAATTTTTTCTTTTCTATTTTTGGTATCCACTTTTCTAGAGTTGCTGCTCCAGCTCCAGCTCCAGCCAGCTTGGTTCTGGCTGGTTCTCCTCATGTGTGAAGCAGTAAATGCAATTAGGTGTCGAGTGTTAGACTCACTCTTGACCTGGCTGGGTGGGGGTAAGTTAGGGGCTGGCGGTGGCCACTTGCAGATTTGATTAACTGCTTCCGTGCGTCATCAAATTCGTTTTTGAGACCTGGTTAGGGTAAAGGCAAAAAAGCAAAAAAAAAAAACAGACTGTGAAAGGTAACTCGTTTCGGGGCGCTGCTGGCTATAGAACCGGGGACAACTCCAACGACGACTACTCAATAAAACTCATTAGTGGCGTTTTGTCGTAGCTCGCTACAGCTGGTAGTTGGGTGGTGTATGGTGCTGGTTCTCTGGCAATTATCACAGGCATGCCCCCGTTGACTTTGGCAATTGATTGCAGCCGTTGCCGTTGTCATCGTTGTAGTTGCTGGTGCTGATGCTGCTGCTGGTGCTGGTGCTCATGCTGGTGGTGCCGCGGGCAATGCTATCGTCGTTGTGTCCTCAAGCGGCTGCCAGCGACAGCATCAAAAGTGCCGATAAAAATTTATAGCAAACTGATTTGAAAGTCAATTATCCAGCTACCCGCCCACACTAAGTTTAGTCCCTTCCCTTTGCCTCATCGCAGCATCTCAACCTCACCTCGCTATACCTCACCTTAGCTTAACTTTGGTACTGGCAAGCTTGGGAAACGGCGTGCAAATGGCTTTTCTATGCTAAACGATTGCCTGGGCCTTAGTTTCATACCTTTTTTATGCATTTTCTTTGGTTTTCACATTTTTAGTTTTTCGCCTCTGCAAATGTGTTCTTCAGGCAGGAAACTGCTCGAAATTATTGTACTCGGCACTCGGTGCTCGGTAATGAAGATAGTTCGTTCTTCTACTCATTTGTCCCCATCCTGGTGTCTGGTGCTAAAAGGTTTTGCTGTTTATGTTTGCTTTTGTCTGGCTCTGGAATCGAATCCTAGTACCGGAACATGAGTCCACCTCGCCATAGCACCATAGTGACAGACGCCTCTCTGCATTTGTGTGCAGTTAATGAGTTTAATGGCGGGCATTGAATTTGAATTGCTAATGCCCAGATCTAGTTGGAAACGGAAATGGTAGTGGAAATCAAGTTTATGAATGTTCTGTTGCTGTTGTTGTTGTTGTTGTTGTCTAAATTGTTGATGTTGCTCCTGTTATTTTGTCATTCTCCATGAAATGTTTTTTGCAATTAGAGTGGAAATGGGCGTAAAAGTAAGCCAGGGGAATGGTAAAGAGATAGAGTTTTGTGTGTGTTTTGAATTTAATTTGCGAGAAGTCTATAATTTTCAAACAAAATGAGTTGGTTCATTTAACCATCCATACAATAAAATGGAACTTTAAAAACAACTTCCAAATGCAAATTGAAATGGAAATACATAAGCTAAAGTATAACAAAATATTTCAAATATTTTTCATACATCGATTCCAATGTGTGAACACAATGAATAAAATTTCTACAAATTAATTTGCATTAAAGTCAAAATGTTGACCGTAGTTCAATATCATTTTCTATAAGCCTTTTAAAGCTTTGAACAAATGTTTAAAATGTTAGGAAATTATTTTAAAAATTCCTTTTTGTTGACTGAATTTTAAATTATTGATATAATTCATCTAAAATAAAAGTTGCTTGACTAATTTTTCAAAAGAATTGTGGGGCAAATAATAAAAAAGAATTATTATTTGTGAAACTAGAAGGATTGGCTAACTTCGGCCATGCTTAAGTTAGAATACCTTTGCAAACTGTTCTTTTCAATCGCATATAAAAATACCATAATCAGAAGAATGTATATATGAGTAATCATATCGTAAGTGGTTAAAAAAAAAAACTTCTTAATAAAAAAATATTTTTTGGATTCAATCGTTCCTATGGGAGCTATAGCATATAGTCGGCCAATTCTAGCGAAACTCAGGAAACACATTTTTATACATACCAAACTTACATACTAAATTTCGTGAGAATAGCTCTAACTATTTTCTTGATCGATCGTTTCTATGGCAGCTATATGATATAGTGAATCGATTCTCATAAGAGTTGGTACATATGTAAAAAAGTATAAAAAACTCACAGATACCAAATTATGTGATTAGCGCTTTTAAGACAACCAAGTTATTGCTAAAAATTCAGATTCATGACCGATTTTTCCTATGGTAGTTATATTATAAAGTAAACCAATTCTGATAAAACTTGATGGATATCCAATATAATCACCGGCTTAGTGATATCCAATTGGAATACAACAAAGTTATTGAGATCTAAGCAAATTCATGACTAATCGTTCCAATGCGAGCTATAATTTATGGTCATCCGATCGGGATGATTTCGAGAGATATAATGCCTGTAGCAAAATGCAGCTTTGGTGCAAAATTTTAGTTCTGTAACTTTAAGGTTCTCGGAGGAGATCGTGTTGAACCAGACAGATGGATAGACGAACAAGGCTATATCAATTCAGCTCATCGTGCTGATCAAGAATGTATATACTTTATATAGTCAGAAATGGTCCTTAATTGTGTTGCAATCTTCTGACCAAAATGAATAAAATAACAGAGGACACGGCGTGATGTCTTTTTGTGTATTTTTTTAAGATAATATTTAATTATGTTTAACCAAATATAAAGATTAATATTGGTTATTTATCTGTCACATTTCAAACCATAGTTTAATTGTAGTAAATAGAAGTTTCATATGGAAAATTAATTGACTTAAACACTTTGCTCATCTCTTACAGAATAAGTTTAAGAGATTTTTATCTATAAATGGCCAATGTATCCTATTGTTATCAACTTTTCACCTTGTCTCTTCTCTCATTGTTCTTGCCCATGGTTACTTTTTCTACTCCTCATAGATATACACTCACTCACACACTCATATCGACATCTGTTGTGCTTGTTGCTGTTGTTTTTGTGGTTATTACTATGATTGTGGACAATGTCGATGGGTTTTTGCTAATACCACAAGCATTACAGGTAATTTTTTGATAAGCATCGCACAATTGTTGTATGTGCGTGTGTCTCTGAGTGTGTTTGTGCAATAATTTAAATTAAATTTGAAGTAAATGTTATTGTTATTATTATCTTTTGTGTGTGTGTGTGTGTGTGAGTGCCAGAATGGGGACAACAGTTTGTATTTATTGTTTTTCCATTTGTGCCATGACATGGCCCTTAGCTGCTTCTTGCTCTCACAATATCTTCATTTTTGAGAGACAAAGAAATTGCCCGCATTTTCCGTTTTTCTTACGCTTTTCGTTGTAATTTATATCCGTGATTTATGATCTGTTGCATAGTTTTAGGCGCAATTGTTTGCCATCATTTTCATGAGCATTCATCAAGTGGAAAGCTGCTGTTGTTGTTGTTGTTGTTGCAGTCTTTAGGGCATCATAAAATTAAATTAAACACACAAATTATTTTCATTTTAATTTTCATTAAATTTTTATGACCCTGCATTGTGCTGTTGCTTTTGTTTTTTTTTTGTTTTTTTTTTTTCGTTTTCTGTTGTTTCTTTTCTTTTTTTATTTTTTGTCTCGCCACAATTACGACAAACAAATAAAAAAGCAACAACAAAAATGTCACAGGTAGGAAAATGGCCAACAAAATTTATGACTCTCAGTTGGTTTGGGTGAGAGGGCAACAACAACAATGAAAAAACGAAAAAAAATTGTTGCAAATATTTAACGATTTGTGTAATTTTCTTGTTGCTACAAATGGGTCGGACATATGTTCCCGCCAGTATAATAACAATTATAATAACAACAATAATAATAAGTATATATACATATATATAAGTATATATATATATACGCATAACTGACACTATACGGAAATATTCTAATTGGATCGCGCATTTAATACCCTAACCCAGTGGGCATACTTATAGCAGGTAAAATCCCATAGGCGACAGTTTAACTTTCTTTATGATTGCTTACAAATTTGCATATCAATTGTTCCCCTACACAAGTAAATATGTATGTAAGTATACAAGACTTTAAAATTTGAACTTATATAAATAAAAGTAAATGTGTCATAATCTTTTAAATCTATTTAAAATAAATAAAAAAAATATTTGTTGAACCATTTTACATTCATTTCCTGGAGAAATACTTAATACAAGTAATTCTAAGCCTTTCATTAGATAGTTTACGACTTGCTTTTAATGGACATTAAATTATTAAGGACAATTTACTGAAAGCTGTTTTTTTTTATTAATTTTTGATGGACACCAGAGCAGATTATATTTCAATAATAATTATTTTAAAATGGTTTAAATAACCAAATCAATAAATCAATTTAACTTTGCAAACAAAAGCGCTTTAATCAAAGGAACTTTTTGCATTATTTTCACCCACACCTTTTCCAGATCAGAAATACATAAGTATATACCTTAACTTATTAAATGTTAAAACAAATTGAACAAATTGTTGACGGAAACAATATTCTATTTTACTTATATCGTTTATAATATATTTTATATATATATTTGTTTTATTTATATCTTCGACTTGAATTTAAGGTAGTTAGAATTTTTCAAAAATTAATATTTCCTATTTAAAATTATTAAAAAATATATTATAAACAATTATATGAAAATATTCAGATTTTATAAATTATAATTTCAGAATTATTTTCGGATTATTAATAGATTAATTTGTAAGTTCATGGCAATTATAAATAAGGTATATCAAAATGTGCATTCACGTTCTTCTTTTTTGACCACTGTAACTTGAAAATCTTTAAGTAAATCCTAATCAAATTTATAGAACTCTTGGAAAATATGAAAAAATAATTGCTAAAACAAAAGATTTTTTGGGTAAGTTTCGATTTATTATAAACAATAAACTGTTTTTTTTTTTTTCTGTCATTTTGTTAATTTAAAAACAAAAACTAAGAAGCTTTGATTATAAAAAGAATTATTGAATACGAAACTGATTTTTTGTCCTAAGGAATTTGTAGAAATCTAGATTGATCTATGATGGTATATAGAAAACACAAATAATATAAACTTTTATAATAAATTATTATTTTTAAATATTTAAGAAGTGAAGTCAAGAGTTATGTAATAATGCTTCATTGTTATATTTATTTTATATAAAATTCTATAAAAAAATTTACCGACATTGATAGTTTGTTTTATGCCTAAAACTTAAAAATTAAAATGTTATGAAAATTATAAAATTTTTAAAATATTTTTTTTTCAATAACAAAAACTATTTAAAGTGAATAACTTTTCCATGCTTCTGACTATCTTTAATACCTTAATTAAATATTTATTAAACAGCTTATTGAAAACAAAATTCTATAACTTGTTTCTTTATTAATTAAAATGTATATACCCCAAAATGGATTAAATGAAATATAGGGTATTAAATATACAAATAGGCTTCAATTGAGGTTTAAGCTGTAGGTGAAAATGAAAATATCCAATCCAATCCGTTTCAAATTGCCAACTGAATACCAAAACTTTGCAATCTGGATATTGCAAATTTGTCCGCTGTCCCCTGCATTTTGTACTCGATTCTTACCATATCCTCGATAGCCTACTCCTACAATTTTGGACGTGGGCGTGGAGGTTTTATATTTATGCGCAATTATTGCTGCTTAATTAAGCCAATATCTGGGTGCTTATGTCCGTTTGCCATTCAGCATGAAATTGCATATGCATGTCTGTATCTACATACATATATGTATATTGGTATATAGATGTGGGTAGAGTATATATATATATATATATATATATATGTCGGAAAGACCATAATCGTTGTCCGGGTCCGTCCGCTTTTTGGACTTCTGCGGGTTTTCGGTGTCATGTTGAGCATTATTGCATTTTGTTTATCGTTCTGTTCTGGCCTCCTGCTGTTGCATTCGCACTTAACTGACTGGCAAATTGAGAGACATTCTACAACATTCCAATAAGCATTATATATATGTCTTAATTAATGAGTTATTTCAAAAGGAAAAAACAGAGAAAAGAAAGTATGAAAGAGAGAGAATGGAGAGAGAACGGGGGATTCAGAAGGCTACGCGGAAGTGTGACTTTGTGTCGGCTGCCAAAAATATCTTTTCATAAAGCAAAGAATTCAAGCATATATATGTATGGGGTACTCACACTCATAAAAATATATATATATGTATGTAGACATAGTTGAAAATGGCAAGAAAATCTGGCACACACTGAAGTGCATTCTCATGTGAGTATAAATGTGTGTCTGTGTGTGTGTGTGTGTGTTTTGGCCATGAAGTGGCAGAAAATTTGCACTGGCACTTAAGTTATACAACATTCAAAGATGTTCTTTGTCCGCGACAGACAACGGCCATAAATTTGGCGACCTACTAGAAGTAGTAGTAGTAGAATTCGTTTCCGAGACTATAGAAAAGAAATGCCTTAGGCCGGCAAGGAGACAAAGAGTGGGGAATGGGTTAGAGCATCTTCAGCAATATTTTTTGGCACATGCTCAACTAATAATTTGCCGTGTGCCAGCAAGTAGAGGGAGGCCCCGGACCAGTACCAGTACCAAAAACAGGAACAGAGTCAGAGACAGAAAACTTTTTATGCCCTCTGGGTAAAGTGGGTGAAATGGGCATATTAACTTGCCATAAATCTGTTTCTAACTAGATGAAAATCCAAGGAGACAAAATTCTATTTTCCAAGTGCATCATCATGAGGGAATGCAATTTGAAATTGAATTGAAAATTTAACTGTAAATTATATGAGAATAATTAAACTAAGATAAAACAGGTCAAAGAAAATGTAATGACACAAAATTTAATGAATTTTTAAATAAAAATTAAAAAGCAAATTGTTTAAAAATACTTTTGAAATAGTTTTGCTTTAGATAAGAAAGTTTTTACAAATTTATGAACTTGGGCGCTTTGCTTAAAGGAGAAAAAATCAATAAAAATTTTTGAAAAAAGTTTCCTTATTGCATTCATCTATATAATCTCCATTTCTATATATTTTAAAATATATTCGATATATGATATATTCTATTATATATTTAATGATATATTTTGATGATGAATTCTGATTTGCTTATATTGAAAAAATGTATTTTATATGTAATATATGATATAATTTGATAATGATTTTTTCTTAACTATATTGAAAGAAGGTTTGATCAACTACAATTTTCTGAATTTTTTTTTAAGTGCAGTCTGGTTTTATTATATTTTTCTAGAATTAACTTACGTTCTAAAAAAAAAAAATTTTTCTATAAAATTTAAGAATTAGGGAAACTATGTGGTCAGTTTTCTAGAGTTCAAAAATTATTATTCCTAATTAAATTAATTAATTCATTTCATATATTAATTTTGGTATTCTTTTTTTTTTTTTGAAGTATATTTTTTAGTCCAATTATATAATATAATATAATAATTTTTAGAAACTTAATTAGGATAAAGCTTTTAAAAATTTGTCAATCCTATTTAAAAATATGATAAATAGTATGATATATACTATCAAATTATATAAATACAGAGTTTTAAGATAGAAATTTGGTTTTAAGTTTCTTACAAATTTCATGTCATAGAGGAAAGAACCAAAATGAGGAAAATATTTCCATAACATTAAAAAGTTTGTCTCTTTGTTTATTCTGTATTAAATTTTCCTCTAATACTACTACTTTGACTACTTATCTTTATTTTGGAATGGTTTTGAGAATTCGATCTCTAATTGTTTATCCATTTGGTGTCAGTTTGCCTTTGTTCTCAATTACTGCAATCACTTAAATTTAGGCCTACTTTCTATCACTTTCAATTTGCTATAGTTTTTTTTTTTCTTTTTGGATATTTCTGGTCTAGGGAGTCGTGTGGTTATTCCATTTGTTCGCTACTTTCAAGTATTCTTACCATTGTGCCAAACTGAAATCGAATATGCCATACACACATTGTTCATTTCCACATTTTCCTCTGTCGCTTTTGCCTCCTTTTCAAAATTCTTTGGAAGTTTTTGTGTTGCCTACTTTGTTTTCGTTCCCGTTTTCTTTTTTTTTTGCTTTTTGTTTCTTTTTTTTTTTTGTTTTCGGATGCTTGGCATCTGCTGCTTGGCTACAATTGCATATTGGTTAGCTCCAGTTGCAGTTTGAATAGCAGCAGCAGCAGGAGGAGATGAAGGAGCAGCTGTACCTCCTTCTTGATCATTGAAAGCATTTCGCCTGACAAGCCACAAAACATTTCACTTGCAAATGTACAAAGGCTAAACGACAATGCTACCACCGAATGACGCTGTTGTCGCCGGCACTTTTATTCCCATTCCCAATCCTGTGCCCGTTCCCAATGCCAGCCTGCCTCCTGCCAGTTGGCATTGTTGTTTCTGTTACCAGAATCAAATTCAATGAAAATGCAAAAAGTAGAAGGGTAAAGGAAAAAGAAAAAGCAGTGTTGCAAGAGAAAAGGAAAAGCCATGGTAAAATTTATGACCAGTTTTGCACGTTTCTCATGTGTGAAAATCATTTGGCGGCAAGCAAAAATAGCCCAAAAATGAAAGGTCTGAGGGGAAAAGCCATTTTTGCAATACTTTTTTTTCCCATTTTTATTTTGGTTTTTGGGTATGGGAGTTTATTTGAAAATAATGCAATATTATTTATGGTTGAATTGCAGCCACAAGGAAGAATTGCAATTTCTCTATAAAGGCAACAAGTCGGATTCAAGACTAGAAGCATTGGAACAACCGCACACAATTTCAATTGAAATTGAATGTTGGCCATCTAATGAGCAAAGTCTTAGCCTAGTGTATGTGTGTGTGTGTATCTTTGCTAATTGTATAAATCGAACCAAAAACAAAGAGCAAAGCTATGCCACAATTGGCAACAGCTGTGTTCTCTTCCAACTCGTGCCTTAGCTTCAGTTTCTACTATCTGTCGTGTAGCCTAGCGATTTATAAACAAAACGTGCACACACAGAGTCATAGAGAGAGAGTCGGAGAGAGAGAGAGAGTGGGAGAGATGGGATGTGTGTGTATATAGTACATATTTCCTTGTCCTACAACATGTGTGCGTTTGTATCGGTGTGCGTATGTGTGTGTTTACTTGAATCCTACTAGCATGGGCTTATTAATGTCCTCGCTTTTAGCCAATAGACAAAAGAAAGGACAACAACAGCTGGTTGGTTGGCTGGCAGAATGAGCTTAGCTGCGATTTCATTTCCGCTTCTTTTTTTCCGTTGTTGTTTTATGTGTGTGCGTGCACACATCTATGTGTAAGTGTGTGAGAAAGGACAGCAGGTGTTTATGTTTGTGCCTTTTAATTAAAAGCAATTTACAATTTTCTTTCATTTGCCTGTGCGTAATACAAATCAGTAGCAATCCTTGTTCCTTGATGGATGCGTTGCAATTAGTGGTCTGAGATTGCATGCTAAATTGTTGATTGGTTTTTACCTCATGCCTAACCCTTCCCCATATTATTTTATAGAGGCTACATTTAAACTATCTTCCAAAGTTGGCATACATCTATGTGTTTGTTAATAAATTTTAATGTATTTTATAGAGCATATTGATATTGTATTCGTATACAAAGTAAATTTAGAAAAAAGTATTTATTTATTTGGCAAATTAATTAAAATTAATAACAGTTTAATGAGAACTACACCTAACTAAACCTTTGATTTAAAAAATTAAAGCTAATCAATGGTATTGATTGGACAATCTTGTAAAAGAATGTTTTTTAATTATAGTCAGCAGTAAGAAATGTGTGGCATATGAAAGAGCATTTCCCAATATGTATGTATGTAACCTTTCAATATAAATATATACAATGAAGCGGAGTTGGCATGCAGTCGAGGGTATATACAGTCAAATTGGCATTGTCTATTGGATGATCTATCAATGGGAGTCAACAGAGATGGTAACTTATGCATTACATATATATATACCTCTAGTATATATATATCTCGTCTGACGTAACTTAAAACAGGCTATTTTAGTCAGTTTATCTGTCTGGTTAACTATATTCATCCCATTTTCTCCAAAAGTTTTAAAGAGTTTAGTATTCTCTTTACTTTTATTCGGAAAAATCCATATCGAACGATTATAGTATTTTGTTCCAGTTATAATGTTCTGTTTTAGATCAACAATTTTGTCCTTACAAACTTAAAATTATTAATTTAGGTATATGTATGTTAAGTATTCATATGAACATCTCTCCAATTATGATTGTTTAGCTTTAATTCATAATTTAATATTGTGCTAGGGGTCTGCTTACAAGAGCGTCTTAGTTGAGCTGACTGTACTTTTTCTGCATGTCCAAACTTAAACTACATTTCCTGAAATCACGACGGCCTAGAATCATAAAATATAATTCCACCAATTAGATCTTGCCAGGGTTACAAGAGATTATAACTGGTCTTAGCCAGTGTGACCAAGGGTAAACAAGCGGACAAAATAGATTGAATAATATATTTAATATATTTAAACCGTAAAGCTGAACATTATATTAACTTATAGCGTGTTGGCTTAAAATACAACTTTTTAACAATTTTTAATATTTTTAAGATAATTTTAAAAGGAAAATGGCAAAAATTTAAGAAGCTACTAAATGAATAAATTCTAAATTAAGAGTAATAGTTTTTTTGATATTTTAAAAAAAAAACGAACAAATATTTTAAAAAATTTATTGTCCATTAAAAGCAAATTTGTTTGATAAGTCAATCACATATGCGAAAAACTGGGCCATTTTTTTTTAACGATTTCAATTGTCAAATTAAAAAACAATTAACTTCTTTCAGCTGGTAAAAGTTAAATGAGTTTTTGCATTCTGTCTATCTC
Organism: Drosophila neocordata; assembly: GCA_018903615.1. NCBI lineage: Eukaryota > Metazoa > Arthropoda > Insecta > Diptera > Drosophilidae > Drosophila > Drosophila neocordata. Next base: position 3,294,910 of record JAEIGI010000010.1, on the reverse strand, counting down.
TATCTTCCTCTTTCATTCTCGATATTCCCCTGGTTACTGTTAAATATATATAGTTTTCTTCTTCTTTTTTTATTTTGTTAGGCATCATGTAAGTTTTGTGCCACGGCAAAACTCGGCATTGTCATTTTCCCAATGTCGAGCCAAGGATAATGGTAACATCTGTGCTGCTATTCTTATATCTGTCTTACAATTTCTCTGTCTCTCTCTCTTCTTCTCTATTACTCTGTCTCTGTCTTACATTTACCTTTGGTAAATCTCTATAGCTGTGATTTTATGTGCTGTTTTCGGTTTCGGTATCCGTAAATTTATTTGCCTGCAGTGCAGAAAGCATAGAAAACTTTTCCCAACAGTTTCTGTATGCTGTGGCCAGACGCTTCAAACCCGCTCTCTCTTTACCCAAAACATAAAAAAAACCAACCTCTTCCATACCTATACACTCACACACACACACACACAGATACAGTCAAAGCATTTATGCGACGTGCAACAAATTTTAATGCGTTTTTCTCACCAAAACGTTAAAAAATGTGAGCACAAGTTTGGAATGCTAGCAACAAAAGTAACTGCCATTTGCAATGTGTGTGTGTGGCGTGTGTGTGTGTGTGTGTGTGTGTGTATATGAGTTCTAAAAGGGACAGGAGATGGGGCTGGTGCTGGGGTTGGGGCAGGTTTTTCTCCATTTGAGTTCAACTGGCAACTGTTGCCCAAAAGCAAAAGATCCTAACAAAAGCGTCACGTAGTTGGCAAATCGCACATTTTCTATAACTGTATATGTACATCTTTCTCACTCTACTTGAATGCGTAACTTTCTACATCTGTGTGTATGTGTGTGTGTGTCAAAAATATTACTCATACTTCTCGTATTTTTGCTCTTCCTTCCCCTATGCGTCTTTTTCTTGTTTTGCAAGACAAAAATTTGATTACAAATGTCAACAGTGTTGAACATTAGCAGGACATTTACGTGTTGTGTCCTTTTTCTTTTTTTCTTGTTATTGCGGTAGCCAAAAATGATTTAAAGAGAGGGTTACATACCCCCCTCGCCTTGCACTTGAGTTGTAGTTTTCGATTCGTTACGCAAGACGCGCGCGCAGTTAGTTTATGTAAAATGAATAAGCTGCTGGAAAAAAGCTACAAAAATAAACAAAACAACAAGAAAGAAGATAAAAAAAAGGCGAAAGAAATAAACTGAAAAACAAACAAGAAAAAAGGATGCAGCAGATCCAATACACAGGACTCTTTCACACACACATACACAGTTGTCGATTTTACAAGCTCCCCGTCCACAATTGCATAACAAACAGTTAGCTTGTTGTAACGGCAAATATGCGAAGCATGCAAATGACTGACTTAGGGACAGAAAGAGATAGCATATGGCCAATTGTAAGAGCTAGATAGACACATAGATAGATACCATAGTTAGAAAAGCTAGAAAGAGATGGCAATAAAAGGAGGTTTATGCCAAAATTGAGTTACGATATTGTTATAAATTAGATGAATAAATTTAATTTAAATCAATCTTAAATTAATTAATGGTAACTTGTCATTTATATGAGTTTTCATATTTCTTTATGATCCTGCCAAATATACTATATAGGTATAGTTACCTATATGGTAATAGGTATAAATATAACTTATTTTATATATATTCCTAGAAGATGAAAGCATGAAATTAAAAATATATATAAAGCACTTAAATTACCTGTGTAAAAGCTCATTTTTTTGAATAACAGTTAGAATATTTTTGGTTTCTAAAAATTGATATTATATATTTTTTTAATACTTAGCTATATCTTTCGAAAGCAAATTAAAACATATATTATATACATTTCTACAATTTTAGATTAACTGTTTACTAAATATTAATTTCAATCGTATTATATATTCCAAAAATATATCTTAAGTTAGTTGATAACCTTTCAATAGTTTAGTAATAAGCAGAATCTAAGTGTATTAGTTCTACCGTGAGAGCTTGGTGAGAGCGAATTACGAACTTACTCTCAAAATTGTAATCATAGAATAAAAAGAACCAAGTTCAGTTTTAGTGTGATGCGAGTTGAAAGCAGACTTCTTGTTGAGTTTATGTTTTCTCATAATAATAGTTAAGGGTATTCCTATATATATGAGTCGTTTAAGTTTTTATTTGCTGGGTGCTCTAATATCTGGAAATTTCAACTTGTCCTATTATTTTTTTTATTTGGGTATATCAAATATTAAGCTATCATTTTCTAATGCAAATTTAAATATAAATCTAAAATATATCTACAATTTTAGACAAATTGCTCATAAATTAGGTTACTAAATTTGAATTTCATTTGTTCTGGTAATTATAAAACATGTTTTAAAACAAACCAAGTTAAATTATATAAACAAGACCACGGGAAAACACGAAAAAATACGTTATAAGTTATATTTGACAAGAAGTTTGAGATTTGAGATCAATGAGATTTTCCTATCTCTATATAACAAAGATTAGCTTTTAAATTGTTAACACCTTAAATCCTTTCAAATTTCCTTATAAACAACACTAATCTGAACGCCTTAAGTCTTTTTATATTTCTATTATACATAAACAACTTTATTTTATATTTGATATCAAATTTTGCAAGACATTGCTCAAAGTCAATGTAAAAGACTAAGGATATTATTTATGCTATAAGCATTTCAATACTTTAAGCGGAAACAGAATCTTGTCACCGCATAAACTACAATTCAGAAGGGGGAGAAAGTGGAAAATAAAAGGGAAGGTGGAGAATTTTGTGCTGTCTTCGGTAAAAAGCTGAAGTCAACAACACAACAACATCACCTCCATTTGCCAAACGCCGCATTCCGATAAAATGCAAATCCCGGATTACTTTGTCGTTTTGCTTTCGAGAGCTGACTCCGATGACTGTTCCCATCTACCCTAAGATACCCCTCTCCACTGATGCCCATCCCATGACACCCCTTCTTGTTACTCTCCCCTATTCCTTACCATTATACGATTTGCCAGTGCCTAGCCTGGCCTGGCCTCAGTCAGGAGCGCATTCGTATGCAATTCGTTTTGCCACAATTGATCCTTTTCATGTCGCTAGGATATAAGTACATATGCGAAATTGCATATCTTTGTCGTCGTTGCTCCTTTCACAACCATCCTCCCTTTCACTCCCTTCATCACTCTTCTTCTACATCATCAGAACCACTGTCCTTACTTGCTGCTGGTGCTGCCGCTGTTGTTATTATAAAAATGCGAGCATGTCTCTGCCTCAACTGTGAGCTCCCCGAGGTCCTTACTCTGGGGATCGCGTGTGTGCATTGTATGCAAGGCAAGGCAACGAAGAGTTTGCTTTTTACTCTATTTTTCTTTCTCTCTGTGTATGTGTTTCCTTTGTTGCTGTTGTTGCCTCTCGTTTGCATTGTTTGCCCCAAATATTAAAATGCTTGACTTACAAATTTAATGGAGCAATAATGGTGTGCATGCCGTCAGCGTCATCGTCATCATCATCGTCAACGTCTACTCACCCCTTGGGCCACGCCTTCTGCCACGTGTGTGGGCGTGAGTGATTGAACCGATACGAGGGACACGACCATAAGCAAGTTGATTTTAAATTTAATAAAGTGCCTAAGAGCCTTTGCGACCTTGATAGTCAGTTTTAACTGAGCCAAGTTAACGACCATACACAAGTTCGACCTGGAGTTGGAGCTGGAGCTGAAGATGGTGATGAAAACCAACAGAAAGGGACATTTTGCTTTATGGCACATTAATTTAACATATTTTTCATATAAGCACAACGCACGGCTCATTTATAAATCGAATGTCCTGCTGTGCTTTGCCCAGACTTAACCAGGCCGAGCCATTGCCCTTGGCCATAAATTTTCCAACTGCTTATGGCTCTCACTCTTACACTCCCCTTGCAGCCCCTTTTCCACAACTCATTGCCACATGGCCTGGCAAAAAGCAAGGCGATTATTGTCATTAGTCTGCCATTATGTGTTGGCCATCAACTTCAGATGCCGTCAATGATGATGACGATGGACTAAACTGAACCAAACTGTAGAGAGAAGAAATCTAAGGGCAAATGGCCGAAGGAGCATAGTACTATGGTATCCATTGATTGTCGAGTTATTGTTAGATTTTCAGGCCACACAATGCACTAAGAGGGTTAACGCCAATACGTTTGAGAGTGAGACCCCTCCCTTTCCCTTTATATATCTACTACTTCTCTTTGCCCGTAAACGTCAACTACAGCAATTGTAAAGTGAGCTCCAATTCTAGACAAAGCCAACTCTTGATAGCCAACACATTGTGTTAGAGGTGTGAAATTATAAGGAAATGTGAACTAAATCACCTACTTGCATCCTACTCATTATATAGACTGATTAGAGATGATGAGGATAGGTGCAAAATTTCAAGAGATTTAAAAAACAGATAACCATTATAACAGAAATGAAAAGGAAATAAAGCTTCAATTTAAGTGCAATTAAAAGAGTACTTGCATTATGATTTGCTAATGATTGTGGTTAGTCAGCTTAAAGCCATTTGAACTTAAGGTAACAACGAACCGTTTATATTGAGTTGTAACTTGCAAGGAATATAGTATCGCAAAGAAAATATATAGTGGTGCCGTTTTTAAGGTTACCTTGCCATTAATATATCCATTCATATTCGAGTCCTTGCTGTCGTTTCTTGATATAAGGTGTGCCCCTGATGCCTGTGATTGACCTCATCCAAGGCAGGTACATGATACACCTATTCATATACGAGTCCTTACTGTTCTTTCTTGTTATAAGGTGCAACGAGTTATTCAATATCCGCATTCAGGACACCATAAAGGTCCGCATACCAGGCAAACGAGATAACTCTGTGTTTAAGCAGCTTCAAGAACACTGTGTAACAGCAGACATTTAATATTTCTTCTTATTTTAAGTTAATCGTTTATTATTTTTTACATATATTTTTCAATATATTTCTTTAATTTCATTAACTTTTAATGATTTTCTTTGTTGGCTCATATGAAGAACTTAAAATGAAGTATAAAGTGTTCTCAGCCGAGGAAGGAGACAGAAAAAGACAACAATAATAGCCTAGAGATTACTAAATGCAGCGATTTAAGGTTTAAGAAAGAGTAAAAAAGGGGAGTATAAAGGGTAACTCATGTTAGACCCCTCTATAAAGTTAAGTTGTTGATCTTATAGATGCGAGACAGACAAAGCTCTGTGGTGGTAAATGATACATCCATCAGAAATATCTGTTTCGAAAGCCTTGTATAACTGCGCCTTTCCACCTTTCGTAATAATAATAGTAACAATAGTATATTATAGTAAATTTCGTTCTTCAGACAATTATGTATAGTGGAGTATCCTTCTTTGTTCACATGGAGTTTGAATTATCTTAATATGAGCAAGGTGATACGCTGATGCCTGTATCTGGTCTCCTTCAAGACAGGCAACCTGCTAGATACCCAACCACCAATGTAATAGTTTATGGCCATACAATGGATATGGACCAGGTACTGCTACTGCCAGGTAGTCTGTGGCATTACAACTAAAGCTTAAAACAATAATAATTAAATGTTGCAAAATGTTGGAATTAAATCAATTATAATACTGAAAAGACAAAATTGTAACTGAAATGCTTATGGTTTGGTCAAAATCCATGATCCCTTTCATACTCATTCAGGCGAAACAAACAAAAAAAATAATGCATAAAGAAAAAATGATTCAGTTAATATATAAATATATATATATATATAAAGCTATTGTAATTCGATATATGATTAATGTGCCGACTCATTTATGGCAGTTTACCACAAAATCCATATTAAATGCCTATGCTAACTGACATCGTGCTGCAAATGATGGGCCTTTAATTCGGCTCATTGCCATTTTTACAATCAATTATCACAGATGCCTTGCTTTGTGAATGGTGGTGTGATGGGTGAGGGAGGGAGGGAGGTTGGTTCTTGACAAACATTTATATGAATTAGCATATGTCAATATTTGTTAAATTGAATTAACGCCAAACGCACATGTGTTCGTGTATGTGTGTATGTGAAACGACAATACAAAACAGATGATAGGTTAGAGGGGGAAAATGATAGACAAAGCTTGAGGGGAATTGTATATGGAATCGGGGTAGGGGACACATTATAGTCTTCGTTGCCATCGTCTGGTTTCCAGCCCCATTTGTTATCATTAATTAAACGACAAGGCATTGAAATTTATTACACGCGTAGTTAACCACCTGCCCCACCTCCCCCCACACACAATCATTCACACCCCCCATCCATCGTATTACTCAGACTCCAACTCATTCACACGTACATACATACATTCAGTTAATTTCTGTAGAAGAAGTTGTGGTTCAAGTTGAAACTTTTGGGACATAAATTGAGGCAATTGTTAAAACTAAAATCCACACGAAGTACAAAAATTTGCGTCACGACTTGAGTTGAGAATTGTTTCTTTCTAGTTTCTTTTTTTTTTTTTTGTTGGTTTCCCTTTTTCTTTCGCTTTATTTTTTTCTTGGTTACGAAAAAGTCGTGCGTGAGCTGAAACAGGACACAAGGACATATGGAAGAAGTGTGAGTATGTGTGTGTGAGTGTGAGTATAAGTGTGTGTACTCATGCGTGATTCCTACAATCAAAAACTTAACTGTCTTACCATAATTGCGTGCACTTGTCTGTTGGTGTATTTAATGAAATTTTATTTGAGCATTTCCAACTATGCCGCAAGCTTCTACTTTGACTCCAGATGCTTCCGGGCTCCCATTGCTGCCTATTTCTATTTGCTGCTCCAATCTCAACCAGTCGCTGCTTTCATTTGCTGCGGTTGTGTTCCATACACTCCTTCTTACCGTTCTCCTCTCTCCCATCTCTCTTTCTATCTATCTATCTATCCATGTACACCAACAAGTCCCGGAGCAACTTTTGTGTACACACACTTTCATACATTCATACGTTACCATGACTCCTTCTTCTGGTTACACTGTTCTGGCCTAGCGGTATCTAGCCTAGTTTTATATACATACATGAGTGTGAGTATAAGTGTGTGTGTGTGTGTGCGAAAGTGTCTAGGGTCAGGTCGGGTTACGGCTACAGGTTATGGTTAGAAGGTGGCCTGGGCCCAACTTTTGCAGCTCAATTAATAAAACAAGTCGAGAGGAAGCTGCTAATTGTGTGTGCAAAAAGGCGCCAAGGTAACTTTCTTCACCACCGCCACCAGCCCTTCAAAAAATACTTGTCCTTGCTGGCCACAGCCTTATCCCACTCTAAAATTGAGTCAAGTTAGTGTTGAGATTGTCAACAGACAAAAGGACACAAAAGGAAGAAAGAAAAAAAAGTACAAGAAAAAAAATCTGTTTACTTACATTGGGTCACGTTGGCTCAATTTTTATTTGACCGGTCTAAGGATGGCAGGGGGAGGGAAATACTTGGAACAGTTTATCGCGTTTACTGTCAAATAATGAAATTGTCTTACTGATTTATTTGTTGACAACGCAGATGTTGCCTTTTATTTTCAATTTTGATGCCTCATCCTGGCCTTTCGACCACTCCACCCCATCCTAGCCAAGCCAAGCCAAGCCAACCATCCACTCAGTCAGTCAGTCAGACAGTCAGTCAGCCATCCATCTGCCCACAACAATGCGATAACAACAAATCAATTCAACGCAAGCTGCTGGCTCAACTAATAAAAAGCGATTCAGTCTTCCAACTAGTTTGGTCATGTATCTGTGTGTATCACTCCCTATATATATACATATATATATCTGTATCTATGAGATACAAAAAAAAAAACAAAAATCTCAGCAAGTAAAAGCAAACAAACGCTTTGACAAAAATATTGCCATTGAAAACAAATAAAGTTGTTGACGATTTCATAAAAGGCAGACGCATGTATGAGACGTGGCCATGCCCAGGCAGGGGGGCGTGGTCAGCCATAGAAACACAACAAAAAAGCACATACACACACACACAAAACAGAAAAAAGTTCGGGCCAAGTATTTTATAGTCCATATTGCCGGAGCATTTGATTTGATTTCGATTTATGGCCATCTCCTTTTACTCCTCTCCATCCCTTTCTGTGTGCCTTCCTATCCTGTTGAGTGGGCACTTGGTACGTGATGGGCAAAAGTGGGCGTGTCATTGTATATAAAATCGAGTTTGAGTAGTGCAATTAACGCATAACTAATAAACTTTTCTTTCTACCCTCACCTCTACCCTTTGACCCCAACGATAAGTCAATGGCTCTTATTGTCTGTCATTTTAATTAAGTTCGCTTTAATGAATTTTCCATTGCAGCCACCTCTCTGTTAACTTGATTACACATTAACTATATATTGCACTTATTTTTTCAGTTATGCAAAATATTTTATCCTTTCCCCATGCCAGAAGGCAAAACGTTTAAGGGAATTACCTGCAAAAATTGACGATGCCAAGTAGATGAATTAAGTGAATATAATAGAATCTTAAATCTCTTAATCATTAAATCTATAAAAGAATTTTAAGCATCTTTTCAATGAGCTTATGGAACTTTGTAAATATTCAAATAAATAAAAAAGAAGTAAAGGAAAATAAATTAAATATTCAGCTTATTGATTTGGAAATTCTTGTGAAAAAGATTTTTATGTATTAGAAAAACACATTTTTTTACTGTAATTAAGAAGAGCTGGTAAAATAAATTGTTTAAAAATTTATAAACATATAAAAAAAATATTAAAAAAGTTCATAAAATGAAAACTGATCTTACAAAATTTTATTGACATATAAGGAAAAAGAGAAACTTATTCATGGATTAAGATAAAACATATTAGTTTGCATTAAAAAGTCATTTATTAGGTTTTGTTTTGAAAATTTTTTCTATATGTTTTTTAATATTAGTTTTTAATGATTGTTTTTAAAATATTTTCTTAAATTTTTAATGAAATATTAGTTAATATTGTTTTAAAAATATATAAACAAATGCAACACGGATAATTGACTTACTAACATAGCATTTGCATATGTTATCTACGCGTAACAGTTTATGTTAAGTTATAAACATCACTCTGTAATAATAACATGTTATGCCAAGCAATTACAACTAATGCCCAGAAGACAACGAACGCGAAATTATTAGAATACTAGACTTAAATTGAAGAAAAATTGAGACAAATACAAAGATACAAAGAAATAATAACAAAATAGATGTTCATATTTCAACATATGATTAAATAAAAGCAAATGAGTTTCAATTTTAAATATAGAATGCTCTTTTTCATGTTTAATTGTTTAATATGAATATTTCATGTTTAATATTTCATTTGTTTGCTATGTTTTTGAGGTTTTCCAGTACATTGAAACTAGTTATTAAAATAATTTAATATGCACATTCAACATTGCCAAATTTGTAAAAAATTCTTAGCACAGAGAACACTATGATTCGTTTCTTACTGAGATAGTTTTCAATGTAGTTTAGAAAACAATATTTTTTTGTTAGAAGCCGTTTTTTTAATCAAATTTTAAGTTAAATTTTGATTGGAAATTTTTCCTTATAGTTGTGAATATATTTGCTAAGTATAGTTTACTTATTTTCAATAAAAATCATTATTAAAGTAACAGCAAATATTAAAAAAAGAAAAAATTTATTGGAAATCGAAACCAAAAACATTGTTTTAAAAATGATTTACAACTTTTGGGAAAAATTTTCCAAGCAGCAGTATTTTCTTCAATTAACAAGGATTTAAAATATAAGAAAAAGAGTTTTTTTCCTTACTTAAAGAATGGATATTTATATTCACCCCTTTAGCCATATAACAAGATATTGTATATATATTTAGATTTATAAATTGATATAAATATTACAAATTAAATTAAAGTCGCTTTAGCTAACTTTATTTTATAACAAAAATAACTTTTCTTTACTTTGAAATCAATATGAAGCTTATGTTTTACCGCATATTTTATATTAATTTATTTATTTGGTTAGAGTATACAAAAATTGTATTGATTGCCAATGGAATTTGTATCGTTTTCATATTTGTGCATATTTTCAATTTGTAAGGCATTCCCTGGACGTCAGTTTAACCATCGTCCTGCGGTTTTCGTGTAAACAAAATGCTGTATACAAAAGCTGAGGGATAATGCCAGAAATTTCTGAATGGTTTTTGGGGCTATTGGGTTTTGAGTGGCAACGTGAAATGCAGGTAAATGTTATTAAAACCTGAAGATTTCTTCACGTAGATAATTTCATATTTAAATTTGCATTTAAATGCGTATTAAATCGTACAGAAAATCCAATGCAATGGTAAAGACACAGATAGAAGAGACGCCGAGGGGAATGGTTCACTGTGTGTGTGTGTGTGTGTGAGTGTATGTGGTATATATGTGTACGTACGTGTGTTGGTTAAAAGATTAAACGCATGCTTTGCTGTGCATAATTGTTGCATAATGAAGTGAAGGATATGAAGGATATGCTGGCCACACACGCACACATGCCCGAGTGGATATTTATATGCTTGTTCATTCTGACCCACAGAATGAGCAAGAAAAAGATAGCTACACAGAGAGTGAGTGAGAGAGACAGATGGAGCAGATAGAGAGCAGACAAGTGCGGGCGAGAAAATATTTAAAGGGATGAGAGTGGAGGTGTATACAAGGATCAGAGTAAAAAGGGGCAGTAAACAAAAATCCCCAGCGACGTTAATTAAATTGCATTGCATATGCAAGTTGGCTGCATTTTAATTGGATCGGATTTAAGAATAATGCCCCAAGTCAAAAGCAAGCAGGCAGAATGCCAAGGATTCAGTATGCAGGATGCAAGCATGCGTACCCCTTTGGGGACGTTGGTACGCATAATGCAGCTTAAGTTCATGGGCAAAACTTTCTCCAAACAGAAATGAAAAGCAAGTAAAAGCAGACAATGGCCACGGTAAAAGTTAACTCCAAAAAAGTTATTCCTTCGTTGTTTTCCTTTTCCGTTTTTATATGGAGGATATGTGTATGTACTGGGTCCTTCCTTCCATTCATTCCTTTGCCATTTTTTGAGTTAGCTTCATCATTGTGCCGCTGAGAGTTTACCGCTGGGATGTTGGATCAGCAAGTTCCACTAACAAACCAATAATAATTTCCGGCATCAGCTGCAAATGCAACTTGGGAATAGCCAAGAAAACAAATTGAATTGGCCACCCCAACAGCTGCCTGCTTTGGATATTTGCCTCTGGCTTTGACTTTGGCCAGAACTAATGTGGTTATTGGTAACTAACAATTGGTTAAAGGGAAATTGCAAATGTAAATATTATTTGGTTGCCGGGAGGTACAGAGAGTTGGACAGACAGAGAGTGAGAAAGGGGAATAGAGAGATAACCAATTGGAGTATGATTATGTTTCTGATTTTGCCCCCTTCTCTCTCTCTCTCTCTTTGGCCACTAAAAATTCAATTTCAATTTGCTGGCTACATTTAAAATGGCCCCAGCATGCAACAAATATGAATTATTTACAAATAAATATATACAATTGTTAATTTTATTATGAGCACACGTTATTTGTTCAGGACACACGCGCGTTTTCACACACACACACGCAAGAGGACATGCGCTCATTTACGCTAGCCAATGGATTAACGCGCGGCTTAAATCGCAGTCAATTTACTGCCCCGCGGCCTATGCAACAAATTTGCATTTTCAACTTGTAAACAAATCGAAAAGCAATTAAATTATTTAAATAAAAACAACAGCAGCCAGAAATACACTGTAAACGATAATAATGCAAATTTTGTTGGTAACAGAGAAACTAAAAGAAAATAAATAAATAATTTTAATCTTAATTTACTTTTATCAATCATTAACATAAAAATTTTTCTACATAAAGTCTAAGGCAATTGATTTTGATTCCATTTTTCTTTTATAATATTAATAAAACTTGGTATATTTGTTTTTGAATTGAAATATTTGTAAAGTTTATGCATTAAATGCATTATAATATTTCTAACAAATTATTATTATAGTTTAGTATTGGTGAAAAAGGTATTGTTAATATAACAGAATAATTATTTTTTACTTTTTAAAACAAAACTACTTTTAAAATTAAATTGTTTAAATGAAGCAGCTTATGTAACAATAAATTTAGTTTTTTCTTTTTTAAATTTAATTACTCTTATTATAGAAAATTATAAAATTTCGTTAGTTTCCTATAGAACTTTTCCAACGATTGTTAAAGTAACAAGGAGAACCGACCTAATTTGGATTTATCTTTTCTTTTAATTGAAATTTATGAAAAAGTTGTATTTATATTTTATTGAAAGCTAATAAGTAATAATATTTAATATAGAGTAGAATCACAAAAACATTTTTTTCCCCCTTTTTTATGATTGCTATGTTTTCAAAATAAAACAAATATATTTTTGACAAATGCCTCCAAAAAACTAAGTGATGACACATTTTCATTTAATCATCTAATACATTTTCAACAATGTTGTCCGGCGAATGGTTCTTCAAAAATTGCCACATAATAGTCCACCACTTTTGTGCACCGGCAGTTAAGTGGTTTGTCGTACTAACTACCGGGTACGTACTAAACGGAGTGCTTTTCATATAGGTTTGTATGGGGACTAACAAAGTCATCAAGTTCTCGTTGCAATAACCGGACGAACGCTATAAATGGGTTCGTTCTAATCGGATTCCACAATATATACAGAAATGAAATATATATAATGTTGAATTGAAAACAAAGTAGTAATATAATCGATTTAATAATATATTTCTAAATGTAAATCTTAATAGTCAAATATAAATCTTAATAGTCTCTAATTTATAGAAATCTTAAATTTTATTGTTTATTACCCATCTCGAATATTTCAAATATTAGATATGCAGATAATAATGATTTTTGATATTGCTTACCATATCAAGCATTTAAATTTACCCATCAATAAATAATCAGATCAATCAATCCTGTCCATTCAGAGCTTTTTGAGGCCCTACCAAACGTATTATTTTACCATTTTCCAACACTTCTTATTCGATCGACATAGTGGAACAATTTTTAAACATTGCTATATCGATTGATAAAGTTTCAACAATATTGCTTCACATAGAATCTCAAATTATTATAATTTTAACTTGTAATACTTTATCGAAAACTTTGGCTAAAAGCAATCTACTACAGAGAAAAAAATTATATAAACTGCATTGTTCTCAGTGTATATTACTAAAGCATAAAGACTGAGGATAAAAGACGGCTGGAGAGAAAGGGGGGATGGTGAATCAGAGGCAAACAATAAGCGAGCAGGCGAAGCATAATGAAAATGCTGAATTAATAATTACGCATACGTCGTGTATGCAAGGTAGGGCATCCAAAGAGTATGTGGTGGATGTGTGCGAGTGTGTGTGTGCGTGTTTGTGTGGGTTGGATGGTTATAATATATGGCTGTTGAGTGCAGTATTGCTGCATTATATATGCTAATTTGGATAACTACATCCAAGGGGCATAGAAAGCTTTGCCTTCTGGCTGCCACATCAATAACACTCATACGCCCAGTTGGTCAATCGATGATGAGTTTGTTTCCTTTTTAGGTTTGTGGCAACATTGTATAACCTGGGCACGCACCGCAACACAATACACATACACACACACACAGTAATATTGAGGCAACAAGAGAAGGAGAAGGACATCCATAATCCTTATCAATTGTATTACTTCCGGTCAATACTAAACACTGACATATCCTATTAATTTCATAAGCAATTGAGTGCAAAACTGTAAAGCGCAGAAGACGAAGACGAAGACGAGATTGTTGGCTGCCTTTCAGTTTTGTTCTGTTCTGTTCTGTTCTGTTCTGTTCTGTTCTCTTCCAGCTGTCGTACGTGACTCTTTTTTGATACGAATGAGCGCACTTACAGGACATTGGCTCTGGCCAAGCACACACACACACATACACCAAACACAAGGACATCAAGCAAAAGCGTAAAGCAAAACGAACGAATGGTAGAGAAAACTTACAATCCAACAAAATCGAAAATGGCACATTGTTCACGTGCCAGTTGATATTGCTACCCATTCCAACCATCTCTAAACCCCACCCCCTCTTTCCCCTTCTATCCCTTGTGATTGTACATTTCGCGAGATTACGGCAAACTCTCATTATTACAAAACGGAAGCCCGGAAATGAAGTGGCGCTGCTTTTACTCCCCTCTACTTCTTCTCCTTCTCTACTTACATCTACTTCTACATCTTCTTCTCGCTTTCTCTTTCTCTCTCTTTCTCTTTCTCTATGTATTCCTCATATCAATAACTAAGCAAATTGTTTGCCAAACGCCAGGCACATACTTTAAATTCCACAGCTCCTCCCCCCCTCAACCATTTGATTTCTCCTATTCTACCGCTGCCCTAATATCATTTCTGTTCGGTTGGCGGCGGAGAGGTGAACTTTTTTAATCTGCCCATCGTCGTCCGCTGCCGCTGACAGAACCAATTAAGCGCAACCAAATACACCGAAAAACAAGGTTAAAATTCCAACAATTTCGTTGCTCTTCGGCAAAAGTCCAAAAAAATAAGCAAAAAAAGGAAAAAAAGAAACAAAAAAGGTTTTTTATTTCACTTCCCGCACTCCTGACCCGTCCATTTGGCTTGTTCGGTTGTCCGCCGCAATCAGCGACTCAACTCTGCCTGAATCCCTCTTTTCCCCCTTACCTGCTAAAAACTGAAGTTGCGTGTATGTGTGAGTGGGTGTGCGTGTGTTTCTGTGTGTGTGTGTAAAGGGCATGTTGTAAAACGTCAAAAGCGTTAAACGTAATTGAGCTGCGCGCACAAATACAAATAAATAAATGCCGCTGCAGAGTTTTTGTCTGCTGACGTTGCGAGTTGCTGCTGAAAGTTGAAATGTTATTTGAAATGTTGCAACTGGCCAAAGCACTGAGAAAAACACAAACGCAATAATGTTAACAATTGTAAAAGATTTCTCTAACCATTTTGCCATAAGATCTCAATAAAGTAATAATTCTATTTCTATTCTATTTTATTTCTGTTGTTGACCCTTTGGCAAAATAATCCAGCTGCATTTTATCAAAATTAGAGATTAAGAAAATTGCAAAAGGAAACCCTTTCGAGTTCAAATGTTGTTATTACTTTTCTAGCAAAGAGAAATCTTTAATTCTGAAATCTTTAAATAAACTCTAAAGAATTTTTATTTTTATACCAAGAAGTTAATAAATAAACAAAATGTTTGAAGTTTTCAACGCAATTAATCTTCTATGATTATTTTCTATGAATTGATTGATTTATTTTCTTGGAAAATTTAAACTTTTGTTTAGCTTAGACTAAACTAACGATTTACTCAAATTTTCAATGATTCTTAGTACATAATTATTACTCTTAAAATAATATTTTTTTTGATTTCCTTTTATTCTATTTTATCCTTGGTTTTTAAAAACCGTTTTAAACTTTATACCCAATTTTTACTTTGCTCAAAAATGAATAGAATACTTCTTAACTTTTTGCTTTAATTCTGAATTTCTTTAAAAATAAATTATCTTTCTAAAATCAATAAGTTCTTCTTTGTCAAGAGCCAACCATAATTCATTTTTGATATCTTTTATAGTTTCAATTATATGTATATATATAAAACTTACAAGAATTTTATATTTAGTTAGTAAACAAATATAATTTTTTTATTTAATTTTTTTTTTAATTATGTATTTTATATATCGAGTTACAACTTTTGAAATCAATAAAAAATAGTCAAAATTTGGTATAAAAATTATTAATATACATATATATATTTATCTACTTAAATTTATATATATTTCTGTAGTTATATATATATATTAACATATATATATATATATATATATAACTATTTACTGTTGGCTTCATCTTATTTTGCTCTGTGCAGAAAGGGGGGAGGCCATGGCCCAAAAATTGGTATTTAATTTTCAACTCAACTTGCAGTAGCAGTCCACAAGGGAAACAACGCAGCTTCTCGTTTTCGTTCGTTTCATTTTATTTTGTTTTGTTTGTTGGACCAATTTGCCAACATTCCAACAACAATACCAAAATATTTTGAAGGCAAGTAGTAGAATATCTTTACCTCCCTTCTTCCTTTACCCGCCAAAAAACAAAAAAAGTAAAGAACGCCTTCATATGTATGTCTGTTGTGAAATTTTTCCTCTTGTTCATTTAATTTGTCCATGTTGACAGCTAGTGAAGAGGGAGGGTGTAGCGGGATTAATGCTGAAAACGATGATAGAAAGATAGGAATGGGGGAAAAAAAAATCGTATAGAATGGGATGGAATGGAAAATGGCAGTCAGAGTTATCAGGGGAAATGCATGTTGGCTGGTCTCAGTGCTAATCATTTATGCAAATAACTCATACATTTTCGATTAGCCCACAAACCGAAAACAGAAACTCTAATCAAAATCTTTTCAATTCGTTTTACCAGTCTAAATAGGAAGCTTTAACACACACACATAAATATATATATATTAATAATAATAATAAACAATAACAATTGCACATTGATTAAAGAAAAGTAGAAAGATGAGTTGGATTTAAACAAAGTGATTCCCCCCCACCCCTTTAACAATTTGCCTTCTGGGGGTATTTAAGTGGAAAATAATGCATAAATTACGCCCCAAGATATTTGAATGCTTTGAAACTTACAGGGAGAGAGCTGTCTCTTTCATACGCTCTCATTGTCTCCTTGTTACTCTGACTTCTCTTTTGGCATAACTTATCGCATTTCCTATTTAAATTTAGACAACAAACACACACACACAGTCTCCATGATACATATAGATGTAGCCATATGCATGGAAGATATATGTGTATACATATACATATGCACATGCCCATTTAATTAAATATAAATCGCTGCGTTGGCAGACATAAATTTTAAACTTAAATGCAAACGAAAAATAGGTTGAAATTCAATTAAACCAACCCTGAAATACTCTATAATATCTTTCAATTCAGCAACATAAACAAAACAAGAAACAGACACACACATATACAGAAAGAAGCAGTTTCTTTGCCATCTCGATTTTTGAATTCACTTTTTATGTTATCGATTATAGAGGCCGATAGGCAGACTCTGTTATTAACAGTCTGTTAATTATTCTGTTAAACAACTTTAAACACTTTAATCATTGTTAAAATGAAATCTAGTTAATTTATTAATAAAACAGGTTTCAATAATTAGATTTTAAGACTTAAGGTGAATTTAGTATCCTGATTTGAAGATCAATCGCTGCTTTTTAAGAAAAATATAATAATTAAAAAGGCATCTGTTGCAAAACTTAAACTTAAAAGGTTTTAAGTACATTGATATGACATTTTATTTTCAAAAATAATGTGTTTTTGGTAAGTAAGGATTACATAACTTATTTTTGTTTTGTACGCTTGTCAGAATGCTTTTGAAACCTGCTTGTCAGCCCGAAAGAAACTGCCAAACTCCGCTTGGCAGTTGTCCTTTTAGTACCAGAAAAAGCTGCTATAAGATAAAAATATAGAATGTAATAATAAAAATATAGAATTTATTATTATTTAAAGTAATAAAAATGTTTCAGAGCAGTAAAAATGTTTCTTATGTTTGTTAACCACAGCTATTTAAATTTACCAAAATCTTTACCTAAAAGTTTTACATGACTGGCAAGTATTCAAAACTTTACTTAATATATTTACTAATAAAAATATCAATTTTAAATTGTATTCATTAATAATTAATAAAATATTTATGTATAGCACATAATTAAATATTGATAAAAATAGGGATAAAGTTTACTTAAAGCTTTTGTAATTTAAATTCAAGCAAATTGAAAATATTATATTTACTCATTACAATTATGTCATGAAATATATTACAGCAATTTGATTAAGATCCAATTACACAAACTTTGTAAACAAATGATGGCAGAAGTTGAAGGCTTTGTCTAAGTCAGAGTACATTCATTCCATGGATCCCATACCAAGGGCTTTCTTAAACATTCGCATTCACATTCATTTCATTCTAAATAAATAAAACAGGAGCAGAGCAGTTCTAACAGCAGACACACCCATACAAACACACACACATTCACACTACAATACATGCAATTAATCATTACGTTAAAGCAACTGCCAGGAGTTACTCTAACTGAGATCCTGTGACTCTTGAGAAGCAGATTGTTTGGTCTTGATTCACATGGCGTATGCGCAATGTCAAATAAATTACCATTTAAAGGCGGCGCCTTGATGAGCTTGTCTTAGGCACCTGTAGGCGCCAAAACCAGTAGAGAAGAAATAAGAATAATGACATTTGTTCCTAATCCTTTCTCCTTGACACACACACACACACACACATATATATGTATACATACATATATCAGGATGTTTTATGGCATTGTGGAATATAGTTTCATTTGTTTTTCTCTTTTCAGATATTTATTCATTATTTGTGCTCCATAATCAATCAATATGCTGCTTGATTTTATTATTTCTTTTTCATTTCGCTCACTTGTGATTGCTGATGTCCCAGTGCCGTTTTGCGTGCTCATCCTGTGTCCTCTCGTTCTCATTCAGCTTCTGTGTCCTTGTCGTTGTCGTCGTTGTTGTCTGTCGTCGCCCTTTTTTGAATGAAGAGTCCTTCTTCCTGCTGTAATTCGCGTTAGTCGCTCCAGCAATTTATATCAATACAGATCCAATCGCAGCCATTGCCAGAACGTCCTTCATTTTTGCACTCAAACCACCCACCCGCCTAAAACCCACTTGTATACCCTCAGTCATATACTTTCTCCCACTACTTCCCCATCCATATCCCCTACCACTCTTCATGTGCTGATTTGATGTTTTTCTTTTTTGTCTTTGATTGAGCTTGTTATGTGCTGTATATCACCCCCCTTCCACCCTTATCTCGCTTCCTACCTCCATTGTATGTATTTGTCTATCGTAACTGCAGCATTTGCCATCAGTCATGGTCGCGCCACGCCCCAATCTGTGTGCGCCTGCCCATCATCATCTTCATTGAACATCGCTCCAATGATTTTTCTGTATAAATTTCTGTATATATCAAGAGTTTCAGTAGCGACTGATTTGCTCCGTCCACAGTCCCTCTCCCATCCCAACACCCAAAAAAAAAAAAAACACAAAGTATCAAAAAAAAAAAAAAAAAAAAACATTACAAAATTTAAGTGTCACGTTTTCTGGCGCTAGGTGGCGCCGTTTAAAGGCCTTCCACGTCTGCCATCACAACTCCGATTCCTGTTCTGCCTGTCCGCTCTGACCTCAAACTGAAGTTAATATTTGTTATTGATTTAGCCATAATAACATTCCCAGTGCGTCGATAAATTTTGAAATAACGTATTTCACCTTCCGGCCAAAAAGGCCGACTTCTCCCTCAAGAGAGTCAAGGAGATGGGGGCAAATGTACAAGAGGATAGCAGGTGGAAGGCGTATGATAAATATAAATCTCAGTTCAAAGAGGCGTGGCCATATGGCATCATCAAAGACCCTTAGACATATGTAAGTTACGTTTACGTTTTATTAGTAATATAATTATAATGGGAAAAAAGGAGAAAAAGAAGAAAAAGAGAAAAAGAAGGGTGGAATATAATAAAAGTCAAACAGAAATTCTAATAATTCTCAATATTTATAGACCATAACAAATTCGAATACTTTTGGATTTAAAGCTAAAATCTTAAGGCTTTTATTATTTTATACTTAAGGAACAAAAAATTGTTGGGTTTTAAGGAAGGATTTTGGATCTAAGTTAAATCAATTATACTTTATCTTTTATATATTTATAATTGAAAATCAATATCTTTTTCTTTTTTAAAATATATAATTTCTTATTTTCAGTTTGAATAATTAAGTTTGACTAGAAAGTCTTAGTAGATTGTTTGAGTGTGGCGATAATTAAAGCTTAGTGGAATTTGCAGATTATTTTAATAAAGAAATGTAAGGTAGTAAAACACTTTGCATAATGTTGTATATAATGATTATATTTGTTTATTCATAACATATGTTCATTTCAATTAAATATATTTTTAATTCTAAATAAGAAAATACAATTTAAAATCAATCCAATCCTACTTAGCCTTAAGCTACACATGGTGCATTTGGGAGTTTTATATGTCAAGAAGCAGCAGTTAAAAATTAAAATTAAAATCAAATCAAGTTTTTTTCCATTATTCTGGATTTTAGTCAAACACTAAAACTTAATAAAATCTATCAATTTCGATAAATATTTTTGAAAATTAAACATGAAATATCAAATTGTGTGGCAGTGTTAATTAAAAATTGAACACATTAGTTTAAGAAAACTTAGAAAGAAGTTGCTATTAAATCAATTAAATCGTTCTAGTCAACTTATTGTTTCATTACATTGAAAACAAATAAGGAAACAATCTGTTTTAGTCTTGATATTAGCAATTCAAACATCCGTACAATCCGTACGGCATTAATATCCACGAAAAATAAATCTATCAATACCCAGAATAGAATCTTTTGTAGTAGGTCCCATAGATATAACACAGAAGCTCATAAAACTTCAAAGATAATAGGACAAATTTTCTATTATAAAGACACAGTTATAAGTTTATAACAGACATTCTTGAACATTCTAATGTTATTATTCTATTATATAATAAGGTACTGCTACATTTTTCAAATCTCTAAAAAACAATAAACAAATATAATAAATCTGCGAAAGAATTATTTACACAATATATAATGATTTAACATCAATCATACCGACCTTATAAGATCTCAAAGACTCCGATTTAGATACACCAATCGAATACAACAATTATAATTCACATAAAGCAAGCAATTTCTTCCTGCCGACTTTTGTTATACCCTGTACCTAGTAGAGATATTTAATATAGTCAAACTCTCTCAAAGTCGCCATCATCAATAAAATTATCTAAACATGATGCAGCATGATCTAAACATAGTCAGCCTTATCAACCAATGTTGCTCTCAGTATTTGAGGGCAAAATGTACAAAGGGATATCTCCCATGTTATACGATTCTGAACAAATTTGGCAATACATATCTCTGGTTTTCTAAACTGTGTGAGCTGAATTTGTGACAAATTTAATTTGCAAAGGCATTAGATGGGTGTTCGCACCAAATTTGGTTTCCCTAGCTGGCATAGTCTTTGAGCTCTAGGTGTTAATACGAATGTGTGGACATGTGGGCATGTCTTAATGGAGTGACTGTTATTGCTGATCATAAAAATATATGCTTAATGTGCCTAAAAGTATTTTTTTCAGAAAGTTGCATACCTATTACTTTCTTTAATATTCCCTTATACTCTATGGGCACAGAGTACAGAAACTAGCCGTCCTCCACACAGAGTACTTATGGTAATTGCTATGTACATATCATAACATCATAATCCTTATTCTTATGGAACACACACGATTTAATGTGCCGAATGTTCCTGTTCTAACCTTATTTAATGAATCTAACATCATATTTCCAGCTTAACTTTTCAAATTTAAACTAAATTAATTTAATTTAAGAAAGACAAAGAAAAACAACTTAGAATATTATTATTTGAAGTTACTAAACTGATTAGAGATAACTTGTAATTTACTAATAATTATAGTACAGATAAAATAAAATGAAATTTTAAAAAAATCTATCAAACTTTGAAATCTCAATATCTTTTAGTTTCTTAACTTCGGATTTTTTCAAACAATAAGACTTTTTTTGTCAACAGAATATTTAAATATTTTGACTTTTATTATTATTTTTAGTTTTTTAATTATTAATGGTAAAACTCTAAAGTTGATCATTGAAAATAAATTTCAAACATTGTCAGTGACAGTTTGCATTTTAATTTGTTAGTGTCAAAAGATTTTCCCATTTAGCATAAAATTATGTTTAAATTTATTTTTTTATTTTATGAAAATTTCTGAAGTGACTTTGCAGCAATTAGTTATTTAATTCAAGAAGACGTAAAAGTTAACGTAAGTGAGTGAGTGCACTCACATTTATATATATACCTATATATATAAAGAATTCATGAATACCCAAGATTGTCATGGCAAACCTCTTAAGAGAAGGGAACAGATAACAGAAAGCTCTTGGAAAGTCCAACAAATATTTTCTTGAAGCTTGTTTTCTTCCAAACTCCTAACTCTTACCAAAACTTTATTTAAGGGGCTGTCATTTCCATGCTCTTGCAGGTCTAAAACTGCTCTCTCGCTTATTCTTTTTCCCTCACTCTCTCTCTCTCTCTCACTCTCTTTGGGCTTAAGGTTTAACTTGCCATTTTCCTTTAATTTCCTAATCGAGTGACCACTGCACACAGAAGTAGCAGTAGCCCCTTTCGGACAGGTTTCTTCTTTATCTAACAAACCAATTTCATTCATTACCATTGGCAGTTGAATAATGGGCAGTGGCTTTAAGGGGGTGTGTGGGGGGGTGTTTCTCACTTGGCCTGTGGCTGGTTTTAATGGCAGTAGCAACTTTGAAATGCAAAAATAAATGCGTTGCGATAAAATGCAAAAACAATAAGAAACAAACACACAGACAGAAACAGCAGCAATAACAACAGCAGCAAGGACAACTTCATTACGCGTGATTTAAGGACAATTGTAGCCTACACACACACATACACACCTACAACCAAAAAAAGGAGAAAGGGAAAGAGAGGTAGAGTTCCTTTATTTGTTATACAAGTATATATATGTATATATATATATGGGGTATATGTCGGAAGTTTTCTGCTACTGACAAAATGTGCGTCACAACCATTCCACCGTTTCCCACTTCCCCTCTTTACCAACTTGGTGTTGCCTTTCTTCTGGTGTTTCGTCCTTGGTTCTGGGTGCGTTTTATTTATTTAAACGCATTTGTGTAAATTATCATTTTAAATTGCTGCCAGAGAGAGAGAGACAGAGAGATGGGGGAAGAGAGA
Organism: Drosophila neocordata; assembly: GCA_018903615.1. NCBI lineage: Eukaryota > Metazoa > Arthropoda > Insecta > Diptera > Drosophilidae > Drosophila > Drosophila neocordata. The sequence goes on along the minus strand of JAEIGI010000010.1, from coordinate 3,272,053 downwards.
GGGAAAAAAAGTGTGTCAGGCACTGAGTGAGAGTGGCAAAGTAATATATAAATAAATGAATGTTGCTTACAAGAGCCAGCCAGTCAGTTCAGCAAAGTTGAGCCTCAAAAAACACCCCCCGCCACCACCCTCTCAGTTTCATCTCATTTTACTTACTTTACAATGACATTTGCAATGTAATTTAATGAGTCACAATCTTGTTTCTCAAACTGCCTGACACTTCCGGCACTCTTCCCTTTCCTCTCCACTCCACTCCACTCCACTTCACTCCTCTTTTTTTTTTTTTCTTAGCCATCTTCGAACTTTTTTGATGGCCACGCCCCATATATACATATAACAGCTTTTGTGAGTAAGTCAGTCAAGATTGATGTTTCGGCCTTAACAAACTTTAAATGGAATTCAACAAGGCTGAACCAAAAGAAGAAGAAGAAAAAAAAAAGGTTACAAATTCCTTTATTTTTCTGTTTTTTTTTTTTTTATTTTTCCATCCGACATGGTCATTTTTTTTGCAGTTTTTTCTGCTGACCATGTCTTTATTATGAATTTTTTTGAAGTTAATTTGTGGGCACACGCCAACATCAGGAGCAGTTCCACCATTACCTCCACTTGGCACATGTGTGTGTTGGTTTGGTGTGGTTTGATGGAGTCAATGTGTAATGGTGGGAGGGGGGATTTTTTTGGTGTATGGGGACTTTGGAACTGCAAATTTTTGCGCACGAGCGAAGCGAAACGCTGAAATATCCAATTTGAGGCGTCGACTACTGGTCATGAATGGCCATGAATGCCAAGTAGTAAGTAAGTCAGAGAGGCGACTAAAGGAGTCGTCCTTGCCAAGTAAATCACTTGAGAGAAGACTTTTGCCACACTTCACCATCCTCTTACTACAACTCATCTCGTCTCGTCTCGTCTCGTTGCGTTGCGTTGAGCTGCCATTTTGATTTAGCAAAAGACGCAAAAAGGTAACTAACAAAGGAAAGGAAAAGGAATGGAATGGAAAGGAAAGAAAAAACGCCATGGCACCACCAGACGACTTGTTGGACAAGGACACGCAGCAAAGTGAAAAATATTTTTTCCCTCTGTTTTGCTTCGACCGCACAATTTTTCTTACTTGAAGATTTTCTCTGTGTTTGAAAAATTGGCTGCTCCTTTTTATTTTTTTTTGCGCTTCATGTCAGTACGGGTCAGGAGGGGACAGGCCATGGGATTTAGTACTGCTACTGCTGCCATAATGATGATGTCACCAGCGGTTTCGCCTGATGGATTTATTTGTGCATGAGACGGGCATCAACTTATCTTCAACACAGGATTGGTCAATGGAAATGTGAGAAAAGTGTTTGCATGTGAAACTTTTGCCTAGTCTAAATGAGCTTTTAATAAAAGTCAAGCTCACAACTTAAATCTAAGAAAAACACACATACACACACACACACACATACTTATATATACATACAGGAAAAGTGGCAAAAAAGAAAACTGGCCACGCACGCCTTGTCATGGCCAACAGGGATATAGCGGATGGAGGAGACCTTGTGCATTTAAGCGCAAAACTTATTTCTGTCACGGAAATTAAATTTGCTCAGCACAAGGCCTCTTCTAAGAAAATGAAAACGGGGGCAGAAGGGGGCAAAGAAAGAGCTCTTTGCCTAAATCATGGCCGACAGCAGGCAAAGTATAACCCACACCCATACCCTCTCCCAACCCAGCCAATGGAGAAGGCCATGGCCAAGTCAACACCACAGCATGACTGTAGCTATGGGTAGGGGGTGGCTGGGTTGGTAAATACCCACCAGAAAAAAAAAACAAAAACTTCGTACAACTTCATCCATCCAGCCATCCCATCCCATCCGTCTCCCTCCTATACCATCCATTGCCACAGTGTTTCCTCTCCCCTCATCTATCTCCTGGTTCTTGTCTCGCTGCTAAGGCGACAATTATACGCTTTTAATCTCTTTTGAACGTCGTGAACGTGCCCAAAATTCTCAAAATCTTTTCAAAAGAGCAAAACTTCGGGCATGCCAAACACAAGATGAAGTAAAGGACGACAGAGACGCCAACGACGAATCTTCCTCCTTCCGAATCTATGTCAGAATCTTAAAAAAAGAACAAAAAAAAAGAGTAAAAGTAAAAAAGTGTAAAGGTAGCAAAAAAAGAAAAATCTCTCGAAAAAATCCTACACATAAGTCACGGTAAAAACATTAAAATACTCTATAATAAGTACAAGTCTAACTTAAAATTAATTTGTAACCATTAATCTGGATACGAAAGGATTCTAAAATATCATTACCTGCCCCAGGTATAATTGGTCTCTATACAAAAACAGAATACTCTATGTCTCACAGATACTAAATAAAAGATAATGATTTTCCTGCTGATTGTAAGTAAACCAGCTCAAAAGAAAATTATATTTTGACATTTGTTGACATCTTTTTGTATATTTTGCATGCAGGGTATTCAAGTTAATATCTGTTGGACATGAAGTATTAGAAAATATTGCGTTAGTTCCGGTTTTTCACTTTCGTCTAAAATTTCACAATTTTTGTGGCAAAAAAGGACGACACAATAATTTAATTTCTACCTTGTTGAAGCAGAGTAAAGAAAGAAAAAAAGGCCTAAAGAGGAAACAAGTGCCACAGAGAGGAAGAGAAGGGAATAAGCAAAATGTTTCTCAAATATTTTTAATCTTTTTAGAACGAATAAAAAAATTAATAAATCTTTATAAAATTTAAACTGAAACTATATTTGATTTAAAAATTTATTCAAACTGAAGATACATTTTCAAAAATTTATTTTTGCCTCTTTTTTATTTAAAAGTCAAAGTTTAGTCCATTCAAGAAAATAAAAATTTTCAATCACCCAAATAAATATTCTATTAGTTGATCATTTAGAGAAATGTTAAAAAATATATTTAGATAAGTATTCAATACTTTTAACTAGTTGCAGAAATTCGAAATCTGAATTTTTTGTATCTTATTAACTCTCATTGGGAATAGTCAAAGGAAACCTAAAGGAAATGCCGAAATCGTGTACTCTTCCAAACTGTCTTCTTACCCTAAATTTATCAGAATCATTAGAAGTTATATAACCATATTCAAATAAGATTCATTAGGATTTATATAAGTCTATATTTGGATTTATCAAGCCTTAATTTATTGTCCGCAGCTTGAGGTAGGCCAGCTATATTATAAAGTCGGCCGATTTTGCTAAAACTTAAAAGGAATATTATAATAAAATTATAATAAAATTTGTTGAATCTCTTTAGAACTATATAAATCACATGTTCGTAAGATTCAATTTGAGAACAACAATGATATTGACATTAAGCCCTATTCTCGACAGATCATTCCTATGAAAGCTGTAACATAGAGTCATTTGTTCGGAATGATTCCAAGATATGTAAAGCCTGCAGCAAGAAGATGTGGAAAACTTTAGCTCTATAGACTTAAAAGTCACGGGGGAGATATTGTTCATTTAAATAGAGGGACATCTTGAAATTCATATACGATTTTCAAATTAGTTTCAAAGTTTTAAGATACATTTATTATATTTTAAATAGTTGGTTCATAAGATCAAAAGCCACGACACCAAAATCTTAAGGAAAATGGATAGCATCTCGCTGTAGTAACAATTTTTGGTTGAGTATTAAAATGGATATTGTAATATGCAGATGACCGCCTTAAGAAAATCCAGAAATAAAACATGAATTTTAGCTTATTTATATATATAATTTTTACAAACAATTTTTTATGCCGAATCTTACTTCAATCTATTTACAACAGATTTAAATGACATTGTTTAAATTAACAAAAAGGGTTTAATTTTGCTTTAATACAGACAGCTAGAACAGGTTTGATGAAAATTGCTGGCATACTAATTGCGGTTTTAATGAGCCACCACAGAAACCCAAGCCAATATTCGATTGGCCCTATAAATCGGTACCTGGGTCACAAAAGCAGCCAGTTGGCTTTGCAACTCAATTCGCGTTAATTTTACCAAAGCAGCGCAAATTTGAATGGGAATTCGCCAACGGGCAGCTGCAACACCACCAACTACAGGAACAACAACAACTATAGCAACAATTGTGTTGACAGTTGTGGCATGGCCAACACAAACAAACCGCGTAACAAACCCGCAACAAAAACTGACGCAACAATGACCAGGAAAAAGCCAGTTGAGGTGGGGCCAAAAAGCAAAGCAAAGTATTGGTAAAGTTTTGCAGCAGGAGTTGAAAATCAGGCAACAAAAGTCCTTCCCCCAACCAATGAAACGAACAGCAAATGTAATGACAATCGACAACAATTACAATCAAAATAGAACAACGAAAGAAATGAGAGAAAAACAACAATAACAACAGCAACAACAACAACACGTGAAAACGCAAAATGCAGATTGAAGCCAAATGCTTTCAGGTCCCCATAATTACCTTTTTTGCCTGGTAGCATGGGCGTGGTCAAGCCACAATGTCAAACCGCCTGCCAACTGCCACAACAGTGTAATTTTTGATGTGTTTGTCCACGCAGACAACAGGACAAAATGGTATAGGTGGTATATAAGGTTGGTGTGGAAGCGGGGGGTGTTGAGGGAGGGTCGAGGTATTGTTCACGAGGAGGTCAATACCTAAAATATTTGCTACATGACAGGTCAGAAAGCTGATTGCCTCATTTATTTTTCAATTACAACATTTGTTACGACCGAAACACAGAACGAGACAAAAAACACACAAAAAAATAGAGACAGAGATATACAAAATGGGAAGATGAAAGGGAGATAGCATGATGTAAAGCAATGAACAGACTAATTAAAAAATTCAAATGAATAAACGAAAAACACACAAAACTCATTAGTAGCAAATGAAAGCAAAATCAGAATGGTAATAACAAAGTAGCAACAACATTATATCAAATGTATGTAAATATATCTATATATATATATATATATATGCATGCTAACTGTATACAATGGAAATCATAACAAGCACTTAATTAATAGCTTTGATAAATCTATAACTAATCGAATTTAATATACACTAACACGCATATTCAGTTTGTGGATAGCATTATATTTATGATGTTTATAGAATATACTTAGCATTATTTAGCTTATTTATATACATATATTAATAATTTTAGAATTTTTAATTATGAAATAGTTTTTTCTTTGTGGTAGAAGAAAAACAGATTAACTGTTTCTTGTTCCAATATTTTATTATTATACCTTTGAAAAAAAGGTATATTAATATTGGTCAGAAGTTTGTAACGCATAGAAGGAAGCATCTTCGACTATATAAAGTATATATATTCTTGATCAGCACGATGAGTTGAGTTGCCCGCCCATCTGCCCGTCTGTCTGGATTAACGCAATCTCCTCCGATACTCTTATAGCTACATAGCTGAAATTTTGCACCCAGGCTTCTTTTTGTATATCTCGGAATCATTCCGATTGGATGACTATATCATATAGCTCCCATAGGAACGATCGGTCGTGAATAACCTTTAATCTCAATAACTCTGTTGTCTTTCAATTTAATATCATGAGAACCGGTTTCTGTGAGTGTTTTATACTTCTCTACATATTCACCAAATTTTATCAAAATCGGTTGACTAGATCATATAGCTCCCATAAGACCGATCGGTTTTGATTATATCAAAATTTGGTTTTAATAAGTTTTATATAAATCGGTTCACTCTATCATATAGATCCCATAGGAAGGATTGCCCAAGAAAATAGTTGTAGAATAATAACTTGGTTATTTTAAGAGCTATTTTCACGAAATTTGGTATATATAAGGTCGGTATATATAGAAATGTGTATACTCAGTTTTACTAGAATCAGCTGACTATATGCTATATCTCCCATAGGAGCAATCGGAAACAAAAGAACATTTTGTATTAACAAATTTGGAAAGGTATTCCAACTTCGGCATGGCAGAAGTTATCCCATCCTTCTAGTTTTTTTCTTTATGTGTACCAATATTTGCTTTTCTTTATAATAAGTTTCAATTTAAATTAATTAAGTCAAAAGATCTCAGATTACTTCGCTTTACAAATGATTCTGTTTTATATTGAAGCTCAACTTTTAGATAAGGTACGGTAAAAATGTTTAAGATAAGCTCCACAAACCTCATATTTTATAAATACTTTTCTTTTTGCGTTGACGTGTAATATTCTATAATTTACAAGGACTTCCTGGTCCACCACTTGAATGCGTTCATGTTGTTAACAGAGGTGTGGGGCATTTTAAGAAAGGGTAGCTAGCTAGATTCGTATGTATTTCACCCTAAGGATATAGAAAATTTAAAAAAACAAAATTATGCATGTAGTCCTGATTAGACTAGCAGTATATATGTATTCTTAAACATAGAATAATGCCAAATAGTATAAAAGGAGTCATGGAGCAGAAAATTTAATGATTCTGGTATCTGGGAAAGTAGTAAATTTGTATAAAAATATTTATTTTTGAAACTAATTGATAGAATGTAATAATTCCAAATGATATACAAAACGTTTTTTGGAGAAATGAAAGTTACAAGCTTTGAAGTGTTTTAACTTCCATAATATTTTGAAACATTAACTAAATTTTATACAGTTTATTCTTAATATATAGTTTTTCGAAATTTTTGAAAACTGAGTGGGATATATTTAGAATTTTGGGTGATATTCTATACATACAAAACATCCATTAATAATTTATATTCTGCAAAAGAAATGCCTTAAATGAAGTAATTTGTTTTGTTGGAATGTCAATATAAATTTAATATTTATTCTAAAAGTATTTAAATTAACAACTACTCCTTCATTTATCATAACTTATTTATACAGGTGATATTTTAGCTTAACAAAAGTAATTTTAATCCCGCTCAGCAATTAAAAGCAATATCATCATCTTTTATCTTCAAGACTATCATTTGAATTTCAGTAATAATATCTTAATTGGAAAACCCAAATGCTTTTGGTAAATAACGAAAACACGTTCATTTTAAACTAATTACAAAACAGAAGCATTTCAAACTTTACTTAAACTAGTTATGGAGTCACAAATGAGAAACTCCACATACGCTTGGCTCCAGTTACTTTGCCTTCAATAGAAGTTTTTCGTTTAATTTCATTTCAAAAATAAGAGGAAATTTATAAAGATTTTGTACACTACAAATGAGTAATGCATACTTTATAGTGTCAATTTTAATAGCATTGATCGCTAATAAAATCAAAACCGATTATTGGATTATGAAAAGGATATCAACTTAAGCATTGTGCACATTGTTTAATAATATTTTTATTTGAATTACAAAATAAATTGTTTGACCTCTACTCGCCTTATCAGAACACACAGTTTCATGTCTTTGGTGCCTTCAATATCAATCGGAAACTTCTTCACGCTATATATAAAGTGCAATTGGATATAACTAAGCGGTTTGCCAATTAAATTGTAAACATACTACTTTGTTATTGTACTAAGTTTCCTATAATTTCATTACTTTATCAATTACTTAAAGAACCTTGTATTTATTAAACAAGTAAGCATAAATCAGACAACTAAGAATGAAAGAAATTTTAATTGGAATCACGTATTAAACTCAGTCAAGATAATATCATTAAACTAATTACTATCTGATATCTGTTTTAAATGTTATGCTACGATTTTCCTTGCAAAAAGGCTAATGTTAAGTTACAGAGAGCGAAGGTTAACATAAATTCCATAAGTCAGGATAAGATTATTGAACTTATGTTCACACTTACCCTCTGTTAGTTAATAGAAACTTTTTCTGTTATGTTAAGACCTAACGAACTTATGTTAACTCTCTATTCAAATTTAAGCCAGCATCTGTATTGTATTTCAAATCTTGTTATTGGAAATAATTTGATTAAGATGTTTAAGCATACAGTTGCACAGGTTGAATTATTTAAACAAATAAGTTTAGATCCATATTATCTAAAACCATTAGCTATTATTGCTTTGAAATTTGATTGAATTCTGAAAATAAAGTAAAATGAAGAAAGTTTTACGCAGCAAGACTAGTTCCCCGGAGAAAAGTATATAATCTTGATGATATGATTTATAAATGTTTGAGAACATTAGTTTAAAATCTAAATTTTAGATTGCAATAAACACAAGTTAAAGCTTAATTATTTTTCAATTCTTTGGCTTCTTCTTAAGCTTTCTATACACTTGGCATAGTCGAAAAAGAAAACTTAGTTTTCCTGATTAAATTTGTATTCCGTTTAGATTGCACTTTCATTCTGTCTCAACCATCCCATTCTTAGTCTATGTTACGCTTCTTCGTATATTTTTCTTATTTAAAGAACAAAATCTAGAAGATTTATAAACAATTTATTACAGGGTCATCTATTTCAAATGGTTTCTATGGTTTCCTAATGATAATTAGTAAAATTAAAACTAGACTAGTAAAGGTATGCATACACAAAGTTTTGACCCACTAAAATTACTTTCAGCTCAGCCTTGTGATTTCAATTTCCTTTCATTATTGCTTAAATATATTGAGGCACTGCTTTGCCTTCTTTAAATATCGTTCAATCAAAGTAGTCCATTTGAATTTCCTTTTAGAGTTGGGGATTCAGTTAGGAAATACGATTCTTGTCGTGTCTATATAACCTAACATGTCTATGCCTACATGCTAATATGTCTGACAGTTGGCTTCGATTTGGGGTTTAGCTGCGGCTGCCGATCCTGGCGCTCCTGCCTGCCTGCTACTGCTGTTTTTGCTGCTTATCCTGGCGGCTTAACTGTCATGCAACTACAGTAAAGAACGCAAAGTATCTATGAGTTGGCTGTTAAAAAGGGCGAACGTTAGGCGGATGTGAACGTAACGCGATTGCTGGGCCACGACAAAGATTCAGTTGCAGAGGGTTTGGAATTTCGGTGACAGCCAAGACACCATACTCTCCCTCTCTAACAAACTGTCGCCAAAGCAACCCACTACCCTAGTAGTCGAAAAGAAAGCGAAAAATAAATAAAATGGAATGCTAAAAATTCAATTTGCAAAACGTTATCCGTGGGATTTACATAAAGCAGTCATTTTGAAGTTATACGCAGCCCGGCCCGACCGGGCCCGAACTTTCCTTTCTTTTGCCAACCAACGCCTCGTTGCCCCATATCAAATGTGTTAGTGTATGTGTGTGAGTGTATGTTACCCTCGTTGAGGCCAAAGCCCGCTGCCATGTCAATAACTTTGCTTGTATTAGTCATTTGAGCGAATCCAGGACCAACCTCTGCCTCCGCCTCATATCTCCACCCCCTATACTTTTGCTGCGTAATTCGAAATTTTTTTTTACTGCGAATAGACGATTGAGTTTGGGTTGCAAATGGAAAACCATCAAATTTATTGAAATCACTTGCTTTTGCCTCGTCTCTCAACACAACACAACTCAAACTCAGCTCGAATCGTTTCCATTCTCGACTCGACTTGAGACGCCTGGACTGGTCTGGCCATATCAGTCGTCGCATCCTTTGCTATTGTAAACATCAAATCACAGACAGTAAAACCCCAAAACGAATACATACACACACACCCACCACATACACACAAAGTATGTATATGTATACACATAAATGCAAAGTCTTCGCAGGATACCGCACACGCATAAACATAAACGTAAACATAAACAGGCACAAGGCGTCTGGGCAAATGTCCTTTTTGGTCATGCGGGTAGTTGGTTACCCTCCCCCATTCACTCATACCACTACCCACTCTTACTTAACCACCATTTCGTCAATCTCTCAATGCTTGTCGATGCGCTGTAAATTCTGTTCAATTTTCTAAAAAGTTTTCGCCGAAATTGACTTGGTTCTGTCTCTGCGCTTCGGTTATTATCCAGAAAAGTAAGAAAAATAAGTACAAGAAAAAATACAAAAAAAAGAAAAGAACGAGACGAGTTTTAAGTATAATAAATAGCAAGTGGAAATACAAGTTTTTATCTTTTAAGAAAGTTATTCGACTTGGTTTCTACTCTTCCATTTTGAATTATTTAAACTGTTTTCATATGCTAAAGTGATTGGCAATGTTTTTTTATTAGAATTTATTGCAATATGTCTAACAAGTAATTATTATACGAGTTTTCTCTATTTTTATATACATATAAGAACTTTTAGTTATTAATCCAATTTCACATGGTTTCTACTAAGTTAATACCGTCGTATCTTTAGTTGTCTTTTTTTTGTACTTTTAAATAAATTATATTTTTTCTTTAGTTTATTTTTCTGTAAAACTTGATCAATTTAAGTGTTCAAATTATTTATGAAAGTTTTTTAAAGTATTTGTAAATTTTACTTTACTTATTTAATATCGCTTTATTTAGGACTAGAAAACAAAACAGAATAAATTTTATTATAAAAATATCAAAAATGAAGCACTATCGTAAGCTCATTATCTATTTTGGAAATTTTATAAGCTTCTAAGCATAATTTCATTGTTTTTTTCCTTTTTTTTTTTGCATAATTAGAAGATTTTGTTTGCCTTTTATAAAAAAAATTGATTTCCTTAAGGTTGTTGTTGTGTTCATCTTATGCTTTCTCAAATATAATAATAATAAGAACATAATACACAATCTGCAACAAGATATTATTAGTTACAAAATAATAAGTTATTACGTATACGCATCGTATGATGTTAATTACACTGTCTATGTATACTTTAGATTAAATAATATGAAATCCAACAATATTAATTAGTACTTTAATTGTGCCTAAAAAAAAGACTTGTTCTAAAGTATAAAATTATTAGCCGGTATTTAATTTAATTATACCTGTAAAATAAATATATAAAAATTTTCTAACATTTAGTATTTATAAAGTTGTTTAATTTAATGATCTAATCGATAGTTGAACTATGGAAGAAGAGGGTATATATATAACCAATGTTATCTCCATAGACATCTTTATCTACTTTGCTCTTCCTATTGATATCAACTTCAACTTTGAGACCAACTCCGGTATTGGGGTATTTTTCTATATTTTTCTTCTTGTCTATTTTCTTTTGCCATCTTCTGGTACTTCCGGCATGTCTTCCGTGTGTCATTTTGCAAATGCTGTCAGTTTAAGATGTCCGGCACTGGTCAATATATGTATATATGTATATATATATATATCAGTATGTAAAAGCTAAAAAAGGGCGCGGGGGAAATCAATAAACTTGTCCTATGGCTAGCAGAAATCTTGGACACAAATATTTTACAATGTTTACAATGTTCAACGTTGTTGTTGTTGTTGTTCTTGTGGACGATGCCTCACCTGGTATTTGCCTTTATCATGCAATAAAAATTCAATCGCACACGAAGCAGAACTTCAGAACTACAGACAAACAAGCAGAAGGCAGATCCTTGTTTGCTATGTCCTTGCTGAAAGCGGGAGTGGGGGGGAGGGTCCACCTGGTTGCTGCTTGGGCTGGTGCTTGTCCCCATACAGTGCTTAAATATTCACATATCGCAAATTCAATTGAACGCAACGCGACGCAGGACATTGCAGTTAAGACCCAAACTCCATCTTCTTGCCCTTGTTGTCGTTGTCCTACGCACATGGTAAGGATAAAATGGTGTTGACAACAACTATGGGAATACACGGACGCACACAGACAACCGCAACTGTTACTTTTTATATGTTAAAAAGGATTTGCGGTTAAGCCGAATGGACAATAGCAAGAACATACCTACATACATATATACGGACTGTAAAAAGTCTCGCACTGGTTGCACATTCTGTTCCACACACAGACACACACACACACATTTACAAGACACCGCACTTACATGGCACAGATAACATCTGCACAATATCCTTGGGATTGGGACCATGGATTGCTAAGGATTGGGGTTTGGGGATTCATTTGGAAAAAGGCGAAGTTGTTTGTGCTACTAATAGGGATCAACATTGGCCAGCCTCTTGAGACTGGAGACTCAAATGCTTATACACTCAGTCAGGTGAGAGCTCTTTAGTTGGACAAATGTCCCCTTTTTTTTGCTGGTCCTTTATCCTTTTCTCTTTTGCTAACAAGCATCGATTATTGCACGTAATTATTTTATAGAAAGAAATAATCGCATCAAAGTAAATTAAATTAAAAGTTCCACGGCATTGCGTAAATCACAAACACACACACACACACACGCACGTTTCAAAGGATATGTGAATGTTGAAAAAAGAGGGGGAGTAAGTGCGAGGGAGGGAAAAGGAAACTGGTAGATGCGTAAGCTGCACATGCTGAAATTCACTTAAGGATTCGGAGCCTGCGTTGCTCGTAAAAAGCGAAAAATCAAAAGGAACAACTTTTGCGTCAATGAAGGCAGCTAAAAAATTTGCAACGAACGTGTCAGAAGTAATATCAGCCTCCAGAAAAAGAAGCTTTTCCCATGCTCAGAAAGAAGATGGAGCTGAAGCTGATGCTGTAGCTGGAAGTTGTGGCACTAATACGACGACCAAAGTGATTTTAACGCAATGCAAATGTATATAGGTGGTAAAACGTGGGCGTTGCAAGGGGGTGGGTAAATTAATGGCGCTTAACTTCATGTTTACAAGACGAATGTTGTACACGGTATGAAGGAAACTGGGGAAAATGAATGTGAAGCACTGGCAAAAGAAGATGGAGGCCGGAGGATAGATAAAGCTCCTGAGTCTCGCCTCCTGACTGATGAGCATATGCAAATGTACATTTCAGTTTGTCGTTGGCGGCTGATGACAAGCATCAGCGCAGGGAACAAACGTAAACGAGTATGTGGATTGTATACTAGGAATGCCTCTGATGAGAGCATTCGTTGTGTGACGAGCAGAGCCGATTAAAAGTTGCCACGACAACGTCGCAGCCCATCACATCACATCGAATCGCATCAAAACCTCCGCATTCCTATCATACGCATTGCGCACATACATCTGAGCTACGCTACTCAACCCAAACTCTTAAATTGTAACTCGATTGGGATTGGAAATCGATTTCCAAAAACACAGAACACGTCAACCCTGAAAACCTGCAATTGCATTTAGAATGATTTAGTAATTAAACTGCAAACTTCACACAAAGTCAAGTTAAATGCTAAAAACCAAACCAAAAACCAAATTTACATATTGAGGCAATGAAAGAGTATGATACAGAATTATATAATATATGAATAGTTTGTACTACAAACAAATTTCCGATAAACTTGTAAATTTTTAAATTTTTTTCAATTCACTTTTGGGTTATCTATTGAATCTGGATAAGCTTACTTATAAACACAAAAGTGTTGCCTACTTTGAGGCACAAACTTTTATTTGCATAATTATTAAATGAATTAATGACTTACAACAAATCAATTATAATGATAAGTTAAAACATATGTTAGTTACCTTAAGACCCTATTTGGTGGAAAAATTAGCATCGTCTAGTCTAATAATAAACCTACACTTAACAAAGACGGTAATTAACGACAGCTATGTTGAAGCGTTGCCCAATTCGTTTGTTACAAGAACATTTTGGATGTAATAATAGTTTTAGTTGATATACTAACTATTCTTATTAAAATAGTTTTTTTAATTTAAATTTGAAACAAATGAATTTATATCTACCACAAACGAAGTTATAATGACTTAGAGATTATCAAATGTAATTGTAACTGCAATGAGATTGTCTATTTTGATATCTTATAAGATAAGTTGATATATGTATTAGTTTTAGTATATATATATATAAAGTTTCTTGTGTTGGATTTTTTTATCACCGCCGACTTCTAACTGATTTCTTCAAGTTTAGTTAAATTTTGTAGTCATTTCACTTAAGTGGTACTTCTTCTTGATGTATTTTATCTCTGTTGGTATAAAAGTAAAACTCAAATACAACGACTTATTTATACTTTGAAAAATAACGATCTTAGACATGCTGAAAGAAAAGTAAAAAAAAAAACTTTAAATGCCTTTGAACCCTCTAATAAAACATTTAAAAATGAATGAGTTAAAATAGTAGTCTCAAATCTTAAGCGAAACTTTTTTCTGATTACAAAAATATTCTTTTTTGTCCTTGCCTTTAACGATTTATATCGAGTTATTCATCTGTTTTTGTTTGCATGAATCAACATTTCGCTGTTGCCAGACATTTTGTGAACTTTCATTATTAAGTTTTAAACAAGCTTAAAAGTCTAAAATCTTTATACATACATATATACATAATACATACAATTTACAGTTCATTCAGTTCAACAGCATCAGGGGTCAGTTGCCCCTAAACTTTACGTTTTTAAATAGCCACCACTTTTTCTTCGTCTACTGTTTCCACTTATACTCCCTCTGGTTATATCCCTGCCAATTCCAAGTTAAACGTTTACCATTTGTCATATGCTCACCTGAGTGGTGACCCCTAACTCTTCGCTTGCCCTATGCTGTGAGTAAGTGAGTAAGTTTGTGTGTATATATGCGTATATGTGTTTGTGCTTGTGTCCTTTAAGCCATCATGCAAACAAATGTCCAAACTGTTTGCTGTCTCTCTGTTTCTCTGCTATATTCCTGTGTGTTTTCTGTTTTCTCTGTTCTTTGCCCCAGTGCCCAAGTGGCTTAGTTAACGCCCCGCCGTTTTGGCCAAATGCGTGTGCAATGTGCCACGCCTCCCCGCATATACCTCACCATACCTTCCACCTACCGTCACTGTGGAAAATTACATGTTTACAGCGTGCAAAGCTAAATGTAAACGTAAACACACATTAACTTTGGTCGCATACAATATTTTTCACTCAAGGTTGTTATATTAGGGTGTTGCCTGGCTTGCCTGTTTTTTCTTTTTTGGTTTTTTGCTTTTCATTTTTTAAGTTGACCTACAAAATGGAAGAATAACAAAAAATGGAGTATAAAATAGACAACAGAACAGCTTAGAAAAAAAAATTTCTCCTGCATAACTTGGGCAAACAAATTGCAAAATCTTTTCCATTCTCCGTTCACTATATTCCATTTTTATGTGGGCCACCCTAACACATGTTTTCCTAAGGTTTGCGTAACAAAAGAAGGGGGGAAAAAAATGCTTGGTAACTAAACAATAACATGGTTGCAACTGCTGCAACAATTTTCCATTTATTTTCGTTGCCGCGTCTCAGGAAGAGAGACAGGCGAATCCTGAATCTTGGCAAAATATGAAACATGGTGGCTTCCTTCCGCAGAGTCGTTCTTAAGTTTTTTTCTTTTTTTGTTTTTGTTTTTTTCCTTCGACTTTTTCTGAAAATGTCAACTGGGTACCATAAATTGCATGAGTTTGGCAAAAAATTCACAGTTTTTCTTCGGTTCGTCGTTTTTTATTTTCTTTGTTGTATATTCTTCATTGTCATTGTTGACATATTTGAACAACTATCTGGAAAAGGTAAACGGGTAAACTTTGATTCGAAAAAAATTGAGTATAACAACAAGCAAACTAACACGTGTCGATCTGAATGCGAATTGGGGCATGGGGTTATGGGTTAGGGGTATTGGAAATGGGGTTGGTTTAAGTGCCCTTTGGGTTGTCGCCTCGCCTCGCAGCGCAGAGCAACGCATCGTATCGCATCGATTGCTTTACTCTCAGCTACGCCTGTCGCATATTTTAAATCCCCAGTTGAGTGGCAATCAAACCAAACCAAAGCAACGACCCAAACCACCCAATGCCAATGCCATCATCACCCAACCAACTAGCCAACAAACGAACCAACCCCGCCGCTTATGACCTCGTCCGTAGTTACTTCAGTCATGCCCATTCCTGATATCTCTTGCCCTTTGCTGGGTTTTTTGCTTCTGGCTTAATTAAACAAGAGCAGAACCACCTCAACGACCAACAGCAGCAGCAACAGCAACAGCAACAGCAACGAATGAGCTCGCCAACTTTTAAAAATGATAATAATTTGCTTTTGGCTCCGGTGAGAGCTGTGAGAAAGCAGAATAATACACTGGAATAAAAATTAATGAAATTAATTAAGAGAAGAATTAAATGAATTGAATTAAACTGCGTTACATTTAACAAGGGTATACAAATTTCGATTGAAATTTGTTTTTTTTTTAACTACTCTTGGGGTCTTTGAATAGAATTGAATTGATGAAATAAGAAATAATTATAAAATACATTTTTAATTTCTTCGAATATTAAAATAGAAAAAGTAATTTATTGATTCTATTTTTATTGTAAATCTGTTTAATAAAACAGTGAGGAGAAACAACAGACAACTTATAACTGATATGAGTAAAGATCTTGACTAACACTGGAAGAGCAAGCTGCACTTAACAGAGAATGAAGATAACATATGTTCGTGATATTAACTAACAGCGCTGCAACATAACAGTCAAAGAAAAAATTTAACATTGCTGTAGCCTTTTATCATAAACATAAATAAAAATAATATAATCTGCTACACACACATTCTAATAATCTAAAGAACTTTGTTGTTCGGTATGCCTACACAATATGAAGTTGAAGCCAAGAAGAAACTTAATAATAATGAATATTTAATTCTAGATAAGCCTTAAAACTTCAACACTAAATTTTCAGTATTACAAGACATATTTCTTTTAATTTTACAAATGTAAAAGACATAAAATTCTAATAAATGCTTCACCGTTTCTCTCAGTGCTGTAACGATGGTAGCACTTAGACAACCACCAACCACTTTCTTCGCTGTTAGTGACACTTGGTCTGCGGCTGTTTTACGTTTTTCCACTCATCTTGTCATTGCGCCCCCTTCCTGTAATATTCCTGTGCGATTACCGCTCATTCCCTTCTGACTCTATTGTTTAGCTTCATCTTTCTGTGTCATGGCAATGTCTCCATTTTGTTATGGCTATAATTATATTTGACTGTCGTTAGCCAAAGCAGCATTGTCCTAGCTAATCCAGGTGCTGCTGGCCAATGTCCTGTCAGTGGCCTTACACTGGCTTTCTATCTGCACCTTTCTTATACCATTTTATTTAATTTCCATTTTCAGAAAATGTCAGGGGAGGCTTTTGCTAAAGCGTTGTTTACAATTGCTTTTCTCGCTTTGCTCAAGTGTTAAATCATTTCCCGATTGTTGTTGCTACTCTTGTTAAAGTTGTTGGTGTTGCAGGACTCGTTGCATGCCCAATTGCACGCTCAAGTGCCGTGCCAGCGTCAAAGAGAAAATCAGGGAGACAAAAAAGCAAGCAACAGCCAAAAGAGTGAAAGGAAGGGAAATTTCTCTAGAAATGCATGGCCTTTTGTTGCTGCCATATTAGCACGTTTGCCCGGCAACAGGATCAAGGCAAAGGATATGCTAAGCTATGTCTCATTGTCATCACCATCACCTGGGCAACGCAACACTTTGAGCAAATGCGCGTGAGACACGCTCCATTGGTTTCTGGAAAATACCTGAATTGAATATACAGAGTGTATCAGGTCCTTAGGTAAAAGCATCCTCAACGCTTTAGTGATTAAAGTTATTTTGTTTGGCCAAACTAACAAAATATTTTTTTACACGCTTTTGAAGCTCTTAATTATCAAAGCCGTTTTTTTTTTAATTTGACATATATAAACTTTTGCCAGTCATCAGAATAGCCTCTGTATAAATATATTTATATTTAAATTTTATGGACTAAGATGGACCAAATAAGTAGTAGTGTATTATCGCTAACATGGATTATGGATTTAAGATTAAAAATATAAACTAATTTCAAAAAGCAGAATATTGAATAAATACCAACGATATAACTTTATTTCGACAACTAAAGCTCCACACAGCACGCTTTTTTAAGGCGCTTAAGATAACTCTGTTAAATTCAAATCGCTGTTAAGTAACACATTTATTACAGAACAGTGTTAAATTAACAGAACGAATTCACATATCAACTCAATATGATTAAGCTAAAGCCGCTGTTAACTTAAAAGAAGTGCTTGCTATCTATACAAAATACTGAAATACAAAAATCTTTCATTTGGTGTGACATATTTAGTAATAACATGTACATGTAAATATTTTATAAAATTTTAACTCATTTTCTCAGACCAGAAACTTCCATAATCAAGAATATTCCTGAGTTATATTTAGAAATAGTTTTCCCTGATACTCTTTCCAATAAGATTTTTTTAGTTACTTGACTCAGTGAAGGAAGACACTGAATATTTTAGCTCAAAAATTATAAATTTTTGCTTCTTAAGTGTAATTAAACGTTTTTTAAAGTACATACATACATATATAATACGCAAAATATATATCCAAATTCCTTAACTGAGCTTAAAAGTTAAATTTACTTTTGTACTATATTTAGATTTGTTTTTATGCCTTTAAAATACAAACAAACAAGTTTCCAAACTGTTCCAATTGATCATTCCTATCATTCCTAATCTTATTAATATTATAGAGTTTATATATATTACCAGATTGATTTTAGTTCAAAGCAACATAAAACATTTATTCACACTGAAATTTTTATTCTTATGGATTAAAAG
This sequence comes from Drosophila neocordata, assembly GCA_018903615.1. Classification (NCBI taxonomy): domain Eukaryota; kingdom Metazoa; phylum Arthropoda; class Insecta; order Diptera; family Drosophilidae; genus Drosophila; species Drosophila neocordata. Next base: position 3,253,674 of record JAEIGI010000010.1, on the reverse strand, counting down.
AAAGGGTACAGATAGATCGGTTTGTCTAATTATTTATGTCATGGATTGTTTTAAGGAATATTTTAGCCCCAAATATGTGGGTAGCTTTTGTTTTGGACTTGCATTCTCAACTAAGTGGAATTCTTAATGGATTCTTTAGGCTGTAGTTCTCTCTTTCTCGCTCTGTCCCTCTCAGTCTCTGTCTCACTCTCTTGCTTACCCATTTACATAAGTTTCATAGTTGGCATTTCTTCTCATTTACGTTCAGGTATAAATTAAAATCCAAATGCAGGCAGCGTGAAAATTGCGTTTAAAATAGCAAAATTAAATACAGATGCAAGTCCACACACACACACACACACACATATTTAAATATATATATTATATACATACATATATAAACACACACACATGGCCCTGGGCAGAAGCTGGAATATTTTTGGGTCTTTTCCCTCTACAAACAAATTTAATTTATTCCTGCAATTTTTTTCTGCCGAATTTACGAGCAGACCAAAGCGGAGAATGAAAGAGAGAGAGAGAAAAAGAGGAAGAAAGCGAGAAAGAGGGAAAGCAGCTCGCCGCTGATGATTGTGTCCTTGCATCCTGGCAGCCTTTTCACCCGCTCTTGTCTCCCGGCCTTCCTGCAACAAGCCTCTCCTCAACCCATGTAAGCGTCATAGCCACGTCAATTTATTTATTTCTGGATTTCAGTTTTTAGTTTGCCGTACGTTTTTGCCGAGCATTTTCCGCGTGGAGTGGAAAAAAAGAAAGATGAAAATCACTTGATGCGTTGAAATGGCCAGAACGAGACCAGACCAAGCCAGAAGAGAGCAGAACAGAACAGGCCAGGCCAGGCTAGACCCGTACCAGGCCCAGAATTGGTTTGGGTTAAGTCTCCTCGGTGGCTGTGCGCGTTAAAATTTCGTTATTATGTTGACAGCATTTTTGCTATTTTTACTCGAAAGCTTAACCAAGCACACATACATATATACACGCTTGTGATGATAAGGGGTAAGAGAAAGAGGGGTACTCATCCCTTGGTGTTATTTTGGTGTTTCCCCAAGCTTGTTTTTTGGTTGGTTGGCTGGCCCTGGCCTCCATCTCGTTTTCCATTACCCACTGTGAATGTGGATCTGGATCCGTCGTCGCTTGTCAGTGATATATGTAAAATATTTCCTGTAAACTAAATAAAACAAAAAATTAAAAAAAAACTCATACACACACGCACACATACAACTGCAGCCATCCAAAAACTGGTTGGCAACAGAGCTATTTTGTGGCAATAAGCATGAAATTTAAATGAGTGCCAGTTGGCCCTCAGACGAACACGCACACACACACACATATAGTGTGGTAGGGACCCACTTTCCCTCCATCACTTAGTCCACCAAAAGACCATTTCAATCTTTACGCCATGGCTCTATCTACTTTTTTCCTCTTTTTCTCTCTCTCGTTCTGGCATAATCCCACTTGGAACGGTTCTCATGTGAGTGCCATTTTGGGAGGATATTTTTTTTTTACGCACCGCTTGCAATTAGTGAGAGCTTCTCTTTCCGGAAAGCTACAGATACAGATATATATATATATATGCATGTATGCATGCATGTAGTTGCGGTTGTGTGAGTGCGACATGTGATAGATGTACTTACTACCACTCGTAGCATACAGACAAACACACACAGACACATAGTGAGGGATTTTTGTGCAACTCAATCAAATAATTGTTCAAGAGGCAATTGCAAAAACTAAACGAAAAAGCAAAGAGAAATGTAAAAATAAATACCAATCCAACGATTAGAAAATGTTTTGCCTAAAAGTGCCTCAAATGGTTACACATAGAACTGAAAAGCTTCTAGCAAGAATTATAAACATTGAAAAACAGAAAAAAAAACAACATAAGAGTGAAAAAGTTTTTAGCTTAAAACTTGGCACTTCAAAAACTTTTGGGGCAAGAAAACTTATGCCTTATGCTTGCCTTGGTTATACTAGACCCCTTATGGTCAAATTTGAAAAACACATGTGTTCAAGTAAAAACTAATTCACTTATTGTTTTCACTTGCTCCAATGTTAATCATTAAGTTCTAGTTATTCCTCAAGTGCCAGTGACAGACACCTAATGCAATGGATCACATTGTATATTTAATTTGGAAGATGGTTAATGGGAATTGATATTAAAAATTGTTTACTTAAGAATTCATAAATTTTTATTAATTTATAACCTTACTAAGTACATATATAGGAAGATATATTAGATGTAGCTGTACTTAAATATCTCATCCCAGTTATCCGAAGTTGTTTGAGCAAAACATAAAAATTTCTATAGCACACTTTTCGGCTTTCGTTTTTTAGTTCACTATTTTGTCGGGTAAAAGTTATTTCATTTGACAGCTCACTACATCATTTTATATATGTCACAATATTGATGACCCCATTTTTAGGCCAAAACAATATATTTGCATCACACAAAAGTGTAATTATGTCAAAATAGCTTTCTTCTCTATTTTGGGCCAAAAGTATTTCCACAATACTTTTAATTTAATTGATATGTGGAAATACGATATATATGTATATATGTTTTACGAGATATATATATAAATATATATGATAAAATTGAATTTCATTTTTAATATGGCTTTAGATTATTTTTGAAATATTATAAATTTAAAGTGGGTAAACTATAAAATTATTTACCAAAATACTTTCTATTGATAATTTAGCTTAATTCCTTAAACTATATCCACTATTCTTGTAAGAAAAATTTTCTATTATTTCAATAAACATAATTTCCAATATAAATATATATATATATCAATTGTTCCAAATCCTAGAAGGAAAAATAAACATTCGAGCCAATTTAATCGACTTAAATATAAACAAATTCGCTTTACAAAACTATCAATAACTTTTGTAATCCCTTCAAAAAGTGTTTATCTTTTCTACATTTTATATATATTTATATATATATTATTGACCTGTAATAGTATACATAAATATATTATATACAACCACATTTTACCTTATGCAACCGACGTTCAACAAATGAAACAAATTTAACTAAAATCCAAAGCTGATGCCAAAGCGCATTTAAGCATATTAAAACATTCGCAAAATTCCCAATTGTATGAAAAACCAAAAATTGTTCAATACCATCAGTACACAAAACACCTATGCATACACAGAAACATATACACCCACAGACAGAGAAAGAGATTGCAAACTTGTGTGCTAAACAAAGATGGTTATACTGACTAAAACTTTATAGTATCAATACCCCACGGCTGACCAATACAAATAAAAAGGAGAAAAATATACATGCAAGTTTCATTAGTGTTGAGAAGGTATTTTAGTATTTTAAGCAAATATTTCTATGCCAAGGATGAGTCAAATTTTGGAGCAAGGAATCAAAGCAAATCTCCCTTCTGTTTTTTTGGGGTTAGATTGAACAAAAGCTATTTGGTTTTATAATTTTTTATATTTACTTATTTATAACATTTAAAGCAACCGGTTAGCTAACAGTTTTTGCCAATTTTTCCTTTCCTTTCCCCTAAACAAATCTAACCAGATGTGTGGGTGGACTTGGAATTGGGGTTGTGAATGGCATTAGGGGCATTAGTGGGTTGGGGTGAGGATGTCGAGTGCAAATGTGAAATGCGCTTTAGGGGTTGATCCTGCTTCTGTTTCTGTTGCGTTTATCCAAAAATTTTTTGGTATTATGTTGCATAGTTGTTGTTTTTTTTTTTTGTTTCGTTGCTGGTAATTTATGATTTCTAAGCACACACTTGGATATATATGTGCGTGTGTTTGGGTGTGTGTGTGTGTGTGGGTTGAGGGTAAAGAGCTAAAACTAGCATCTGCTGGAAAAAAAAAACACAAAACAAAACTGTACGAAAGAGCTCCCCCGTGAAAACAGAAAGCAAAACAAATGATGTTTAGTGACGTGCAAGTTTTGTGAAAATAAAAACCATTTCGATGGTTCACAGATAAGATAAATATGAACAGCAAAAAAGTTGAAACGAAATGTTAAGCAGAGCACGTGGCCAGGCAATCGAGGCATCTTGTCAATCATATTGTAAGTAACACTATACACTGAAAGAACTTGAATTTTTAATGGAATAATCTTAAATGTTAAGTTAAAGGGTGATAACTGTTCATTTTCGATCTGGTCTAAATTTTAATAGTACTAAATTTATTTAGATAGAACTATAATTTTATATTTTTGATAAAGAAATCCTGCTTTGTTTTGGTTTGCTTCTGGTTTTTTACGAATACATAGAGGAAAATGATTTTATAAATTATAATTTATATTTTCAGAAATAAAAGACGATAACTTAGCGATGTTTTTTAAATCCTCTTCTTTCATCCCAGCAGTTTCTATGCAAAATTTGAAAAAACAAAAATATATTAAAAGAAAATATTCATTATCCGACCTGATTGAAACTTGGAGAGTGTTCTTACATTTTTTAGTAGTTCGATCCAATTTATTTTTAGACTTGCATAAACTTTACATCTAAAAAGCTTATCTACAAAGTTTCAACTACATAGCTTAAAATTTAAGGTTTAAAATGTACAAAGAAACAGACAGACATAAGGACAGAGATACTAGATTGACTCGGCTACTGAACGCAAAATGTATACTTGATGGTGTCGGAAACGTATATTTCTATGCGTCACAAACATATGATCAAAATAAGATAAAAAATATGAAGTCCTTATTATGTGAGAGTATTTTCATTACAATAAACAAATTGTCGTCTTTAAGATTAAATCAGAAATATTATGGAATTTATTTTGACTTTTAGAAACCTTTTTTTATATTTCCTAACCATTAATAAAGCTGAAACACTTTGTTTAACATATTTTAATTCGACTAATTCTTTGTGTAGCTAACTTCGAACTGATCTAAAAAAACCTTCTGTTGATTTTTAATAATTTGAATAAAGTTATTAAATATTTTAAAACATTTTTAGACTCCTTCCTTTTAAAGGCAAGAAAGATTTAACAATTGTTTTCTAGGAATTTATTGATCCCTTCAATGCATTCTTTTTAGCTTTATTAACCCTTTTTAAGGCAATCTGCTAAACATCTTATTGAACTATAATCTGATTAAAATGAAAAAGTGTCCTGCACACAAATAATAAAAAGTAAATCAAGACTCTCTCTCTCTCTCTTTTGTGGACTTTATATAAAATCACATAAAGAAAAATTTGAAATGTTTTCTCTAGCAATTCCCCTGGACTATCCTTTTTGTGTTAACTGTAAGTCTTGGCCAGCTTATTGTAACTTGCCCTTCGAGTATTACTCCTTCTCTACTTTATTTTTATTTCAATTTTTCTCCCCTCTTGTAGAAATGTAAGGCAAAGCCTAGATGCATTGAACTTTTAAGCCAATGTCAAAGTTTCTTTTAAATGGTCACAAGTAAAATCTAAATCCTTTTCTCTCTCACTTTACGGTTTCGATTTCAATCAGTTCACACAAACAAAGCCAGACAGAGTGGCAGTGGCAGAAGGGCGGGTAAAGAGAAATTGACCAGTCTGGCTAAAAAGGGTTTGCAAGCCGCTTTCAAACTTGGCCATGGCATTATTCATATCGAGTGCACAAACTCCTTGGGATGATAATGTTGAGGAGGGGGTTGGAGATGATAATGCGTAAAGCTAAGGCCAATTAATGTGTTTTTTGTTGGCTTCATTAAGAAATCTAATCGAAAGTAGATAGCCAGCCAGTCATCCACTCCCCCACTCACATCTCTTCTCACTCACTTCAGTTGTCAGTTTTTCTCTATCTCTCTTTGTCGCTCCTCTGGCTGTTGCATATTTATGACGACTGCCAAATCAAAAATGCAAATAAATTTCAATTTCCAGAGACTCAGAGATGAGGAGGCAACATGACAGTTACAATTACAGTTACAAAATGGGAACACATCCAAGCAAAAGGCAATGCCACAAATCATGTCGAGGGATGCTGACATAGTCATCTCTCCATCCCTCCATCCCTCCAACCCCACTCTCTCAATATCTCTATCTATGCCACCATATTTTTGTCTTTCTCTTTTCTCATATGCATATTTGTGGAAAAGTGCAGTAGTCAGTGGCATCTTGTCAAGTTACTCTCCTTCGCTTTCTCCTCTGTCTTTGTCTTTGTTTCTGTCTCTCTATCTCAATGGAATTTCTATTTCTATTGTTATTAAATAATCATTTTGTTGTAATAAATTTCAATTTGGTTCTTTGCCAAAATGAGTGACAACTTAATTTGCTTAAAAACAAAAACTGAGACCAAAAGTATATCGCCCTTAAATATTTATATATACATGAATATGTGAATAGGGATAAGAATAAGGATATTGGAAGATGTGCAAATCGATAAATACAATGGAAAGTTTTAGGCTTTTTTAAATTTAAAGTATAAAATATTCTCTTTCTTAATTACGTAAAACAAAACATAGCTTAAATTGAACAATATTTTGTTTATGTCACAAAATAAACTAGTTACAAATATTAAATATTGGCAAATTAACTTTAATCTCAAAATAACAAAAATATAAATACTTTTTTTTAAAAAAACAAAGATTTAAAAATAACAACATGGAGATTAAATTTAAATATTTTGTTGGTTAAGTGTGGAAATAGATTCAACAAAATTTTAATTCCCTAAATATAATAAGAAGAATTAATTTTTTGTTCTATTTTATATAATATTTAATATATTTAATTCTTAATTTAAGATTAGGAACAGACTGTTTTTATAATAATATATGAAATTATGTAAATATAAGTAAGATAAAGATAAAGAGATAAAGTAAGTTAGTTAAAAAATATTTCAAAATTGCTCATTGATATAAAAAATGATCGATCAGTAGCTATAATAATAATTTGAATTAAAAAGTATATTTAAAATGAATTTTATTTACTTTGAATTATTGTGTTTCTTTAAGCCCAACATAAAAAATTTAAAATTTATTATTAATGAAAATATAAAACTTTTAAATTCTATAGAATATATCTAAATTTCGATTAAAGTAAAAACAACTTTCCTAACCATTCAAAAATATACAAATTTGAAATCATACAGTTTTAAGTATAACATTTATCATTATTTTACAATATATTATTTATTTAGCAAAGTTTCAGATGAGCCCTCTAGTCCTTGCTACTGTATGGACTAACGAAAAGGGTATTCGAGTTACGTTATTCTATTGCAAACACTTGGGATATAAAATATATTGAAACTAAAAGGCCGCTAATACGAAAAAGTTACTTATATATACATACGAATACACAAATATATATAAATATATATGTATATATGTATAGACATATATATACATGCATATGTATATGCGTTTGGCAAATCCAATGAAATTGTAATTAAGTTTGCATGGCAAATGGCTCGAGTGGTTTGCATGTGAAAAATGCCAAAACACACACGCATACATACACACATACACTTTCGCACACACACACACACACGAATGTGAAATAAAAATTTAGTTTAAATATTGACGCAAATTTATATGGTCTAAAGCAAAATTTGTTGGTAGTGTAGGTAAAGTGGCTTTCTAGCTTTTTTGACTGCAAATGAATTTTACAATTGAGGTAAAAAGTTGAAATTTAAGCCAATTGTAAATGCAGTGAAGTCCTTTAAGGGGTAAAATGGACGTGTAAAGTGGAGAGGGGAATATCCAGCATGGTATTTGCATCCCACTTGTTTGGTTGGACTCATTTCTACACTGAGAAAATGGACAAGCTGGAGAAGTAGAGAACAACAAAAAAAAATTTCTTTCTGGTCCCAACTCTGATTGAAATGTTCCAAAAGAGGAGAGTCCTCGTTGAGCTTGTTGTTGGGGAAAATACAATGAAAAGCTGGACCATAGCAACACCTGACATTCCCTCTATGACCGTGACAGCGACACCCATTTTGTGCATTTTGTTTGTCTGAGTCTCGGTTTTTCTCCCTTTTTCTGTATTGTTTTTGTTTCTAGTTGGTTGTATGTAGAGAGGACAAAAAGGGACCGACAGTTGAGTTAGATTTTCCTCTATATTTTGTATGACAAACGCATGGGATTTGAACACAAATCTAGTTTGCCAAATCCTTGTTGCTGAAGCAAAAGCTTTAAAAATAAATCCATTTCTTGAATTCAAGATTGAAATGTGCAAATATACGAATCTGATGTGGAAAAATATAAATATTGATATACTGTTTGATAGTAAAGTTGAGATTTACAATTAAATGAAAACATTTCTTTTAGATTTTCTTTTAGAAAAAAAGTGTGAAATAAGAATTGAAGGAGTTGAATTAGTAAATGCTTAAGTAAAGCATTAATTAAATAAATTATTATTGTATACATTTTTCTTTTTGATTTTCTGTTTCTAAGCTGTATCTATAAGGTAAAAGAGTATATTGAAGGCCTTTTGAGTTATCTGTTGGTCAGAATCAAGCATTTCGAACCCCATGAAGTATATATTCTTGATCAGCATCAACAGCCGAGTTGATTGGGATATCCATCTAGATTTTAAAGTCTTTAAGATCTGGAATAACGAAATTTGATGTGGGGAACCGTCGACTGTCTTGGCAGATCAAATTAAATTCAAATTTGTGGGTCTGGCACCTGAATAAAGAAAAAACTAATACCACACTTAATAATATGGCCGAAATGTATAAGCTGTTTGTCGGAATCGAATTATAAATATTGGGTGTATATATATATGTACACTTTACACTGAACAGCAGAGTACAAAAAATGGTCTGTGGAAGTGAGTAAGACACCAAGCGTACCTACGAGTAACAGATTATGTTAAGTATTATATAACATTCTGTTAATCTTATGTTATCTTAATTCATTCTGAAATAATACGCCGAGAAGAACACTCGCTAATTAAACATACATAATTATCAGTTATTAATGTCTCAAAACAATTACTTTAATTCGAGAATTTATAAACAAATTAAAGAGATAGTCAAAATATATAAATGGTAAGGTAAATTTTCTTTATTTACTGATTAAAACATTTGACTGTAAATAATGATTTAACTGAAAAAAATGAAAAATATTCTTTACTAACAGCGACTTTATGCAGGAAAGAAATACACATAAACAAGCTCTTTGTGTGTCCTGTGCATAATTAATATGATTTGCCCATAATAATTTTTCACAAAATAAATATTAATTTTAAGTTATTTTTAAATGCTCAATAAAACTAATATTATTTTAAGGGAGTAAATAAAAATCATAAAATTAATGTTCGCGATCTGTTTTGAGGTTAAAAAAGAATTAATTTTAAATAATAAATAACCTTATTATCCCCCTTTTCATAATTACATTTACTGCTTTAGTTTAAATTTTGAATGAAATATTTTAACATTATATTTAAAATAATAATCATAGTATTTTAGTTTGCGAAAAACTATGACAAACACTAAACTGTTTTAAATAAATGACTCTCTATAACTAAAAAGAAAGAGAATTTATTAAACTTTCTTAACAATAGATCAAAGTAAAATTATTTTGTTAAAGTCTTATCCTTTCTATCAGCCGACTCGATTATATGTATATGTATATATATTTAAATTATAGAATTGCTGATATGCCAGATACTGGATTTTGTTGAAAACGTTTCTTAATATGCATTGATTTAATTTCTAATCTTCTCATTTGAAATTCATAATTTTAATTTGCATTTCTATTTTTGTATTTCGTATATTAAATACGTATGCACACACACACATACATATATATACTTATATATATATATTTGCAGTGTGAGTATGTATGTGTAATATGGGAGGATTTTGTGGCAATTTGTGAAATATTTTGCAATCGATTTCTATTAAATTTGTTTGGCGTTTCAATCCATTCTACAAGAACACACACTCACCCCTTAATAGGGGGTATCTGTGGGTGTCTGTATGTGTGTGAAACTACGTGGGAGTGTGTGTTTGTGTGTCTATACATCAAAGCCGTCTCGTCGTCCTGCAGCCGCTTCGTCGCATTGATCGCATTAAACAAAATAAACACAATTATATTTATGTGCAAAATTTTCAACGCAGAAAGCAAAATAAAAAAAAACACACACACACATTTTTAACTGCTGCCACCGATGCCGCTGCCGCTTTGTGTGGCAACACGTGTCGGGGCCCAACCGCAAAGAAATGTCCTCTTATCATTCAACATATCCTTAGACATATATACACACATACATATAGGGAATATTTTGCTGCTTCTTGTTTGTTTGTTTTGGTGTAGAATATTTTTCATTTTTTTTCACCCACCCAAAAATTTTGCGTTTATGTTTTTGTTCGTTTTGGCCCGGCTAACGAGATACACAAGAGGCGGCTGCTGACTGTTAAAAATTATGCAAATGATTGAGCAAATTATGTCAAAAGAAAAAAAAATGAAGAACGAAAACGAGAGAACCAAAAAGTAAAAATAAAAGAAACGAGAAAGAAAAATAAAACATTTGCCAGCTGACCTTTGACTGCCCCTGCTGTTCCCGCCCCTACCATATCACTCACACACTCTCTTTCTGACTGTCCCTGCCATTCTTTTTTGCCAAGTTGTTGTCGTCCGTGGCAACAAATTCCGTCAATTGAAAAGTTTATAAAACAAAAAATAATTTGTCGAAAATATTTTTCTTTCATTTTATTTTTTTTTGGTGCTATGTTTCTGAGAGATTTTCTGATAGGCTTAATCAAATTTTTATACAAATTTTCAAATACTTTGAAATATTTATCTTCTAACTTTCTTAAATACCCTTCTTAAAAAGAGGCATATTTGGTTATTTCTACAGTATCATATACCTATATACTTAGATATTTGTAGTACAATTAAGTCTATAAATGGTTAATTTTTCTTGGTAAGCCACTCATAAATTCCACTTTATAAATTCCTTTCAAAACGAAAGTTTCCTTCTAGGAATAAGGGAACAAAAAAATTTAAGCACACTTGTCCAGATTCATGAACATAGCGAATCAGAGTTTCTTAGTTACAATATAAATATTGTAGGTTTTAAGAGAGTTTTCTTAGTCTGAAACAAATATCTAGGATGGGTGGAAATACGCTGGAATACTTTTTGGCTAAGTAAAACCGCACAAGTGGTTTTGAGTGGATAGTTAGAAAGCACAGATGCAAGACCAATACACACGATCGAGATTTTATCTATATGAGCTTTTAGGTGTAACAATCAAATGATCTGATAAAAAGTTCTTTCGTTTAAGATTCCAATTCTATGCTTTTATCTACGGAAGCTTAACTAGTTTTACCAAACAAGTATGTTCCTATTTGTTTGCGGTTTAAATCTAAGGAAGAATTTAGAATTTATATAAATGAATAAACAATTTAAAAAATATGTTGTTAAAATCTCATGAGCTTTTTAGCCACAGATGTATTTAATATTTTAAAGTTTAGAAAGTTTTTTTCTAATTCCAGTAACTTAAAAAGGTATCCTCCATTAACTTTTTGAATGTTTTACTGTATATTATAAAAAGTTCAAATCTATTAAACTTCGACAAGAGCCACATATTCATTATCTTTAAAGCTGCATATGTATTGTAACCTCTTCAAAATCTTTAATGGGTTTATTATATTAAGTTCAAAATTACACAAAAGTAAGAATTTCAATATTGTTAAAGCTATATATTTGTTGTGCTTAAACAGTAACGGACGTGACTAACAAATCCATATAATTGTTAACCAACACTAGCATTTAACATACAGAGCGTGCATAACATTTAACTGAACAGTGGAAGTTAACATTACTTAAATTCATTCATACGAATACGAACTATCAAGACAAACAAGTCGCAAAGAAGAAAAAAACCACTTTATAAAATAAATAAATATTAATATATGTTGAATATCTATATATATAGTTATAATTGTCAATATTTTGAAACAATAAATGCTTACTTTAGAAATATTAGTTATTATTAATTATTCCTTATCTTTCAAATTTATTAAATTAATCTTTAAAAATCAAAAAACAAATCAAACATGAATGACAACAATTTGTTGATTTTTTAACAGAATATTGTTTTGTCATGCCATCCACAAAAGGATTTAGTTGTCTAAAGTTATTTTAGTTTTTTGGACGAGTTAGGTAACAGGATACACAAAATCTGTAGCTAGAAAACAATAGAAATAACAATGAAAAATAACAGAATATAATTTAATTAATATTCTATTTCTAATATTTATACAATTGTTATATATAAAAACTGACTTTGATTGTAAATTTCCTTACTAAGTTTATTATTTCAACTTTATAAATCTCTTTATTGATTTCAAATCTGTTTCTATTCATTTCTCTATCTTAGTTTTCTTTTATTTTTTTCAAAACAGTTTTGGAATTCTTCCCTATCGACAACCGACCTTTTCTAGTCGCTTCCATCTGTTTTCTTATTATTTTCTTAAATTAAATAGATTATTCATAAATTGATTGCCGTCTCCTGCTTCAAGTGTTATCTTCTCCTATCCTTAAATTCTGTTTAGGGATATTTATTATATATTTATGTATAGGATTCTATTTATATTTTGATAAAAATTGATATTTAATACATTATAATTTTGTAGGACATCTTGAAGCTTAGCTATACGAATAACGAAAAAATGTCAACTGAATAGAGTATCCAGACAATTGAGTCTTTGGTTTATTCAGATTGCTTTTCATTCTTTTTAGTATAGCAAAACTCTATTTCGAATTATTAATATATATATTAAAATAGTCAACTTTTCTGCGCTTTATAATCGAATCGAATATTTTCTCACTTGTTTTCATTAATTTGTTGAAAGCTTTTAAGGCATATTTAATACAAACTCGGCCAAGTCAACAACAAAAAAAAAGAAAAAAAAGAAAATGCGGGCATTTAAAATTGTAACAATAATTTCATATGCAGATATTTAAACCCATTATGCAACAGACTAATTGAAAAATAGTGAAATTGCTATAAATGCATACACACACATGCGCATACTTTTACACACACAGACACACACACTTCATTATCTTCATAATTCTATATTAAGCCAGAAATTACAAGTGAAAAAACAAAATAATTAACGAAAAACAAATAAAAACAAAAACAAAATTCAAACGCATGTTTTATTTTTTTTTTGCTTTTACAATTTTTGTTCTTTTTGTTAATAATTTTTGCGTATTTCAATTTATGTAATGCGCCATGCAACTTTTGTTGCAAATTAATTTGCCATGAAAGTTGACTGGCAAAATATGGCAGAGGCAAAATGCAGTACCCCCTATCCCCTTCAAACCCTTCACTTGTCCCATACCTTTTCACTCGTAATAACCGCAACTTAGTTAACTAAACATGCTGACAGCCAGTGCAAAGAAGGCTATGTAGGAGAGGGGAAAGAAAGTGAGTCAAGGATTCAATAGTGTTGCTGTTGTTGATGTTGTTTCAACTGGTTTCGTCTTTTGCTCTCCCGCTCTCTGTTTCTATCTCTGTTTCCCTTTCACTTCTCACCGAAAATGTGGCGCTGAAGGAAATTGCAAACAAAATTGCAACTTCCTGTCAGCGACAAAAACTTTTGCTTGTGGCGCCAATGTTGCCACTTCCGTTTAGAGTTTTCATATATATATATATATAAATATATATACAAATATATATACAAATGTATGTACATATATATATATATGTAGATCCATGTGTGTGCTAAGTGCAGTCAGTTATTCATATGCAAACGCCATATTTGGCAATCAAAATATTTCACTAAATTGCAAAGGGCACAAATGTAAGGAGCAAAATAGCATTCAAGGAGCCAAATAAAATATTTAATAAAATGAAATCAAATTTTCCACAGGCAACAAATATAGCGAAAAAACGTGACTAAAGTTGCAAATGTCAGTTTCTACTAGCAAAACAAGAGACAAAAAAAAGTGTAAAATTAAATAAGAAATATAAGTAAAGCTGACCGCAGGACAGGATCTGAATTTCCTCATCGCTGCTCACAGCTGCTTCTTTTTTATATACAGTAAAAAAAAGGTGCATCAAATGTAGCTAGATGTTGGCAACACATTGAAGAAGAAGTTATGAAAACAAAACTTTTGGGCTTGAATAAAAATTGTTTGACTCTTTTTTAGCAATCTTAACACTAGGAAAAATTAGATTAGATACTTCGTAACATGCCTTTAAAAAAGACTAATTTGTGTAACAGCTGTACTTCAAGGACTTTGGAATTGATAATTGTATTTATATGATTTATATTCAAAATATTTATATAAATATATATTAAACTTTACTTTGACTTTATCTACATTACGAACTAAAAATCTACCAATAGTCTAATAGTTAGAGTATAAATACTTCTGTAAGGCTACAATTTTTTCGGACAGCTCCGTTTTGTTGGCCAGTTTACGACATTTTTATTTGCACGCAACATTTCTTCTTTTTTTTTTTGCGCTACGCCTGAAAGTATGCCTTGTTTTTCTCTTGTTTGCTTGTATGATTGAGACAGCAGATAAGCAGCAGAGGCGTATATGCAGATGTATATGTATATAGCGGGGGGAAAAGTCACAGACAGAGGGCCTGAAGGCTCAGTTGCCACTTCAAAGTTGGCGCTCTTGGCTTTTCACGCTCACAAACAGCAAAAAAATAAAAAGAAAAACAACATGTAAACGAAAAAACAAAAAAACAAACAAAAACACAGAAACTGCCCCCGAAAATTAAAAATAATTGCATAAGGAATACTACATTTACTGTAACAGTTATATTTTTTGTTTTGTTTCTTCGTTGTTTGTCTGTTTGTTTGCTGTTTAAGGGAGGGGGAGAGAGTGTAAAAGAACTTTTTACTGCCAAAGCGAGTTTAATTTCTTTTTAAGTTTTCATTTTTCACTGGCGGCAGCAAAACTCGCGTGTGAGGTCGGGGTGGTAGGGGGTGGTACAGGTACGGCTGTTAAATGTTGTATGGCAAATGAACTCTCGCTTGAAAGTAGGCAAAAGAATTCCAAAAGATTTTTAATTCACAAGAATTTATAAAGATTACCACAAAGTTGAAACTTTGATTATGTCGTGATTCCAATATCATCTCGGATGGAAATTACAACAAATTAGAGGAAGAACTAGTCAAGTTAATTGCGAAAACTAATTTTCTTAAGAGATAGTTGACATTTTTGGAGGAAATTAATAAAAAAACTTTCACAAAAAAATAACAGAGAACACAAAATTTTTTATTTTTAAATTCAATGCGTATTATATTCGCTTTTTGATATTTAATACTTTCTTTTAATTCTACGTTTTGTTGAAAATTAGCCTAATTAAGTTTATTTAACAAAATTATAGTATAGTTAAGCAATTTACTGACTTTAATACAACAAGTTTTATGTTTCTCTTCTGTTTGACTTAAACTTTTGAGGTCTTATAATTTGCTTCAATAACTATTAAAGTTAACAGAGGCTTAGATTAACAGATATTTGATTATATAACAATATATTATATATATATTGACTTATGTTTATTCGTAACTCGAAATATAAGCTAATACTTACAACATGTGAATTTTATAGCCAGCTTACATTTATATCTAGGATAACTAATTAAACACTTTATTAAAGACTAACCGAGTAATTTGACTGCTTTAAGAACTTTAATATAAGAAATAACATTCATTTAATTGATTAATATGAAAAGATGTACAAGATTTTTTATAGGTTGACAAATAAAAAAGAATAAATTAAGTTTTTGGTTTATTAAACTAAATTTGAATACTAAAAAGAAATGAAGAATACCGCAAATTTATTAGTTTAACTTATTAATTTTTCCTTAACCTGTAAAAAGTAGTTTGATATACTTAAAAATTTAATTGTTAGCTTAAATCATAGATAAAATATTACAGATTTTGAAATGAATTTACTTTTCATATTAAAATGTTCAAATGAATCAACAAATATAGAAAGAAAACATAATAGATCATCCGATATCAAGATCCCAAAACAAAATAATTTTTATATGCATTCTAATAATTAAATTAAATATAAACTGTTAAATTTTAGAACTTTGATAAATTTTGGGCTAATCATGTTAAGGAACAAAGGACTTTAAAGGTGTATCAGGATATCATTACCTATACTCAAACAGGTCCTTTCAACTAATTCAAATCCAATTAGGAGTTTCATTAAATTTGTAAAGAAAATAACCCATATAACAAATAAAAAGCCACGCAACATTTACACCCCACATACAATCTGATATAGGACTCATGCTCCCCACCCTACGCTAAAAGAGAGAGAGGGAGCGAGAAAAAAAATGAAAATCTGACAAAATCATAATAAAGTAAAGCCAGGAAGTTGACATACATTTATACATACATACAAACAAACAAACATATATGGCTTATAAGAGCAGCAACCACACACTAAATGTTGAATTTGATTAAATATTTAACAATGCGTGCTTCGTATTGAAAGGCAGCACGCGAAAAATGAAACACCTTCAATATTAATGTTGAAAATCCTGTCAAGGATATATGTACATATGTATATGCGGGAGAGTGACTAAGGTCGGTACAGAAAGGGCTTCTCATGTACATGTCTACGCGTGTATGTGTGAGTGTGGGTGGATGTGGGTATTAACGGCCAAATTATGATGAAACACACTTGACATGGCGTCTGTGGCTGTTTAATGATAACCAAGAAACACCCTGTGCATGTCCCTCAGCATGCTGAGGCTGATGTAGCTTTGTTGTTACCGTTATCGCGGCGTCCCTTCGTTTCTTTCTGTATGTGGCGAAGGTATAAGTGCTGAGAGTCACAACTCAGAGAGAGCGAGCATAAGAGAGGGATTTAAAAAACGAGAGAGCAAGTGCGGAATATGAGAGCAAAGTGCTGAATAACGAAACGGTTAACCAAAGCAAGCAGCAGCAAATGTTGCCAAGGCAAGTTCCAAATGTTGCCAAGTCCTAAATCAAAGTAAAACCAAAAATACAAAACAAAATAAAAAACTTAAAAATAAATCAAAATGTAAATAAAAAATCTTTAAACTTTATCTGCAATTCAGTGGGTAGCAGCTGCTGCTTCTACAGATTCTGTTGCTTGGGGCCAAGGCAATTGCCTTGGTTTTTGGTTGGTCGACAGGCTTAAGGCTTTATTATTTTAACTGTTCAGCAGGCTGGTGGAACAATAAGTAGTGGGCGAGGGGGGAACAGTTAGATGGTTAGGTAAAGGGACAAGGCAGTAAAAACAAATCTTTGATTAATTGTTTGCCATCTAACATGACATACCATTTACAATGGGCCACGTGCTCTTTAAATATTTATAAGTATGTATGTTAGTATGTATACTATATACATACATACATACATACACATATACATATATACATATACACAATATATAACAAATACGAAGGCAAAACTGATTCCCCAAACTGAAGACAGGCATAAATCATTTACTCAAACAACAATCCACAATCGAGCCGGCAACAACAACAATTACAACAACAACAACCATCAGACAGCTACTTGATACAGTTTCCCTTATTTGTATTTTTTTCCTCATTCCTTTCATTTTTTTCTCATTTTTTTTTTTTTTTTTTGGACAGCAGAGGGCGCCACTTTCATTTTCATTCCGTTTACCCATTCTTGTTATTTCGTTCTTTCTCCCTCTCTTTCTCCCACTCGCTTTCTCTCTAAATATCTATGCCTTTTCCTTTTTCTTCTGATTCGGTTTCTATCAATCTTTCACTCATTCTGCATCTCTTTCACTCTGATGGCAACACACATTAAATTTGATTTGGTCACGTTTCCAAGCTTTGTTCCACTTATGGCTCATTTTGGTTGTTGGAAAAAAAAACCAAAAAGAAAATACAGGGTAAATGAAACAAACGAGTCGAAAAGACGACTATGTTATACCCTACAACATTTCTTCAACAAAAACTACCTCGCTTACACTTTTTAAGTAAGAATCTTAGCGAATTTTTCAGCAAAACTTTGGAATCTTTTTTATTTACTGTCTAATTTTAATGAAATTTCATTATCTCGTATATTTTGACTATATATTGTAGTATACTAAATTGAAAAATAATACCCTTTAGTAGTAAGATTATTACAACTCGTAAAGAAAGTTAGTTTATCCCTTTTCTTAAAAAAAAGAAGAGAAGCATACACTTAAAGTTAAGTTAATCTCTGTAGACTTAAAATGGGTTTTCACATAAGCTTAAGGTAGCTCTATATTTAAAATATCGACGGTCAGATGGACTTATATCAATTGACTTTGAAACTGCTTCTGATCAAGTATATATAAACAATAAATATAGATATATATGTATGTACATACATTATATCGCTCTTAATATACCCTTTTAACATATGGGTACAGGGTATAAAAAGCAAAGGCACAGCTTGCTTCCAAAACTAGGACTAGGACTAGGACAAGGACAAGACTTGTAGCAACTTTTTTGGCTGGCTCCAGCAAATGCAATCAAACCAGATTCACTCACTCCATGTGATGCTAATAGACGCATAGCTGTCATAAAATAATTGACGACTGATGATGGACATAACAACGACCCGATAAGATGAATGGCATAGCGAACAATTGCCATGGAAGTTCTTTGGGTTGATTTAACAGATAGTTAATTTTACCAAATTGTACAAGGGATTAGCATATTAAATCACTCAAAAAGGTTAAAAGTAATAAATAAATATCTAAAAGATAAAAGGGAGAGGGGAATAAATTAAATAAGAAACAATTAATGCATTTGAAATACATTTGATTCTATTTTAAAAAAATCCTTTACCAATAATTAACATGGCAAAGACTAATTTTGAATAGATAAAGTTAGTTAAGATTCTCTTAACCCTATAAAAAGATTTTAAAACGGTTTAAACTTCGTCTTTTTCCTATGAGATATACACATCTTCCTGGTCTTTAAATTGGCTTCTTTTTGTTTAATAACTTTATATGTATCATTCTGATCGAACACTGCATCCTTCGTAAGTTTGGTAAGTGGCTTAAACTGGTCTGGAATAATTTAAACCCTATGGAAGCTCCAGACACTTCACGCAATGGTTTAAAAGCAGCTGGCAAACCAGTTAGGCCAGTAACTGACACTGAGACTGAAGCCGATGCTGGCAATTGCCAACTTGAATTGAAGAACATTCCTGCATATACAATAAATAAAACTAAAGTTGGCCTTAAATCGATTGTCAGATCGAAAGATCAAAGATGCTGCATTGACAGCTGCAAGGGACAAAAGAATATATAAACAGTTCCAGTTTATCTTTAGAAGATTGAGACAATGTTGTGTCTTGGCAATGGCTTGAAACTCTTTTGACTTAATGGCAATCTTTGACAATTTTCAGCTGAGGGTCGTCTTATACCTTCATCTACTTGTAACGTTGTGAAGTCAAAGCCTGTCAGCAGTCAGTTTCATTATGTTTCGACGGTTGCATTTTCTTGCATAGTTTTGGCTACACACATACACATATGCAAAAACCATACATACATACATACATCAAGAGCAAGCCGAAGTCATAGCCAAGGTTCCTTTTTTCAATTTCCGTTTTCTGCATATGAAAACAGAATTGAATTTTAATTCTTCAACATGGCTGGTAACATTGCAATTGACACATGACAAGGCAGTAGATGAGAAGAAGAGAAGAGTAAGTGACAGAAGGAGTAAAGCAAATAGGGGGATGGTGGGGGGTATGTAGTTTCAATTCAGTCAAATTGAAATGCATGAAAGGAAAATAAACTATGTAGCCAAAGAATACAAATTGATCAAATACAAAAACGAGCAACATCATCATAAAAGTGGTTGGGTGTACAGAGGCAAAGAGATGTCTGAATGAATAGGGGAGGGAGATAGGAAGGGGAATTCATACATATCGAAAAGCCCCAAAAGCACTCAACTAACGCAAAAACCCAAGTCCCAGAAGCAGCAAAAGCTGGCATAGGAGCAGAAGTTGCAGTACAGCGAAGCTCATCATCATTGGGAATTCTGGAAAAGAGATGGCGAGCAATTTATTTGATGTGTCGATACGTGTCGCCATATCCTTCTGGTCGCCACATACACACACACACACACAGACAGAACGAGAGTTAGATATACAAAACTAGAGAGAGAGAGAGAGAGGGATAAAAAGAGAGAAGGATAAAATCTGCAAATCAAATTACAAAAATCATAGCGCAGAATTTTCACACGGCAATTCATTGGGGACCAGAAACCCCACCACCAAAACCAACCGGCCGGCAAATTGTCAGACGTCAAATGATGAAATGAAATCAAACAGAAGTTGAAATAGAAATAGAAGCAAATGCAATAGATAGACAACTCTATAACTGTATATGTGTAAAAATATATATAGATACAACTATATATATATATGTCTACATCTATTGCTAGAACCCATGTCCACATCCATGTCCATGTTTGATGAGCGACTAACTAGTGTGACTGCCCATCTATATGTTCCCTGTCACCAGGGAACTCCAAATGCCAATCTGCGAAAATTTGAATTTGAAATTTTTTTTATTTACACATGCGACGAAGGCAAAAGATAAACCAATCGACCAGGGAGAGGTGTCAGAGCTCCATGGAGTAAAAACTGAAGAAGAAGTTCCTGTTCAAATAAATAAATGTAATATGAAATTTATATTTCTCTAAATCAAATGTGATATTCTCATATATATATAGTTTTTATTTATGTATATGCAAAGTTTACTAAAATAATAAATTTTGGCAAATGTATTCCGGGGGCTATATAATTGAGTTGGGATCTATTAGAAATTCATGAGTTTGTTTTGTTTTAAGTGTTTTCTGTTACAATCTAAAGAAAAATGTTTTCAATTGTCAAAACAGCAAATAAAAATAAAGAATCATTTTAATTGCATATGCAAAAAAAATAAAAAGCATTTAGATAAAAGATATTTAATTTGCATAAAAAAGCAAATCTTTTAAAACAAAATAAAAACTAACGCAATGTTTGATATAAAAATGAACAAATATTAAGAATCGTACATCGATAAATTTTTGATTATTTTTTATGGTCTCTTACTCATGGAAGTAGATTTGCCTTAAATTAGTTGAATCAATTGTTTAATAATAAACTTATTTTCCTATAAAAAGTTTAAATTTTACTAGGTTTTAATAGTTCTAAAGATAAATAATTATCATATCCGAAAAGTAGGCAATAGAAATTTTTCACGGTTTTAGCTTTAATGCAGTCTATTTGAAATTAAAGCTCAAGCAGCTGCAAAAACAGTGAAATGAAACATGTTCATGTAAGGTAATAGACTTTTTTAGCTTTTATTTCTTAAATAAAATCCATAATAAATATAGTCCATATTAGTTTTGGGCAGTTTAGTTATGATACTCCAAAATCCATATGATAGAGACTCTAGGTATAATTGGCTAAATGTTTATGCGATATCCAATCCTTTCAATCCTTTGGCTCAAATTCATGGCAGTTAGTCTATCTTTGTATCTGCTATATCTCCACTGTGTGGAGATTTATGTCATAATAAGAGGTGGAGTTACATACACGTACTGTAAGCAGATTAATTAATTGCTAAAATAAATAATACCAGTAATATTATTTTTAGTTTACACTCATATAATTGTTTTTACATATTCAATTAACTATTTTACAATTCTATTTACATTACATCTAATTGAATATCTTCAATTAATTGACATTTCTTTCTATACATTTTTGCAGTTTTTTTTTTTTTTTTGATGATTCGCTTTTGAGATGAATGATGTCTGGGCGAATGCTACTGAATTGAATTCGATTCGATTCAATTGCCGCAATGACGTCATGCCAGCCAACTTACGCTAATTAAAATTCCCATTTAATTGGCATTGACTGTTGTTTGTCTTCGGCTCGTTAGCACGGAGCAGCAGCAGCAGCAACAGCATCATCACTCGACGACATTTAATTTTTCTGTATTTCTACGTATATTTTATACTTTTATTTTTTTTTTCAGAACTCTCTGGTGAATGTTTATTCAATTAAAATACGCATGGAAGCAATGTCAGGGATTGTTGACAGGAAAGGAACTCTCGAACAAACCAGTTTGGTATGGTGAAATGGTGCAACGTTGAAATTGGTGGCTGTCATGTTGATCATTGGATGATGGGATACCGCCAGCAAAAACAATTTAAACGCATCCATTCAACGCCTTCGACCACATACAAATGAGGATGGCCAGCAACTATGGCAACAACAACAACAACACATTGACAGTTTATTAACTGACCAAGCACGAAATATTCAGAATGGCCCACACACGTTCTTTAGCAGCGGTTGTTGAGGTGGAAAGAGTGATTGGAAGGGAGATGGTTTGGTTCGGTTTGGTGGGTTGACGGTTGATATGGCCCATTATATGGGCACATTAATTAGTTGGCATTGAGTTGCAACGATGACAACAGAAATTCCCCAGTGGCCGGCTGTCGGCAGAGACTGCACTTGCTGCAGTAGTTCCACAAGAAAATCCTTTACCTACAAGAAGGAGCACTCAAGGGGATTCAAGTGTGGGGGAGTTGTTATCGGTATATGCAGAAAGAGAAGACGTTCTCAATTAAATAAAAGTTTAAGTGAAATAAAAATAAAATTTTTATATGGAATATCAGTTACTACTTAAAGTTGCTGTAAGTTCCTGGGACATGGAGCGAGCAAAATAAAAAGTTTCAACTGTTTTTATGTTTAAGTTAACGTCTCGAAATGTTGTTAGTCTATAAAATTTATTTTATGTAAGTATAATTAATGTTATTTTTATTAGTTTTTCAATCTATATTATTGAATATTTACTCATTTTACCCTTATATTTAAAGTGAAAATATAATTTAAATTCTTATGCTTTTTACCAACAGATAAATGTATAAAATTTGAAATGTTTCCTACTTTTGAAGTTATTGTTTTCTAGAAACTTATTTATTATATATTCAAAGATTATATTATTTACAATAAAAAATGCATTAGAATGAACTAAGGCAAAGCTTCAATATAAATTCAAAATTCTTATTTTTTTCGCATGAAATCTAACGGGCGTTCTAAGAGCCCAGGGCACAAACTGCATAACGTTCGGAAGGAGAAGGAGAGAACAATTAGGAAATATACCAATGATTATATAGAAACCACTGCTATTAACAAGGAAAGGAGATCACTCGACTGATCATACTATACCATCGACTATAATCAGGTGACAGGACTCGAAAGTTGGTAAAATAAGAGATTATAATAATAAGTGGGCCTAAAAGATACAAAAGATCTTTTTAGTTTGATTCAGCCAAGTCAATATCAACATTTAAGAGCTTATATAAAAAGATCACACCAAGTATTATTCAAGGGTTAATAAAAGGAGGTTAATAGAAAAAAATTTTGCTTGATATACGATGCGAGGTTAATATTTCGATCTCAGTTTACAACATGAAGAGTAAAACGCAGAAATTGCTTTTGCATAGATTTTATTCTAATTTCAACAAATCGAAGAAAAACAATGACTTTACTGATTATTGGGAGACGAAGAACAATTTCCGGTCCTAGATTAAATCAGCACTGAAAATTCATTCAGAAAGCTTAAGAGATTAATAAAGATTGTTATGTTAGCACATTTAATAAATAGGAATTAATTATAGTGCAAAAGACGCAACAAATCAACTTTAAAGTAATGTTAAGTTTTATTATTGCTACCAAATATGAAATTAAATGACTTGAACTTTTCCAAGACTAATTTATATAATTAAAGCCTTTAAGTCCTTTAATATAATATCACTTTTCATGTCTTTTCTAAACGAGAGAAGAACTAAAACATTAAATTAATGGCAACAAAATAATGTTTAATTAATGTGAGAATCTCATTAGTTATTAGCCAGAATGCATATCTTTATTTTAAGACTTCCATTAGCCAAAAATGTTGGCAAGGTAAATTTTCAGTAAATATTATTCCATTTATAACTTAAATGAGTCTAAAATTAGTTGGAACACAGGTTGTCGTTCGCATTCAAAGCGAATTTCAAAGTGATTATTCATACATACGTATCTCTACTTTTCTTAATATCTTCTTCTCTTTCTTCCTGCTCACCTGTCTCTTTCTCTATCTGTTAGATATATGTAGCTAAGGCTCGAACGTCTGCACGCGTCGTTCACTTCAATGATTCCTTGAACACAAATCGCATTTAATTTACTGGAAATCAGAACGAGGCCTTTTCTTTATGCATGAAAATTCTCAACTCAAATATAAAGCATATAAAAGAAAATGTTACAACAACAAAAATGAATGAGAGAAGGTTAAGGTAAGATGTGAAAGATGGAAGAAATGGAGTAGGATGAGGTGTCGCACCTGTTGTCTAGTATTGCCAGCATTCTGATCAACGACTTGACAGTTGACTGCAATCGAAATAAACAGCAATGCCACAAACAATACCTGGAACAAGCCAAAAACTCCAATAACCCATCCCCGCCCTTAGCAATGCCACAGCCCACCATGTGGCGGCGTGTGAAAAGTGAAAAGCGCGACGAGGCACAAAAAAAGCAAACAGGTGCTAATCGAAATATAATGTTTCTGCGGCGGTCGCACATAAAAAATGATACGCCAATAAAATTTAATAATTTAAAAAAAAAAAGGAAGAACAACAAAAAAAAAAAAACAACTGAAGAACAACAACAAAAGGTGCGAGAAAAGGGAGGTGGATGAAAAGCCGGAAAATACAATAAAAAATTCATGAGCCAAAAAGAGAAGAAGCTGAACCTGAAAACAAAAAGTGCAAATAATGAATGACGAACGGACGAAGAAATGGACGAGCGGTAGGTTGCCCTGTATAAATGAAAAAGAAGAAGAAAAAGTGTGAATGAAACAGAAAAAAAGAAAGAGGGAGAGAGAAGCAGAAGTGGGGCAGGTGTTAAAGTCAACGAGGAGAGCTGGAGAAGAGCGGACGACAGCGAAATGACATAAAAATGAAGCGTTTTGCCTACTTAAAGGCACATAAAAACCAATTTCCGGCCTTAAAGCCATAAAGTATGCAATGATATGGCTATCTAAGGCTTAAACTCCATTTACACTGCCCTCGGTTTGTTCTTCAGAGATTCCATTTCGGCTGGTTACATACCGCTTATTGATTTGCCTGGCCAGCTATACCACCGAACACTTAAACTAACAGCAAATAGTGTCGCAATGATAATTACAATGTAAAGGACAAGAAGAAGGCGCCCATCCAGAAGGGGACAGTTGAAGAGGTGGTTAAGAGTAAAGACTGAAGTGAAATTGTCGGCTGGCTAGGTGACACAGACATATTTTATATCATTTTCTATGTGTGTTACCTGTGTGTGTGTGTGTGAGCCATGTTTGTCTTTGTCTCTCATTGTATTTACACATTTTGTGTTTACCTTTGCATGACCAGTCCGTCACTTTGACAATCATAATGAGGCAACATAGCACAAGGTAACAGAAACAACAACAACAAAAACAATAATAAATAGGAAAATGGCTGACAGCAGCAGCTACCAACTGACTGCAGGACACTGACACCAATGGAATAGAGATGGTCAACAACAAAAAGAAGAAACATCTAGTCACAGTAAAAGTATTTGGAAATCATTTCTTATATACGAGAAGTTTTACAACTTTAGCTAAGATAAAAGGATAAGTAACAAACAGAACAATGAGTGCTTCTTAAAGTAAAAATTTTAAATAGGTGACAATTTGGGAGGATTTTGATATATATTTAAGAGAAAGAATTATAAAAATGCACAACCTGAATTTAGTTTATAATATCAGTAAAAATATATAAACAAACTAAAATGGGAAAGGGGTATATTACTTTTGATCTTCTGTTTGTTTTATTTTCCATTTTTAAGAATAAATAAATTGCACATTTAATTTTTTAGCAAGCTATATAAAAACTTGACAAATTTAGTAATCACTTTAAAATTAAGTTACTTTGTTTCTTTTTTAACTATAATAAAAAATTAGGTATCTAAAATATACATATATGCATAAGTTCAGAGGAATACTCATTTAATAGTTCGTTAATTTAAGTTGAAATATTTTTAATCTTGGTGAAGTCTTAGTTTAAAAAAGATTTTTTTCTATGTATATTATTTTAACATAATTTCAAATTACATTAAAAACTTTTTCATATATTGTCTGATTATTAGAAATTTTTCTTAAGATATAGCAATAGTTGTATAGATTATCAATTTCAGTTATATTCTGCTAATACTTCCCTTAATACTTTCTTATCCAATGCACAGTCTTTCCGTCTTTTGTTAGTAAAAGGTTTCTCTCGATTCGGATTGAAAAATTAGAAAACATTAAAAATACATTCATATTCAATTAAGTGAAAATTTTTTTAGCTGTTTTTAAAAAAAATTTATATGTATTATAAACTATTTAGTAACAAATGTAAACTTTCTGCAGAGTTTTTTGAATTAAATGTCACAACTTAGAGTTGAATAACTTGGACTAACTTGTAAAACTAACCCACTTAATATAGTTATAACTGACTAAGCACTTTTTTTTCTGTCTTAAAACTTTGAGATTTCTAATAATTTACAAATTTTATAAATAGTTAAGTAATAAAATTTAAATATATATATGTATCGATCTTAATGCCTATGAATTCAATTAAACCGCTGTATTACTCTTTAGGTTACAATAATCTATAAATAAAAATCCAAATATTTAAAAACTTATTTAAGATCAAGAAAAAAGTTCAAAGGATTTCAAGAAAAAGTGTAAGAAATTTACTTCAAAATGCCTTAGAAACGCAAATGCAATTAAAATGCATAATTTTTTATATAAATTATTTCTTTAATTTTTGATAAAAAACAAATTTCAAGAGTTTTTGTTATAATTTAATATAAAAAATAGGCTTTGACTTAAGTGAAAGTCACGCTGCCATCACCAATGCAAAGGAGAAACCATCATTGTGTGTGTGTGTGTGAGTGAGTGTGTGTGTATGTCTTTTGGTCAGTTGGCCATTCTAACGATGATGGCTAACATGTTACCTCATATTGTTGGCATTATTGTTGTTGCTGTTGTTGTTGTTGTTGCTGGCATTGTTGGTTTTGTTGTTTACTTGACCGAAAGCAAAGCCTGGCGCAAGCAAATCTATGTTCCTTGTTGACTTTTGCTTTTATTTAATTTTGTGGCAAGGCGACTATAAATACACATACACGCCATGTTTATGTGTCTTTCTTTGGCCCTTCACCGCAGCTACAGCTACAACCCTCTTTATTTCTATTTCCCACCGTTTATATGACTGTGTCTCTCTGTGTGTGTGTGTGTGTGTGTGTGGTGGGTGAGGAACAAATAAAGTTTAATTGTTGCAACCACAGCGTGTCCTAGCACCTGTTCATATGTATGTTGCCTTTGCTGTAAATGTAATGCTTAAGTTAATGCGCTGTTATCCTTTAACTGCTTGGGCAACTCACACAAATAGACAAGCACATACAAACATAAACATATACATACATCTAAAGTAGACAGACACAAAGACTCACACACACATATATAGCTGCATTTTGCTGTCACACACTAATACATATTCATGTTAATGTCAGCGCATAAATCTTGCAAAGTCTTCTAACACCTGTCAGCCATTTTACAAGGTGTTTCCACTTAATACATCGACACAGAGCAGCAGTAGCAACAGAGTGAAAGAGGCAGGAGGAGCAGTATAAGAGGAATGATGAGGTGGGGAAAATTCTCTATGTGTTTGTGTCTGTTTTTGCCTTTGTACGCCATGTGTCAATGTGTCGGTCATGTGTCCAGCCTTGCGTGTGATATTGACAGCTGCTGGACAAGAAGTTGGCTCCATTGGATTGTCAGATCGCAGGACGCCAATTGCCAAATTTGCCAAAGCTAAAAAAAAAAACATAACACTAACACCAACAAGCACAACAAAAACAGGAAAAGAAAAAATGAATTGCCTCCACCTAACTCTCAACTCAAAATTATGGTACGCAAATGTCCAAGCAGTTTCTGCTTAGAGGAGAATAACACTGGCAACAGGATCAGGCTTACCAACAAAAGCAGCAGGACAACGTTGACATTGATTGAACGTTGTCCACACACACAGACAAACACAAGCCCACGTACACACACATATACACAATGAGTATAAAGTCTGTGGTGAGCAGTGGGCGTATGGTAGGTTGGTATTGGTATAACAAACTAACAGGTAGGTTGCAGGTTGTTAGTCATAAAGTGCTGATTGTTCTGCTTCTGCCACCAATAAAAGCGGGTATAACGGATATTATGCTCTCTTTTGGTAGGCATCTTTTTGCAAGCATCTATTGCCTACTTTTAGGCGAGGTCTTGCAATATTGTCGAAAGAACTAATAGAAGAGTTAAATTAAAAACTTCAAATAATTAATGGGTAAATAAATTAAATAATTTTTTAAAGTATATGTTAATTTGCTTTTAAATTTGTGAGTCTTTTTCAGATTTTACTTTATAATATAAATTATTATTTCTGTTCATAAAACTAAAAAAATGTTCAGTTATAACTTTTTTTTGATTTCGACGGCTTGACTAAGTAGCTGACTTGCCGTTTTAAAACTATTTAACGAAAAATAACAAACATAATGTGAAAAAGTATATGTTACATATTATTAATAAAAAACTGAAGTATTTCAATTATGAAAAAATATATATAATAACAATTACAGATTATAGGAAATCCCTCAAGAAAAATTTGCTGTGATAAAATGCTTCACTTTAAAAAGTATTAACAATTTTGATAATGCCAAATAGAAAAAAGAAGTTGATAATAATAAAGTTCACTTCATGAGATATGGAACTGTAGCGAGAAATACAGAATCTAAGAATAAGATTATGCCGAATAACTACATTATATTCAATAAACAGTTTAAATTGTCTCAAAACAATATATAATAGCATTTAAATTGAAAAGTAGGTGAAATATATTTTCTTTCTAACTTGCTGCTTAACAGTAAACTTGAGAAAACTGAGAACTGCTATGTAGAAATCAAACAGAATCGAAAAAATGAACTTTTTATATAAAGATATGGGCTTATAACTCCACCAGTTGGTTTTAAATTTAAATCATATAACAAATTTTATGTTTATTTAGAAAGCTTAAAAAACAATATAAGTTTTAAATAAATTTTTAACGTACTAGGTACGATCGATTACAATAGAATATAATAATATTTTAAAAATATATTTATATATTTTTTACTTTAATATAACATCTAATCCAAAAAAGTATAAATGATTGTTAATTTATTATACACTTCAAATTTCTTTAAGTTCTTCATTTGTTTAAAGCTTTAAATTTCTCGATTTAACAATTTGCTAAATATATTAACTTTTCCTTTCCTTTTAAGTCTAAACGGGAACAAGAAAATAATTTCCTTGATACTAAAATTTAACCTTTATTAAATATTTACTGTACAAGTTTGTTAAATTAGTCTTTACATATGTCTTATAAATTTATAAATCTATTTTTTAAGTAGACACAAATTTAAGCCATTTGGCTATATGGCCAACTGTCATTTGGGCCTTAATGAATAACCCACATCAATTCCTTTATCCTTTGCGTAATGAACACTATGCAATTTACTTATTTGGCATTCTCATTAAAATCAAATATAAATTGCTTAAATCCTTGCTATTTTAGCCACGTCATTAATCAATAATCTGGGTATTCATAATTGATATGTATCCTTGATGTTCAGTGTCCAATCGGAAAATAAAGCAGTGCATACAGGTTTCGTCTATGTGGCAAGCTAATCCCTGATTTTACCATTTATAGTTGCCATTGTTGTTCTTGTTTTTGTTGTTGTTGTTTTTGCTGTTGGTGTTTGGGGTGTTTTTGGTTTAATTTAATTGCCCGGACTCTTTAATTGTTGAAATATTTAAATTAGTTTGCTGAGAGCTGTCGTCAACGATTTGAGTGAAAGAGCAGGTGGAGGTGAACGAATGTGTGTCTGAGGGCTTAACTTACCGACTTATAGTATACCATTGTATGTGTGTGTGTGTGTGTGTGTACCGGCCATCCATTAAATTACATTGAACCGCACCCAAACAACGAACAGAACAGTGAAGAGGGGAGAAGACAGGAGAGCAAAGCAAAGAATAAAGATACTTTTGTAGCTGAGGCCCAAGCCAAAAAGGACGAATGGAAGTTTTTTGTATTTAAGACGAAATAAATTGGATTAGAAACCGCAAAAATCCAATTGTCTATTGTGGCCAGAAAGAAAGTCGTAACCGAAGCACAAGCACAGGGAACAAGAAGCTCATGTCCCACAAAGGAAGCAACCTGCTGCCGCCTTGTAACCTGGTACCCAAAAATACAATTCTCGACCTGAATCCGAATCTAAAAGATTCAGAATGTAGGTCTTAAAATATTTAGCAAGTAATGCTGCGACTTCACTGAATTCCACCTTCCCACAGAGTCTCTACTTACCCCTCCCCTCTCCTTTAGTCCGTTCATCTCTTTTTCTCTATGGATTTTGTATGTTTGTATGCAAATCAAAGACTAATTGGATTTTTAAGCTCAAACTGTCAATGCTGGGCGCTTTCTCTACCGTTTGCCATCTCTGTCTGACTGCCGGTTTCTTATTTGTGCACCTGACTAAAAACCAAAAGAAAAAAAACACACACACACTGAAGAAATATACAGAAAAAAACAGCAAAAAGAAACGTTGACAAAGGCAAACGACGTAACGAAATGTCGACGACCGTTGTATACTTGGATTTATGTTTTCGGTAAACGATTTAAGCTGCAAAGCAAACAATTCCTCATGCAACTTTCTATGTGACTGTGTGTAAGTGTGTGTGCGTGGGTACGACACCACCAAAGCCAAGTCAAAACATTCGTCCATTGAACCGGGCCATTTAAATGTTGGAGGCGTGGCAGATGAAGAGAGACAGACAGACAGACAGGCAGTAAATGCAAATGGCACACTAATTTGATTCTATTTAAATCTCATTGCGGACATCAAGGCAAGTTGGCTTAAACGCCCACTAGATAGCTGTTTTGTTTTTGCAACAGCAGCTGGAATTTCTGTTTCTAGCACCACACGGCCTGCGGTTCCGAATCCGGACATGAACACGGCATACGCAATGGTAGAACAGCAGCAACAACAACAACAACAGCAAAAGCAACAGCAACACCAAGATACCCGTATGACGCTTACTCATCACGTAACGGTTTTCACTCTCTCCCCATACTCTTATTCTCACTCTTCCACTTTTTCCCCTCACTTACTCTGTGTCTCTCTCTCTCTCTCTTTATGTTCTGTTCAAATGAGTGCCTTGAGTGTCTTTTCTATTTGCGTGCACGCAGCTGGCCAACCGAACCAAATAGTCGCCAGCAGAAGCAGCAACAACAACAATACTAACAGCAGCCGCAGCAGAACATGTCCTTGCCAAAGCAGCGGACAGATAACAAACACTTGAGCAATGCCACCAGAAAACAGTGCCACCATCTCCTCTCCAACATCCCCATACCACTCACCCCATCTACCCTATTACTGCTCACCTCCCTCAACCAAACTATAAACTCTTCTCACTCTCAGTAACACGATGGCAGCTTGCTGCAGCATGTGTGTATGAGTGCGTGTGTTTGTATGACAGTGTGTGTGTGTGTGACTTGCTCTTGATGTACTCTATCCCCATACAATGAGCATCGATAGCAATATATAATCTATAAGCTCTTTACAAATTCAATCAGATTAGTTTTAGCAGATAAATTCTATTAGTTATTGATTATTACAAATGTTTCTGGGAAACAAATTAAATATTTAAAAGTTTAAAAATAATTGGTAGTATTAATAGGTATTTTTTATGATCTAATCATTTTCTATGATAAGGTGGTATCCACAATAAGGTTTTACAGTTTTATATTGTTTTTAACAATTATTTTATATTTAATGGAAGATTTGAATTATTTGGAAAAAAAATAGAATATATTATTCAAATATATATTCAAATCCATTTGATTGAAAATTGAATTAAAAATTAGTAACATTTTTTAATGGTTTTAAAATTTGATATATATTTACGTTCACTATTTATAAGAAATAACAAGGAACCTTTAAATTTTTAATAGATTTTCTTTTGTTTACAAACAAATTGTGTTTAAACAATTCATTATTTGTTTTGACAAAGACTCCAAATGGTGTATCGACAATAAAATAAAAAGGTTTCCAAATTACAAGACAAATGATTTAAAAAACTAAGCTAGTTTTTATATAGATTAAGCCTTCCAGTTTTATAAACATATATGTAAACATATTATTGACGATTTGGTGTTAATTTATGTATAAAAATTCTTAATTGTAATTATTTTTTAGTTAATAGTATTTCATTTAACAATTCAATCGACTAGCGGGTAACAAAAGTTTAGTTTTCATATCTCTTTTTATCTCATCTATTTTTAAAAAACATTAAGAAACAATTTTTTTTTAAATTAACCTAATAACTCATTTTAATAATAAATAAATATTTTATAACTTTTCTTCTCTTTATTTATTCTTATCTTATTTAATATATGTTAATTGCACTTTTAGATCACCTAGGTAAACCTATATAGACAGAAATACCCTTAAGTTTAAATATATTAACTCTTAACTTTTAATTTCAGTGGGATAATAACTTAGTTCTAGAGATAATTGGTTGTTTTTAAAACTCTTTTTAAGCAACAATATTTAATAGATCAAATAAATATTTTTTTTAACCTTTTTTTTAAATTATTGTAATTTAAATATAATAAATAAATAAATATAATTTACTCTAAATAAACTGTTAATATATAAGACTTTTGATTTTAATTTTTATTTTGAAACCTAACTGAATACGCTATAGATATTTCTTATCAGACTTGATTCAGTCATAAACTGGATGAAAAGTGTTTAAAAACTGCTTAAACTGAAGAAAGGATTCGTTTTTTTGAAGTTCCCAATAAGTGTAATTACAAAATTAGCTAAAATTATATTCTATTATAACTTTCGAACATGTTTATATTTTATAAATTTATAACTGGAAAATGTAATTAACAACTATATTGAACGACATAAGATATAAGTGTTTTATAGAGTATATAAACTGTCTGGTTGATTTGTACAAATTGTGCTTCCTCTTTGTGGCTAGTGTCCCATTCTTATACTATAGCATTTTCTAGTGCCTATTGCCGTTCCAAAATCGTCAAGAGTGTGTGACAGTGACACACTTGGAGAGCAAAGAGCAGAGCAGAGAGAGAGAGAGAGAGTGAGAGAGAGGGAAGTAGATATATAGAGGCCTGGCTATTTTCGGATTTGGGCAAAGTCAAAGCTGCACAAGGACCTGTATATGTATGACACTTGTGTAAGCCACGGTCTAAAGAACTGAAGGAAGGAAGGAAGGAAAGAAGAAAGGAGGGCTAGGCCCTATTTTATGGTCTTGAACATTGCACGGCGCGTAAATAATACAATAGACACCTTAGTATCCGCAGCTTAGAAGCTTTATGAGCAAAACAATTTGAGTTTCGGTTTGTATTTGAGTTTGTATTTGGATTTTGGTTTGAGTTTGGGTTTGGTTTGCGTTTGGTTTGGTTTAGTTTAGTTTATGTTCTGGCGTTGTATTTGTCAACCCAAACCATTAACTATTTTTGTTCCTTTGACGTGGCCAGAGTCTATTAATTACACATGTTACTTGAAAACTTCAAATTGTTAGCAATTTATTTTTATGTGTCTCAGTTTCGATTTCAATTTTTTATGTGAAAATATAATACACATTTGTTAGCCCTTTGGCAGTTTTTCTATTATAAAAAAAAAAAAAAAAAAAAAAAAGAAGAACAAGAACATTTTTCAATGTGAACCCTTCAAAAAGGCTAAAAAGGATTTTCAATGAAAGTGAGAAGATGGCGCCAGTTGGCCAAAAATATATACCAAATACTTATATAAGAAGCACCACATGTGATATAAAGCCTACACACTTTTCTGTTTCTTTTTTTATTCATTTATTTATATATTTATATATATATTTTTTTTTTTGTTTTTTGGTAACAACCTATCACGTGCCAGGGCGTCAGTTGTTGGCCATGGCAAAAAAGCAAAAAGCGAATCTTAATAGGGTAAACTGTTTTTATGGAGCTAATTGCTAAAGAATTTCATTCATAATATTGAGTGAAAATTGAAATTCCATGAAATGCAAGCCACAAAATTAACTTTCGTCCAAGGCACATACAGAAAATTCTTAACGCTCGAATGCCCCACACCGCAGGCAGCAGCAGGCAACTCGATTTTGACAGGAAATTAAATTCGATGTATTGCCCAAGACCAGGCCCAAACCCATGCTCATGCCCATGCCCATGCCCATGTTCAAGCCGATGCTCAGGCACAGGGACCAGACTCTGGCACTATGTTTTTTTGGCTCAGACTTCAGTCTGGTATGGTTGCTTGGATGGGCTTTTGTTTTTACCTCAAAAGAGCCAACTGGAAATTCATGCGGCTTCAGTTATTCTGTGTTGGGCTCCCTTTTATTATTATACACTTTATTTATGAGAGTATATTAGATAGATTATAAAGTGTTCAACAAAAAAATGTTTTACTTATCATTTATCATGTTTATATAAGAGCTAAAAAGTTCATTTGTGTTTTCACCTAGACTTATCCAAATATATATGATAATATATATAAATACTTGTATGGAATGCAAATTTGTATATATATATATCTGTCGAACTAAGCTTATCTTTAGAACTTGTACATATTCGTCTATAATTTTCCTTCTCATGTCACTTTAATTGACTTTGATAGAAGTCTTCTCTTATGTAACTAAGAAATCAAAATTCCTACAAATTTTCACAATTTTTTTAAGCATCTTTAAACTTAGGGTATTCCAAAGTCAATATTTCAAGTTGAAGTTTAAATTTACATTTTTTTTTGTTGTTGTATTTTTTTTGTTTTTGTTCTCGTTGGATTTATTTCTTGGTCTCATCTTTTGCTGTTAGCCAGTAAATAAACCGGAGATGACTTTGCGGTTTGCATTGTGCAAAATAGAAGCTGAAACTGAAATTGAGAGAAAGAGGGAGAGGAAGAGCGAAGTACATACAGGGGAGATAGAGATAGAGGGTAAGCAACTTGGCCAAGTTTGGTAGATTTCAGAGACTTGGGTTATTGCCAAGTGGTATTTGGGTTTGGTTATTATAATTACTGCTCCCTGGTATACACTTAAATGGTTGCAGCGTCATGAATAAAACCGCCGCAGGATGTGCATTTTGGTCAGAACAGGAAACAAGGAGCATCAAATTTTTATTTATATATATACATATATGTATATGTATGTATATATTATATATCAATAATTTGAAATGACCTTCGCTTGACTTTCAACGGACTGCATCTTCCTCACTTTTTCATTTCATGGTAAAAGTTGAGGCAAAATAAATTGATTTACATTCTCACACATGAGACAGGAATTGAATTTGGAGTTGGAGTTGGAGTCCGGAGTCAAAGTCGGTATTATATAGCCCACGCCAAAACAAGAAAGGCCACTTTACCATGGAATTGCCAATGAATTGAGATTGGCTCTGACTCTGATGGTGATGTTCACTCCGTCTCTGTATCTGTGCCTGACTCTGTGGCTCTGTTTCTGTTTTTTTGTTCTTGGTTCTTTTCCTGGGTAGCGACAACGACAATAAGTCATTGTCAAGGTGCGACGACGACGACGACAACGACAGGCAACAACAACAGACAGAACAAAATCCAAGTAAGAAAAAAAAAATACACACACACAAAACAAAACCGGGAACTGCAAGACCTTTGCATGTGGGTAGAGAATGGAGCATCCATATGAAAAGATCTGGGCAGGTTGGTTGGCTTGCCTGTACCTTCTTTATATCTGTCGCTGCCTTTGCCAGCAATGAAGTTAATTAAATAAAAATAAAGCGACAGCAAACGGAATTGCAATGGAGCAGTAGTAGAGCAACGGGCTTGGCAAGGAGTGACAAAAGCCCAAAACAAAAAAAAAAGGAAAATATCTAGAAAAGAGAAAAGACAAGACCCCAAAGCAAGACATACCAAAGTACGCCCACATTGAAGCACTAGGACGTTGGAAATGTAAGCAACTTGGTTGATGTCTGTTGTTGGCAAAATCTCAAAGATTTCACCAAGTAGATCACACAAATGGGTATGCCAGCCAGAGAGAGAGAGAGAGAGAGAGAGTGCCCGCCCACATGATGATTAGGCAGGCTAAAGCAACTGCCAAGACATACAACTTGGCTAAGATCAAGTACACCCACTTGATATGATATGGTAGATTGCATGATGAGCTTGCATCTTGAATTGCATTTCCTATTACTTCAGGCCAAATGGCAAATGAGTTTTCTAAAAGTTTGAAAACGAAACTAAAAAGAGATCTCATATGTTGAGACTTGTAACTAACCAACAGAAATGATGTTTTAAACCTGATTTAAAATAGAGATTGTTTAAAATAAACATTTGTAATTTATAGCCGAAAGGTTAATCTTTTTACATTTGTCTACATTTGTTTATTTGAAGGAAATTTTAGTTCTGTTTACGTTATATAAAACTACATACATAAAATTAGCAAATTAAAAAAAATTTATAAATAAATTAAAAATCAATTTATTTTAAGATCAGCATTCTAATTCCCTCAAATTTAAAATATTTCAAATTATTTTAGCTGATTAAAAAATCAAAACTTTATCTAATATAACACGAATTTAATTTTATTGGATTTTGTTCCAGTATATTTATAAGTAATATCTTTAAAATATTATCTGATTATGGTTACATTAATTCTGAAACATAAAACGCATTTTTCTTAAAATTATATATATTAAAGTGGTGACACTGTAACCAATAAGCAGATCCATAAATGTTTTTCAAATTTATACAGCATTTAGAAAACATCAAAAAACTTTGTTTTTTAATTTAATTAAAATCTTTTATAAACTATTTTATATCCAAAAAGTTGAAAAAATGTCCTAAGGCCAAAAAGCTTAAAAAACAAACAGCTTCGAATTTCTACAAGATTCTTAAAACAAATTTCGGAAGAGTCTTGAAGGACTTGTCGTGAACACTACAAGGTAGGATTTTTGAAAACTTGTCAAAACAATACACTTAAAACTATTCATTCAACAAAGGTGAAGATGCTGTGTTCTTACGTCTTACTTACTCTTCTTAAAACAAAAAAAGGCAAGCAAAAAAAGTTTATTAAAATTGTTAATGTTTTCTCGCTTTCCCTACTACCCCTAACACCCTAAAGGTTTAAAAGTCGTGTGTTAGCTTTAATCAAAAATCTTCTAAAAAATGTTTAATAATAAAGAATTTTTGCTATACTTGGTTCTTCTTTATCAATTTGGCTTTTCTAAAGGACCAGGAATGGCAGTAAAAACTATTCTTTAGTTTGGTAATTCTTGTTATGAAAGAACACTGTTTGTGTTTCTTTCGTAATCATTACATTTAGTATTCTGAGCCTTGATATTCACTTTCCTTCTTCTGCATTTTTAACTTACATCTAAATTAACAAACATTTTTAGATGAAGGTTAACTAAAGGCACCAGTCGAGGTGCATTCGCTGAGCTAATTTCTAGGCAGTTCTTTTGGTATTTTCATTGGCCAAATCTTCACTTCGTGTTGATCTTACTTTGTTGGTCAAGTGAGCTAGTTTCAGTTCCTCCTGATGCCTGTAAATGAAGTCTGAATTGTGACCCAAAAGGATCTTAATCGCTAATTAGAGTTGCCAAATATACCCACGACTTTTTTGGTCTACTTTTTGTATGAATTTTACAAATCAATTGTTTAATAGATTAGAAAAGGTAGAAACAAAAGTTCCTGAAAGCTTTAGAATAGTTTATATATATCTAATTTATTTTCAGTTCTTTTTTAAATGTTAATATTAAATGAATAAATTTGCTTTTAAATTCATTGGTACTCATATATTGTTTTAATATTTGACATTTTTCTTTTTTTTTTGTTTGTTACAATTTCTTCATTTTCAATCTTTTATGCAAAAACCAATTGAAATCCAAACAAACCAATTCAGAAATCTGCATTTCAAATATTAAATTTATGCCGTCTTTAATGGTGACCAATGGTGGAAAGTAAATTATTTAGTATGCTAAATGACTTGAGTGAATGTTTGCCAATTGCTGCCATCGTTGACACTTCCAAGTGCCCATTATTGTCAACTCAATCAATAAAAGCCGCTTAAAAATACAAAAAAGGGAACAAAACCAACACAAAAAAAAAAAAAGAAAACTGGCAAAAATTTTGCAAAAGCCATAAAATATGCTCTTCAAGTACAAGCCCAAAATGAGCCAAAAAAATAATAAAAAGTGTAAAAATAAAAAAAAAAAAAGGTTTCGCTGTTCAAAACTTTTGACAACGGTGGCAATGACAGGAACTGGGTATAGGGTACAGGCAGATGGCGGGAATCGTGAATCGGGAACCGGGACTTGACTTGGACTCTGACATAAGCCAACCCTAATCAGCGCTCGGCGCACTTGTGTTCGACATTAGATGTCAATTAAGTGGCATGTTCGTCCTCCAAAAAAAAAAAAAAAAGGAAAAGAGAGAAAAATATATATATATTTATATATTTAAATAAAATAAAAAGGCAAAAAGCTTGAAAGGAAATTTGCATCAATAAACGCCAAAACCATACGCAGATGCCAATGTAATAAGTGCCAAACGAGTATGCTCCATCACACAGATGGCAACCGAAATGGGAAGGGATGCTGCTGCTGCTGTAGGGTCTCTGCAGTGTCACATTTTGAAGAACCTTTTGCATTTGGTTGTCAGACACAGATGCTGACAATTAAAGCCGTTTAAGGCGACAAATCCGAAACCCTCTGCCAGAAAAACCATTGAAACAACATTTTGACAAAGTGGCTGCTTAATTTTTCAATTGAACAAGGCGGAAATGGAGAGAAGCCAACCAGTTTGATGGCTTGATGGGATAGAGTAGAGTGAAAGAATGAGTAGAAGGAGATGATTGTTGATTGCAGGCCGCGCGTCAAGTGGCAACTGCTACCACAAAATGTTGATATGACCGAGTGTGGGTGGTGTTTGGGGCAATACCATTCAGAACCGAAAAGTGTGCACTTGACTTTCCACATGCTCTCTCACAAAAACTGCACACTCAATGTTGTCACAAACAGCAGACTCTGTATATGAAATGGATACTAGGTGAACTTAACCCAAGAGATATCCTGCAAAAAACAAATGAGATAATAAAGACACACAAAATACTTTTAAAAAGACTCAAGAAACTAAGCTCTCTCTACTTGATTTCATTTGGATAAGAAATATATTGAAGGTAAGTGATTTTTTAAACAAAATAAAATTTATTTAAAAATAATAAAATCAAAATAAAAACAATAAATTGTCAATAAGAAAATTTTTTTTTATTACATTTAAATTATAAGCATGATTTATTCTTTTAAAGCTTTTTATTTGATTTGTGATTTGTTTTTATTTATGAGCTTTCTTGTATGACTTAGCTAATTGTCCAAAGATAATAGATGTAACAGAAATTTATATTTATTTTATCTACTAAATCTTCTAAATATGCTAAAGTCATTTTATAGATTTATAGCTTTGTCTTTGCTTTTATAGCAACTTAATATCTCTCACTAAACTTATTCATTTAATACTGGAAAATAGATTTTATATTTGGTAAGTTCTTAAAAAGCATAAGCAAGTTTTAAATTGATTATAGAGTAAAAGTAAATAATAAATTTATTTTATTTATGCAATTATTTTTAATTCATATATTTTATATAACTTTAGTTGCTGTCATTGCAAAATGTTTTTAAAATTTTTCAAATTTCATTTGATTTTTCATTAGTGATTTAAAAGGCTTAAAAGTTAAATAGTCATCAAGAAGATGTTTGTTGTTGTTGTTTAATAGTTGTATATACTAAAATATATTGTTTCATAAAAATAACTTTGCTTTACCAATTAATCATTTGTCACATTATTTTGAAACTTTTATGAAATGGTTTATGTCAAAAGTAAGTATTTTTATACCAATAAAAAAGGTAATTAAATAGCTTTTACAATACAGTAAAAATATAACTTTTTAATTGTCAATTAAAAATATGGAATTCAATGACATTTATACAGTAGTTAGTGCAATTGTAAAGTTGTCTATTGACTAACTTAAACTCTTTCTTTAAATGACTAAATTACTTTGAAATTCTATTTCCAATTGTGCTAAAAGGTTAATTTTATTTGGTATTAGTTTTAATTTTGAAGCTTTTGTCTTAGAATTTGTATTTGTAATTAGAATTTGTATCACTTACGATTAAATTTGTATTTATATTGTAGTCAACAATATATTCAAGTTTATATAAGATAAAATCATGAAACATATTGTTAATTAAAATAATGTACTAGAGCAATGAAGTTGAAAATACTGAAACAATTAGATTGAAACATAAATTGTGAGAGCATACATTGTGAAAACCAATGGCACAATAAGATTGAAACGTAGGCTGTGATTACAATGAAAACAATAAAATTTAAATCTAAACTTTGTTGGCTATAGAAACAATTGATTGAAACATAAATTACTTTAAGTGAATATTAATGACGCTGCGGTGTGACCTTATCAAGCTTATCGATAACTTAGGCTTCCCCTCTCTATCACTGCAAGAGATTGTTTAACTCTCTCTCTTTCTGACACTTTCAAAGATAAAGTTTGTGCGAGTAAAACTTTCTTGTTACGTCTCATGCTCGTGTAAATTATAGTTTTTGGAAAAAGAAATAAATTCGGTTGTATATCTTAAGCCAATATAAAAATACGCATATGTTTTGTAATTAAACTGATATGGGAAATCCAAAATGTCCGAAATTCATATAATTTGTATTATACATAATAAAATTATTTGTTAAGGTAGTTGTACTTCAATAATGAAACCTAAAATAACATTTAAAACACTAACCAACTGACTAATTATCCACTTTAATTCATAATTGACAGAAACCAACCATTTAACCAGTAATAAAGATTCGATTACAGTTTTAAATTTTAATCGAATCTAAATAAATTTTCATTCATACGCTTGGGATTATATGTAAGTTTAGTTATTGTGTCCTTTTTTTAAACATTTTTAAAGAAATCCCTTGTTATCATAGACAAATTTATTTGTCCACGTATTTACATCTACAGACAAACCTTTTTCAATGGAAAACATTTTATATAATAATATACAATTTTTTAAAAATCTAGAAAAGAAATCACTTTAGGTTTTCAAAAACAAATTTGTTATTTTATTGAATTGCGGCAAAAACTTTCTAAATTTAAGAATTTTTATAATAATACATATGAAACCTTAAAATATTATAAATGCTAGCTATAAAAATGAATTGATAAAGGAAAATGTTTTTCACAATGAATTGAGACATAACAAAGTTTGAATATAATTTTTTTTGTCAGAATCCCCTTACCTATTTATAGGGTACATTCATTTCGAGAAATAACTTTTAATACAAAATATATTAAAAAAAAAAGGGAATCCAATTGAAACGGACACACACACAGACATTTAAGAGGGAGAGAGACAGATAGACAGACAGAGAGAGAGAGTGAAAAATTATCGTCAATGGCAGTAACAACTTTATAACTGGCCGGGTGTGCAATTGTGCCCATCTCAAAGCTCATTATGGTAATCTACGCCGTGAACAGTTACCGGGTACTGCCAACTTGGCTTAAAGGGAGGGTTGGGGAGATAAAACTGAAATCGGGAACTGGCAACTCGATGAAACTCGTCGGCAATCGCCGCACGCTGATCAAATTAAGCGAATTTTAAAGTGACTTGTATATGGGTAAAACTTTTTCGATTAGAGTTTAAGTGTCCATTTCGTTCATGAGGTGGCGACGAGTATACACTACACAACCCTCTATATAATATCCCTCCCTCAGCCACAAGCCTATGTTGTTCCCCACCCCACCACAATTGGCTAACCTTCTTCTAGCAATGAACTTGTAAAAAAGTTGATTTTTGCATTTGGCCGCACAATTAACTTGAATGACGGTGGGTGTCCCATAACAGATGCCCAGTTTCTCACCCAACCAAAAAAAAAAAATGGGGATAAATACATAGATATGTATGTATGTGTGTGTGAATATTCCGGGGACCCAAGCCATCAGCGTTTGTCTTTTGGCTATGATATGAAAGGGAAGGGGTTATTCTTCTTCCTCTCTCTTTTTTTTCTTGGTATTTGCTGCGGTGGGAGGGCTGGAGAGGGGCTATGTATAGTATTTTTGGTAGCGAGCTGCTGTCGTTGCTCATAGTTTTGCTTATCTTTGCATAACTTTTGCATAATAAACCAGCCAGAAACAGGGAGTCAGGACCAAAACCAGTACCATAGCAGCTACTTCCAGAAGGAGGACCAGGGAATGCCAGACGAAAGTTATACCAAAATGCGTTCTTTTGTCATTGTTATGCCTGCGTATATGTAACTGTGTGTGTATGTGTGTGTGTGACGGTTTGTGCCTGCCTGACTGGTTGGTCCTCCTGTTTTTC
Source organism: Drosophila neocordata (assembly GCA_018903615.1). Classification (NCBI taxonomy): domain Eukaryota; kingdom Metazoa; phylum Arthropoda; class Insecta; order Diptera; family Drosophilidae; genus Drosophila; species Drosophila neocordata. The sequence continues at coordinate 3,211,242 of JAEIGI010000010.1, read as the reverse complement.
CATTGTTTATGTATGCGCCAACACATATGCACACTACACACTCACACACACATACATAGAGAGGATACAGATGGAAAGGATATTCGTACAGGACATACATACATACATTCATATGCGTTGCCGAGTCAACAGTACAAAAATTCCGCTAGTGAATGCACGAAAATCCAAACAGCTCAGGAAAAAAAAACCCTCAACCGAAAAAAAACAATGCAAAGGCACATACAAAAAAAAATAACTCAATAGATCTAGCTTAGTCTATGTCCTTTGGCTAATACTCTATGCTAAGCAAAAGGCTCAGAAATAAAAAAAACTTAAGAATAATAAGAAAATAAAAACAAAAATCAGAAAAAAATATATTTAATATAAAAATTGTTCAATAAATAATAGTTTTAAAGCAAATAATTTTCGAAGTGACATAATTTTACTTTTTCACTTGATAAAAACAGGATTTAATAAAAAAGTTGGTGAGATGCTTTTTCCTTTATTTTTGTTCTTTAAGCTTATTATTTGAAAAAATTTCTTCACTAATTCTGAATGTATTTAAATTTACAATATGGTTATTTATCTGACAAATATTTATCTAGAAAATTGAATTTTTTAAGGGTGAAGTATCCATCTGGAGTAACTCATCCTGATGCGCCCAAGAAACACGGTACTAAATTTGATATACGATTAATACATCTATAAATAGCTACTCCGTCAAGAAATAAATTTCTGGACCAACGTAAGAGAACAGACATATCTTATATTATATCCTATCCAATAAATTATACTAGACTATTAAAAAACTAAAGAGAACTCGAGATAAACGTTATTTGTTTAATAATTTATTTATTTATATTGAAATTGTATGAAGTAAACGATGTATTTCTGACAGAGCAAAGTAACTATCCGGCAACCTTATTATTATTCGACCTATTTTGCAACACTGGCAAAGTAGTTAGTTCGCTGCTTATCGTCGTGAAGACACGATCGTTTGACTAGCACAAATCTGCTTGTTGCTGTGTATGTACATTTTTAAATTCATCTAAAGTTTATCATTTAGTGCTTTCTGTATAGTTGGATAAATCCCAAAAAACCTTTATTCTTTATTCAGTCAAATAATTTAGCAAATAATCAAATGATTACATTGATTGGTAAACATTCCCAACATTTCTATTCCCCTATTCGTTACAAAGTTGTGTTCAAAATGCATATAACCTTTTTTGGTTTAGTGTAGAGTAAGGGAAAAGAAATTGTAGTAAGGCGACCATGGATTTTTATGTTGTTGTTCCACTCGGTGGGGATTTGACTGCATGGGTTTTTGGGTTTGGGGTTTTGGCTTTAATTTGGCATCCACCACCATCTACTCAAATTCCCTCACTTGGCTCTCTATTCACCGTGTTGCAGTTTTGTGGTCGCTGCTTATGTAAATTATTCAGCTCATAGTCGCTCTGATGATGAAATGGGAGGCGATGCGAATAGGATGCGGATTGCCTGAAGGTTGGGATTGAGTTTGGGTTGGGTTTGAGCTTGGGTAGATTCTAGATGGTGGCAAATGCAGAGTCAACAGCCAACAGACTGATGATTTAATGCGAACCGCAGACTTTTGTTGAGCTAAGCATTTAATTGTTTTCAAGAGCCAAATGAAATGTAGATGCCAAGGATCGATGCGGGGGAAAAAGTAGGAATATATATGTATATATATATGTAGAGAATACTACTAAGAGAGAGCTGCCAGTTTGAGGTTGACAAAAGTTTTGAATGAAGTGTGGAGAATGTTAACAAAGTGAACACAGTGTCTTAAGGGAGTTGCAGTTTAAGGAAGAGGCAATTAGGTAAACGTTTATGATTAAAATTAAAATGTTGTCACTTAACTTCATATTCCTTTCTAATTGACACAAAATTTTCATGAAATTTTGCAAAAAATTTAAGATAAATCATAATTTAGTTAAAGGTAAAGTAAATTGATGTAATTGCTATTAACTTAATTTAAACTGTTATGTATTGTTATGACTCATTCAACAATTAAAAAGAAGACTTGTTTCTTTTCTCACACTTGTCAAAGGTGTTTAAGGTGTTTAATTATTGATAACTTTCTTACTGACAATGTTAAATTACTGAAGAACTTTCATTAGTTATTGCTTATTTAGGGCTTTCCTTTTAACAATCGATTGTTAATTAAAAGAAAAGTTGATTGAAAAGTGGGTGTAAAGTGACAAAAATACTTTGACATTTTAGCTTGAACTTCTAAAAAGACAATTGTATAAGTTACACATGTGGCTTAACGCCTTTTCTTATCAACAACAACAACAACAGCTTGGCCAACTTAATGTAATGTATTTTTAGATCAAACTTGGGTTCATTGTATTGTGACATTTATCTGGAAATCTTCATTTAAGGGCAAAATGTTATAACATTTTTGGACTTGGTTAATTTCTTGTTTGGTAAGTAATTGCAATTGCTTTGGTTTTGTGGTTTAATAATTGTCGAACTTGAAAATAAGTCTCAGGCCGAAGTATGAAATAGAAGAAAAATTAAATACATCAACTTATTTGAGTGACTGTCAAAAATCACTTTATCCGTAGTCCTTTAGTTTGGTAAATCAAAAATTGCTTCATTAAAAGCCTTAACCCTTTTGGGGTAACATTAGATTTCAGCCCAGCCTATTTCTCATGCTGTCTTGGTAAACCCCAATCCTTTTCTCCTTAAAATACCCTCCATAAACACACACACACACACACACACAGAGCTTAGATGGAGTTTTTTGCCTGATCATGAGAATGGTCAAAGTAACATCAAACAAACTATTCATCATCACTTTTTGACGCGAAGAAGCAAAAGCTTACGGCAAACATCAGAGACTACTACACTAACATATGCTCCAACCAGGACCTCTTCCTGTTCCTTTTGTATATGTGTATGTGCCATGTTGATGTGCTTTTAAATATGTTTGCATGTGAGTGTATAAGAAGGGCATACGCATAGAAAAAGACAGAGAGAGAGAGAGAGAGAGAGCGAGGAGGGAGAGAGAGAGTCAGGCTTACTAATGGAAAATTGGCATGAAAGACGAGCTACTATGGAAATTTAATCACATACACAACTCACACAATACATCATCATCATTGTTTGTGTGTATTAGTGTGTGTGTGGCACTTAAGACTCCATCTCTAAAAGTATATGTGTGAGTGAGTATATATATATACATATATAAATACATACATACATATGTAAGTTTGAGTGTGAGTTGTGTTTCCGCAAGTTTGTTAACTGCATTAGTGTGCGCTTCTCTGTTTGATTATGCCTGGAGGATAGACACACACATATATACATACATACATACAAACATACATCAACCGAGCTACAAAGATATGTATGTATATTTTTAAGTATGTATGTATTTTAGACTGGTTTTTTAACTCTTTACAAAATCTTTTTGATAATTTATACATTCTTCTGTTTTTTCTTTTTTAATTTGTAGCATTTACTTTAAAATTCTAAGATTTAAAAAAGTATAAAAAACTGATTTTTATTTTATACTCTGCTGGTTTTTAATTTAATTATTGTAATATCTAACCCTATAAGTTTGGTTTAAGTTTAAGAAACTTCCATTAAAAAGTTTAAAACATTCATATCACAAAGTTTGAATTGAATTAAATTAAATTTTTTTTAAGTAAAATGAAGCAAAATCTTAAAATTCTTTTTTTAAACTATTTTTTTTTAAATTTAAGTTTAAGTTTTTGGAAACAAAAAGTTTTTTTTTTTTAATTATATGTAATAATTAAAACTATACATATATACTGCACAAAATATTTAAAATCATAACTTAAGGTACAAAAATTTGAAATATAATTAATTAATAATTATAATTTAAGTTCCAAAAATTCGAAAAATTCATACAGTTTTTTAGGGATTAAATATTTATATATTATTAAAGGCAGTTTTTTTGCTCTTTTTAAATTTTTATTTTTAATTTTTTTAATTTTTTTTTTTTTTTAATTCTAAGTAAATTTATTGTCATTTCAGAAGTCTTGAAATAATAAAATTGCTAAAATAACTATCAAACGTAAGTTTTCTAATTTAAAACTGGTTTCTTTTCTGAGACATGAGACGCAGAACTAACTAAACTGATTCTTATAGCTCAACAAGAACTTCTATTGCAATATTTTTTATCTGAAGTAGTGAATATTGAGTACAAATTTCGAATTATATTCATTTAATACGTGATTATGTCGTGTTTCATAGAACTATTCCTCATTCTTGTGGCTTCTTTAGTGCTCTTTTTATTTCAATTTTACTTAAGAACCGTTTCTATATATTATTTATAAATTTATTATTGAGATCTAAGTTCTGCGTGTTATATTTAAATTTAACCTTAAGCATTGATCTTAGTTTCATAATTTGGTTATTTTAATTTTAAAATTATTTCAATACTGCTTTAGTCATCTAAATTTAAGTTTCCTTTTTAAAACAGCAATATTTTTGTTTATTAATTAAAATTGATAAAAAATATTGCTTAAAATAATTAATTAGTATGGCTAACATGTTGTATGAGTGATTTTAGCTATTTGTTTTTATGCGGCAATGTTTCTCTTAATTATATCCGTTTAAATTGCTTTAGTTTAGCTTTTTTGTACCACATCAACATTTCAATTCTTAGTAGTTGATAAAACAAAAAGAACCAGTCTAATAGACATACAAACATGCATACATATATACATATATACAGTCCGTACCCCAACTCTAGATGGAATAATATAGTATAAAGTTTTTCGATTTTGATTGCTTGATTGTGTGTGTCAACAATGCTAGACAGAGGGGACAGTGATATCGGGTGAGAGAAGCAGAATAAAAGATAGAGAGAAAATGAGAGAGGTTTTTTTTTTTTATTTCTGGGTGGGTTATATAAGCGAAAAAGATTTTAAAGTTTATGCCCTAGTTTTTGGCCCCACTCAATTGGTCTTATCAAGCATCCCCATAGCACCTCAACGCCACTCGAGTCTTCTTCCCCACTTCTCTCCTGGTTTGGTAACTGTTTTTATTTGTTTGCTCTGTCATAAATTGAGCTTTGCTTTGCTTTGCCTTTTGTTTTGTCATTTGGTAAAAAGGGTTCGTCTTTGTCAACGTTGTCGTGGGCCTCATAATTATGTTGTATCATTTTACAGCAATCAAAGCAAATGCTTTATGTAAGCAAAGTCATTGAGTGAAACAGAGCAAAGCAGAGCAGAGCAGAGAAGAGAAGAGAGTAATAAGGTAAAATGTAATCACAGTTATTTCTACAGCCAACTACGGGCAAAATTTCACGCTAAATTTGCCTTAAGTTGCCTTTATAGTTGGTGTGCATCGCTTTTTGGTAGTCGCTCGTTATGCTCGACAACTTCTCTTTAATTCCAACAGATGTGCCTTGAATTAAACATGTTAGATAACAACGACAACAAACAACATGCAACTACAAACAAATATACAAAAGAAAAAACACCAAAATAATAAAAAAAAAGAAGCGCAGTTGAATTAAAAACGCCAGTGGCCTTCAGAAGAAACTACAACTAACAAAACAAAAATAAACAACAAAAAAAAAAAATATATACAAGAGCAAATAGCAACAAAATAAAAAAATTGCGGCAACTGCAACTTTTGGCCTGGCTAACCGGCTATGTAAAACGACAACGATAATAACAACAACAACAACAACAGTAGCATAAAAACGTCGCCTTTATTCTAATGCCACTTCATGGCCCAAAGAGCATGGATGTGATCCGAAGTTGGAGTTGGAGTCAGGTTAGCAGAGAGGGAGAGCAACCGCTAAAACAGTCGTTGCCTCCTATAGTCCTAGGATATGTCCTGCATCCTGCTGGGCCACAAAGTGCACAACAACGACAATAACAACAACAAGAGCAACAGTAGAACGGCAACAGTGGCAAGTGAAAGTCTAGCCTAGGACCCAAGTCCAGTGCGACTTTTGCAATTTTTAGTGCAACTAATTCTTTCTGAAGTATCTCATTGTTGCACTGCAAAAGCCGCAATTTTGTATGGTCCCAGCCACTGGCCACCCACTCGCCCACTTTGCCTCAAGAGATTTCGCCTAAGCCTAGTGTGTGTGTGTATGTAAGTGTGTGTGTGTGCTTGCCGCAGGAAGTCAAAAGTATCGCGGCAGCTTAAACAGAATACAGAGACACAATCCCAGAGAGACACAGAGAGAAAGAGAGAGAGAGAGATAAAGGGTGTCCTCCTACATATATAGTAGTCCCTTGAGCAGGATGTCTGGCTGGTTTGCGCCCACTCCATTCTCCTCCTCCTCTATCCCAAAAGTTCCGCTTATACCAACGGAGTTTATTTCCCCAGTTGATTGTCACAGTTAGCCAGCCGCTAGCCACAAAAAAAGGAGACAATTTTTTTCATTTTTTTTTTTGGTTAGTTTTGTTATTGTCGTTGTTATACACTTGAAAACAAATGGCCATAATAAGTTTGTCATGTCAGTTTGTGGCAAGTAGAAGGAGAATGCATATAACTTATGAACTGCATATGGGTTAAGGCTTTATTTCTTTCATATTTTAAATGTCCATCAAATGGTTTTACTTGATTACTTTTGTTGGAATTAAATTATTTTGTGAGTGTAGAATTTTATTTTATATTATATCCTAGTGATCTTAATTATTGTGAAAGAATTGTTTGATTATTTATTTGTATCTTGTAATGGATTGTGGAAGTATTTAGAGAAATAAATACTGTGTCTTGTTATGGAGTGTGGAAATCTAGAAAAGAAAACTCTATTGAAATTTAAAAATATATTTCGTTTTAAGTTTTTTCTTTATTTTATACATATATACCTATATTAGATTTGACAGTTTGCCTAGCTTTTTATACCCTTGCAGAGAGTATTATAAAAATGGTCAGAAGTCTGTCTGTTTCTTAGCAAGAAATAGACCTTAAATTTTAAGCTATACGGTTGAAACTTAGTAGATAAGCTCTTTGAACAATCAGGCAAAAAAGTATAATTATCAGTCGGATCGGACAACTATAACATATAGTAAATTGATATAGTAAACTTTTACCGCGAAAAATGCAACTGAATATTCAGATTTACGGTTTATTTGCCAGCTTTCACTGACTAAGGCAAACATCACATTTGCTTAGCTATTCCATCAACAATCTAAATCGTTTATCAATTTACTTAAACTTAGTTAGGTATTGACATTTCGCTCTCTCAGCTCTAGAACTAGTTAGGAATTACTACTGCAGCAAAAAAATAGCTACAGATTATCAGAGTTTGATTGAACCTTAAACACAGTACTAGCGACTTTATGAAAATACATATCATATGAAGACATATCAAATACAAGATCAGAAGTCCATATATATATATATTTATATATATACTTTTTTCTATCGGCTTTGCTTAGCTCAACTCTCTGGGTAAAAGTCCTGTTTTATATATTTATACCCTGTACCCATAGGGTAAAAGGGTATATTAAAGTCGCTAAAATGTATGTAACAGGCAGAAGGAAGCATCTCCGACCCCATAAAGTATATATATTCTTGATCAGCATCAACAGCCGAGTCGATTGAGACATGTCCGTCTGTCCGTCCGTCTGTCCGTCCGTCTGTCTGGATCTCAGAGACTATAAGAGCTAGAGCAACCAAATTTGGTGTCAGCATTCGTGTATTGTCTACGCAGATCAAGTTTGTTTCAAATTTTTGCCACGCCCACTTCCGCCCCCGCAATTCAGGAAAATCGAATAATTAGAGTAAAATTGAAGGTAGCGTATTCTTATTTGGCGCACCCAATAATATGGCCAAAAGGTATCAGATGACCAAATTTAGTTAAAATCGGACAAAAAATATCAAAGATATACCTATGTAAAATTTGCACTGAAATGCCATGTGCGACATTGCGTAGTAAGTGTGAGCGAGATAGCATGCGTTCGTTGCTGCCGCTTGTGAGGAGAATTTTAGTTTGAACTGATGGCAAATTTTAAGGCGTTTGATTAAATAAAGTTCCTCTACTTGGTACAGGGTATACTCAAAGTCGGCAGGGACGACTTGCTTGCTTCATTTAAATTGCAAATAGAGATCTATTACAACAGTCTTTATATTGATGTTTCTATACTTTTATCTGAAACAAGCTAAGTCTAAATTTGTCTTCTTCACCTCAAGCTAATGCGGATTAAATTAGTTTAAGTTTTGTAAAGTTTTATAATTTTGTTTCTTTTTTCTAATGGTACTATTCAGTTGTCTTTTAAAGCAGGAATGAATACTTTTAGTCTCAATTTTAAGGAAACTTTTCAATGTGCAACACAATAGAAGTCTTAATAAGTGAATCTATGTTTTTTTTTAAAGTAGCATTTTTAGGGGCCCAAAAACATATTTATTTTATTAAATTAATAATAATGTTCATATAAACATATTTCTACAATTAATGCAAACAAACTCCCATAGAAACATTGTAAAAATGTTTCTTTTGTTTGTAAATTGACATCAAATGAAGCAAAAAGTTCAGCTTAATGTTTTATTTTATATAAATACTGTATTCATAAATTTTTATGCTTTGCTATTTTTTTTTTTAATTGACATAACTTTGTTATTAAAAGAAATGATTAATATCTTTTTTTAGATTTATGAATCTCAAAACATTAAAATTTCATTTAATTTATAGCATTAAATCAATATTTAAGTTACGTTAACTACGAGTGTATATACTATATCGATTTATTTGGTAAATAACTATATGCAATTTTAACTTTATTAAATGATATTAAATGTCCAATAAATAAACAACAAATTTCTGATTTATTTTCATAAACAAAATTTTGTAAATTAAATTTATTTATTTAAACAAGTTGAACATTTATATCGCTACTTTATAATATTTTATTTTTAGGTTGATGAAAAGCAAACTAGTTATTTTTAATTATTTCAATTTTGAAAATTTTACCTAATGATTTGTTAACTCAACCATAAGGTTCTAAAAGTTTAGGCCCTTTTGGTTTTTTTTTTCTTGTTGGATGTCTGCGATTGTGAAACTATTTCTAACAGAAACTTTGCTCTATACGCTTGAGTTCTTTGAAAGCTGGCAACATTCACGACCTCCATTCAAGCATTATTTGTTATTATTTCTATACAGTTGACTATTCAAAGTATGTTCTACTCAAAAATCAAGAACCCAAAAACGGAAATGAGCAATTGGAGCGTAAAAAAAGTATAATTACTTCTAATTTCTGCGACTGAAGAAAGACTTGCTTGGTGACGGGCGAATGAGCAACACTTATGGAAATCACATGGGAAAGAGAAACAGAGTAAGACAGAGAGAGAGAAAGAGAGGTTCTACATTACTAGTACTTCATAGTCTTAGAGACATTGTAAACGCAGCTAATGAGGGGAGCTGTTTAATTAAAACTTCTCGCAATTGTTTCTAATGAGTGTCGTTAAGACATTAAACGGCGGTATATAAATCACAGTAGAGAGATCCCCTTGCCACCCTATCTTCACCCTGTATAAACCATGCCCAGACATTAGTAGTAACCTCCCCCCACCAACATTAGCTCATATAGAGAAATATCTATCTGGCCACTTCCGTTTGCCAAACACGTAGCCATAAAGACACACACACAAACACACACATTTTGATACATTTTGTTGTTGGTGGGGGTAAACTTATGTGTTAGGCAGTTAGTCTAAGATATAGAAGCTGGTAGTATGATACAGAGGGTGGGCGAGCTAAAAAGGGGGAAGAAATCTTATCAAGTTGGTCTGAAGATTTAGCAGCGAAACACGTGGAAATGTGGCAAGCTTATGGGCAAGTTTTCTTCATTTTTGTGTGTTGGGTGATTTCCTTCTTTCATTTTTGTGTTCTGTTTCCTTTTTTTTTTGTTGCTGTTTTTCCTTATGGCCTCTTAATGCTAATGAAAAATATTTCCAACTGTGCTGGCGGATTAAGGAGGCTACCCGTTTATTACCGGGACAAGCCTTCAAAATCTCAAACGAAACAATAGGCCTTTTATGAGTGGAAGTGAGAGCAACTCGAGCGTTAGAACTAAAGGTGATGATGCTGGTGTTGTTCATAGTAACAAGGGGTTTGGGAGGGGAGGGGTTGGAGTATGGGGTGTGGGAGTTGGTTTAATATTTAGTTGAAGATTTAATGCAGAGTCTAAATGGCCGGCAACAACAACTATGATAAGCCTGGCCTAGCGCTGTCTGGAATTACATAATGAGTCGCATGGCTGAAGTTTCATTTTTCCCTACCGTCGCATCGTAGGCATTTATTTATATTTTCTACTTATTTTTATTATACCCTTACTAAAAATGGGTATACCTAAATATGGTATAAAAGTGTTTGATAAATATTTTATCATTTATCAGTTATTTTACTTTTAAATATTTTTTTCATTACTTTCTCAAGTCACTTTTATTTGTTTGCTTAACCAATTGTTTCTTAACTACTTCAGTCATTCTTTAAAAAAATTTTAAAAACAATATGAAATGTAATATTTTATCTTTAAGATAATCAATTATAGATAAGTTACTTCCATCTGTTCTTTATTTATTTATAGAATCGTTGAATGTTTATTTTACATTTTTATATAATTTTTAATTTATTGTATGAAAAAAAAAATGTTTAGTTAGTTCTATAAATAATATTAATTTAAAAATTAGAAATATTGATTAAGAAGAACTAATGTTTAGGAAGTTTTATAACTTCTTTATTTCAAGTTTGAAATATTAATAAAGAAGAAATGATGTAACACAACTTTTGAAATAGATTTAAATACTTTTATTTTTAAATACCGTCTCCAGAAAACGTCTTATTAAATAATGATCTAATATTCGAATAACTTATTCAGGTTAAGACTTAGCTTTTTTCTAAAAATATGAAATAAATAAGGTATTATTACCTTTTTTAGTTTATTTTTTAAATCATTTTATTTTATTAGTAATTATTTGGAATTCATATTGTATTAGTACACATAATATTATTATTTAGATGATCTAGAGATCATAAACTTTGCTCTCGCAATCTATTTTTTCTCAACTATCAATTTTCTAAATTTAGAACCAGGTACTCTAAGATACTTTTATACCAAATTGAATGTTAAATCGTTTTTAAAATTTTATATATATAAAAAATAAAAATTTTTTAGAAATCACTTCTAAGTTTTCTTTATTTTTTAATACGAACTGAACAAAATTGACTTTGTCTTATATTTTTAAAACAAATATTAAATTATTATTCGGTTTAGTAGTTATGCTAAGGAAATGTGACAGGTAAAGATTAAGCCAATATCTTTTTTTATATTTTTCTTGCAAAAATTTTAAAAATTTTTTCTTAAGTTCCTTCTTCTCTAAAACATTTAATTTCTCTATAGTTATTATTAAATTTTCTTCTATTTTCAATCAATTGCCAGCAATTACTTGCAAATATTTTGCAAACTATTTAAATATAAAACGCTTTGAAATAATTGAAAGGGCATCAAAACTTCCTTAAATAAACGTTATTTTGCTTGTAATTTTTTGTTTTATTTTTGAGAGTCGACTGTTAAGGAATTATGAGAGCACGTTCTGGAAGTTAGACTTGTGGCTGTACATTTTAATTAACAGGAACAGGAATAAAACTGGTAACAGATGAAAAGTCCTTTTACTAAATATACACACACACACACACACAGTCACACATATAAACATATTTCAATAAATTCTATAAATTAAATTCTGATTTATATAGCTGCAGGTGGTCTCGTAAAGGTGAGATTTCTGCTTCTTGGCCAATTGAAATTTAAATGAAACTACGTGAGCCAGTAAACAGTGAAGAAATATTTGTATATATGTGTCTATGTATGTGTGTGTGTGTGTGCGTGTGTGAATGAGAGGGAGAATGAAAAGTCACACAACTCATTCATGCAGAAGTCCATTGACATTTAATAGCCCCCGACTGGCCAACGGCGCAACGCTCTAAATACTCTTTTGGGCCAGGCTTATACTGAGACGTATGTAGCTAGAGACACACCAGTCGCCGCTCAGCTCAGGTGTCTTTGTGTCTCCCTTATGACCTGGACCTGGAACCTGGAACCGGGTTCTGGGTTTTGTGTTCTGGGTACTGTGTGGATACCTTTCTTTGGTCACCATTCTCGCAGTGCTTCGCATTTGCCTTTGGGGCCAAGCAAAGTCTAGTTAAACCTGAATTCTTGTTGTTTCATTTTTGTTTTGTAGTACTTGTCTCGGGTGCTTTTTTTTTTTTTTTTGCTTATATTCTTGTTGCTGTTTTTTGGGTGTGTGTGTGTATGTGTGAGTTTTGCACAGGATGTGCTCTGGACTCTTCAACTCACAGGTGCACATGTCGGCTTTCAGTTGTTGGTCTTAAATGTGAAACCAGTTCGTAAGTACATATAAGAAAATTACGCATAAATCATAGAAAATTAAAAGCCATGAATAAATGAAATAAACTGAATGAATGACTGGGAGTAACTTCCGTTTCTGTAATTAATGGATGACAGGAAATAAGAAATGTAAATAATGTTGCAATTCAGTTTCATATTGAAAGGGTTATAAAGATAAGACAAAAACTAACATCAAATTGAAGATAAAATTATGAAAGTTTTTATGTTACTCAGTTTTTTAGTTTAGTCGTAAACTTTAGCAGTTTCAGCGAAAATTTTATAGTTAATCTGAATTAAAACACTTTTTATACCTAAAAGTAAATCCCAAATCCTCTATCCTAAATTATTATAGTGTTTTATTGTTTTTGCCATCAATGTAAGCTACATAAATCAGGCATCAGTAACCGAATCGATCTAGCTAGATCTGTATGTCTATCTGTCTGTTTCTTTGCATCTTTTGGACCTTAAACTTTAAGCTATGTAGATGAAATTTAGTAGACAAGCTCTCTATATGTATATGAATGGCATATTTAAGAATTGGTCAGATCGGACCACTCACTATAAGGTATAATCACTATTAAAATAATCGGTGTAAAAGAAAACTTTTTGATATATTTTATTTAGAAAACATTCCTTTATTTATCTCCTTCATTTTTTAGATAGATCCTCGTTCATTAATGTACAGTTCGTTCTTTGTTATCAACAACAAATATTTACTTTAAAGAATAAAATTTCTTAGACGGGATTTAAGTGGACATTTCGTAAATGTTTGGACAGGCAAATGGTTTTTGAACAAATTAACTTTGTTAATTCAGCTAATGTAAAATGTTTATGCCCCTTAATAATGTCAAAAAGAGAATTTTCCTTGTAATATCAATTAATGGTAGCAGCTGTTTTTGGCTAAAGAAATATTTGATGATACTAAGACTATTGAATTTGCCTTTTAATTGGTTGTGCTTTCAATCAATCAACTTATTAGCCATGGCTTAATCAAATTGGGTCTTATCTAAATTGAACTTTATTATGGCATTCAAGCGCTATATTTCTATGTATGTATATATGCAGATATATATATGTATATATATGTATGTATATATGTATACTCATCAGCCAACCGCATAGTTCAATGTGTCAACCACAACACTTGCCTCAGTTCCATGGTCACTATTGTTATTGTTGATGTTGATGTTGGTGTTGCTTATGTTGCTATTGGCATTATTAGTGTTGTTGTTGTCACTGTCCATTTTGGTTGCCGCCGCATGCAATGAACTGATTAAAAAAACAATTAATTTTGTCCCAATTATGGAAGAAGAGGCTCTGGTTTGGCTACTCGAACTCAATGCGATTCGATTGAAAAGCTTAAAAGCAGTCCGTCTCGAGGTTTGGGTCTCTCGACAATTTGGCATAAATCTAAACAAAACAAGTCAAGCTATGAAGGAGACTAAAAAAGAGTGGTACAGGGAGAAGGCCGAGAAGAATGCCCATTCCCATTATCAGTTCAGTAGTCGAGGCACGCCTGTTGAACTGGGCAAGCTCTTGATATTGTTGTTGTTTCTATTTGGTTTTGGTAGATGGCCGCAGGACGACTCCATTAATCAAGGCCGCAAACAAGCGCGAACCCAAAACAACACCAACGAAGAATAGCTGAGAGGAGATGAAGGGAGAGTCTAACTGAGGCAGAATGCAATGCGGGACACACACAGACATAGACACATACACACACACACACACACACATAAACATAAATAATTAGAATGATTCTTTAAAAGGCAATTACCTAATTTAGACGCTTTGAATAATTGCCCAGAACCTTCACACTCTCTATCGCTATCTCTCTCCCTCTGTCTCTGTGTCTGTCTCTTTTTCTGAGTCGCTCTTGGCAACGAAGCAAAATCAGTTTAAATGCAAACATAAAGAAGAGTAAGTATAGGGGAAACGAGGGGCATGTCCTACTGCCAGGACAACGACTGCACTAAGCGGCTTAATGCCCTCAAAATGAAGATAAAGCGCTTTCTCTTACTATTGTTGCTGTTGCAATGCCTGAAAGACATTTAAATCTCAAACTCTTAGAAAATAATTATAGCATTTAGTAGCTACCCTTTTGCCCCTTTTCCCCCCTCTTTACCCATCTACATCAATTTAAATAGTCAAGACAAAGTCATTGAATTATCATTTCAATTCGTTAAAATATCTTGCTCTATTCATGATTACATTTTCAGATTATTGCAGATTTTCAGCTTTTGTTTAAGTAACAATTTATTCTACAAACTATACATACAGATATATGTATATGTATATATATTTATATATATATATACATATATGTATGTATATACATCTTCCCACTTGCCTCTCACATCAATTTTGTTGACAGCTGCAGAAACTTTCTAGCAAATTATTAATTAAATGTTTTTATGTATATATATATATATATATATATATATATAATGTATATATGTATGTATGTGTGTAAGTATTTATGTGGAATAATGTTAATATAATTGAACTATTGTCAATACTCTTTAATACTCTTTAGTACATTTTCATTAACAATTTAATGAAATATTCACTAAATCAAAGATAAAATCAAACGTATAATAAAAGATTCAAGTAGATTGTATTTAATAAAGATTTACATTTATAATAATTAACTTAACATAATTATAACTTAAATCTTTATCTTAATAATGAAACCTTATTAAATATTAATTTTGATTTTGTCTTCGATTATATAAAATATATATATTCTTGATCATCTGTGTGGATCAACAAAGACTCCTCCGATACCCTAAAAACTGCAAAAATGATGCACAAAGCCTCTTTAGGCTTCAGACATTGTATAAATCGGATCTATCCCGCTCTATTAATAGCTCCCAAGCTACGAACGATCGACTGAGAATAAGGTTTAATCTCAATAACTTAGTTGTTTTCCAATCGAACATCACGAAAACCCAAGTTTCTGAGTTTTATATACTTTTTAACATATCCACGAAGTTTCATCAGAATCTGTTGGCTATATCATATAGATCCCATAGTAATGATAGTTCAAGAATATAGTCTTAGATTAATTACTTGGCTATTTTGTGAAAGATTCTTATAAAATTTGGTATTTGTAGTTTTGATATATAAAAAACTGACTCTGTTGAGTTTCAACAGAATCGATTCGCTATATGCTATATAAACAATCGGAAAATAAGTTTAATAAATAAGGGAATATCTCAATTGAGTTTCACAGAATCGGCTCACCATATGTCAAAATAACTATCGGACAAAAACAGTTTTTTCTCTTCTTTGATTAGTTTAAGATACTTGCTAATATTTCTGCTAATTTATATCTAATTGAAAAAGACAGGGTATTCAAACTCCGGCGTGGCCGAAGATAGCTTAACCATCTAATTTTTGTTAATCTGGCAACATTTTTACTGGTTTTATCTGTTCTTCCTTTTTATTTTCTTAATGTTATATATAAAAAGTCTTAAAACTTAAATTGAACCATCATGATTTTTGATTTTGTTATTCTTATTATTATATTCTCTACTCTTCCCCCCTCCTACTTCCTTTGTGTGTGTGTGTGTCTAACCAAAGGGTCGTCTGAGTCTGTCTCGTTGAGTTTATTCAATGCCGTTGCCTTTGCCGCCGGACACTCGTTACAAATCAAGAGAAGAGCAACCAATGGTTTGGGAAACCGAAGGACTCAAGGCAACGTCCCAAGTGACCCAAAAGGACACACAGCGAAACCCTTGACACAGTGCGTGGTTGTTGTTATTGTACGGACGGACACAGCTTGAAGTTAAATAAATTAAGGGCAATTAGGCCGAGCATTACAAGCATAAAGGTTAAACACAATACTCTGCACTCCCCCCGCCTTCCACACCACCAACTCCATCTACTTATATTTTACATTTACTCTGTTTTTCATGAATTTTTGTGGCCAGGTGAATTACAAGAAATTATAAATGTTTATTTGAAGAATTTTCGCAAGACAAATCAAAGTCATGCAACGGCTGCTGCTGCGGCACTTGCGGCAACTGCAAATTTTAATTACAAATTTACAGTGTAAATTTTACAGTTACTATTTGCTGTTTCTTTTTGTTGTTTTTGCGGAAGTTGTCCATGTTTAAGATTAGCAGAGTGCAGAAAGCGTAACGCAAGGGGGGACCTAAAAGAAGTAAAATAACCATTTTTGGCCAATTAACTGCGGCTAATTGTTGCGTACAGCAAAACTCATACGAGTGAAATGTGAAAGTCAACATAAATTGTAATAAAAAGTCCAACTTGTTGTTGTGTCTGTCTGTGTGTATGTAAGTAGGTATGACAACTAAGCAACAAGTGCGGGCGGTTATGACAGGGCACTAAATAAACGGTTAAAAAAAAAAAAGAGACAAGCAAAAAAGAGAGTTGAAGTAGGAAAGACAAAATAATACTCCATAAAGCACCATCAGCGATATATCTTGGCAACTTCCGTTGAAAAAAAAAAACACAGATTTGCATAGTGGCCGAGTTCTACTTTCGCTTAGGCTAGCAAAGATCATCAGAGACTTTCAGGTATATCCCCCAACCACAAAATAGAAGCCCCTACCAACCTTATCTGTCTCTCTAAGATTTTATATGTAGCAAAATAACGTTTACTATTAAGGTGGAAAATTGTAGCTTTTGTAACAAATTTGCTTCATTTGTAACTTAGCCAAAAGAGACTAAAGGTATTTTAAAAATTTAAGACAATAATCGAACACTCTAAATAAAGATTGGTAGTAAAAATGTATGAAAACAGATTGCTATTTTTAAACCAAGAAAATGTTGAAAGACAAAATGAAGTAGCCTTCATGTTAATGTAACCACCTTTTTTTTGGTTTTACTTCTAATGAATTGTTCTGTAAAGGCTTATATTAATTTGTAGACCAAATTTCTTTCAGAGTGGAAAGCGATATTGTAGAACTTTCCTAAGAATGATTGATCGAGCAAAAATTTGGCTATTGTCTATATAAATAAACTGTCAGTATATATAACAAAATTTATGAATTAAGTAGATAACCGCACCCGATCCGACTTATTTGCTTTGTTGCGTAACCTAAACATCTAAAAAGCCTATCTGCCAAGTTTCAAGTATATAGCTTTAAAATTAAGGCCTAAAAAGTGCAAAGAAACAGACAGATGGATACACGACCAAACTCATATGGGTAGATCCACTTGGCTATTATTCTTGATTGATAATATATATGCTTTTTGAGGTTTAGAAACGTATAATTCTACGCATTACTAAGCAAATTGAATCTTTTCAAAACATCAAATTTTTTAGAAATTTTAGTATTTACAATTTATATTTTAGAAAAAAATGCAATATAAAGCAGAAATTTCAATGAAATTTGAATTTTTACAACTTCTAGGAAATACTTTAATATACAAATAGAATAACCCTTTATACATATATCTAACAACAATGAAGACTAAGAGTTACTCATAATAAAAAGTAAATTATACAATGGGTCACAATAAAATATATATAAAACAAAGAAACAGAAAATAACAAAAATAGTTAAAATAGTTTAAAATATTCTTAAAAAACTTATCATCAGTATAACATTTGTTATAACAAAAAAATTTACTTAAAATAAAAACATTTTCTAATTTTGTGAAATACTTAAAAGGCCAGATCTAAAATGAATATTTGTTGACTCTAGAAAACTTGAAACTTATTTTCTAGTTCTCTTTTTGGATAAGTACTTTGTATTTTCCATGCTTGGGTGAATTTTGATTTTCACGCCCGAGAGAAGATTTCACTTTTCCAAGTCACGGAAAAATACAAAAAAACAAAGAAACGCAATCATAACTGACCTTAATCAATGTCTATGAGGTTGGATCTAACAATTGTACCAACTTCCCTTTCCTCTCTCTTTGTCTCTCTTTCTCTGATTCTTTCTTGTTTTTCCATCTATTTGTAACTGTGTCTGTGGGTGGAAATGCTAATGTATCTAAAGCTTTAGCTATGCACAAAAATGTTTCTCTAAGCCTGAGAAAGCATATGCAATCTCAAAGTCAAACAACGAAAGCAGCTAAACAAGTTTGTTGCAAAAACAAAAAAAGAATACCACAACAACAACTGAAGAACAACAAGAAAAAACAGCAGAGGGAAAAAAATAACCACACAAAACAAAAATAAAAAAAAGAAGAAAAAAACTACAACAACTTCTCAGGCAATCTAAATCTGCAACAGCAGCTGGAAGATGCGTCTCCCAGCTAGGCAATTTCATTCACAGAGAGCGAACAACTCGTACACAGGGACACAGAGACAGACAAGCAGATAGACAGACAGACAGACATCCATACATACATACGTATATACATATAGGTACACAGAGCGTTTCCTGTCTGGTTTTTGGACCCACAGACCGAGAGACAGAGCAAAGATATCATGTACCGTCGCCTACCTGCCCTGAAGTGGCCCGCAGGTGAAGTAACTTATATGCGGCATCTACTCTACAGCCTTCCAGGTAATTAGTTTAGCGCTGGCTCTTCACTTTACCGCGGTCCAAACACACTCACACACAACTCGCATCATCATCATCATTAGACATACTATACAGGTATCTATATACATATATACATACTAGTTTTATCTTTTCTGTTTTGCTTTTACTTTGCTCTTTAGCCAGTAACTTACTTAGTTACTTACTTATACATATACCAGTCCAACGATCAGCTATCTAACAGATATAAAGTTAGCTACTTATAGTTATCAATTGCTATATATCAAGTTAAAGATACAAAAGTATCTTTCATCAGCAAATCGATCCTCAATGAATTTCTTTAAATTGTGAAATTCTGCATACAATGCACATGCACATTAACAATATTCATTCAAGCTTTTGATTCTTTTTTGTTCATTTACTGTTTGCATATGCCAGTATATATATATATACACATTATATATTATATCTGGCGGATGTGACTCATTCCAGTTGAAACCAAATTACATACAACTCAGTCGCAGTCTCTTCTTCTTCGTCTTCATTTTCATGCCGGCTGTGTGTAGACTAAGCAATTTATTGTTCAGCTTTCATTCAGTCTTATTTCTTTACTTCTATACCCTATAAAACCGGTTAGAAAGGGTATGTTAACTTTAACAAAATTATGTAATAATATTAATGAAAATTATTGGAATTATTTTAAAGAATGAAAGTAATTTAGTCAAGTCCAATAAAGCGCTCTGAAGAAAATTTCAATAAAAGAACAAAGTAAGGTAACATAAGCATTTGACCGTTAGGAGCGCCAGTGTGTTAGATTGGTATTTTCTTATATCTAAAAACCTGATAAAAATTTAAGTAAAAAGGAATGCAAATTTAACAAATTCCGTATAATACACATTACCTCAAATTACATGTCTACTTAGTACAGGGTATGCTCTAGTCGGTTCTTACATTTATTGTTTAAGATTTGCTTTTTTATTTTTGGTTCTTCATGCTTGAGTAGGTAGGTCGTTTCGGAGCTTAATAAATGGAAACGAATGGAGAATGACTTACTGAAATTCAAAGTACACACACACACACACAAACTGATTGCATTGTTAATGCCAGAACCAAAAAAAAATATTCACAAGATCGTTTGATCGGTTGTTGTTATTGTTGTTGCTTCGTTATGTGTGGGGGGAAAATTAGATTCAACTCTTTGTGGTAGTTGCATGCATGCTTGTTGTTGTTGTTTTTTGTGTTGCAGAGGTGAGAAATAACACATTAACTGTGAAAATATCAACATACAATAAAAGAATTCAAACAAATATCAACTCAATTGGTAATGAGGAGAGTTCAATTAACAGTTCTTTTAAAATAATTACATCAAAGGAAGGCATGGTATTGCCAAAAAGACTTTAATTAATTAACAATATTTTGAAAGTAATTTAATTTAAATATTTAAGTTTTATAAATATTTAAAATAAACATTAAACTTTACTTTTTTAAATTTGTTTTTGTTATATTTATATTATATACTTATTATTTTTAATGTTTTTTGTAATAGAAACTTTTTCCTTAAGCGATTTCAGGTTCCGTTTATGTTAATAGGCATAACTGTATATTTGTAAACATAATTCTTCTTTCTAGCAAATCTAGACTTTTTAACTAATTTTCCCTTCACAGCGATTATAATTAAGTTTAAGTTTTAATTATTAAGGAAAAAATACAAAATAAAGTAATAATTATTTTATACCAATTTTTATACTTCCACAACCTACACATCTAAAATGATTATCTTCCAGATTTCAACCACTTAGCTTAAAACTTAACCTCTATAAAGTGCAAAGAAACAGACAGACAGATGGGCAAATAAATATTTTAAGTCTTCTAAGAAACAAGCTTCTAAATAAGACATTTATTTTGATTTTCTATCTTGAATTCTAGAATTTTATTTTTGCTAAAAAAAATCTTTTTATGTTTCATTAAGATGAAATACATTTTCCATTTTTTTATTCTTTCTTAGTTTTTAAATACATTTGATACCACATGGGTCAAAGATACATTTAAGACAAGTCTTTGCGTTTGACCCTTTGGCTTATCGACATCTTTTAGACAAATCAACAGTAATTGGTAGCAAAAATATCAAATAACAGTAAAATTTTTATAAACTAGTAGAATGAAATGAAATGAAATTGGATCTCAGTTCTATTGTAGTTTTCAATACATTAATTATTTAGGGGTGGTACATGCTAAGAAAGTAAGGGTAGTTGCACCCACCCTATGAACTCACCCCAAATAAATTGATGAATTATTAAACTACAAATGAGAAAATATATAGAATTTCAACACTTCTCCCTTTAAAAGGGAATAGAAAACAAATTGAACATTTGTGTGTCTGAATTTAAGAGAATTTGCTTAGAAAATTTATTTATCTCTGTGCTGAATGTTAGTCATATATAAACTAATGTCCTTTCTGCTATGGTGTCAAATGGATGCTAGCAAGTATAAACGAAGTAAAATAGTAAAAATCCTCTTAACAGCTCATTTGCAGTACTAAACATTATTGATAGAAAGAAAAGCTGGAAGCTAAGATCAAAAGTTTTAAAGGGTTACTTAAATCTCAATTTGATGACCACAATATAGCCAAATAAGAGATTAAATACAACTATTAAGGAAACAATTATATTAGAAAAGCAATAGTTTCTTGTAAAATAAAGTGTCCTTAATATCTTACAGATAATTTCTAACACTATCCTATATACATATGTGCACACAGTAAATTTTTCATTTTTCATGTTAAATGTGTCTTTTTTTATTATAAACAAAGTGGATCTGATGACCAAATTTAGTCTTAATCGAATAATTAATATGGGAGAAATCTATATTTTACATTTTTGCAATGCCAAGTGCAACACTGGCTAATAAGAGTGAGAGAGTCAGCTTGCTTTTACTGTTGCTGCATGCTAGAAGTCTTTTCAAAATGATGACAACTTTAAGAGAGTTTTACTATGTGGAATTTTTTATCTTATATGTATTTGAAACAGGTTGTTTGAAATTAACGATGTATTTCAGTATTGAGCAAAGTAACTATCTGGCATCCTTATGTTTATTCGCCTTATCTTGCAACACTGTCTGTATAACATAGCTTTAAGTTCAGTTCGCTGTGTAATGTCGCAAAGACAAGATCGTTCGCCTAACAATAGAATAAAGAACTCCATATGTACAACTCTTACACCTAAAGTCTATTAATTGTCTAGCACAACTTCTTCTGGTTAGTTGGACAAATCCCAACACAGGTTGTAATGAAGCTTCATTTTGCTATAAATTTTATATTTTTTAAAATTTGAAAAAAATTTTATTTTATATATTTTTCTTAAATGAAAATAAAAACAAAATTTTCATTACCAAAACCAAAATCAAAATCATTATATCAAGAACAAGCTTAGCAACATGTTGCCAACCGAAACGGTTATGGCAACACAGAATGCCTGTTTCCATTGCCTAAGGACCACAAAGGAGAAACACACACACACAAACACTCTCTCTCGCTCCGTCTCTTTCTTGGTGGCTTTTAACTCTCTATCGGCACGAAGTTCACGAGCAGTAACCGAACGCCTGCCACTTCGTGTCTTATGATTCGGCTTCTACTCTGGTTTGTGCGCTGGGAGAAAGACCTGCTTGGCTTTAATACAAACTGAACGCTCAAGCTCAGTCAAAGTCGATGAACGCTGCCGAGCGGTTGGGTTGTGTCCGGGAGCTATGAGCCAAGTTAACGTCAAACTACAATATTAAATGTTGGTGATGATTGTGTGTGAAATGTGAAATAGCCAAATTCATTCAGATGATAATGAAGCTGATGATAATGATGATGTTAATGATGATGATGATAAAAACGATGCAGAGTTTGCATTTAAAGTGAAACAGGAATGCGAAAGTATTCAATGCATAGTTACTGTGAAGCAACCCTCGCACGCAACAACTAACCCTCGCCGCAATTCGTGTGTAAAAAAAATTATTTTTGTGCTATTGTGTGTTTGTTGTGATTGCACTAGGCCACGAGGCCGGACGGAAAGACGAATCGAAAGGAACGCAAGAAACGACAGAAGAAGAACGGGAGTCGGGGAAGGAATTACATATATATATATAGTATATATACCTATATAAATGTGTGTGTGTGTGTTAAGTTTCATTTTTTTTATTTGGCCAAAAGTAGAAGACGTAACGAAAAACGCGATGAAAATTAAAGCTTTGCGTGGCAAAACGTGCTAACCTCAGCCAAAAAAAAAAACAACAAAAAAAAAAAAGAAAGTAAAGAGAAAAAAAAATAAAATATATATACCTACATACCATACCAAATCCTATATATATATATATATATATATATATACATCTGGTATGAATAAAGTCTCTCGCACAAAAGTTGCGTAAAAGCAAAAAGAAAAACGATTATCATCTGGCTTGGTCGCTGGCAACCTTCTCACACTTCTCACACAAACGTCGCTCGTCGGCCTCCCCCCTGCTACCGGATTTGCCCTCCCTTGTCTATAAATAACATTAGGTCAGAAGGACGCTAATTACGCCAAAACATGAAAATTTGCTTTGCAAAGAAAAAAAACCGAAGCCCAGGCGGCAATTAATCAATTTTCCGCTTAATACACCGTACCCCCCCTCACCAACACATCCAGCAAGGCTAAGGAAGTGTCCATATCATAATTAAAAATAAATACAAATACAACTATCAAACAAAAAGAAAAACTTTAATACAAAAAAACAAACAGAGAAAGGAATAAAACGAAAAGAAAATGCATATCAAAGTGTGTTGGGTAATCGTTGGCCTAATCCATTTACACTCGAAAAGTGTTTTAGGCAATCGGTATAATCAACTAAATCTTTATGCCAATTCGGGTGGTGGTGGTGGTGGCGGTGTTGGTCCAGCCTCTGGCTCCTCA